>CM028130.1:4962500-5562500 GCA_016271365.2 Neoceratodus forsteri
CTGCTTGTTTTTTGTGTTTGTTTTAAAACTAGGAGCAGACTGGAAAAATCAAGCTGAATAAATTGTTTTTTTTTGCTGTGTTAGAACTCTGAAAGGTCAGACACTCTCTCACCCAACGAGGTAGAGAATTCCACAGGGTAGGGGCTTCAAAAGCAAAAGAATGGGTCCCCAATGTTTTTAGTCAGACCCTGGGAATCTCTGGCAATCCCTTGTCAGTGGAGCAGAGTGAGTGGAGGGGCTGTAGGGATGAAGGAGATCTTGCAAGTAACATGGTCCCTGGCTGTGTAGGGTTTTATAGGTCAGTAAACTGTCCTTGAAGGTGATCCACCACTGTACTGGCAGACAGTAGTCTGTGGGGCACAGTTGTAATATGACTGGCCCTAGAAGTGCCAGTCAATATCCTGGCTGCAGTATTCTGCAGCAGCTGCAAGTGGTGGATATCAACCCATAGTAACCCTAGGTAGAGGGCATTGCAGTAGTCAAGGTGGGAGGTCACGAAGGTATGGACCAAAGTTAGAAGATCATCAGGTGGAAGAGGTGCTTCACCTGGGCAATATTCCTCAGATGGTAAAATGAGGTCTTGACATCAGCTAACACCTGAGATTTAAGAGTTAGGCCACAGTCAAAAATAATGCCCAGGTTCTGCACTTGATCAAAGGTAGTCAGCTGAACACCCCCTAGACAAAGCCCGTTGGGTTGTCCAGTCAACAAACCCACCTTTCGATGATTTGGGTCCAGAACCTACACCTCAGTTTTAGCCGGATTGAACCACTGCAAGCTGGTACTCATCTAGTCTTGGATCTGAGAGAGGCAATTGTTAAAGACCAAGAGAACTCCATCCTGTACGGGCACAATGGACATGTACAGCTGAGTATCATCTGTATAGCAGTTAAAACTCAGACTGTACTGCCTAATAATATCTCCCAATGGCAGCATGTACACTGAGAACAACACGGGTGACAAAATGGAGCCCTGCGGTACCCTGCAGGATAGGGGGAGAGGGTCTGAGTGATAAATCCCAGACATCACTCTAAGTCCTACCCTTGAGGAATGAACAAAACCAGCTGAGGACTGTACCAGACAGTCCACAGATGAACTGTAGACACTCCAATAACACACCATGGTCCACAGTGTCAAACACTGCAGAGAGATTGAGGAGGACTAAGACAGAATGACTCCACTGATCCCTCACTATTAGGAGATCATTAAATACATGAACAAGGGCCGTCTCGGTACTATGCCTCTTCCTAAATCCAGACTGTTAATGATCATCGACATCGTAGTTGGACAAATAATCAGCCAGCTGCAGCGCAACAGCCTTCTCAATAACCTTTCCAACAAACGGCAGGTTAGAGACAGGTCTGTAGTTAGTCAAGCTGTCCGGGTCAAGGGAGGGGATTTTTAAGGAGTGGTTGTACAACTACCTCTTTTAGGGGATCAGGAAAGACTCCCATCTTCAGTGACCTCTAAACTATCTTGTCCTGGACCAGGCTGATTTCATCAATGCAGCCCACAAGGAGTAGCATTGGGTCTGGGTCCAAACTACAGCAGTTTTACAACAGTCTGGATAATCCTATGATGTCAGTGATTTCCGGCCAGCTGAAGTCAGACCAGGCAAACTGGGTGCTCACAACCTCCTGCCAATGTCCGCAACACCCAATACAGGGGGCTGAACAGATCCCAATTCTTTTTCTTTTCTTTTTTAATCCTCCCCCGCACCCTGCCGGTCTCTCCTTCGGGACCCCACACAAACTCCCCACTGCAGCTACTCTCCGACCCCTACCGTCCCATATCGCAGCCAACCCCAGGTAACCCTGGTGTATCCCTCCATCGGGTGGGTCTCTTACCTCTGTAGGAGAATGGCCCTGGCGGCCAACCAACAATACTGGGGTGCTGCTGGGATGGCATATGGAGGTCTGGGAGCCCAGTGCTGAGGGTTCTGGAGGGCCGTCACTTGATAGGCCTGGCACCATTTTCCACTTTGCTTCCCTGGGAAGCGATGTGCCACTGACGTCAAGGCATACGCTGATGTCCGTCACTCCCCTTAGTGTACTGGGGCTGATGTCCTGCCACACTTCCAGCCTCCACCAGGAGTCAGCAGGTGCCGAGCTGTGTATCCACCCCCCCCCTGAGAAGGCGAGCCGTCAAACGCTCATTTCTTTCTCCCTCAGCTGGCCCTCCAGCAACCTGAGTCTGTTCCTGAACCCGGGTCGCTGGCATCGCAAGAGATCCCAATTCTAATGGTGGCAACCTTGTCTGTGAAAAACCGAGCAAACTCATCACACTTCTCTTGTAAAAAGGCTCCTCCAGGCTGAAGACAGATTGGATTGCACAATCTGGCGAAAGTCCGGAAGAGCTGAGATGGTCAATTTTGTGCAAAAGTGATCACCCTGGACAGGAATTCTGCCTTCTTATGGGTGATTGCCGATTGATAGATTGTATAATACTATTCTCCTACCTCTCAGATATGCTATCTTCAGCTTGCTCATCCCTCTACACCCTTCATAGCAGGGACACCAACTCCTTCTCTTTTCCCCTTCCATCTTTGACAGCTGGCAAATCTGCTTTCTCCTTCAGACTCCCTGCCCTATGGAAACAGCAAACCCAGCAACTAAGAAATGCTCCCTCACATGCTGTAATCAAGCAGAAAATTAATCTTCTATCCCCCCATGTGCTCCTGCTACTCCAAAACTAACACCCTCCCCATCCGTTCCTCAAAACTGCATATAATATGAATGCACATCCAAGTAGTTGAATCAGGCATCCAGTTTGTACTTCCTTTATGTTATATATGATTCAGCAATCTAGTAACTCAATGTAAATACCTTACAATTGTCAATCTGTATTGCACTTGTATCTTGTACTGAGACTGTATATATTTCCTCTGTATGTAATAGTTTACCTATGTCTCTGGGTCACACCTGGAAATGAGACTTGGCTCAGTGTGTCTTTCCCAGTCATCAAATTTTAAATAAATAAATGAGAAATAAAATTCACACCCAACCATCTCACCTCCTCAAACCCTCCCCATCCAGTCCTGAAAGCACCTTTGCAAAGCTACTTTAAAACTTTGGACGGTTGAGCAATCTTGCACCTGATGAGGTAGAGAATTCCACAGGGTTGGGGCCATAAAACTAAAAGATCTGGCTCCAGATGTCTTTAAACGAACCCTGGGAATCTCTAGCAATCCCTCATCAGTGAATTGGAGAGAGCTGGAGGGTCAGTAGGGATGAAGGAGATCTTGCAGGTAATCAAGTCCCTGATTGTGTAGAGCCTTATAGGTCACCAAACAGACCTTGAAGGTGATCTGTCACCATATTGGCAGGCAGTGTAGTCAACAGAGCACAGGCATTATATAACTGGTCCTAGATGAATCAGTCAAAAGCCTGGCTGCAGCATTCTGCACAAACTGCAGGTGGTGGATATCAACCGCTGGTAACCCAGGGTAAAGGGCGTTGCAGTAGTCAAGACAGGAGGTAACAAAGGCATGGACCAAAGTTGGAAGATCGTCGGAAGGAACCCGGGGCAATATTCCTCAGATGGTATAAAAGAGGCTTTGACAACTGCCGACACCTGAGATTTAAATGTCAAACAGCCATCAAAAATTACACCCAGTCTGAGGTAGTTAGCTGAACATCCCCAAGCCATAGACCTGAAGGTGGTCCTGGCAACAAACCCGCCTCCTGGTGACCTGAGTCCACAACCAACACCTCAGTCTTTTCTCCTTTAGTCTTTCTTCATATGTCTTCTGGTGCAGACCCTGCATCATTTTGGTTGCCCTCCTCTGGACAGCCTCCACCCTGTCTACATCTTTTCGGAGATTGGGTCTCCATAATTCAGCACAGTACTCCAGATGTGTGGTCTTACCAACTGTCTGTACAGAGGGCCAACAACTTCCTGTTTTCTACTGATGATGCCTCTCCCTATGCATACCAATATCCCCCTAGCCCTCCGTACTGCCTTCTCACATTGCTGGCCCACCTTTAGGTTGTCTGATATGACTACCCCCCGGTCCCTTTCCATTTTTGTTGTTGTCTGTATCTCACCCCCATGGTGTACTCTTCCCTGGATTTTTGTTTTACCAGGTGCATTACTTTGCACTTCTTGAGCTGAATTTAAGCTGCCATACATTTGACCATTCCTCCAACCTTGCCAAGTCCCTTTTCATCCTTTCCACCCCACCTTGTGTATCAACCCTGTTGCAGATCTTTGTGTCATCTGCAAAGAGACATTCCTTCAGTCCCTCTGCAATGTCACTTATAAGACATTAAAAGGACCAGCCCCGGTACTGAAACCTGTGGTACCCCACTAGTAACACTCCTTTCTTCACTGTGGACTCCATTTACTATTACCCACTGTGTCCTGTTTTCCAGCCAGTGTTTTACCCAGGCTACCACCCTGGGACCCACTCCCAGGCTGGCTAATTTGTTTCTTAATCTTTTGTGTGGGACTGTGTCAAATGCCTTGCTAAAGTCAATGTAGGCCATGTCCACAGCCCCTCCCTGATCTACTACTTTGGTCATCCAGCCAAAAAAATCAATTAGATTTGTTTCACATGACCTTCCTGCTGTGAATCCATACTGCATTAGGTCCAGTGCCCCACTGGTCTCTAGGTACTCAACAATTCTTTCCTTCAGAAGTGATTCCATCATTTTCCCTACCACTGAGGTCAAACTGACAGGTCTGTAGTTTCCTGCCTCTGTCTTGCTCCCACTTTTGTGAAGGGGGATCACATTTGCCCTTTTCCAGTCCTCAGGTACCACACCATCCTCCCGTGATTTATTAAAAAGGATAATCAGTGGTGTTACTAGATCTTCCCTTAGTTCTTTTAGAATTCTGAGGTGAATCCCATCAGGTCCCATTGCTTTATCCACCTTCAGTTTTACAAGTTCTTTCAGAACCCTTTCTTCTGTGAAAGGACTTATATCAACCCCGCTATCCAGAGTGCTTCTATTGACTGGATTAGGTATCTCCTCCTGCTTTTCCATTGTGAATACTAAGCAGAAATATTCAATCAGTATCCCTGCTTTTTCACTGTCACTCTCTGCCCAACCACCTTCCTCTTTATTCAGCGACAGTATCCCTGCCTTCATCTTTTTTGCTCCCTAATGTACCTATAAAAGGTTTTATCCCCTTTCTTAACTGAGTTGGCTATCTTTTCCTCAGTTTGGGCCTTTGCTATTCTGACTGCCTTTCCCGCTTCCTTCTGCTTTAACTGGTACAGTTCTCTGTCCTGATCCTTCTATGTTTCCTTATTCTTCCTGAATGCTATCTTTTTCTCCCTTACCTTTCCCGCCACTTCTTTTGAGAACCATAGTGCTTTTTCTTTCATTTTGATTTATTTGCTTCACACAAAGGCTTGTTGCCTCTGTGATGGCAGTTTTGTTGTTTCCCCATTGTTGCTCCACCCCACCTTCTTGCCTGTTTGCTAGTGCTTTTCTGAGGCACTCTCCCATTTTGACAAAATCAGCCCTCCTGAAGTCCAGTACCATCACTTTTGTGTGGCTTGACTCTACAGCTAAGTATATCGTGAACCACACTGTTTGGTGGTCGCTTGTTCCCAGATGGCTACCCACTTGTAGATCAGATATCCTCTCTCCATCCCCATTTGAGAGTACCAGATCCAAGATTGCTCCCTCCTGCTGTATGAGGCATGCCCCATGTAGGGCATCGAGAATGGCCCTGCTTTTGGATGTGGCTGCAGCAAAGGTGCTCCAGTTAACATCTGGCATATTCAGGTCCCCCATCAGCAATATCTCCCCCTTCTCTGCCATCCCAAGGATGCCTTCTATCATTTCCTTGTCCATTTCCTCCCCCCTGAGATGGGAGTCTGTATACAACCCCTGTGTGGATTGTGGAACCATTTCCAGTCTCCAGGGTGACCCACAGTGCCTATTCTCCTCCATGTTTACCCTTTAGTTCTGTTGCTTTGATCCCTTCCCTTACATAGAAAGCTACTCCTCCTCCTCCTCTTCCCTCCCTGTCCCTCCTGTAGATTGTGTGCCCTGGTATGTTGACATCCCAGTCATGGTTCTCTATGCACCATGTTTCTGTGACTGCCATGATATCCATGCATACCTCTTCCATCTAGGCCACCATTTCAGGGAGCTTTTTACCTAGATTATGGCCACTGGTACTCGTTATCCTCCATTTTATTATGGCTTTATTTCATTTTGCCCCATCTCTGTCCTTACTGCCTTTGTATTTTTCTCCATTTACCCCTGCCCTTATACCTATAAACTGCTCTATCTTGGTGTTTACCTCACTAACTACCCTGATTTTTTTTGAGGGGGGCTAGGATTTCCCTTCTCCTTTTCAGTGCCTCCTCCATGGCTAATTTAAATGCTTGCCAATGAAGCATTTAAACCTATCACCTAGGATCCTGGTTCCCCTCCTGGATAGATGCAGACCATCAGGTCTGTATAGGCCTGCATCCCTCCAGGTGGAGCCCCAGTCCCCAAATGAAGCCAAATCCCTGAGTTCTGCACCAGTTTTTCAACCAGTCATTGAATCCCATGGTGTAGAGTACCCTAGCCTCATCCATGCCATAGACAGGTAACACTTCCAAGAAAGTTACCATGTGTACTACTTGTCTAAGGCCCTTCCCCAACTCCTCAGACTCCTGTTGTACTGCTCTGATCCCATTCTCAGCCAGGTCATTCATCCCTAGGTGGATAATGACATCCAGCTCACTCACCCTTGTAACTGCTCCCACTATCCTGAGGATTCATTTCCTGTCCCTCCAAGCCATAGCGCCAGGCAGGCACCTTAATTCCTTTTCCCCTCCCCCAGTTCTATCCCCAACAATTGAGTCCCCCACCAGGAGTTGTTTCATTCCCCTGTAGGGTCCTGTGCCACCCTCCTGTGGGTCTCCATTGTGGAGGTTCCCAGCATCCTCCTTGGTCTCTACTGTAGGTGCCTCCATGAATGAACCATGCTCCACTACAGTGGTGAATGAATTGTGGAGAGGCACAACTGAAGGGATGTACCTCTGTTCCACCACCTTCACCCCCCCTGAGTCCACCATGGTCCAACCACTCCTCTTTCTTGGCAACCTCTGAGGTAGTGGCGGTGGCCTGGGTGGTCCTTGGGTGGGGGAGCAGGTTTCCTGAATCATTGCTAAGTCGGCAAGGAGATGAGCAACCTCCTCCCTCAGACCAGAGAGGTGCCTGCAAATAGGGAAGCAATGCAGTTTCTAGAATGCCTCCTGGAAGACTGCTGATCACCAGTCAGTGCATTGCACCACTCCCCACATGTCTGTGTCCCTTCCTGTTACAGATGCTTTTCTTTTGTTGTTTTTTGTTCTTGTTTTAGTGTGTGCAACCTTGTGAGTGTCTCTACCACCTATTCAGTGTGCTGTACCTTTAAGGATATGAACAGGTGTATGTTGTTAGTAGTTTTGGGGAAGTGATGTCAGAACCCCTGCTATAAAGGAAGTTATACGCTTGGGGTGGTGGGGTGAGTGGAAGCATGGGATGGAGTAAACCTATGCCATCCAGAAACAATCAACTTCAACTCTGACCCTCCACCCCAGAAGTGCCTTCCTTCATTTTAGACTCCTATTTCACAGAGGTTAAGTAACAGGTCTAGACACAAATGACTGCAAATAACTCCCAGCTACAGTTCCTACCTGGAAAATTAAAGTTAAAACTAAGACAAGTCAACCCCAAAAACAGAATCAATACTAGTTACTTACACAGGGACAAAAAGTAGTAATTCAGTTCAGCGTAGTCTAGAAAATAACCTACTTGATTTAAGGAAGCTCTGGCTGCTTTCTCTCTCTCTCTCTGTGTCTCAGCAGACAGAGACCACAAACAACTCCTGTTTTAAGTCTACAGTTCAACTATGTCCCTTTTAACTCCTCCCCTTAACAGACACCTATTTCACAGAGGTTAAGTAATAGATCTAGTCACAAATTACTGCAAACATCTCCCAGCTACAGTTCCTCCCTGGCAAATTAAAGTTAAAACTAAGACAAGTCAACCCCCAAAACATAATCAATACTAGTTACTTACAAAGGTCCAAAAAGTAATAATTCAGTTCAGTGTAGTTGTTAAAGACCGAAACAGCAACATTCTGGCCAGACACAAAGGACATGTACAGCTGAATGTTATCGGCATAGCAGTGAAAGCTCAAGCCGTACCATCTAATAAATCACTCCCAATGGCAACATGTACACTGCAAACAACTTAGGTACCAAAATGGAGCCCTACAACACCCCACAGGATAGGTGGAGTGATGCCGAGGAAAAAATCCAAGACACCAGCCTCTGAGTCATACCCTCAAGGAAAGATTGAAACCAACTGAGGACCATACCAGACAGTCCACAGATGAACCGCAAGTGCTCCAATAGCACACCATAGTCTACAATGTCAAATGCTGCAGAGAGATCAAGAAGGACCAAGATGGAATGGGTCCTTCGATCTCTCACTATTAGGAGGTCATTTAGTACCCAGACAAGGGCTGTCTCGGTACTATGTCTCTTCCTAAATCTGGACTGGAGAGAATCATAGACACTGTGGCTGGTCAAATGATCATCCAGCTGTGATGCAACTGCCTTCTCAATAATCTTACACACAAAGGGCAGGTTAGAGACAGGCTTGTAGTTAGCCAGACAGTCCGGGTCCAAGGAGGACTTTTTAAGAAGGGGCCAAACCACGGTGCTGAAGGGGGCCAAACCACAGTGCAGCAAGGAGGGCTGAGGGGATACTGGGATGCATAGGGAGAGGCAACACCAGTAGAAAACAGGAAGTTATTATCCCTCTGTACAGACAGCTGGTCAGACCCCATCTGGAGTACTGTGTGCAGTTCTGGAGACCCAATCTCCACAAAGACATAGACAGGATGGAAGCTGTCCAGAGGAGGGCAACTAAAATGATGCAGGGTCTGCACCAGAAGACATATCAAGGAGAGACTTAAGGAGCTTAATATGTATAGCCTCGAGGAAAGGCGGGAGAGGGGGACATGATAGAAACTTTCAAGTACCTCAAGGGAATCAACAAAGTCCAAGAGGGTAGCATCTTTCAAAAAGAGAGGTGTGCAAGAACAAGGGGGCACAATTTGAAGATAGAAGGGGGCAGCTCAGAGGTAATTTAAGGAAGTATTTTTTCACAGAGAGGGTTGTGGATGCATGGAATGGCCTTCCAGAGGAAGTTGTGGAGTCAAAAACAGTGGTGGAATTCAAGCATGCATGAGACAGTCATAAGGCAATTCTAGGGGGTGGGGGTAGGAAGAAGTAGACTGCTGGTTAACTAGGATCTGCAGCTTATCCATTAGGTAGGGAAATGGGTAGACAGGGTGGGCCAAGCGGTCCTTATCTGCTGTCAAATTCTATTTGTTTCTATGTTTTCCCATCACTGATAATGGGCTAGAATGCTTGTTCCTCATCTCAGTAGTGCTTTCTGTGGTCCACCAAAGCCACACTGAGTGTGAATCCAGCATTTGAGTCCAGCAATAATAGGAAACAGGAGAGGATCATCCTACAGTGTTGGACCAAAAAAGTGTGTGAAAATAGCAAAAGGACGGAGGGTGGGAAGAGGGTGACTGTGAAAAGGCAGAGATACTAAACAAATATTTTTGCTCAGTATTTACAAAGGAAGTGGGGGAGGTACCTAAAACAAACAGTAGAAACACTCTGGATACAGAAGTTGATACCAGCCCATTTACAGAAGAAATGGTTCTGAAAGAACTCTTAAAACTGAAGTTGGACAAAGCAATGGGGCCTGAATGGATTCATCCCAGAATTCTAAAAGAACTAAGGGTAGAACTAGTGACACCACTGACTACCCTCTTTAACAAATCATGGGTGGATGGGGTGGTACCCGAGGACTGGAGAAGGGCAGATGTGATTCCCTATCACAAAAGTGGGAGCAAGGCAGAAGCAGAAAACTACAGACCTGTTAGTTTAACCTCAGTGGTAGGGAAAATGATGGAATCACTTCTGAAGGAAAGGATTGTTGAGTATCTAGAGGCCAGAGGGGCTCAGGACCCAAGGCAGCATGGATTCACAGCAGGAAGGTCATGCCAGACAAATCTGATAGATTTCTTTGACTGGGTGACCAAAGTAGTAGATCAGGGAGGGTCTGTGGACATGGCCTACCTAGACTTTAGCAAGGCATTTGGCACAGTCCCACACAAAAGATTAATATACAAGTTAGCCAGCCTGTGAGTGGGTCCCAAGATGACAGCCTGGGTAAAGAATTGGCTGGAGAATAGGACACAGAGATTAATAGTAAATGGAGTCCACTCTGAAGAAAGGGAGTTACTTAGTGGGTACTGCAGGGTTCAGTATTAGGACGTCCTCTTCAATGTCTTTATAAGTGACATTGCAGAGGGACTGGAAGGAAAAGTATGTCTCTTTGCAGATGACACAAAGATCTGCAACAGAGTTGATGCACAAGGTGGGGTGGAAAGGACGAGAAGGGACTTGGCAAGGTTACAGGAATGGTCAAATGTATGGCAGCTTAGATTCAATGCTAAGAAGTGCAAGGTAATGCACCTGGGAAACAAAAATCCAGAGGAAGAGTACACAATGGTGGGTGAGATACTAATAACAACAAAAATGGAAAGGGACCTGGGAGTAGTCATATCAGATGACCTAAAGGTGGGCAAGCAATGTGAGATGGCAGCAAGGAGGGCTGGGGGGATACTGGGATGCATAGGGAGAGGCATCATCAGTAGAAAACAGGAAGTTATTATCCCTCTGTACAGACAGTTGGTGAGACCCCATCTGGAGTACTGCGTGCAGTTCTGGAGACCCAATCTCCACAAGGACATAGACTGGATGGAGGCTGTCCAGAGGAGGGCAACTAAAATGGTGCAGGGTCTGCACCGGAAGACATATGAAGAGAGACTTAAGGAGCTGAATATGTGTAGCCTCAAGGAAAGGAGGGAGAGGGGGGATATGATAGAAACTTTCAAGTATCTCAAGGGAATCAACAAAGTCCAAGAGGGTAGCATCTTTCAAAAAAAGAGGTGTGCAAGAACAAGGGGCACAATTTGAAGATAGAAGGGGGGGTGGCTCAGAGGTAATTTAAGGAAGTATTTTTTCACAGAGAGGGTTGTGGATGCATGGAACGGCCTTCCGGAGGAGGTTGTGGAGTACAAAACAGTGGTGGAATTCAAGCATGCATGGGACAGTCATAAGGCAATTCTAGGGGGTTGGGGTAGGAAGAAGTAGGCTGCTGGTTAACTAGGATCTGCAGCTTATCCATTAGATAGGGAAATGGGCAGACTGGGTGGGCCAAGCGGTCCTTATCTGCCGTCAAAATCTATGTTTCTATGTAAACAGAGTGACTCGAGGAGGTTCTGGGTGGAAAGAGTTTTGTGGTTAAGACATTCAGGGTAGGTTTTTCTTGTTTGATGAGGGGGAAGAGTAATGTCCAAGAGGTGACCTTGCAATACTTTTGAGGGAGGAAAAGGCAGATGATCATTGTACAGTGCTGAGTTGGATAATGACAAATTTAAAACAAGAAGGTGACTCATTGGCACTCTCAAAGCTACTTAAGAAGGTGGTGGGGCTGAGATGAGTTGTGGTGGGTTTTATCTGTGTTAAAACCATCAGAGAGAAGGTGTCATAAGTATGTGTACAGGTCCATAGCTTACGTCAATAAAAGACTTGAGAACTGGATCAGCTCATTTATCCCCCATGTAGTCATCCAGTTTAAGTTTGAATGTTTCAGTATTGTCACTGTTTACTATATCAACTGGAAGTGTGTTCCAAATAGTTACAACCCTCTGACTTGATCCATGATCCCAGTTTTTTTTTTGTTTTATAAAGTTCCCCTTTTAGCTAAGAGGTATGCACTCTAGTATTTATAAGAGTCTCTTTCTTTACCTACATATTCCCAGAGATCTTTATTTTTGAATGCAGTGTATACCATTCATAGATCTCTTCGCAATCTTTGATATTGTAGGCTGAATAATCCTAGTTTCCTTCTTTCCTCATATGTAAGATTGTGGAGGACTTTTCTTTATTTTTGTTATTTTCCTTTGTATACCCTCCAATTTCTTAAATTTTCTTGCAGGGTATGGACTCCAGAATTGTACACCGTATTACATCAGGCGTTTAATCAGTGAGACATATAGGGACATTATTACTAGGTATACTATGTTATCTGGACACTCAGGATACAGAGTCCAGATAACTGAAATTGAGAAATCCGATGGCACCATTTGGCAGACGTAATGATGGGCAACACGGCAGCAAATGCCATTTCTTTCAATGCAGGATGCGCACCCACACCCCCCATGTGGGGCTTCACCCCTTCACTCCCCATGACTAAAATAACTAACTCCAAGGGGGAGAGGACCCCAGAGTAAAAAACTAACAGTTACGGGGAGCTAAAGTCTATGGCTGCACCAGAACCCGGGTCCAATGATGCACACTGGCTGATCTGCTTGTGCTCCAGCCCTCCACAACACAGGGGCATCTTGGGCAGCTTCCAGATCTGAAGGTGTTTTCAGGGGTAAGGTAGCAAGCCATCACATCCTCTACCTCACCCCATCCTGTAACACTGCCGGGCATGTATCCATCATCATGATCACTATTGGGAAACTGCACCTGTGAGGCAATAATGCCCAGGCGGGGTGTGTCGGGATAGTAAGCCACATGTTAACATAAGAGTACCTTATTACCTAACTATCTCTGCTTTTGATGTTTCAGTGCAAAAGGCAATTTGCAATCCATTTGAGGTTAAAGCAATAGTACACCCTCATATCTTGTAAATTTAATGTATTTTCTTGTCAACAAATAACTCTTTTCATGTAGCTGTTGGGGATATATGTGTTTGCTTTAGTTTGTTTTCACAGTTCACATCAGCCCCTGTAACTAGTCTGGGGTCTTCATTTTCTGGTTGTTGAAATCTCATTCTCACTGACCGCTGCATCAGCATATGAGAACATGATGTCACAGAACCCATTAACAATCATGTAGCTGTATGTTGAAAGTACACATACCTGAACAAACTCTCTAGAAACAACACACAGATTGAATGCAATTTAAAGGGAAAAGCCCTGCATTACATCTAAGACAGTTTGTAAAGCTTATTTAAAGTAAATGCAGTATTTCACACCTTGTGCAACTTGTTTTGTTGAATTCTAAGTAAGTAGACAGGCATACTCTGGGGTCTAAAGGGTGCTGACACATCATGTTGTCATATGCTAATCCAGCACTGGGGCACAATGATATTTCAGCAATCAGAAAATGGAGACCCCCAGGGTAGTTACAGAGGCTGGTATGAACAGTGAAGCAAACTAAGGCAAACACATACAGTATATCCTGAACTGCATGAAAAGAGTTGTCTGTTGATAAGGAAACAAATAACATTTACAAGATATGAATCTGTACTACTCCTTTAAACACAACAGATAGCTGTGGATAGGGCTGGGAGATTGTCAATCTGATGAGTCTGCTCTGGTGCCTGGGAAGAAATGTGTGAGTTACAGAACAAGAAAGCAAAAGAACAGCTAAGTAAACAAAACTTTCAGGGTAGGAAAAGAATGGGAAAATACGGGTTAGACTGAAGAAATTAAAAGAGGAAGCAAAGGTAATGAAAGTGAAAAACTAAAGATTATTTATGTAGAATGTGGAAACTAAAGATGGGAAGAGAGATACAAACACAGACAGAGAAAAAAAATCACATTGACTCTGTGGGTGACACATTTTCAAATGTTTGAATGTTGTTTTGGAACAATATTATATTGGAACTGGTACAAAATGGAAGGGCGGATGTGGGATGTGTGGGCAAGACTGATTTATAGCTCACTGCATCTCAACTAAAATTACACTGAGGGACAAGTCGATTTACCCAAAGAACACCATAGAAACACAGAAACATAGAACATGATGGCAGATAAAGACTGACTGAAAAAGAGATGTGCAAAAACAAGGAGGTACAATTTGAAGATGGGGGGATGGCTCAG
The DNA here is from genome assembly GCA_016271365.2 of Neoceratodus forsteri. Taxonomy (NCBI): domain Eukaryota; kingdom Metazoa; phylum Chordata; order Ceratodontiformes; family Ceratodontidae; genus Neoceratodus; species Neoceratodus forsteri. Next base: position 4,976,424 of record CM028130.1, read on the forward strand.
AGGTAATGTGAGGAAATATTTTGTCACAGAGAGAGTTGTGGATACATGGAACAGCCTTCCTGAGGAGGTTGTAGAGTCAAAAACAGTGGGGGAATTCAAGAATGCATGGGACAGACATCAGGCTATTCTAGTGGGGGGGTAGAAGGAAGTAGGCTATTGGTTAACTATGATCTGCAGCTCATACTTTAGGTAGGGAAAAGGGCAGTCTAGGTGGGCCAAGCGGTCCTTATCTGCCATCAAATTCTGTGTTTCTATGTTTCTATGACTGGCCAACCTAGTCTGCCCATTCCCTTACCTACTTTATAAGCACTGGATCCTATTTGATCTGCAGCCTACCTCCTCCTTCCTTCCACTAGTGTTGCATTCTGCCTGTCGCATGCATTTTTGAATTTGACAACAGTTTATGCCCCCACAACCACCTCCGGGAAGTTGTTCTATGCATCCACCACCCTCTCTGTGAAAAATACTTCTTCACATTGCCCCTGAGTGTTCTCACCCTCCAGCCTCATATTGTGACCCCTTGTTCTTGCACATCTCCTTTTTATGAAGGATACTGCCTTGTTGAACTCTGTTGATCCCCTTGAGGTATTTGAATGTCTCTATCATATCCCCACTCTCCCTCCTATCCTCCAGAGTATACATCCTGAGTTCTCACAGTCTCTCCTGATATGGTTTCTGGTGTAGCTCCTGCACCATTTCATGGCCACCAATTCAGCCTTAAAGCATATATTACTGACCTTTCAATACAGTAGTAAAAAGTAATTAAATAATTATTGGAGGATGGGACATACTTAAGTGAATGAATCAAATTTTGGTTCTCTGTCTCTGGCAGCCCTATCTCTTACACTTCCCTAGACTGAAGGCCAGCCCCAGCATTTCAATGTTCTGCGATGAAATTATTTGGTGAGCATACCACCCCTTTCCTTCCTGTAGAGGACGTTGGGGTTATGGTGGGCAGGGTAGAATACAGTGGATTTTAAAATCTGGCATCATGCAAAGTTGTTTATGGGAGGGAAGGATAACATAAGGGGGAGCAGAGCGAATCTTGTTGCCATTAGGTCCAGGGTGGGGCAGGTTGAAGGGAGCACTACTACTATTAAGGGAAAGGTAGAGTAAAGAGAGCATTGTTGCACATTTCTCACCTAAGGTAAAAGGGATCGATGAGAACATGGATAATTGCACCTAGACCCAACCCCTCTCTGAGTCATACCTCACCACTGCTTCAAGGATGAGCAGCAGTTTCCCTAACCTTGGAACATTTACACAGATACTGACCATAATTATAACCAAGTGCTGCGCCTAACAGCATCCAGTCATGGGCACTGCTACTACCCAGACTTTCCATAACTCAACTCCTTGGGGTTACCTAGCACAGTTGTGGCAGTAGGAAGGCTGTTCCACAACCCCTTGCCAGCCTTTCCTGGCCTGTGCAATCCCCATGTGGACTGCTTGTCCCCCCCCAAGAACTGACACCAGCTTACCTTCTTCTGCTCTAGATTTGGCAATACATGTTACTCATATCCAAGGGCTCCAGCACAGGGTCCAGGGATTTAACATATTGGTTCAACTCAATGGTTTTGAGGTGGAGTGGTAGGTTTGGGGGGGGGCTGATGGACTGCCAAGGAAAATAGGGAGATTCATTAAGCCCTGTGCTGATTAATGCCTAATCTTACCTTCCCAGACAGCAACTGATGCCTTTCTGTGATGTCATCTGTCTATCGGCCAGGCACCCTGACTTTTCCAGGTCATCCCCCAGCCTCTCCTTGACAATGCCCACCATCACCTTGCCCACTACCGATGTCTGGCTGACAGGCCTGTAGTTCCCTGCCACCTCCCTTGATCCCCTCTTGAGGATAGGCACTATATGCATCACCTTCCAGTCCTGGGGCACCCACCCTGTCCCCAGAGAGATGGTGAAAAGCTCCGCCAGGGGTTTCGCCAGGACATCTGCAAGTTCCTTCCGCACTCTGGGATGTAATTTATCTGGGCCCGGTGCTTTCTCCATCTTAAGGGACCTGAGGGTTTCACTCACTGTTTCTGCTGTGATTTCCACTTCTGCTACCTCTTCTGCCTGCTTAGCCTTCCCCCCTCCTGCCAGTGATGCCTCCCCCTCTCCCCAGACCTGCCAATCGGTAAGGGCCCCCCCCTCCTCAGTAGCACTGTCTCCTCCCATGTATCATGCAGCACCTCCATTTTCCTTGGTGAAAACTGAGGAGAAGTACTCATTTAGTACCTCATCCTGCTCTCCCGGGTCCTGTGCCCATCTCTCCCCAGTTTTAATCCTGCTAATCTGCCCCTTCACCATTATCAAATTTGAAGCATATACTGTAGAAATGATCAGAGTGAAAGCCACCAAAACAATTCAGACATTTAAAAGATTAAGCAATAGACATAGGGGAACTTCGATTTTAGGGGTGTTGACAGCTCTGAATGCAAAAATCAGAACACCATTGCTTCATGCTTCTGAGATTACAGTCTGTTCTAATTCACCGTCTAAAGAACAAGTTATAAACATATGATATAGATATAGTCTGAAACTTCCACTTTTTGTAAGTGTCCTGATAGGATGAACATAATTAGGCCAATCTGGAAACTATAATCACAGAAGGATTAACAGTCTTTCACATTGGAATTATCAGTCTACCAGATGATTGTTTTATAGCTAAATGTACGCAGGGGAAGGGCTATTACTTAGTCATGGGTTTGAAATACTATACCCATAAATCAAAGTCCTTGAAAAAATCATATACCTGGCAGGTCTTGCATCAACAATAAAATAAATACATCTAGATCCCAGAGAAATAGTTATATCCAAGATGAAACAAAGACATAGGGATATACCAAGGCAAAAGGACATTGGGACATTTACAGTTGAGGGAGAACACTAGACTACCAGGGATAGTAGTCTATTGTACGTATGTCCACATAACTGGAGGATCAGTGAGGGAGCACTAGGCTACCAGGCATACCTCCCATCCTCTTGCCTCATGTATCAGGGACATCGGTTACAAATATCAGGGACTAACACCCCTGAGCAGGGCCACATCTTACCTATTACTACTATTCCCTCAGCCAGCTAATGGAATGGAGGGAACTGTGTTCTACTGCAGTATCTGAAGAGGAGAATGTCTGTCACTTTAATGTGTGACATTGGTGTGTGCTTTTATTCCCCACTGTTTAGCCACACATGCACAGGATGTACAAAGGACAGAGGCACATTCTGAGGCACTATCAGGGATGTCCCCGTACATGAGGTCAGTTGAGGGGTATGCTACCAGGAACTATGCTTTGGTATTATGGGAATCAAGAGTCTGTGCTGTTGTGTACAGTGGTAGCCTGCAGCTCCAGAACTGCTTTCCATGTCTGACATACAGCTGGAGCTGTGTGCACCACCCAGCCTGTGGCTACCGACCTGTAGTTCCAGTCAGACACACAGGTGGAGCTGTGTGCTCCTTGCAATAGCACCAAGCAAAGTACATGGTAGTGCATGCAAAACAGGTCATAATAAGATGCTAATGTGACTGTTTGCCCATGAATTTCCTGAGCTGGTTCATAGGCATAGACTTTGAATATTGCAAACTTTTGCCCCTGGCTAACTTGCTTGCACTGGGCTAATGTGTTAGCACTGTGCAATCAAGTTACCCTCGGGCAATCCTTTCAACTCCATAGCACATTTCTGCTGTGTGTGGCCTGCAGTGCTGTTTGCAGTTGTGCTACACTCCATTGCTGTCACCCACATTGGCCACCAACTGCAACTCTGCCTTACCCCACCTCTGTGTGCATTGGGCTGCTATTGCAATTTGGCCTTCCTGGTAGCTATATTTTTGCACTGCACTCCCAGCTCTGTTTGCACAGTTTCATTTGCACACTATATTCAACTGATTTGGCCCCGGAGCTATTCCTTTGAATATAGTGTGCAAATAGCTCCTGGCTAAGTTTATATGCTGGGGCTAAGTTTTCAATATCTGGCCCCAAATGTAAAACATAGCCTTCTTATGACCCTGCCTCATGAATAAGGGCAGGAAAATGTTCAACATCTCTCTGAAAGGTGATTTCATGCAGGGACCTCAAAATCACCTTTTTGGGATGTAAACAAATAGACATTTTGGACAGGATTTCAAAAATGAAAGCTGTCACAGTCATGAGATGCTGTAAAAATATTGCTATATTGTAAATTTGGTGTCAAGATATTGAAAATTACCAAAGTTACAATACCAAGGTTATGAGCCTGCATTCACAAAATGCATCGTAGGCTCATAACGTTCTTGTTTTTTAATATTTTTACACCAAATTTTCAACATAGCCTTCATATCACCCCACCTCATGAACAAGGGCAGAGAGGAGAATTTGCCTAGGGACCACAAAATTGCCTTTCAGAATGTAAAAAACACATTTTGTCCAGGATTTGAAAAATTACAGCTGTCACATTCATGAGGTGCTGCAAAGATATGGCTATGTTGTAAATCTGGGATAAAAATATTGAAAATTACCAAAGTTATGAGCCTACATTTGCAAAATTCAACATAGGCTCATAATATTCTTGTTTTTTAATATTTGTATACCAGATTTTCAACATAACCTTCTTATGGCCCCACTTCATGAACAAGGACAGAGAAAATGTGCAACTCCTGCCCAAAAGGTGATTTCATGCAGGGACCGCAAAATCACCTTTTGGTACAGATTTAGCTAATGTCAGTGCCATTGTTCAAGAGATGGGGCCCAAAAATAGGCATGTGGAAAATTTGGGCCAAAAATATGCCAAAATATCCAAGCTATGCACAAAATTCTAAACCCTATTGAAATACATTGAACCGCACACCTGTTTCCTCAGTTTGTGGTTTGGCATTAAAGAGTGAAGACACGTCTGCAGACAAGAGGATTAAGGCGTCGGACCCCTGAGGGTAAGTAAGGGCTTGGGGTGTGTGGGTGGTGGGTGCTGCGTGGGAGGTTCTGGTGGGGGGTCAGGAATGGCTGCAAAAGACATCAATGGATATTTATTTTTTCACAGGTGACAAACCAAAAATAGAAGCAAGGATTCCTGATCATAACACTGGGAGACTGGGCAACCTCAGTGTCACTGTTATGTTTCTGGGGAGGGGGGTGCTAAGAGGGAGGGTCAAGTGGGGGGGGATACCATCGGGTCACTGGAGGATTGGCTACCCACAGTGTCATTGTTTTGTTTCTGGGGCAGGGTTGGGGGTGCTGAGTAGAAGGGTTAGCTGTGTGTAAGAAACACCAGATAGATAGATAGATAGATAGATAGATAGATAGATAGATAGATAGATAGATAGATAGATAGGTATTAAGCATGATTGTGACATTGCGGGTTTGGGCACCCCCAGTGTCACTGTTATGTTTGGGGGTGCCTAGAGGGAGGGTCGGGTGGGAGATATGCATAATTTTAAATTAAAAACAATCTGCATTCACAGCAGGAACTGGGACACTCCACTGTGCCCAAGATGGCCACCGCTGTCTACTACACATGCACTAGTGGTCGCGCAGTTTTGCAGCCATGTTGGACACACAGGAGTGCCCCATGTTCCATTGTGACCACCCACAGAGGACAAAACATAGTGGCGTGACTTCCCATTGAAACAATGAGCAGAGGGCTTAATGGCTGTGGCGGTGACTGTGTTGCAACTCCAACATGTTGTTTGTTTGAAAGGAATGTGTTGAATCTTTTCCTGAAAGCAAAAGTCTGCAGGGATCCACCCACTGCAGCCCTAAAATGAGAAATTCATCCTGGACATTTACAAAAATGTACAATTTCTGATGGACACTTACAAAAATTGGAAATCTGTCCTGTACATTTACAGAAATGAGAAATGAAAAAAAAATGGAATGAGATGCACTTCAAAGAATGATGAACTAGGTTCCCAGCACTTGTCTCTGAGATGTCATTTTTAGATGAAAGGAACCAACATAATCAATAACATTCTTTACCTTGATTCTTTTATTTTATTTTATTTTAGTCTTTGGTAACCAGGTGAGGTCCACTAGGCACAACTGCCTGTTTTCAGGGGCGACCTGGGAGCACAGGGTGGTTAAGTATTTGCTCAGAGTCACATAGTATGCAAGTGGAGGTTGTGAGAATCAAACCCAGGTCTGGTCTGCTGGTTGTATTAAGCTTGTTCACACCTCATTCCTCTAGGGCCAGGCTATACTGTCAGATAGCTTGATGCATACTTCCTTACAAAGGACATCGGAGCAGTAAGTTATGGAATAGATTGTTTTCTTCAGCTGTAGTGGTGGAGATGTGTACAGGCAGCTACAAAGGAAACCAGCAACAACTGGCAGGGGTGTAGCCAGGGATTTCAGATATGCACACCAAGTGGACTCACTTCTACCCCCTTTTTAGGGTGAGCCCCCCATGTAGCCAGACAATATGCAAATGTACACCAGGACTGTGTTTGTTGACTCATCTGGCACAATAAATACAACTTTTGTTTCTCATGACAATGGTTGTTGCCATGCATGGGTAACTACAAATACCATGCATTGTTCCCTTAGACACTCACATACCAGCCCAGAGCCTGTAAAGTTGTATTTTCCTTGGGATGCAAAGAATATTAGTGACCAGTCCTTCTAGTTTTGACTCCTATGAATAAAATTACAGAAAGGTTCAGTATTTTTTTTTAGTTTTCATGGAAACAGGAAGCAGTTCAGAGCCTATTTGCTACCCCCTTAAATAAAATTGCACACCATGGAGTGCTTGGAGTATGCCTGCCTACACCCATGGCAACAAGGGCACATGGACTGCACTCCAAAGTAAATACTGAGGTTTCTGTACTTTCCATTTGTATTCTGCCTTTTTGTTTGGAAGCTTACTACTTAGGGGGCAGCCCCTTGTGCCATCGTTGCTGTGCTGTTTTTGGCTAGCACCCATCTGCTTTTTGTCCTTAGCACCAGCAGCCTTGTGCTTGTTGTGTACAGAAACTCCGGATGGGGCTCTGATGCCGCACATCCCCTCTGCAATAGCTGTATGGCAGGATTTTATAAGTAGAGGTTTGTACCGGGCAAAGTCCTATCAAGAAGTACTCATCTGGGCAAATCACAAACTTTGCCACTTATAAAGCTGTTGAAAGCAATATTCAAGTGCTCAAAGCATAGTAAGAAAGAGCCCCTACAGAGCAGCACTAAACAAGGCCCTAGTAGGTATGCAGGCATGAATCACAACCCCTTTCGGGCCACCTTAGGGTATCATGTTCAGTATAACCAATATGCTGTAGTGGGGCAAAGTAGTAGATATGGCATCCCACAGGTGTTTGCGCTGTAACTGCTGTTGCACTAAGTTGCTCTTTTAACTGTCTACATGCAAGCTTTGGAGCAATCCTTTGCTTTACGGCTGGCATGTGGTCTAAGCGCTGTGTAATAACATAGCCACATGCACCCTATTGGCATGTTCATGTCTGCATTATTAGTTTGCCAAGTCTCTGGGACTTTTACAGAGGATAGGCCAGCGGAGTTACAACATACAGTGTCCAGTGAGGCACTTCAGTTGATTCACTTCAGTTTATAGTACTGATTACAAAATCACAACAAAGATAAAGCAGTACATAATGTACAGTACAAACAGTAGACAACATTGCATTCACATGTGAAAATAAGTGCACATACAACTACATGAGGAAAGAAACTAGTGATAAAACAGAAACTGCAGTGAAACTGGAGATTTGAATTACTATTTGCAAGCATGCAAGTCTTATTGAAGCATTTTTAGTTTTTAAACTTTTAAGGCAGAACTGCCAAATGCAAAAGCTACCAGTGTATTAGTAGGGTTAAAAATCATATTTAATTTCATATTCACAAACATCCAACCTGTTCTATTATTGTAATGAAATATAAACATTTGCATTATCATTTGGCAGTTAGCAATTCCTTGGTCCATATTCTCTACCCAATTCAAATACTTCTTTTTGCAAATAAAAAAAAGAAAAAGAGAAAAAAAACTCTAAGCATAGCTGTGGAAACATTACTAGGTAGACCCAGTAGTAATCTTACCCCAAAGCTGTGGGTTCAAGCGTGAGTGGAATAGACACATAGGAATATTTCTAAATAGGCAGGGAGGAGGGAGGGACACTAGAGATCAGTTAGGTTCTGCAGGGACAGACTACTAGGCTGGGATCATCTGGGCAGACTGGGTAGGCCATGCTATCCTTTTCTGCTAACAAATTCTATATTTATGTTTCCATGTTTTGACAGTTGTCTTGTGTGTTTAATCCCCCACACCCAGACTTCAGTACAAGACAGTATGTGTGCAGTGAGTGCAGTGGTAACCTGATTCAACAATGTTCTACAGCTGTGTGGTGCACTGAGAAGTGCAATGAACTGTGCATGGTTACCCAGTGAATATGTGGCTCTGGGAGTGTTGAAAATATGACAAATAACTCAAAAGTAATCTAGTGTTCCCTCCGTGGTTCCCATTTGCATTATAAATATTATCCCTAACATCTAGTGGAACCCCTCCAGACTCCCATGCCATACACCCCAGATGGTGGTCAGCACTTATCCATTGCTCTCCTCTCAGACCATCAGCCATCTGCCCTGAAAAAGTACTGCATCGCTGTGCACTGCTGTATAGCAATACAGCACATGCTGTCAGAAAAAAAAACTAAGTAAAGTGCTGCTGTGCATGTTTATCTTTAGACAGCAAGTTCTGCATAGCTATACAGTTGGGTATAGTGACACAGTATTTGTGCCAACCAGAAGGTGGATAACCAGGGCTGTGAGCAGTGGGTAAGTGTTGGCTGCTGTTGGGGGTGGTACGGGTGGTGTGAGGCCACCGAGAAAGTGGGAGGCCAATGAACACCAGGGAAAATATTTATTTAAATTTTGGAGAAAGATAATATATAATGTTACTGCTATAATACTCATTGGTTCAGCCATTTTTACTTAAAATATGGGTATCTTATCCAAGAAATGGATATACTTTGGCTAAACTTTGGTATCACACAATTTCAGTACAGCAAACTGAGTGAGTAAAGAAAAACAGAGCGAGAGTTTAACTGTGCCTGTGACATAAACTATTGTACTGCATGAACACTTTGATTGTATAATTAACATTTAAAATAAGTTAATCCATAGTTGCACCTGGAAGGCATCTGAAGCAGCCAGAGTGATGCGGTCAGCTTATCTGTCCTGCAAACAACACGTACAGTGCTGTGTCATTGTTGTGGGAAGGACACAAGCTGTAAACACAAAAAGTTAACTCTGTATTCCTGTGTTGTGGCACAGAGAAATGTAAAAGTAATGTATCTAGAATTCTGTCTGAGACACTGCATAAACATGTACAAATCTGGAGCAGTAATTCTGTCTCCCTCAGAATTCACAACCCATAGCACATTGGCGGTATTGAGCAGTGATTTAAATACAGATCTGAAGATGGTTATTTACAATAGTAGGGCAAACAGATTTTCTTTAAAATAAGACAGGCAGTAGGCCTGTTGGTGATGAGGGTAGATGTGCTGGATGCCACATCTCGTGCCAGACCCATGACCTGGGCTCGGAACGACCTCGTGCCACCGGGGGTCAGCGGGGGGGGGATAGAGGATCGAGCAGCCTCTCCTCTCTTGGGGAGGGTTAGTGTGTCGTCCCTTTCACTGACTGCCCCCTGGTGATGGACAGAGGGCAGTATGGGTCAGTGGGCAGGTTTCTGACTTGCTTGAGTAGGTGGGGAGGGAGAAAAATGGAAAAAGGGGGAGAGCTCTGGCCGGAGTTCAATGATGGTCGCCGCACCCGAGGGCCAATCCTAGTTTCTGGAACAGGTCTCCAGGGGAGGTGTATTGTGTTGACTCTTTCCTGGCCCCACCATGGGGGAAAATCCACTTGGGAAACTCTGGACTCGGTAGGTGCAGGTGCAGGTGAGTCTGGAGAGCGTGTCCTTCTGCTAGGAGGGCAAAGCCACCCATTAGGGAGTCTCCCCGGAAGAGGATAAATCACAAATGGAAAAAAAAAATAAGACAATGGGTATCCTGTGAACAGTAAAAGTATATAAAGGAAACAAATCAGGAAGCACTGAATAGCCAAGGGTTGTAGTCATTGCAACCCCTACAGGCATTCGTTGCTACCTTGTGAAGTAATACCCCTAAGGTGTTTGTCTCAATATCCCTTGGGTTTATTAACACTAAAATTTGTCAAAGAGGGTATGGAAGAATTGTGCAGTTTACAACCATATCCTCTTGGTCTGAGAAAGTGAGTAAAGACAGGAACAGGGAGCAGGGGGGTAACTATAGCTAGGTTGACATATAAGAAACGAGCTTGCACTGCAATATTAAATAGAAGTAATTTCCCAATGCACAGTGAACATCGTAGATTGTGGAAAAGTTTTGTTTTGTGCAAGAAAAAGTATGGACCCAGAATGAGCAAGGTTGCAGGCTGACAGGCAGTTGGGTGAAGGAGCCATCACACAGCAGAGAGTGAAGCAGCAGTGAGTGAGGTTGGGGCATCTTAACTGAGCTGGAGGAGCTGTAGCACATGTTCAATGTGCCTGTGCAGCTGATTTTGTGCTTGTGTAACGTAGATAAACTCTGGCTGTTTGCTTCTCTATCCATGTGATATACCACCCTGTAGGGGAACGAAGGCAAGGAACCCTATTGCAGGGTTCCACCCCTTGAAGTGCCATGGGAGTGAGTTCCTTGGCTAAAGGTGCCCTAGGAAGAAGCCCATGGGAGAGAGAGAGACATTCTGCTGGAGGAGAAGGAGGAGGAGGGGTGTATGGAGGGGCAAGAAAAAAAGCTTGTGTGTGGAGTGAGGACAGCAGCCCTTAAATAGACCAAACAGGGGTATGACTAGTTGCACCACCCGCTTGAACTACAGGCTGTAGCCTTCCAACTGAATGTTCCTGTGCAACAGGTTTCATGCTTGTGTAACATAGCTACACATTGGCTGTTCGCTCTCTCTCTCTTTCCATGGAATATGCCACCCTGTAGGAGTACAAAGGCATGAAACCCTAGGGGAGGGTTCCACTCCTTGAGGTGGCATGGGAGTGATTCCCTTGGCTAAAGTTACCTTAGGAAGAAGCCTAAAAAGAGTGTTGAAAAAAGCATACAAGATACTGAACACTTATCTGGATGGAAGCCCTATACGTTGGTAGTATTGGTTCAATTGGTTGCATGGGTCAGTTGGTCATATTGTTTGAGTAGAGTAGGCAGGAAACAACAGGTGAAAAAAGTAAACCTGCTCAGAGGTCCGACTGTAAGGCATGGAGGCCTGATTTCCTAAGGAAAGAAAGAACAGCCAAAGGGGGAGAACAGACAGTTATGTAGCAGCCACCCAACTCCATCCAACTGCAGAAATCTAACTATGTGTCTTAAGAACTACACCTATGCCTATCAAGTATTATGACCTTTGGCACAGAGGAGAGAAAAAAAAACCCATTGAGGAGGACATTTCTTGGGATCCAAGGCCTAGGTTGCCTTCCCTTCAGGCATGAGATAGTTTGTTCATTGACGGCACTGCTGCTGCAATTTAACAACCCAAAGAGGGGTGGAAAATATTCCAATTTGGAGGAAGGCTCTCACACTATCCCTGTAATGGGAATGCTGTGAAGGGTTGTAAGTGAACTTTGCATCACAGCTCCTCCAAGGTGGGAGGAGGAGGGTGATGACTGGTGAGGTGCTCAGCTGGCTTACCGATCTAAAAACAAAGCAAGTGAACCAGAGGCAGTCATGCGGAGAAGAGCATAGAAGGTGCCTTAGGCAACTGGTGCTGCAGCAAAAGGATAGAAATGTATCCTCCCTTCACAGCTTAGTCAAATTTCAACATCCAGCGGACAAATGAATTTCGGTGCCCAACACTGCCTGCTCAAGATTGGCCGCTTCTCCCTGGTACCTCTGTCCCATTGGCCTCACTAGAAACTGCAGCTACTGGCGGTTCCATGCCACATTTTGCCTTCCTATTTCTCTAGATTAAAAATTAATATTTCATTCTTTTACTTCCTGGCTAAATGGTTAGTTACTGTGTAGGGCTATTTTAGCAAATATTGTCACTGTTAATTTATGCTTAGAGCTATTTTACATTGCTAATACTGCCTAACTGTGTAGTGTGAAAAGACCTGCCTAGACAGACACTGTCTCCGCTTTTCCTTTCTGTTGCTAATTTCTCCTAAATCTCTTTCTGTTCAGCCTACACCCCCCACTGCTCTTGTGTTTCCTCTACTTGTCTGACCCTCCGCACACTGATGTCAGACTATATTAAACTGTGCCTTCCTTTTCCTTTCCCAGCAGAGCTTCTGACCAGGTGCTCCCTCCACAGCCTGACCTGCTTCACTCTCTTCTCCTCCATGGTATGGCTGGCTCTGGTAAAGCCATCAGCCCCACTCTCCAGCCAGAAAATAATCCTCTGACATGACAGCTGTTTGTCAATTACCTTCTTTTTTTTTGTGTCCAGTTTCCCATTAGCAGGCTATAAAGATCTGCCACTAGGGGGACCTTAGTTCATTCATTTGCAGTGTAAAAGTCTCATAACAGTATAGTCTTCTCTTCCCCCTAACTTATAGTATAGTCTTCTCTTTCCCAGAGTTTCACTCAATGGTGTTTCACCTGGTAAAAAAAAAAACATTGATTGATTGTTTTTTTTTCTACTCTCCTGCTCAATCCACTACATATCTTTTTCACACCATGCCTCTAGACTCCGCAGACTACTTCTCCCTATCCTCTCTGTCCTCCATCGCTCTCTTTTCAGCCACACCCCACCCCCTTCCCAGTATTAGCAGCCCCTCTCTGCCACACTCCACTCCACTCTTCTGACTTCAATTACACCGTTACCCTGTCTCCCTCTCTTCAGACATGGGAACACTATCCCCTCTGCCCTAGTGCCTCACTCCTAGCAATTCCTATTTACTGCACACCACTACATATTTTATGCTTCCAGCCTCCTCCCTCTCTCCAAACCTCCCTTACCTCTAGTTGAGCCTTCTCTGTACCTTGGTATAAGAGTATAAAGCTTCACTTCATTATCATAACACTCCGGCTCCTATCTTCCCAGTCCTGGACTTTGCCCTCCAGGCATCTCGGTGCCCCCATCCACTGCTCCAGGCACTTTCCCAACAAGCCTCACTGTCCTTCCTCGCAGACTAAAAATTCTTCACCTAAATATATGCAGCCTTCTTCCTACAGTTGTTCTACTCTAGCCTCTAGTTGCTTCGCTTGGTTCTGATATGATCCTGTCTAAAACCTGGCTTAACAATGAAATAGGTGACCCTTCTTTCTCCATCCCAGGCTATACTATATCTCGACAAGAGCAGTCAGGGAAGGGTGGAGGAGTGGTCATCTATGCCTCCTCATCTATCCAATTCACCACCATTCTTTCCACCTCTGTTCCCAAAGCATATGAGGTTCTCATCTTACAGCTACTCCTCCCTTTCTCCATCCCTATATTTATGCCAGGTGCCTATTGTCACCCAGACCTTCACTCCTCTATTGTTACAGACCTCATCAGTTCCATAGAATCCCACACATCCTCAGGTGAAGTTTATATCATGGGTGACTATAACTTAAACTGGTTATCCCCCACCATGAACAAAGTACCAAACAAAACTGATGCCCAAAACTTATCACAGCTCATCCTTGAGTCAACTCAGATGAACCATAAAATGAGTAACCACTCATTAATTGATTGGGCCCTACCCTCATACCCACACAGGGTCATTAAATCTGGTGTATTATCAGATGCCCTAAGTGACCACCTCATGACCTTTCTGGTACATCAAATTCACAGAATCAAGGCCCCTCATGCAACCTTAATGACTCGCTCATATAAATCTCTGAACCTCGCTCCCCCCTCATGACCTACCTTATACAAACTGGGCCCCTCTAGCCTCAGCAAACTTGATAGACAAAGCAGCAGAATACTTTAAAGGTAAAATTCTTGATATTTGGAATCAGCATGCCCCACTTCGATGTGTCAGAGTCCGTGGGAGACACCTTCCATGGATCTCACATGAACATATAGCTTGTCAAAGAGTGCGGGACCATGCTCCGAAGTTATCTAAAGCCTCAAAGCTCCCTAAAGACTATGACACATATTGTTCACTTTGCAACAAGTGCACAAAAGCCACCCATTTGGCTAAGGCAGACTACTTTAGTTCAACCTTTTGAATCCAACATAATCCATTTAATCCATCATCCACTCATTCTTCCCCCCTTCAACTCCTCCCTCCCCCTCAATATAAACACCCTTATTACTGATCACCCTAGTGTTGCTACTGAATTTAATTAATTCTTCACCTCTTGTACCTCTGCTCTCCTATACTCCTTACTGTCTACTAGGCTAGGTGCTCCCTCCACCTCAACACGCACACCCTCCCAGTCTACTTGTTTCTGTTTCACTAAAATTGCCCCTTCTGACACCTTGGATGCCTTGCACACCTTAAACCCATTCAAATGCAGTTCTCGAGATGACTTGGACCCCAAGCTGCTATATCTCTTAGCAATGACTATCTCTGACCCACTGTCTGACCTCTTCAACCTCTCGTTCAAAATGGCAGCCATTCCACCTGTTTGGAATCATGCCATGGTTCTTCTTCTAACTAAGGGCGGTGATCCTTCCTCACCTGGGAACTACAGTCCCATATCCCTTCTTCCCACCCTTTCCAAACTGCAAGAACACTTGGTTCATGCCCAACTCTCTTCTTATCTATCTAACTCCCAACTTTTTTACTCCCTTCCAATCTGTTTTTTGGAAATAACTCTCCAACACCACCTCCCTGATTAGGCGCACTGACTCCATCCTCTCAGGGATGGACTGTGGTTAAATCACATTTGCCATTTCTGTCAACCTAGCCAAGGCTTTCGACACAGTTTCACACACACTACTACTAAACTCCCTGTCCTCAGCAGGTCTGACTGACTCAGCCACTAACTGGTTCAGAGCCTACCTTGTAGGTCAGACCCAGTCAGTCAGAATCATTGACTCCACATCTCTACACCTCCCTATCCACATTGGTGTCCCTCAAGGGTCTGTGTTGGGCCCTATACTTTTTCTTCATATTTCTTAATGACCTGCCATCTGTCTGTACATCTACCACAGTACACATGTACGCAGATGACATGATCCTCTACACCTCTGGACAGTCCCACACTGATGCTACAAACAGACTTCAGCAGGCCTTTACATTCAGCAGTGGATTTGCTCTCATCAACTTTTTCCAAATGCCAAAAAGACAGTCTCCATGACCTTCCGCACTAGGCAGAGACTGTCTAGGCTCCCCTCCCCTGCCCTCCTTCCATACCCTTGATGGGAGAGTCTTTGAGGACACCTCCTCATTCAGATATCTGTGTGTTTGGCCTGATCAACGTCTCACCTTCTCTGGTCATGTGGATGCCATCCTGAAAAAGCTGTGCCCCAAGCTCAGTCTTCTATACAGGAACTGATAGTGCCTCGCTGTCCTGGTTAGGTGAGAACTTGTCCAGAAGATGATCCTACCTATTTTTGACTACTGTGATGTACAGTAGTCTACAATGCCATCCCCAAGACCTCCTTAGCCATATTGGACACCCTCTTCAACTACTTCTGTCGCTTCATTCTGGACTCTCCTCTCATCTACCACTGTCAGTTCTACCACTCCCTGGCATTTCCCTCACTAGAAAATAGATGCCTCAATTATTGTGCTAAATTCATCTCTAAATTCTGGTTTGGATTGCTCCCATCCTATCTCACTTCCTCTCTATCAGTCCTCCCTCCCTTTGCCCACTCACTTAGATCTTATGACTCATGTTCCTTGGTTGTCACTTGTCGGTCTACCACTGTACGCCAGGCTGCCTTTTTGTATCACCTCCCAAAACTATGGAATTAATTTCCTCAACAGATTCACCACTCCTCTTCCCCTTCCTCTATAACTTTAGCCCCACATAATCTCCTCTCTGTGAATTGTACCTGCAGTTACCCTACCTGGTATTCCTGACCTGCTCCCCAATTTCTATCAATATATTCAATAACTATTCGGAATTACAGTTCCCTTCCAGCCTTACTACTTTCTTTTCCTGCAGAGATCCCTACCTGACCATTCCTTTGGGTTATCTATAACTATCAATATATCGATGACTTTAGATTCCTATCAATCCACAACTATCAATATATCTATAACCTTGACTCCTACTCTGCTCCCCTCCCAGCCTCACTACCTTTCCATCTCTGCAGTTAATCCCTATCCAGCCCTTTCTTTTCATGCTACATGGTACCATCATTATGCATTTAAGTTGTTGTGTAATGCACTTGACTTATCCATTGTTACCTCTGTAAACATTTATACCCACATGCTGAACTGAACATATCCTTTTTGTTATTTGCTGTTCACCATTGCCAATATTGTTGTAATAATGTTTGCTGTTTGTATGCATGTATGTATTTCCACTACCCTTTCCCCCAGGATGCACCATGAGATGAGCAACTTGTTGCTGAGTGTGCCCTTCCTGGTGAAATGTTTCAATAAATAAATAAGAGCCAGCACTGTGCACAAACTTTCAGACCTAATGGCTAAAGCTCTACCTGCAGTGAGGATATTCCCACTATGGACCAGAAAGAAAGGATCCCACAGAAGGCATCACATGGATGCAAAATAGGGTGCAGAGAGAAAGAATGTCAACTGACAGTGAGATTGAGCCAAACTGATGGGCATGGTCAGCTAATCTCATGTAGCAATAGAGCAGGCCACACAAGGCACTGGAGAGAGTATCAGGTACTAAGTAGCAAAAGAAAAAAAAAGAGTATGCAACAGGCAGCAATGAGCAGCATGGTAAGCATGTAGAACAATGGAAGCACAGAGTGTTGGAAGTCAAACCCCCAGTCCCCCTCAAAAGGAAACACAAGGAAGCAAAGAGAAAGCAGTGTGATCCAAGTGCAGGTTTTTAAGACTAATTTACAGCAACTGCAGTAGCCGAGCTGACCTCCAGAGTATACTAGAGCAGTGTGCAAAAGTAATTGAGCAGCATCTAGCAGCAATTAGCTGCAGCTTGTAGGGGTAGCAAACATGGAAACTGTAGGGAGAGGCAATGCTCTGAAATCAGCAGCAATATTAGCATGGTAAAAGTTCAGGAAGTAGAAGTGCGTTCCATGGACTAGGTTGCTTAGGATATTGTGAAGCAGTAAAACAGGGAGAAGTTGTTAGCCAGGCAGCAAAACCATGAACCAGGTGTAATCATAGCAATGCAGCAGATTGCAGTGTGAACTGAAATATACAATGACAATAGCAGGGACTGAGGCTTGTTAGGCAGAAAAGCAGGTTGAGCTAATGCATACAGAGAACAGTGCAGTGAACAGAGGGCTGCAATAGCAGGTGAGAAATGGAGCTTGGGGATGCAGGCACAGGGCAGCTTGAGGTAAGGAAACACAGAGTGTAAACTGAAGCACAAGTAGCAGTCTATACACAGGGTACTAGAAAACTAGAAAATCCAAAAGAAATAAACATTGCAAACACAAGGACAGGAGGATGAATGGAACCAGCACACACAGAAGCACAGAGTAGCTGGAAGCCAGTAATAAAAACCATAAACAGGAGAACAGAAAAACAGAAGTCCAACACAAATCAAGCAGAGCCCAGGCATGCATGGGGGGGCAAAGCCCCAGTAGGCCTCAGGACAGAAGACAGGCTGACAGAGCTTCCGGCTACAAGGGAAAAATGCTTGCATGTGGATTGAGGAAAGCAGCCCTTAAATAGGCTGAATGGGGGTGTGGCCAGTTGCACCACCCCCTTGAACTACAGGCTCTAGCCTTCCAATTACAGTACAGGGGAATCTGTAACATTTTTTATCCCCTTGAAAAACATTGAGGCGCATACCTGTTTCTTCAGTTCGCAGTCTGGCATTGAAGAGTGAAGAAGTGTCTGCAGTCCTTAGAGAATTATGGCACTGGACTCCCGATTGGTAACTAAGAGCTTTGGGGGGTGTGGAGGGGTGTTGAATAAGAGGGTCGAGTGGGGGTAGTTACCCACAAAAGACATTGATTGACCATTTTCTTTTTTACAGGGTTTTGCACTGAGCATTTCGCTATTAAAGAAAAGAAAAAATAACCATGCACACGTAGCAGTGGGGTGGCTATAAAAGATAAACAAGGATTCCTCATGGAGCCACTGGGGGATTGGGCACCCTCAGTTACAGCTGCAAAAGACATTGATGGACCATTTTCTTTTTACAGGGTTTTTCATGGAGGATTTATCTGTTTAAGCAAGTAGTGCAAGCACAGAGGGGCCATGGTGCACATAGGCAGAGGCAACATTTGTCACCTCATGAGGTTGTTTGTTCACAATCTGCTTTTCTACTAGTCCTCACAAGAGGACTGCAGGACTCCACCCATGCATCCCTAAAAGGGCTTACTCCCCAAAAGCTAGTCTGCCCCCTGAAAGCTGGTCTGCCCAGCCTCTCCTACATTTTGCTTCGGAAAGCCTGAATCTGGTCTTTACTTTCTTATTGAAAGGTCAGATCCATGAAGGGCAAGGGGAAATAAAAGAAGTCACTGGCATAAGCAAAAAGAAAGATTTCTGCTGCTCTGCTCACACACTACGCTGACTGCACATGCTTAGATTGTAGCTTCACTTCCTTGAAGAATGTCGTTCAGCTGCATTATGACATGAGATTCATAAATAAAAGGGAGCAGTCTTATTTACAGTACAAGTCACATTAAACTGTTCCTCTAACTCACTGTTTATTTCATTTGTTTGTGTGTGTGCTGACAATGCAGCGGCAATTCTAACTGCTTAAAATATAAACTCAGTTTCAACCAACCAACAACTCACATGCAAATCTTTTTCCATATTGCTTTATTCCTTTTTCTTTTTCTATTTTTCTCCCCATACACCCCCCCCTCGCAGCTTGAATGTGCATGTGTGGAGGCGCATGTACATCATGTCTCCATGCTTCTGTGTCTCCCAAACTCTGGCACTACCCTCCTGCCTCCACTAGGTGGCAGTCAAGAAGTGGGACGACAACCCTCCCCTCTCTGGGAGAGGAGAACAGTCCATTAGATGCTCAATCCTCGCCCTCCCCTGCTGACCCCCGGTAACCTGAGGTTGCTTTCAATTCCAGGTTGCCGATGTGGCACGAGGTCTGGCATCCAGTGCCTCAACCCTCTATGACACCGGGTTACATAGAAACATAGAAACATAGAATTTGATGGCAGATAAGGACCGCTTGGCCCACCCAGTCTGCCCATTTCCCTGCCTACTGGATAAGCTGCAGATCCTAGTTAACCAGCAGCCTACGTCTTCCTACCCCCATCCCCTAGAATTGCTTTATGACTGTCCCATGCATGCTTGAATTCCACCACTGTTTTTGACTCCATGACCTCCTCCAGAAGGCTGCTCCATGCATCCACAACCCTCTCTGTGAAAAATACTTAAATTACCTCTGAGCCACCCCATCTTCAAATTGTGCCTCTTGTTCTTGCACCTTTTTTGAAAGATGCTACCTCTTGGACTTTGTTGATTCCTTGAGGTACTTGAAAGTTTTATCATGTCCCCCTCTCCTCCTTTCCTCGAGGCATACATATTAAGCTCCTTTAGTCTCTCTTCATATGTCTTCCAGTGCAGACCCTGCACCATTTTAGTTGCCCTCCTCTGACAGCTTCCATCCTGTCTATGTCTTTGCGAAGACTGGGTCTCCAGAACTGCACACAGTACTCCAGATGGGGTCTGACCAGCTGTCTGTACAGAGGGATAATAACTTCCTGTTTTCTACTGGTGATTCCTCTCCCTATGCATCCCAATATCCCCCCAGCCCTCATTGCTGCCCTCTCACATTGCTTGCCCACCTTTAGGTCATCTGATATGACTACCCCAGGTACCTTTCCATTTTTGTTGTCGTAGTATCTCATCCCCATTGTGTACTCTTCCCTGGATTTTTGTTTCCAGGTGCATTACCTTGCACTTCTTAGCATTGAATCTAAGCTGCCATATACTGACCATTCCTCTAACCTTGCCAAGTCCCTTTTCATCCTTTCCACCACCTTGTGTGTATTAACTCTGTTGCAGATCTTTGTGTCATCTGCAAGAGACATAGTTTTTCCTTCCAGTCCTCTGCAATGCTTTATAAAGACATTGAAGAGGACCGCTCAATACTGAACCTCATGTACCCGATTGTAACTCCTTTCATCAGAGTGGACTCCATTTACTATTACTCTCTGTGTCTTATTTTCCAGCCAATTTTTACCCAGGCTGTCATCTTGGGACCCACTCCCAGGCTAGCTAACTTGTATATTAATCTTTGTGTGGGACTCTGTCAAATGCCTCGTTAAGTCTAGGTAGACCATGTCCACAGCCCTCCATGATCTACTACTTTGGTCACCCAGTCAAAAAATCTATCAGATTTGTCTGGCATGATCTTCCTGCTGTGAATCCATGCTGCTTTGGGTCCAGTGCCTCTGGCCTCTAGATACTGACAATTCTTTCCTTCAGAAGTGATTCCATCATTTTCCCTACCACTGAGGTTAAACTAACAGGTCTGTAGTTTCCTGCTCTGCCTTGTTCCCACTTTGTGAAGGGAATAACATCTGCCCTCCTCCAGTACTGGTACCACCCCATCCTCCCATGATTTGTTAAACAGGGTAGTCAGTGGTGTCACTAATTCTACCCTTAGTTCTTTAGAATTCTGGGATGAATCCCATCAGGCCCCATTGCTTGTCCACCTTCAGTTTTAAGAGTTCTTCAGAACCCTTTGTTCTGTAAATGGGCTGGTATCAACTTCTGTATCCAGTGTGTTTCTACTGTTTGTTCTAGGTACCTCTTCCTTTGTAAATACTGAGCAAAAATATTTGTTTAGTATCTCTGCCTTTTCACAGTCTCCTCTGCCCACCCTCCCTCTATGTTATTCCTCACTATCCCTCCCTTGGTCTTCCTTCACCCTGATGTACCTATAAAAGGTTTTATCCTCTTCTTAACTGAGTTGACTATCTTTTCCTCGGTTTGGGCCTTTGCTGTTCTGACTGCCTTCCCAGCTTCCTTTACTTTAACTGATACAGTTCTCGTCCTGCTCCTTCTGTGATTCCTTGTACTTCCTGAAAGCTTTTTCTCTGAACCTTCACTGCCACTTCCTTTGAGAACCATAGTGGTTTCTTACATCGTTTAGTTTTGTTTATTTGTTTCACACAAGGCTTGTTGCCTCTGTGATTGCAGTTTTATTATTCCCATTGTTCTTCCACCCCTCCTTCCTGCCCATTTGCTAGTGCATTCTTAGGCACTTACCCATTTTGGCAAAGTCAGCCTCCTAAAGTCCAGTACCTTGCTTCCTTGTATGGTTTTGACCTCATTGCTGTGTTTATTGTGTACCATACTGTCTGATGGGTCGCAGTTCCCAGATGGCTACCCACTCTACATCTGTGATCCTCTTCATCTCCATTTGAGAGAACCAGGTCTCAAGATTGTCTCGCCTCGAGTGGGATCCAATACTAGTTATCTAAGGCATGCTCCTGTAGGGCATCTAGAATAACCCCACTCTTCAAGTGGCTGCATGCAACTGCACTCCAGTTAACATCTGGCATATTCAGATCACCCATCAGCAATATCTCCCTTTTTTGCCATACTAAGTATACTTATCATTTCCTTGTCCATTTCCTCCCTCTGAGAAGGGGGTCTGATAACCCCTGTGCAGATTGTGGTGCCATTGCTAGTCTCCAAATTACCCACAGTGCTTTTTCTCCTCCTGTTTTCTTTTGTTCTGTTACTTTGATTCCTTCCCTTATGTAAAGAGCTACTCCTCATCCTCTTTTACCCTCTCTGTCTCTCCTGTAGATAGTGTATCCTGGTATGTTTACGTCCCAGTCATGGTTTTGTGTGAACCATGTTTCTGTGACTGCCACAATATCTAGATGTTCCTCCTCCATCAACGCCACTAATTCAGGAAGCTTGTTACTCAGACTACGTGCATTGGTACTCATTGCTTTCCATTTTTTGATGGCTGTACTTTCTGTTGCAGCATCCCCCACTGACCTTTCTACCTGGTCTTTTCTCATTTAGTACCTCTGTTTTGTGGTGGGAGAGGCTGGGATTTTTCCTGCTGCTTATCGGTGCCCTCCCTTGACTAGTTTAAAAGCTTGCCAATGAAGCATTTAAACCGATTGCTCAAAAGACTTGTTCCCTTCCTGGACAGATGCAGACCATCCTGCCAGTATAGGCTGGTGTCTCTCCAGGTGGAACCCCAGTCCCCAATGAAGCCAACCCCCTGTGCTCCACACCATTTTTTCAACCACTCATTAAACTGCACATGCAATTCTTTTTCAACCATTTACAAAATTCTTATCAGCTCTCTCCAAATGTTGATTCAGTGCATTTTCATATGCAATTTCAATGCAGTAGTAATTTATTTACAGTTCTGTAAGAATTATAGAATTTATCCTGTGGGACCCATGTGTCTTTCCCAATGTATTCCCATTCACAGTTTATGAACAGCCCCCAGTCTACTTAGTACCATTAATATTCAGCCATTTTGTTAACAGTATAGTTCCAGAGAACTTGAACTCATTGTCTGTGAGCTCGACCACAGATCATCCTCATTCTGCAAATAAACATAAAGTGTCGAAAGTTATATTTTATGTTCCTGGTATTTTATTGATTCTTGAGTCAGGCAGAATTCCTGGTTGAAATATTCTGTTGACAATTAAATATGAGCACTCTAACACACAGAAGGAAAGATAAGAAACTACTGAATCTTTTGCTTTGGCATTGTGATATGTACTGTACACAAAATGTACATGCCCTGAGCTAAGAATTCTACAGTTTCTTATCTTTTTTTAATATGGATTAGAACGCTCATTTTTAGATGTAATCAACATGTTTCAACTAAGAATTTGCCTTGTTTCATAATAAATAAAAATATCAGGGGGCATAAAAAATAAATAACTCATGAATGCACAAGTCTAGCTGAAGGGCAAGCTAGAGTTGTCTAGAATTACGTTGTTAAAAAATGGCTGAATATGAATTGCATTAGGCAGACTGGGGGCAATTCAATACAGTGGGATTGGGAATGGCAAATCCATACTGTATGTCCCAATCAAATAGATCACTCTACAGTACAGTACTGCAGGGAAATCAGGCTTTGATTCTGTTGTTTAGCATTTTCAGTGGATTGCTTAATGTGTGCATTGCATATTTCACTGAATTAATAAAAGTTTCCACAGAGCTGCAGCTTTATCAGTTGATTGCAATGAACACTGCGCATATTAAGCAACCCATTGAGAAATGATAAACCAGTGAGAAGGAGGAACAGCGTAACGTGACTTGTACTGTGGTGTCATAACGCAGCTGAGCTGCTGACACAAGTGATATCCTTAAACTTTACTGAAATGCAGAAAAGAGTATGCATGTTCACAATAGGTGCTTACAAGATACACTTGTTGGCATCTAATTATATAGGCAGAAAAAGGGCAAAGTCTATCTAGTCTGCATTATTCCTACCCAACATGAGCCACACCAGCCTAGTACTGAGAATGCAAGGTGGTGCCACCTTTTGGGCTGTTCCCATTTAGAAACATGCACACCCTTTCCAAGTTAATCAGCTATTAATGTTAGTTTTGCAGTAGACTTTGCTTCAGATCTAAATGGTATGGTAGGACCAGAACAAACTACTTGTAATCTGAACTTCCAAGAGTGTGAAGTAGGAGATTCTTTTGAAACAGCAAATAACATAAGGCATAAGATCAAGAAGAGTGACGCGCTTCTGACTCTCACTCAATATTCAGACTCTTCTGCATTAGTGGTGACAGTTTAAGGTGACCCCACTAAGTAAAGCAGCTGTGATATGAAAGTGCACAACAAATGTGACCCTACCTCTTTTACTATCTAATATTCCAGGTATCTTCCAGTTTCATTTCATGGTAAAATGTTTCAGTTCTACCAAAATGTAAGTATTTTTTTTTTCAAATTGAATTAACTTTATTAAGAAGAATCATAACTAAACAGGTTCCATTAGTCTGTAGACAAAATAAAGAACGAGAGAAATAACAACTTCCAATAAACAAATAATTTTATATACAGAAACTTTGACTCCACAACCCCTGTAAGCCCACCCAGTCCCTAATACCCCTTCCCTTGCCACCAGAACTATACCATATTATTTCACCCATAGAATTATGAAAAGCAGACCCATGACAATCAGGGAACACAATCTGCTTTAAGGATCCGTCAGGAAAAAAAAGATTCTACAGTCATATAGTTAGTAAAACATATAAAGGTTCCGAAGTATTTTTATATTTCTGAGCTTTGCCTGTCATGTTAGCTATAAGGCACTCAGCTTGAAGGGCAAACAATACCTCTCTATACAATTCAATGAGTTGGGGGAACTCTGGTCAAGCCAGTGGAGAAGGATGGCCTTTTTGGCACATGCCGTAAATCCTCTGGTTGCCAATCAGTATATTGGCGTCATCTCCCAGTAGGCATATCTCTGGAAGAAATGCTTCAGACAGCCCAAGCAGGGGTCCAAACAGGCTTTTATTGACTGCCAAAAGGGAATTACAGTTTCACAAGACCAAAGGACGTGAAGTAGGGAGCCAGGTTCTTTTCCACATCTGGAGCAAGTATCTGTGGGTAATTTACCCATCGTATGCAGTTTAATTTGATTATAATACAAATTATGTGAAATTTGGAACTGCATAAAACAGTACTTATCCCACTTAATATACTTGTATACGTGCTTCCATATCTCAGGTCAGTTCCTTGATGTATTAATGGCAGGGAGTGTTTGGTCTTAGTAATAGAACCTAGGGCACGCAGGGTTAATAGAGTAATCCCTCAGAGAATGGTAGTAGTACGAAATGTACTGGGAAGCAGGGGCTGCAGTGACCAAAGGAGAGACAATGTCTCTTTAAGGGGGCTGCACCAGGGACCAGTACCAAAAAACTGAAGGAGCATATGTGACACCTGAAAGCAATGGACTGTCTTCTTGAAATGGAAGTAATTTTTGAGAACACACCAGATCTGCTACAGTATCAACACCCATGTTGGGTCACAACCATTCAGAAAGCATCTATCCAGCTATTTGGAAATTGGCGTTTCTGAATAAAAGTTGATAGATATCTTTGTATGGCTGAACTGTTAGGAAAGAGCATAACTGTGAGTTACTTTGGAGGGATGCTTCCAATGGGGTGGTCTGCAATGATGGGGGAGCTTCTTCCAGGAAAGGTATAGGAATGATTGGATGACCATATCAGTACTTGAGCAACGAGAACGTTCTATATCTACCCTGGGTGGGACATATAAGGTGCCTAAAGGGCCTCATTGGATGATCCAAACCAATGAAAAAATCTGGTACAGTGCAATGCCAGATACTGTAGTACAGGAAAAAGTTAGGGACTTGTAGGCCCCCATCTTGTTTGGCCAGCATAAATTTAAACAAAGCCTGATGAGCTGTTTTACCCTGCCACAGGAAGGAAGTTAAGAGCTTAGGGATTTAATTGAATCACAATTGAGGCAAGGCAAAGTTAAACATTTGCAGGAGATACAATAGCCGAGGTAAAATATTCATTTTTATGATGTTAAGCCAGCCCCACATGGAAACAGGTAACAAAACCCAGCGAGCTAAATCCATTTTAATTTGAAGCATAGTAGAATCAAGATTAAATTGTTTCAGTTTTGTAGGCAGCGTACTAAGATAAATCCCTAAATATTCTAATTTGTCACCTACCCAGATTAAAGTAAGATGAGCAAGGTCAGCTTTACAGATATGGTTGTTAAGCAGCATTACTTTGGTTTTAGTCAAATTCAACTTATAATTAGAAATAGGTCTGAAATAAGAAATAATATGTAGGGCAACAGGCAGAGATGTACTGTAGTAGGAGAAGAAACATGTAACAAAATGTCATTGGCATACAATGAAAGTTTATATTCTGGGGGGGGCAATGAAAATTTAAGTATTTAATAAACGTTTTAACTTATTTATTTTTCTCAAGAAAAAAGGATGGCTACCACATTTTGGCTTAGAAATCACATTGTACACCTGGCAAGTGTTAGGATCAAGAAAATAAAAAAAAATCATTGGGCTAGATATTCAAAGGAGTTGTGCATTGCACAACCGATATGCACCGGCACAAACACAGAAATGCACCCTGGAGCCATATTCAAACAACAGACATGTATAGCGCAATTCCCATTGCACTGCTGTGTAACAGTGATGTATGCTGCACAGGTACAGGGGGGCATGACCATAAATAAGGTGCACATTGGCATATTCAGCCAAAAATAAATGGCACAACAATGGAACAGCCCACAGAATGCACCAAACAGACTTGAGCATATATATAAAGGAGACTCAACCACACACACAGCAGAGGCTCAATCCACTGGAGTAACAGCCATGGATGCAGGGCCATTTATCATGAAGCAGGTGATAAGGGGGGTGAGGAGGAGGGAGGGAGGAACAGCAATGTGGTTGAGGAAGGGCCTGTTGGTGGTATGCCCCACACCTTCAGTACCGTGCCCACCTCACATTCGAAGACTATGGGAACACTGAGATAGTGGGCTGGTACCATCTGAACAGGGCAATTCTGAGGCAGCTCTGTGAGCTGTGCCATGATGAGCTGCAGGAACCCACCAGAAGGAGTCATGCCATGATGGTGCAGACCAAGGTGACAGCGGTAATGTGCCTGCTCACCACGGGCACCTTCCAAAAACCAGTGAGTGCGCAACTGCTGGTATATGACAGTCGGCCGTGTCCTGCCTCCTCACTCAGGTCCTCAACACTATACTGCCACATGCTTCAGAGTACATAAGATTCCCAAGCACACAGGAAGAGTGTACAGCATATAGTACATGCAGGAATTCCACAGGGTGGAATGTATGCCAGGTGTGATAGGGGCCATTGACTGCACCCATGTGGCAATACGTGCACCAACTGGCCTGGAAGAGGCTGTATACATCAACAGTAAGGGCTACACCTCAGTCAAGTGCCAGGTGGTGTGCAGTGCCACTGGGAGCATCATCAGTGTGTGCACTACATACCCTGGGAGCACACGCAATGCGTTAATAGTGTGTGCACTACATACCCTGGCAGCACACACAATGCATCATCAGTGTGTGCACTACATACCCTGGCAGCACACGCAATGCATCATCAGTGTGTGCACTACATACCCTGGCAGCACACGCAATGCATCATCAGTGTGTGCACTACATACCCTGGCAGCACACACAATGCATCATCAGTGTGTGCACTACATACCCTGGCAGCACACACAATGCATCATCAGTGTGTGCACTACATACCCTGGGAGTACACACAATGCATCATCAGTGTGTGCACTACATACCCTGGGAGTACACACAATGCATCATCAGTGTGTGCACTACATACCCTGGGAGTACACACAATGCATCATCAGTGTGTGCACTACATACCCTGGGAGTACACAATGCATCATCAGTGTGTGCACTACATACCCTGGGAGTACACACAATGCATCATCAGTGTGTGCACTACATACCCTGGGAGTACACACAATGGATCAATAGTGTGTGCACTACATATCCTGGGAGTACACACAATGCATTAATATGGCACCATTCCACCCTGTGCCAGTGCTTTGAGAGTGGGGTGATCCCCATGTGTCACCTAGTAGGTAAACAGGGCCTAAGAAGATGTGAAACAGCAGCCATACAGTGCACCACACAGCTGCAGGTTAGGGGGTGGGGAATGAGGACAACATAAGGTGAGGGGGATAGGACAGGAAAGGAAAATGGCAACAGTGCAGGGGAGCAAAGACAGTGGTGCCCAGCAATGAAGAACACAGATGGCGAGACATGAATGGTGGCACAGCAGCTGTGCGTGGCCAGGGCTTAGCCTGGGCACACAGGGAGGTGGGCAGTGGCAGTGTAAACCATAGGGGGTGGTGGTGGAAACTGGCAATGACAGGTGTTAACCAACACATGTGTTCTCCCTACAGGTGACAGCGTATACCCCCCCATGACCCTGACTGCTTGCCCCCATCAGGCTAACAACAAATGGCGCAGAGGAGTATTACAACAAGGCACACATCATCACAGACAATATCATAGAATGTGTCTTTAGGAAGCTCAAGATGTGATTCCATTGCCTAGATAAATCTGGTGTTGCCCTACAATACACCCTTGCTAACGCCTGTGGCCTATTCCTGGCCTGTTGTATGCTGCACAATATGGCTAATTACTATGGGATAGCTGTCCAGGTGGATGAGGGCAACTGCACCAATGATGATGAGAAGGACCAGCCAGAAGGGGGTTTGCAGCCACCCATGGAAAGGAGGGACCCCAGGCTTGCAGCCTATGCCAGGAGGCACAGTGACACCATTGTCAATGAGCACTTTGGGAACTGCAGATGAGTACGACTCAGGGAAACATTACATGCTGAGTACCCCACACACACACACACACACACAGACAGACACAGACATGCATCGACACACAGAGATGCATGCAGGGATTCAGGCTCACCCACTGCACACACTGGTGGGCATGCAGTCATGCACACCCATGCCCACACCCCATTGGAGCAACACAGCCAGACGCACCCACCCATGTGCCATGTGCTGAACACACATGTTGCCATATACAGGTAGGCACATGCAGTGGTACCACCACAGGGTGCACAGCAGGGCACAGGGAACCAGGTAGGACACACAGAAAGGGGCAGGCAGGGAAGAGAATACACACACACAGCAGTACAGCAAGCTGTGGCATGGATCAGAGGTTAATCACCGGCACACAGACAATGCCAACACTGTGCAGCACTTATCACGCCCATGCCACATGGTCCAGCAGAACAGCCCACACACATGCTAGATGCATCCTAGGCCATACGTATGCAACAGCACACAAACAAGGCCATGCCTAGCCATGTGCACAGCTGGCAACAGCAGTAGGAATCAAGAATGGGCAGCACACCCGTCAGGACTACCGTGTGAAACCATGGCTGCCACAGCCATGTGGGCAGCCATTCCCTGACTGTGTGGCAGACACAGGCTGCCCAACAGCCACAGGTGGTGTCACCAACAGACTCCCAGAGGTAGAGGCCTGACAAGACAACCGGGTCCTCAAGGGTGTGTACAGACCGGCAAACAGACTATTACCGGGTGTGTCAGGAATGGGCATGGCAGTGGTCAGCATCAACCTAGCTGAGGTCAACAGATGCCAAGTCTTTAGTGTAGACATAGCACTATGGGAAGTCCTGCACACCCTGCTGTGCCCAGTAGATACCAGTGATGCAAATCTGGCAGCGATGGTCCTGGCTATGCAGTCCAGCGATGTGGTCATAGCCTCCCGCAGTTGCCGGATCTCACCAATCAGCTAACCACGTCCAATATCCCCAAGCTTAATCAGGTGATGCACCTTGACCCACAGAGCCCCAAGCATTGCCTGGTTGCCCACAAAATACCACAGCAGTCTGGTGTGCTCATCTAACATGTCAGTGCTGGACATACCAAGGTGCTACCGTAGACATGTTGGAGGGGTGGCAGCATGCCGTGCAACCTCCCTCGACTGGGAGCACCACACAGGGGTCAGCTCAAGTGGTGGGAACTGAGTGGGTGCTCCAACGGTGGCCCCTGAGCTGTGTGGCACCATGACCCCTGCTGGCTGCTGAAGCATGCCTACTGCCTGCTGAACCTGCCCTGTGGTACCAGTGTCCACACCAGCTCTTCTTCCATGGCCAGCACCAGCAGCAGTGCCACATGCCACTGGATGGGCATGGGTTGAGGGGACTTGCATGTCTGCCCTGCCACCTGGGTCGCTTGCCACTGCCTGTGTCTACAGTTGTCCCAGAGGCTGTGTGACAATTCTGGTGCTAAGCAGGATCAGGGTGAAGTCATCTTCATTGTCAAGTGCATCGTCATCCTGTGTTGCAGACACAAACACCAGTAGGTCATCTGGGAGAAGGTGGACGGCCAGTGGATCATCGTCACCCATGCCAAGGAACTCCACCAGTCCCATACTGGTATGGTGCCCCATGTCCATGGCCACAATGCCTGTTGACGTGGATGGCACAGGGTCATCATGTGCCATGTGTCAGTCTCATCCTGCACTGCACCCCAGAAGCATGATGGAGCTGGAAGACAGAATGTGTGGTGTTGATGGAGATGGTATTGCAGTGCATGTAGTCCTGTGTACTATGCAATGTCCACATGCGTGACACAGGCATGCCAGGCCACACCAGCATCTGAGGTTATGGCACTGCATGACCTGTCAGCCATGCCACATTTGCTGCACAGGACATGTAACCCCACATGTGCAGGCACACAGCTGTGTGTTTTACCTGCACATGTCTGGTAGGCATGCCCCCCCCATGGGAAAGCCCTGTGCAGTGTATCATTTTGCTGAATGTGACCACTGTGGCTGTGCAGGTGCAGTGCAGGTGCAGGTGCAGGCACACTCTGCAGCACCAACACATTCATAGGGCATGTAGGGTGACATGCACCCCCTGGACCCTTCCCATCCCTACAATCACATGTCCCATGCGGCCAACACACAGCACACAGGGGTCCAGGTCCATGCATGGTGTGGCCAAGCCCAGTGTGTACCACAAAATGTCACAATGGGTACAGGATTGCTGCACACCTGCAGTGTACCAGGCACACCAGTGGCATGCACATGGTGCCCCCCCACGACACCTGCTGTCATACTCACCATGCTTTGATGGGCTGCCTCCTGTCTGGAATCCTCCCTGGGACACCCTCAATGGTTGCCCAGTTGATGCTGGCTGCTACCAGCTCCTCCCCTGCTGCCAGGACAGGTGCTTTTGATGATCCCCCACCATCCTATTGCAAGATGCCCTGGTGGCAGCTGTCTTCATGATGCTCCTCCTATCCATGCCCATCTTCTTCTTGCACCCCTGTGCACTGCGCATGTGGCAGCCGTGGGCATTTACTTATGTTGCCACCTCATCCTACCCAGTGACCCGGTCTTTCATGGACCCTTGTGCCCCCACTCAGTAGGTCCTCCCTCTCCATGTAGGCCTCAAATAGGGCCGGCTTCTTGTCTTTAGTGAAGTTTGGCCTGCACTTCCTGGCAGGCACCTGTTCCTCAGCTCCCTCCAAGTCGGACATATGGCAGCCTGTGAACAGTAATGGTGCACCGATGATCAGCATGTCAGAAGTCCCTGTCACAGTGCAAAACTGTATCTCAACATAGAAACATAGAAACATAGACTTTGATGGCAGATAAGGACCACTTGACCCACCTAGTCTGCCCATTTCCCTACCTAGAGGATAAGCTGCAGATCCTATTTAACTAACAGCCTAGTTCTTCCTACCCCCCTACAAAAATTGCCTTATGTCTGTCCCATGCATTCTTGAATTCTCCCACAGTTTTAGACCCACAACCTCCTCAGGAAGGCTGTTCCATGCATCCACCACCCTCTCTGTGAAAAAATACTTCCTCACATTGCCCCTGAGCTGTCCCCCCTCTATCTTCAAATTGTGTCCTCTTGTTCTTGCACACCTCTTTTTCTGAAAAATGCTACCCTCTTGGACTTTGTGGATTCCACTGAGGTACTTAAACATTTCTATCATGTTCCCCTCTCCCTTCTTTCCTCAAGAGTATACATATTAAACTCCTTTAGCCTCTCCTCATATGGCTTCTCTTGCAGACCCTGCACTATTTTAGTTGCCCTGCTCTGTAATGCCTGAACAGTGGTGCAATAACATTGATACATCACAATTTGGACAGTCTTACCTTGACGGCTGCAATACCTGTCAGTGACCAGTGCTGTCTGGTGTCACTTTTATGGCTCCACTCATGCAAATGAGGCTGTGAGTAACCTGCAATGAGATGCTAATGTGAGCAACTATGCCTGGCATTGGCTCATGAGGCTACTTGCATAATCCAGCTGAATATTGCAGAATTGCTCAATGCGCAATGGACAGTGTCATGTGCAACATGATTGTGCTGGAGCAATTCACAGGGTCACTTCCGGCGTATGCGCAGTGTACATTAGCACACTTGCCATGCAGGCAGGTGGCTGGGCAATGTCCTGTGCCACGTATCACACAGCTGATTGCACTGCGCATGCCAGTCCTATTGCACATAGATCTGTGGGTGTGTGCCATGCATGTGACAAAGATGCACAGGTATGATGTACCACACAATGTCCCTGCTGCGCAATGCTATTGTCCATGCTTGTGCAGTCACTACACCATTGCCCAGCAGCATGTGTGGTGATGCATGGCCTTCACAGCATGGCATCTACACATGCCAACACATATGTGAGTTGTAGACATGACCCCAAACTCCCGTCCGCACTTCTGGTATTGCGCATGTGTGGTATTGCACAGTGGCCTATGGTTGTGTACATCTATCATGCAAGTACATGCTGCGCAATGGTGTGATGTATGTGTTCATGTTCTGCAACTGGCAAAGCAGTGCTACACGTGGTACCAGTAGATGCCACATTGCAATGCACCTAAGGTGGACTGCGCAACAAGCATGGCATGAGCTGGTAACTTTGGGAGATGGGCCTGAAACTGGTCAGAGGTTGAGATGGCCAACCTGGTGGCCCCTCTGGAGGACCAATTTTTTTTGGGCAGAGGATTTTCAGGAGGCATGGTAACAGGTGTGGGCCCATGTGGCTGAGGAAATGGAGAGGTGCACTGGTGTTGCCAGGACAGGTGAGCAGTATCGCCACAAATATGGGGCCCTGCAGCGCTTTGACCTGGATCAGCTGAGGAGGCTGCAGGATTGTGCCCGCCATGGTTGGGTCCCTCAACCAGGTACGTGTGTCAGTGTATTGTGCATGCTGCCTCTGCCCAGTATTTGTGCATTTAGATGCTCTGCATGTGCTTCTGCACCTGCCCACAGAGGGCCCAGCGCTGGTAGGGTGTGTGTATACAGTGGTGTGGCATTGCTGCACTCTGTGTGCCAGTGTGTTGCATGGCACCAGTGGCCTCCACACCATACCCATCACATGGACCAGGGTCACTGCATGGGATATGGTAGGCACTGTGTGCAGTGTCTGACCCACATGGGTGAGAGGTTGGGTCTGTAGATGGCATGCCACTCATGCTCCTTTCTGTATGTGTTTCCTCCACTGGGCCAGAGTTGTGTATGAAGGCCAAGTGGATGCCGCTAGGGTAAACCAGTGTCCTGATGATGGTGCTGAGGCTAGGCCAGCGGGATGGGTGGCAGGTGAGTGTGTGCAGTCTGCATCAGCAATCTTTGCTGGTTTTTGTGAGACCAGTACACTTAGCAGTGCACTGC
Organism: Neoceratodus forsteri; assembly: GCA_016271365.2. NCBI lineage: Eukaryota > Metazoa > Chordata > Ceratodontiformes > Ceratodontidae > Neoceratodus > Neoceratodus forsteri. Next base: position 5,009,560 of record CM028130.1, read on the forward strand.
CACCATGCAGGGCTGTGGAGTGTGGTGGTGCATTGTCACTGCTGCCTGTGAAGGTCAGCAGCTTGGGTGGTCCCACCATGTGCATGGCCTCTGTGTGGTGGTATTCTTCTGCTGTCACTGGTGTGTGTGTGTGTCCCATGGTGTGCATGTGCTGCTGCTGGCTGGATGTTGTATTGCCAATGGGAGCATCAGTCCCTCGTTGTGGGGTGCCAGTGCACAGGAGAGGGTGCATGGCACTCTACGGCATGCCACTCAGTATGTATCTGGGACACTGACCTGGGCTGCTGTGGCTGCCCACAGTGTACATGCTGTTGGTGGCATTGTCAATGGGGGGGCACCTCTGCTGTCCCATGCCCACACAGACCAGGGTGGAGGGTGGTGGCCACCTGCTGTGTGGGACCCTTCACTTAGTGGCTGTTCCATATTTCCCTTGCATAGGGTGTCCTGGGCCAGGGAGTGGATGTTGGGGTGTTGGCATCCTTGGTAGTGGACTACTGCAGTTACAGCACCTCAATCTGCAGCTGACTGACTGGGTGGTAGCAGACATCTGCCTGAACAGGAGACAGCTTTTCAGCAACACAGGAGCTGGTGGTGGAGGTCCACAGGATGTGGATGGCCTTCACTGGATGAGGTGATAGCTGCTGAATACTGCCCATTGTCTCCCCATTTCCACCTCCTCTGCACCCTACAACTACTTGTACTGTTTTGTGATATCCCCTGCACTTCCTACACAGTTCTATCCCCATTCCATTTGTTACCCCTTCACCTTTGCAAAGCTTTTTGTACCATTGCCTGTCCTTGTATTTCCCATGTTGGCTTTTCCGCACTTAGTTTTGTTGCATTCTGTTGCCTGTTATAGTAAAATGTTTAGTAGCATTTGCTCATGTGTTTCTGTGACTCCTTCACATGCTTGTAGCTGCACTGTGCTGGTGTTGTTCATTGCTGTGCTTTGGTGGGTCATTCTCTGTTGCCCATGCTGTCCCCGCAATGTGGTTGTGGTGGGTGCACAGTGGCCTGTGTGCCACTTCCCTGTGTGTCACTCTTCCATGGGTGTGGGCTCTGACCCTCCCCCGGTGCTGTGTGCCTCTGTCTGCATCTGCAGGGGGGTACATCCCATGCTGTGTTGCCCATCACGATGCCGCCATGCTGTGTGGTACTGTATTCTGTCTCCATGTGTGTCTGTGTGGCATGTGCAACATACCACCTGGTGCCTGTGTGGCAGTTTGGCTGTGGCACAATGTACATGCATGGTGCCTTCACATGGGGGCTGCAGAATCTGCCTCTCTTTTGTTGGTTGTTGGGACTGTGGTTCATGGGGTATTCAGTCCCTGCAGCCATATGTTCTATGGGTGTTCCTTACTATGTCACATTGGATTCCAGGGCCTGTGTGAGGCTTTGTGCATTGTCCATGGCCATTAGGCTCTGTGTCTTTTCTGTGACTCCTGGCCATTGTCCCTATCTGGTTCACCCCTGCTTCCCCTTCCATGCTATTGTGCCCTTGCGCAGCCCTGCCAGTGTTCCCTTGTGCGTTTTGCGCCTTGCTCCACCTGCTATTTTCAGCATGCAGACTTACTCCTGCGCAGTTCAGACTGCTGTGGCACATGTCTGTTTGCATAATGGTGCATTTGTGCTATATTCAGTTTGTTTTGTGCAGGCACATTTCTGTGGTGCATCCGCTGAATATTGCTTTAGTGTCTTGTGGTGCAACTGGATTGTGCTGTGCTTCCCATTGCACATGTTCAGGGTGCACCTTTGAATATCTAGCCCCCAGTGCGCAGCATAGGAGGTACCTAGACGAGTGCATTTGACAGACATGCTAGTATTTTTATTTACTGGAGCTGACACTAGCTTTATTTGAAAAATGCTTTTTGTTGCATTGCTGCTTTTTTAAACAAATATATTGGGGAAGTTTATGAATGTTGGCAAGAAATAATTTTCAACATGCTTACACCTAAATAAACAATTACAGATTTCTCTCAATAGTAAAAGATGTTTGGCATGCAGCTATGATTGCTATTTTTGTTAAAATATTTGTATTAAATGTTAGAGTTAGTGACTTTTATTTATTTTATTTTTTTTTGCAATTAAGTTTATTTTAATTTTTCAGTCAGTACAAACAGAAATCATAACACAGTACACTATGTATATTCTTAGTTCACCTACTGGGAATCACAATAAGCATCTCACATAAGGAAGCATAACTAAATAAGTTGTACAAGGAAGAGGAAAAACAAAGAGCAAACTAAACCTTCCCCCCCCCCAAAAAAGGAAAAAAAGAAAGGAAAAAAGAACCTCCCACAAGCACATGCCCAGGTTGAACTAAAAGCAGAAGGTATTTGTCCACGTAGGTACCATTAATCAACTCCTTATTTTCCTTTCTTCAGTAACTAACAGCAAGCCCACAAAATAGAAAAACTCATTAACATGGAAATATATTGCTAGTATCCAAATTTGTCTTTTAAGTCCGAGAAAAGGGGGTTCCAAACATTTTGAAATCCTGCCCATGAGTTATTGGCATTACCTATGCTCCTTTCCTCATTCAAGGCAATCAGGAACTCAGATCAACATTCTCGAAAGGAAGGCACCCATGGATCTTTTCAGTGTCTCAGGATTAAAAGGTTAGTGACCATGGATACCATAGCTATTTTTACTTTGAGTGAATGAGAAGGGTCCCCAGAATAACATTCCAATAAGCATATTTCTTCTGTAAAGTATGAGGATATAGGCAAGTAAACAGAAATATGCATTTTAACTAATTCCCAAAAATCAGAAATTTTGGGACAATCCCATAACTTGTGATGGAGTGAAGCAGTTGGAGCACTGCAGTCAGGGCAAGCTGGAGAAGGTAATTTTTTCCCATTCTAAACAGTTTGTTGGGTGTTAAATACAAGTTACGTAGAATGTTAAAATGGATATTCCTTAATCAATCTTGTTTAACTAACTTGAAGTTATCTGTCCGAATAGACTGCCACCGAGAGTCAGTTGGAAGTCTGGCCAAGTTATAGTTCCAGTAATAAGCTATAGGGTTGTGGTTCTGCCATATATTATTAACTATGACTTTACAGAGATTGGAAATAGGCCTTGCTTGCTTTGCTAAATCTAAAAGGGATGATAGGAGGGGGTCTTTTTTGTTTACCCAAGGGGGCTTGCCTAGGAAGCTTTTATGACAATGGTGGACCTGGGTAAGGTAAAACAAGTTTTTAGTGGGAAGCTTCTATTTGACCAGTAACTGATGAGTAGAGGGAAATGGGATACCTTGCAAAAACCTTTTCAGACTAATCATTGATTGTATTGGTAAGGCCTTGGCGTTGATAAGATTATTGCCCATTCATAGGTTAGGGTTACTAAAAAGGGGTTGGAAGATATTCTTCCTTATAAGTAAATGGTTACGATTGCAGAACTGGTGGAAAGCCCTGATATTCCATCCAATTGGGGATTCCTGGAGCTGGGCAGGAACTTTTTTCTGTGGACGGTATTAGATGGCCTGTGTAGAGATTCGTTCTCTTTTGGCCTGTTCTGCATCTAGCTGTAGCCAAGGTGTATTGAAGGAAGGTTCTGTATAGGAGGTAAACCAATGTAAGGATCTACTTGCATGTATGGCTAAATAATACAAATACAGTTCTGGAAATTGCAATCCTCCTTTTTTGCCTTGGGCCCGTGAGTTTCAAGTAGGCTCTATGTGGGGTTTACCATGCCATTTAAAGTCAGAACATAGTCTATGAACTGTTTTAAAGGTGGCTTGGGGGAGATAGGTAGCTAGAGTGTTCAGGGGGTAGAATGATCTAGGTAAAACTGCCATCTTGAGAATACTGGTTCCTCCCCAGAATGATATAGGAAGTTTTTTTCCATCTTGACAAGTCCTCCTTGATATCTTTAATAAAGGGATCACAATTAAGGTATTTTAACTTATCAAGATTTCTAGTTAGTTTTATGCCTAAATAGTTTATTGAGTTTCTTCCCATTGGGGGCACAAAGCTTCAACCTGCTTCCAAATAACCAAATCTGAGAGAGGGTAAACAATAGATTTATTCCTGTTCAGTTTATAGTCTGATATCTCACTGAATTCAGTAATGATTTGTAAAGCTGAGGATAAAGAACATTCCCCATTAGTTAGATGGAGTAGCAGGTCATCTGCAAATAGTGACAATTTGAACTCTTGGGATCCAACTCTTATTCCCTCGATCTCTTGATCCTGCTTTAGGACAATCACCAGAGGTTCAATGTATAAATTAAAAAGATAGGGAGACAGTGGACAACCTTGTCTAGTTCCATATTTTAGAGGGAAAGTATCAGACAAAATGTTATTGCATAAGAGTCAGGCTGAAGGGTATTGATGGAGAGTACTAATTCTGTTAATAAAGACATCAGAAAGGCCTAATTGGGAAAGAGTAGTGAACAAATAAGGCCAAGCCATCCAATAAAATGCTTTTTCTGCATCCAAGGACACCAAGACAGCTTTGAGTTGAGGGTCCTTGGATGCAGAAATCAGGTGACACAATTTGTGAAAATGGTCTGCTGGCACCGGCCTGAGACAAATCCCACCTGTTCCAGTCCTACCAAGGGGGTCCAAACCTGAGCTAGTCTGGTAGCTAAAATGTTTGCACATATTTTAATATCCACATTTATCAGAGATATAGCTCTACAGTTGCTTAATTTGGAAGGATCTTTTCCCTGGCTTAGAGAGAAGTATAATCCTAGCTTTTAAGAAGGAAAGGTCATTGACTGTGTGCCGGTCCCAGTAAGAAAACAGTCAGTATAATAAAGGGACTTGCTGAACTTTGAACGTTTCATAGAATAGACCTGTATAACCATCAGGGCCAAGAGCTTTATCTGGCTTAAGTGCATCGATAGCTGTTATAATTTCTTCTTGGGTTATGGGTTTGACTAATGAAAGTTAGGCCTCCTTCGAAAGAGTGGAAAGATCTGCCTGTAGAAGGAATGTTTTAATCAAGTGGGAATGGGAACTAGATGTCTGGTATTGGGAATAAAGATTTTGATAGAATTCTCTAAAGAAGGAGAACATTTCTTTACGATCAGAAACAAGAGAACCATTGTAAGGATTCCTAATGGCTGGTATCGATTTAGCTGCTGAACGCTGTTTCAGTTGCCAAGTCAAATATTTGCCAGCTTTATTTCCTTTGCCTATATAGGTTGCTTTGACCCATGAGGTTATTTTCTCCACTTTCTCTAAAAGGGTACCAGCATAAAGGGCTCTTAGATGATTTAATTCAAGGGACACCTCAAAGGAGAGCTTATCTGACCCTTTAGACTCCAGGATCCGAATCCTATCTAAATATTGGTTGTGGTGAAACTTTCTTTTTTTTTGACACTGTGGCAATACGAATTAGCTCACCTCACCAAGTAGTCCTCAACGCTGCCCACTCCCATTCCACTTCAGTGATAGAGTCTAGGTTCTCTTGGATAGTAAGGGAAAGATAATCCTGAAATTGTGAGAGTATCTGACTATCTCTTAAAAGGGTATTGTTTAAGGAGCAAGTATAGGGTCTAAATTAGGGGCCTGGGATAGTTATAGAAACTGATATAGGAGAAAGATCTGAAATCACTCTAGCTTGAATTTGAGAGGCTATAATACCAGAATATAATTGTTGACTCCAAAGAAAAAAGTCTATTCAAGAATAACTCTTGTGAACAGGGGAAAAAAAAAAAGTAAAATCCTTAGTTGAGGGGAATAGGAGGCTTCAAGGGTCAATCAAACCCAAGGTGGTCATTAACTCATGTAAGGCCCGCTGGGCTGGGGAAGGGCCATAACCTGTACAATGGGTTCAGTCAACATCATTTGCCTGAACAAGATTACAGTCCCCACCGAAGACTTATTTATTTAGTTTATGTTTACCAGGTAGGTGCGCTAGCCAGCAGGTGACTATTTTCAGGCACGACCCGGGAGAGTACAATACATCATAACACAGGAGAAACATCAATACAATGTGAGTCAGCAACCATACAATTACAATCATACATTTAGGACATAAAGAGGCAGTACCAGCTAGACTAACATGATAAGGGCTAGACTAAGTGGTCCATCAGGTCAGGAGCAGGGGGTACGGGTCCAGAGGGACTGCATATGGTTTTACTGGGGCGTGCAAGGGAGCAGCCATCAAGCAGCAGAAAAAAAGCGTCGGGTATACAGCTTTGGCGGTGGGTGGCGTGAGTAAGCAGCCGGGACCATGGTTCCGAGGCTGGGCGAGAGGGCCTGCGGCCGTCCCCGGCCAAGGACACCTGATGGCAAATGGAGACAAAAGGAAGGGAGAGCGGAGGTCAAGATTTACAACATCCACCGGTTTGAGCTGTGCACAGCTGGCATAGATAAGACAAGGAGGGGAGGGAGGGCTAGGAAAAGGAGGCAGGCAAGGAAAAAGATCTGGCGGCTTTGCGCCTTTGGCGGGACAACGGTCCACGGTGAGGCCGATCTCATGGTTCTCTTTCTGGGTGTGCACCCAGTGGGCGGCCCCCTGTCATGGCTCCAGGCGCGGAGTGAACCAAGTGCAGGATTTTGGCGGGTGTGGCAGGGCTGGCGGCACCTCAGCGGTACCTGGAGAGGCAAAACGGAGGGTCCACGGAGGCACTGGGGTCCGCCAGTGGGAATCCTAGGTCCTGGCGGGTTAAGGACCTGATGGCTTTACACCTTTGGCGGGACTCTGGTGTGCGGCCAAGCTTGTGGTTTTCCTCATGGGTGTGCACAGGGGCTGTTGAGATGAGACTGAGAGGAGGAAGGGGGGAGCAAAGGAGTAGAAGAAGAAGGGGGTTGTGAAAGGTGGGGAAAGTGAAAGGAGACTTGGATACGGCTATAGGGGTAGAAGGCAGTATAGGTGCTGCCAGGCTTATGGTTCAGATGGTTAGAATATGGGCGTAGAGTACCAAGATAGAGGCTAAATTAGTAAAGCAGGAGGGGGAGTCTAGGTTAGGGGCATACAGTGACTCAAGTACTATGTGGATATTACTAAGTTTGCCTTGTACTATAATAAAGTGGCCCACAGGATCTCACTCTACGTGGGAAACTGCAAAGGGTACACCTTTTGCAATCAAGATAGCTACTTTCCTTTTACGGGAATTAAGACCAGCTCCAAATACCTGGCAGACCCAAGTTTTCTGGAGAAATTTTACTTGCTCTGGTGGCAAATGCATCTCTTGGATAAAGGCAATCGAAGGGTTATATCTGCCCAGATGTTTTAGAATTACAAATTTCTTAGAATTATCCCTGCGCCCCATAACATTCCAAGAAAGGAGTTTTAGTAAATTAGCCATAATCTTATTAGAGGCATTATAGAAATTAAGGAGGACCTATGTTCAGTAGTGCTTGCTTGAGTCCCACCAACTCCCCCCTCCCTAACCCAAAAGAATATATAAACCCACTCCAAAATCTGACAAAAAAACAAAGATTTGCATAAACTAATAACTATATACAACTAATTCCACTGGGCTTTAAGCCCGTGCCCCTTGTGGTTGTCCACAGTGCTCCCAGGGAGGGGTAGAATGACCCTCCATCCACAGCAAAGGAGAAACATGAAAGGGTATCAATTTTCAGCTTCAATAGCATCAGCTTAACATACAAGGGAAAAAAATGCAAGCGGCAAAGGAATTGTTAGTGTAGCCATATTAGCCAAGTCAAGAATCAAGGGAGTCATCCCCAACATCTCCTCTAATGAGAAGTTTATCTGTTCATAACACTGTCCTCTGGAACCTGCTAGCTATAAAGCTTATCCAAATAATATCTCAGCCGTCTGAAAAAATTGCCTACGCTAGCATGTCTAACCCTTGGATGAACTGACTTAACTCACACAGAATCTACTTATTAAGTAACCTTATCAAAAAATAAACAACTAGTAAACTGTAATACTATTGCTGGGGTAGATATACATGAAATTGCATTAGAGAGTGACATCTAGTGTTCAAAGGTTAACATATCAGTTATGACTCATAATGGGTCAAATTAGCAGCATACATATGCTTTTTAAACTGACCAAAAACAATGTAATTTTTAACTTCAGAAGCTTCTCAGCTAATGAACTAAAGCTAGAAACCCTCCAGTCCTTAATTATAAGTCACCAACTGCATAACAGTATCTGCTGTAAACATCGCTGAGTATTTTAAGGTAAGGCAAAGACAGGGTAAACATAGTTAACCAAGAAAATTTCAGCAGAGGTATTATAAACTTAAATTAAAAGTCGTTTTCTGTTCCTTGCAGTTTGAATCACAGTGCAGTCCAGGCTCGAAAGAAATAAAAATGTACTGGTTTGAAAGGTTATTGCTTTGTATGCCAACTCGGAGGTAGACCGCCTTCATTTCGGGAACATATCGGGGAGAGCTTCCTGAGGACCTTCAAAGCTTCTTCAGCTGAGTCAAAGCATGTTACTCCTTTAGTGAGTGTGACTTCTAGCCTGGTAGGGTAAAGTATAAGGTGACGAATTCCTGCAGCCCATAGCTTGGTAGTAATCGGCCGAAATGTAGCCTGGAGCCGCCTGGTTTTAAATGTCAGGTCTTGAACCACTCTTAACTTTTTACCCTCCAAAAGAATTCCAGTGAGCTTCCCTCAAAATGAATTCTCTAAGAATTTAAGCAATTTAAATATAATTGGATGGGGGGGTTCTGACAGAAGAGGCTTGGCTCTAAGGGATCTATGGGCCCTTTCGATGAACAAATTTAGGCCCATTTGAAGATTTCCCGACAGTTTTTTTCAGAAAACGTTGAAGAAATAGAATACTATTGGCACCTTCCTCATCTTCTGGAAGACCCAGCAGAACTATGTTATTTCGTCGGTTCCTGCCCTCTAAGTCTTCAAGATGATCCTCTAATTTAGTGACTGTACATTTTAGAGACAATCTCGGGTTGTACCTTCTCTTAGGCATGTTCCAACAAGCCAAACCTTACTTCCGTGTCAGTTACCCTTCAGGAGAGTTGTACAATTGCCGGTTTTATATCCGCCACTTCCTCTATTAGTTTAAGTAAAGCCTCCTTGATTGAGGAGAGTTCAGCACAAATGTGTGATGATGATGGTTCGAGTGAATCCTGGTGAGGGGTCGAGCTGTGGTGTGGGCGTTTTGCCTCCGACTCTTGAGGTGGTTCTGTTGCGGCCTGCATTTCTGTATTTTTTGGAGGTGAGGTAGCATCCATACCTCCGTAGACTGTGACTGCTCACTCTGCTCACTACCTTCTTTGATTTTAGAATGAATTTGAAGATTTTTTTTAAAAGGTGAGGCTGAAATGTAGGGTGAAATTGCTGCAGATAGATGGAGCTCACCACAACCACGTCCTACTCCTTGTTGAGCATCACGTAACTCTTGACTTCAATTTTTAATAAAACATATTTACTTAGGATAGCCTATCTGAGAGGCAATGTACTGTCTTTAGTAAGGCACTGCTTCTACCCATTTTTGCAGTTATGCGTCCAGGAGCACTGAGAGGTTAAGTGACTTCCTTGTGGTTACACAATGGGTATTTCACTCTAGAAGGGTTTGAACCTGCAATATTCTGGTCCTCAACTCTGTGTTCTATCCACCAGACAACATTGCTTCATCCATCAAATGTAGAGGAGTCCTATGCATGGATAGTGGTCAACACTAAAGAGGGAGAATAAAATGTACGTATAGTGGCAACTGAATAAAAATAAACAAGAAGCAGTCTATAAAAAGCACCTATATCCATGATCATGTGCTTTTTCTGTCATCCTCTTGTCTGACTACGTCTCTTTTATTGCTTTGATTTCCATCCATTCCTTTGTTTCTTATAATTTTCCTGAGTCTCAATTTGTTAACCTTTTCAAAAATCCTCATTATCCCTCTTGTCTCTAACTATTTTCCCATCTCTACTCTTCTCTTTCTCAACTAAGTACTTGAGATGGTGACTTTCTCTCTGCTTACTGTACAAATCTTCCACTACAACATTTACAATCACTTTAAGTTTGGTTTCCACTTAGGTCCCATCAAGGAACCTGCTATCATTTATTTTGTTAACAACCTGATTCTATCATCTGACTTTGAAAACATAGAATAACAAGGCAGATAAAGACTGGAGGATATCTAGTATACACTGTCTCGACCAATGCAAGTAACACCAGCCTAGTGCTATGCATGCACTGCTGGCCCTCTAATGGCAGATTAGCACCATTCCCCTTGCTTTGTGCCTTCCTCTCCCATCCCTATCAACTCTTTATTTATTGAATATATCAGAATTATAACCCTTTGAGTCAGAGACTCCTTTACAAAGGCTCCATGTCAGAGTAATACAGTAATATAGTCATAGATACACAACACATAGAAACATAGAAACATAGACTTTGACGGCAGATAAGGACCGCTAGGCCCATCTAGTCTGCCCATTTCCCTACTTACAGGATAGGCCGCAGATCCTAGTTAACCAACAGCCTATTTCTTCCTACCCCCAACAAGAATTGCCTTATGTCTGTCCCATGCATTCTTGAATTATCCCACAGTTTTAGACCCCACAACCTCCTCAGGAAGGCTGTTCCATGCATCCACTACCTCGCTGTGAAATAATACTTCCTCACATTGCCCTGAACCGCCCTCCTTCTATCTTTAAATTGTGTCCCTTGTTCTTGCAAGTCTCTTTTCTGAAAGATGCTACCCTCTTGGACTTTGTTGATTCCACTGAGGTACTTAAAAGTTTCTATCATGTCCCTCTCCCTTGTTTCCTCAAGGGTATATAAGTAAGCTCCTTTAGTCTCTCCTCATACGGCTTCTCTTGCAGACCCTGCACCATTTTAGTTGCCCTCCTCTGGACTACCTCTATCCTGTCTATGTCCTTGCGGAGATGGGGTCTCCAGAACTGGACACAGTACTCAGATGGGGTCTCACCAACTGTCTGTACAGAGGGATAACAACTTCCTGTTTTCTGATGATGATGCCTCTCCCTATACATCCCAGTGTAACCCCAGCCCTTCCTACTGCCTTCTCACATTGCTTGCTAACCTTAAGGTCATCTGATATGATTGCCCCCAGGTCTCTTTCCTTTTTTGTTGTTGTTACTACCTCCCCACCCATTGTGTATCTTCCAATAATAATGCAAGTAGTGGTAAATAACCAATTAACAGTGCATACAGTGATTACAAGACATAGATTACTGGGCTGTCAGTATATTGTACTAACAACAGGAGAAAATGAACAGAGTTGAGTAATCACAGCCATTGAAGAAAAGAAACAATATGGCCTAGGCCTTTGAGATCGAAACAGCATGTACAGGTTACAGAGCAGGACTAGCTAGGGTAATAAGTCCTTTGTCACGGGGACCTGTCTGAGTGGGAGGGGAGGAGCAGTTTTTGCTAATGCCAACTCCTCTTGAAGCCCTCCATGGTTTCCATTTCCACCACCTTCCTCAGCAACCCATTCCACTTGCCCACTACTCTATCTGTGACTAAACACCTCATCTGGTCATTTCTGAAATTTCTACCCATGTCCTCATGTGGTGTTCCCCTCTTGGGGCCTGAAAAAAACTGGTTTCTGTCTACCTTGTTTTTTCTTTCCTTTGAGAAACTGGAAAGTTTCTGTCATGTCACCCTGCTCATTTCTGGTCTCCAGTGAGTACCCGCTAAGGTTACAGAGGTGCTCTTCATTATATTTCCCTGAAGACCTTGAAGCATCCTGGTCGTCTTTCTAGGTACACACTCCCATCAGTCCCAGTCCTCCTTTACTGTAAGTGGGGGCTCCAGAATTGAACCGAGTGCTACAGGTGCAGTCACACTAGAGAGTTGTACAGGGGCAGAATCACATTCTCATTTCTACTGGACCCCCCCATCTATGCACCTCAGCATTTTGTTTGCCCTCCCATACGCTTTTGTTGGTCTGAGCATTAACTTTTAAATTGTCTGCCGTAATCACACCTCGGTCAGTTTTTTCATATATCTGGGCTACTCTCACACACCCAAGCCAATATTTTGTTTTAGGCTTGTTTCTAACAATATGCATGACTGCATTTTTTGCAATGGGCTTGGGCTGCCACATACCAGACCTCTGTTCTAACATTCCTACATCCCTTTTGATGTCTATGGTGCCCTCCTCACCATCTACTTCCACACAGCTGTGTATTATATGCAAATAGGCTGATCATACTCTGTATCCTTCCTCCTGTGTTGCAGATGAACAAGTTAAAGAGAACAACACCTAATACTGGTACCTGAGGTACACCACTAATTACACCCATCTTACCAGAGTTCTGACCATTACCTTCTGAGTCATACCCCCAGCCAGTTCTTGATGTACCTTGTCAATAATGCCACTAGCCCCAGGTCCGATAACTTCTTAATTTCCTGTACTTCTGTGACCATTCACATTCAAGTGGACAATACAGTGGCCTATGCCTCTAGCACCTCTACTTCTGAACTGCTTGCTCAACTCTAACTGGATTTCTCCAACATACAGCATCAGTTCCAGAATAATATATTTTCCATCAATGACGAAAGAAGAATGGTTTCAATTACCTTTAGTACCGGGCTGATGTTGCCCAGACTCACTCCCTCCCCTCCTTCCATACACTGCATGGCATGCTGACTGAGGACATCTCCTCTTTCAAATACCTTGAGGTTTTCATTGACCATCATCTTGACTTCTCTGTGCATGCAGATACCATCCACCTGAAGCTTCACCCCAGGTGTGAAGCTGTTTACTGGAGTAAAGCACAGATTTCACTTCCTGCACAAAAAGCACTGCTTTTAAAAATGATCCTCCCAAATTTAGACTCAGCTGACATGGTCTATAGTGCTTCTACAAAGTCCATTCTGATTAGATCAAAATAACTCTTTTACCCTTTCTGTCAATTTGCATGGACTGTGTCCCTTGCAACCATCACTTTTCTCTCCATTTCTCTCTGTCCCTTCCATCCCTCGAAGTCAGGCTTCTCTTTCACTGTGCCCCCTTTATTTCCAGAGTCCAGCTTGGGACCCTCCTCCCCCACCATACACCCCTTCTTTCATCTCCCTCTGTCCTCTCTTTCTCTCTCCATTACTTTGAACCTAGCTCCTCACCATTTAGTACTTGAAATCTTCTGAAAGGCCAAGCTGCGTTCTCCTTTCAGTTCCCTAAGCTCTGGTTTTCCCTGTCTCCTTCTGTCCACTTTGCCTCTCCCCCTTTCTCCCTGAAATCCCTCCTCTGTAACTTCTCTACTCACTCCTTTAACTGCCCATGACTGCACTGTGACCTGTCATCCCCACCCCAACACTCCCCCTCTAGGCCCAGTCTCATCTGGGTTTCGTATGTGGCCTGTATGAAATATATTATTCTATGCATATGTCCATTTGATTATAGCTAATGTATGTTTATTTTACACTTTGTTTGTCACATCTATCAACTGTATCTTTCTCAGTTTATATTTTTTTATATTCTTATGTTATTTATTGCACAGTGTTGTGAAGTTTTATTATATGCCACTATCCCCACCCTGTTCACATCTGGAAACTAGCTGTTATTATCTTAGTATGCCTTTTCTGGTAAAACTTTAAAAATGAATCACTAACAAACTAATTACATAACCGCATCAAAACTACTGGCTCCTGATTGGCTGGCTGGCATGATTTACAACATGTAAATCACAGTATGACCCTAGAGAAAAAGTGCCAGCCAGCTGAATCAGGAAGTCCCTTTTTGAAATCACTCTGACCCCCCGAAGATCAAACAGCAAAACTGGTAAACTGCCATATTCTCCACAGCAAAAAGTGCAAAATTCAAACATGCACTGTACAACACATCAGCATTCAGAAAAGCCACTTTGAATTCTACAAACCCACCCCTCATTCCTTCCAGCTCTCACAGTAACAGTGAGATCCTCCCGCCTCCTTTCTGGTACCACTACCTCATGATTTCATCCAGCACTTCTATCACTAATAAAATCTTTAAAAAACAAACAGCTCCACTGCTCTCTCCAGTCACCGAATACTCAATGCTGCACTCTCATTTCCTGCTAAACAGCACACAGAAACAAGAGTTTGAAAATTTCTTTTCTTTTTTTTTTAAATTATGTTTTCCCGATGATGTACCTGTGAACTGGAATGCAGGCCAAACTGACACTGTGGTTTTCTGTACACTCTGCCCCGTATTCCCATTGAGATGCTTAGCCACCAACTCCTCCAAGGCTCACTCATTCCAGTTTCTGTTGCCTGCACTCCTACCTCCTCTCTCAATCACTCCCTCCCACCTCCATTCTTGTACTAACTCCCTGGTCCCTGTATACATGTCATATATTTTCTCAAATCATTATTAAAAATGAAAGCAAAAAAACCCAAAAACCCAGTTTCCATATGAGCTGAAACAACATGCTGCTCATGCGCTATTCCTCCTAGTACACTATCGCTCTCTCTAACTCTCCAGCTGTTGTTCTCTATGGGATAATCAAAAATGAAAAAAAAAAAAATCAGTAAGCAGACATGGGGGTAGGGGTCGCTGTGTGTGTGGGTACGGGGATTGCTGGGCAGGACCCAAGAAATCAAGAACCTAGGAAAGGTATCTCAAGCAACAAAGTACTATTTTGTCTGGCGGAGCAATACAGTCAATTAAAATAATTTAAAATATGTCAAACTCTTTTTCTTTTCTTTTTTTTTGTCACTAAAATAAATGGGAGCATTGTATAATTGCAACATCCCTCTCGCGAGTGTGGGTGATGCCTGGATTTGCCCACAGTTGGTGTGTTTTGCTCACTCGGCCTGTGGCCGTATGACCAAACAACACATCATCCATGGGTAAATCCTGGCATCACCCACACCCTCTTGTGGTATATTGCTTAACTAACCAACTGCTACATGGCACTGAGTTGAAGGCCTTGCTGAAATCCAAATGCATGAGGTCAACAGCCTGACCTTTGTAGACAGCCCACATCCTCTCATTCAAGAAATGAATTAAGTTCATCTGGCAGGACAGCCCTCTAGAAAAAACATGCTGCCTTGTGTTTTCTGTTCTGTAGATGATTTGTCTTCAGGAACTCCACTATCTACTCCTTTAAGATAATCTTGAGCAGCTTGCCACAGTAGTGGTCAGGCTCACTGGCCTGTAGTTCCCACAGTTGGTCTTCTGCCCACCTTTGTACTGTGGTATGAAATTTGCCTTTCGTAAGTCCTGGGGATGAGTCCCTTTGCCAGTGGATAATCGAAGATGTCCACCAGAGGGGCAGCCAGTACTCTTCTTACTTCTGTCATTACCCTGGGGTGAAACCCATTTGGGCTTGGAGGTTTACTCATCTTCTAAATACTAAGATACTTAAGTGCCCTACCCATGGAGATAAACCTCATTTCTAGCCTGCTTCCCAGGCCACGCACCCCAGTTATTCGACAGTCTGGCAACAGATTGTCCAATTCCTTTTAGAGATGTTGCAAAATTATATTTCGGTGGTGAAATTGCCATGAAACTGACAATTTCGCCATACTAAACATTTCACGAAATTCTACCATTTTGTGTAATTTTTTTGCCAGGTGTGAAATTGCAAAATTTTGCCCACAAAACACAAAATTTTGTCACAAAATGTGCAATTTTGACACATTTTACCCACATTTATGCCATCTTGTGGGCAAAATTGCACATTTCATGCTTGAAATTTCACATTTCACAGTAAAAGTTTGCATTCCGCCTGCAGAATTTCACATTTCTAACCTGCAAACTATTTCACAACATGCACGGATTTCATGAAATGTTTAGCGGAATGAAATGTTCTAATTTTGCACAGCTCTAATTCCTTTGTAAAGGTTAGTACATCTTCAGTAGTCACCTTTAACAGGTCATACTCCATGCTTTTCTGTCCTTTGGCCAGCTTTTCTATGCCCTCTCTTTTTCCTTTTCTCCCTTATAGAAACAAAGAGACATATACTTTGATGGCACATAAGGACCGAGTGGCCCACCCAGTCTTCCCATTTCCCTACCTATTGGATAAGCTGCAGATCCAAGTTAACCAACAGCCTACCTCTTCCTACCTTATATAACTGAAGAAGGCCTTGTCATTGATCTTTGCTCCCTCTACTATTCAGAGTTTGGTGCCTGCCCTAGTCTTTTTCACAGCTGTGCTAGCTGCCCTTAGTTTATCATGGTAGTCTGTCCTCCTTCTTTCCCGTAGTTCCTCCTTGTACCTTCTGAAGTCAGCCTTCTTTTCTTTTACTGCATTTCTCAGCTCACTTGAGAACTGAAGTCATTTTTTCTACCAGTTGTTCTTGCTAACTGGCCTTAGGCAGCACTTTGTGATCTTTAGAACCTCCTTTTTTTATAGCCTATCATTTTTCATTGACCTCCACTCTCTGGCCTACCCCTCAGAGCCTAATTTCAAGGCACTCCTCCATCTTCCCTATCTGTACTCTTTTGAGGCCCAAAACCATCATCTTGAATTTCTGCTGCCTACTCTAAAGTGGGATTTTTGTGCCACCACAGAATTGGCAGGCAGTATAGCCTAGAGGTTAGAGTAATGAGCTATGAATGAGCTTGGCACATCCAGCAGACTGGGTTTGATTCCCATAACCACCACTTGCATACTGTGTGACTCTGAGTATGTTACTTAACCTTCTAGTGCTTCCAGGTCCCTCCTGAAAACAGGAACTTGTGCCTAGTATGCCTTACCCGGTTACCAAAAGACAAAAAAAAAAATTGCAATCACTTGCTCCAAGGGGAGCCTATACAGTTACATCCTGTATGTATGTATGAATTCTTGGTTTAAGAGTACCAGATTCAGGATGGCCCTCTACCTACTCAGATCCCTCTTCTACTGACAGCAGAAACTGTTCTGGTGAGCATCCACTATAGTCTTGTATCTGACACTTCTCATACTTGGTTAACTCGGGTCTAGGTTCTGCAGGTTAAGATCACATGGCAGGATGAATTTCCTTTGTGCAGTCACCCACCTATGACTCACTCTTCCTTGTTATCCATCCAGTTCTCTGTGTGGTTTTCAACACTGTTGTTTAATGTACATTCCTTAAACAGACAAAACACAATGCTGCTGCCTCTCATTCTTGACTGAGCTAGCTATGCACTCTCACTTTCTGTCTGTGTCCCTCCGAAATGCCAACTTTATCTTTGAGCCCCTCGCAGAAATGCAGGTAGACTGAGAGCCACAGCCATGGTTCTCTGACAAACCTGACCTGCCAGACTGCCACCCACAGTCCAGGTCTGAAACCACCAGCCCCTCACAGAAACACAGGTAGTCTAACAGCCACAGCCGTGGTTCTCTAATGAATCCAACCTGCCATACTGCCATCTGCATTCCAGGTCTGAAGCCACCAGTCTCTCACAGAAACACAAGTAGTCTGAGAGCCACAGCTGTGGTTCTCTGATGAACCCGACCTGCCAGACTGTCAACCGTAGTCCAGGTCTGAAGCCACCAGCCCCTCACAGAAGCACAGGTACGGACTTGTCCTCAGAGACTTATTACCTCCAGGAAGGGAGCCCTAGCTGCCAATTTTTTCACCCACCCTCCCACCCCGCCGGTCCTGATTAAATACACATAAACCCCACCCCAGCTTTCTAGCTCACCCTCTCTAACTCCCCCCATCCTTATTCCACTGTGTGTTTCAAATCGTGGATCCTGTTCTGGTCCTTCTTCTATCTCATATCGCATGCCCAATATATGCCACCTCAAGCCTTTATTACTGTGGATACTAATCTGATCTGCTCTGTAACTAGTTCCTGTCCCTATGTGGATATATGCCTTTTCAACTCCCCAATTCTTCAAGACTATTTTCATATTACCTTTAATGCTGGTACAAGAAATGAATTACCACCACAGCTTATGGCTTCCGCCAACATCATAGAGGCATCACCTCTACATATAGCAGTTAAAGTACTCGTCTCTGATGCCCTTAGTGGGAAGGGCAAAATATTTGGGGGCACACCCCCAGGACGATGGCCCACAACGATGTAAAGGGTTACCAGTATGAAGCTTACTATTGCCACTCTAAGAAAACTTTTAATCCTTCTCCTGTGCTCAGGAAATGTGGAGCTCAATCTGGGGCCACCAGCTACAATCACATCACCCTCTGACATTGCCACACTGAAAGGCATGAGTTTCCTCCACATTAATGTATGTAGTCTGTTAAAAAAGTTCTCCATGATCCAGGTCTGGGTCCTCCATACTCGACCAGACATCCTAGTAGTTTCAGAAACCTGGCTTAGACTGGCCACCTCTGACAGGGAAGTCAATATCCCTAACTATTTACTATTTAGAGCAGACAGGCACTCTATGGGTGGAGGGGTTGCCACCTATGTCAAGGATAGGTATACGGCATCCTGTCTGAGTGCTTTATCTGTTGTAAATGCTTATGAATGTCTGTCTCTTTAAGTCACCATCTCACACACTTCAACATTGTGTATCATAGGGTGCTATAGACCTCCTTCTGCCAATCTACAATTGTTAACCTCATCTGAGTAATATCATCTAATAACAATCCTCAGAAATAATTATTCTTGGGGATTTTAATTTAGACTGGCTATCTAAAACCACCACTCCTCTCGAAGCTTTCTGAGACACCCATGGTTTATCGCAACTCATTGTCAAACCAACACGAGTAAATAAATGAACTTGGATAACAGCTCCCTGCTAGATGTTATCCTAGTGAATAAACAGCACCTCTTTTCCTTTGCCGGCACCTTCTTCAGTGATATCAGTGATCACTCATTTATTGTTTGCATAAGATCAAGCAACAAACCTACTATTTCACCAAAGTTTGCTGCCAGGAGATCTAGACAGAACTTTGATCTCACTGCCTACATAAACAAACTGAAACGTTCCTTGTATTGGCAAGAGTTCTATTTGGCAAAAAACATGCAATCAGCATTTGACATATTCAGCAAAATTATCCTAGATGCCCTAAATAAATATGCCCCTATAGTTAAGGTGCGAAAAGCAAAAAATGCATGTAGATGGTGCACACCATTATTAAAATCTGCATTGACTGAAAGAGATAACCTATGGAAAAAAGCACGCAAAACCTAGTCTGTTGCATACTGGTGCAAGTTCAAAAGGGGACGAAACTCATGTACTAGAATGGTTAGAGATACAAAAGATGCATACTATCACTCTGAATTTCTCTCTGCCTCCAAAAATCCTACAACATTTTGGAAAACCATCAAGGACTTGTCTGGTCACATGTCCAGTGGCTCACTACCTGATGAAATCTCCTTAAGCAATAACGCCATTAGTGACAGACTGGAAGTTCTGGATGTCTTCAATAATCACTTTGCCACTGCAGGCTTAGCCTTCTACAAGTCCCCTGTGAATTTGATACGCTTTCAGGTGGATAATCAAGGTGCAGATCCCAGCATCACCGATTCAGTCTTCTCCTTGCGTCCTACTACTCTGAAAGAAATTGAAGACCTATTGCTAAAACTGGATGTAAAAAAAAAAGTGCTGGTGCGGATACCCTCGACCTATATTTTTTGAAGGTGGCCATCTATGTGTTAGCTGTGCCCATAACCCATTTATTTAACCTATCATTAACTCAAGGATCCATTCCTTCAATATGGAAAATGCACATCATACCCCTGTTCAAGTCCGGAAATCCCTGTGATCTAAATAATTACAGACCAATTTCAATTCTCCCGGTCTTGTCAAAATTACTGGAAAAAGTCATAAGTAACAAGCTGAGGCAGTATCTAGAAGCTAATAACCTACTTAATCTTGTCCAATCAGGGTTTAGAGCTAAACATAGCACCATCACAACACTTGCCAAAGTGACTAATGACTGGAAAAGAGAGCTAGATAACAGGAATTACATCTGCGCCATATTCTTGGACCTGAGCAAGGACTTTGACACTGTCATCCATTGTCTGCTACTTTCTTCCCTGACCTCACTAGGTGCTGGCCTATTATCTTTACAGTGGTTCAACAACTACCTCTCTGATCATTTCCAGCAGGTGAAAGTGGAAGGAGATCTCTCAACTCTCAAACCTCTCCTAAGAGGTGTTCCCCAGGGTTCTATCTTAGGACCAATCTCATTTGCAATATACATCAACAATATTGATGAAAGCATAACTAAGGCCAACATTCATCTGTTTACAGATGACACAGTTCTTTACGTAAACCACCCATCATTACAATCTGCATGTAATGACCTTCAATCTGAGTTCAACCTGCTGCAACACCAGCTCCTAAACTAAAAACTATTACTTAATGCCAAGAAAACAAAAGCAATGCTCTTTTCTTCCTCTGCCCAAATGGTAAATTAAGCCCTATCAGATCCTCTGCCGCAGATTACTACAATTCTTGGCGAGAAGTTGGAATTTGTCCCTAAATTCAAATATGTGGGAGTATGGCTGGACCTTAGGCTCTCATTTATAGAGCACATTGAAGAATTACTCAAAATATTATGACACAGGCTTGGCCTGGTCTTTTGGATAGACCGCTTCTTGACTAGAGATGCCAAACTACAGCTGGTACAATCAACCTTTCCATCCTTGACAGATTATGCTGACATCTTCTACAGTCACTGTCCCATTTCCTACCTCTCCAAACTTGACACATTATATCATAGAGCTTTGAGGTTCATCACAGGCCTGCCTTATTCCACCTGACACTGCTCCCTATATCATTCAGTAGGGTGGAGTTCTCTTCAGTTCAGGTATGATAAAAATGCAGCCTTATGGACCCTGAGAGCCATCTCCAAAAAAACTGCCCCAATACATTACAGACTGTCTTCCTATAAAACTAATAGGCAATTATGCCCTGAGAAGCTGCAAATCTCTCCTACTGATTGTTCCCAAAGTTAACTCTTACTTTGGCAGGGCTGCTATAAGCTTTACACTGTCCTCCTTGTGGAATAAATTGCAAAAATAACTGAAACTGAGGTCACCCATCGACATATCATCTTTCAAGCTCTTATATTCACGTCTCAGAAATGATCAGTGCAATTGTTTCCCATGACCATGAATTGTCATCATGCTAACCTGTACCTTTTTACCATGAACAAATTACTTCTAGTGCTTGTCTTCTCCTTGGCCCTGGTCTGTCATCATGCTTTCATGTAACACCTTGATGCCTCTGTCCTCTCCTTGATACTGGTCTATCTTTTCGCTTTCTCCAGCCTTCTTTTCACAACTCTACTGAACTCATCCACAATCTACACACAATTATACTATAAAAGTCCTAACTCCCCTTTCCCTCTCCCTGTAGGCCCCCACTGCCGCATCAGTTCTACCGACCTATCCTTGGGACTTCACTTCTCACAATGTTTATCCTTCGCGTACATATTACATACCCCTCCTGGTACCCCATCTGCCATTAGTTGGTGGTTCTCCAAGCCATTTTCATGGCTAGTACTAGTGACTGCCCCTGGTAAATGAACTAACTGGTACTTCTATACAGAGAACATGGTTTATATACAGTTGCATGGTTCAATGGTGGACATGTACCCTTGTATTTGAATCCTCCTCTGTTATGGCTTGCCTTGTCTTCCTTTTATCATTTGACTCCTCTATTACTGCACCATTGTGTTTGTGTTTGCATACTTATTTACATGTATTTATATGTTTTAATGATGGATGTTACCCAAACCTGTTCTAATCAGGTCCATCTTGTAAAAGAGCTCTACTCAATGATGTTTGCCTGCATAAATAAATATTTTGATTGATTTGATTAATTGAGATTAATAACTTCTTGTCCATAAAATGCAAAGTATGAAATTAGATCCATACATAACTATGGGGGTTACAGAATGGTTAACAAACAGGACCCAGGAGGCCAGAATCTTAGATACTGATTCTGACTCAGTTGTAGCAACAAGTGGGGGTTCCCCAGGGGTCTGTCCTGGGTCTCATTTTGTTTGGAAATTTTCATATCAGATCTGCATAAAGAGATTATTGGTCATATCAATAAGTTTGCTGATGATGCAAAATTATGTAGTGAAGTCAATACTATAGATAAAATTAGAGCATTTCAAAATAATATCACCTCCTGAGAGAATTGGACTAAGCATATTAATATGTCATTTAATGATGAGAAATGTGTTATTATGCACCTTGGGCCTAGAAATCGATTTATAAAATATTATTTAAATGGAAAGGAATTAAAGCATGTTAAAACTGGAAAAGACTTGGGAATTTTAATTAATGACCAATTGTTATCAGGGGAACACTGTAGACAAATTGCACTTAGGATAAATCGTATATTAACTTCTATTAAAAGATATTTTATCTGTAGACAAGAAGCTTGCATTCTACATCTGTATAATTCATACATTAGGCCACACATCGATTATGGAGCTGCCTTTTGGGTACCATACCTTATAAAGGACAAACATCTTTTTGGATAATATCCAAAGAAGAAATACTAAGCTTATTCCAAGACTAAAAAAAATATTTCATATGAAGAGAGATGTAGGGAATTACATCTATATAACCAATAAACTAGGCATCAGAGGGGAGATCTCTTACTATTGTTTAAAATCCTCTACGATAAGCAGCTTATGGAGGAATGTGGTATTAAACATACAAATAAACCAAATATACAGTACTAAGATGTAATAACAAACAACTATTTGTGCCAAGGGCAGCTAGGAACAAAAGAAAGTATTTCTTTACTATTAAGGCAGTAATACTATGGAACAAACTCCCACAGACCATTGCTGGTGCAACAAAAATTGAATATTTTAAGGGGAAATCTAATAAATATTTTGTGGGCACTTAACTTAATTTTCCACAAGGTGTGGGGAGGTAGACTCAATGGGTCTCTTGGCCTTCTTCTACCTTAGTAAGCCATGTAAACTGCACCTTGTTCTTTTATCTTTCTTATGATGTTTCTCAGGATCTATTGGTCCTGCCATCTTCTCTGCATTCTTCCCTTTGTGAAACCTATGCTTTCCTTTAGCTACAAATATCACTATTAGCAGACTGTACTAGAGGGATAAGAGCTGTGAGAAATTACTGTCTCCAGCAATCCTCACTGCAGTCCCTCAGATGCTCCTCCGTTTCACCTTCACAGGGAGTTGGGACTGAGGAATCAGCCTAGTTTAGCAACAGCACCACACAGACCACTGCTTTCACTACCAACAGCACAAGGCACAGTAAACAGGATTTCATGGAGTACTAATGGAACAGCTGTCACCTCAGCTGCTTAAAAGCTATTGGGGATAAAGTGTGCTCACTACTAACAGCATACCTCGTGGGGTTTCTAGGCTAATCAGTGCCCTGGTAAATCCCAGGTGATATAGACATCAGGTTCTGTTTTGTTAGCATTTAGCTTAGTTCTCATTTGTCTGATTGTTTTTCTCCTTATTCAGAGTACCATAGAGTCATTGGGCAAGGATCGGGGGACACTACAGAAAATGTCACAGTGTGATGTAGTCATAGCCCAACTAATCAGGGACCACTAAAAAAAGGCACCAACCTTAACAATGGGGGGGGGTTAAAAGCCTCCCACTAAACACCACAGCAGAGCAGAGCAGATTGTACTAGAGGGGTAAGAGCTATGGAAACTTGACCTCTCAAGCACTCCTCGATTGCAGTCCCTCAGAAGCTCCATCACTTCGCCAACAGATGAACAGTAGCAGACTGCTACAGACATCCTCCATTTTGCTGGCAGCTTTTTTCTCTTGGTCCTGGGATCATCAGTGCACCTGACAGAATTTTCTTTGATTTACTATCCAGGTAGCAGTCTGATATTTGCACTGCCTTGTTCACAGGGAATCAGGGCTGAATATTCAGCTTAGTTTAGTAACACTTCTACACAGACTGCTGCCTTCACTACAAGCAGCAGAGGACATGGCAAACAGGAGTCCATGGAGTACTAACGGAATAGCTCTCACCTCAGCTGCTGAAGAACTATTGGGCAGAAAGTGCGCTCACTGCTAGCAGCATACCTTGGGAGTTTTCCAGGCCAGTGAGCACCCTGGTAAACCTATGGTGATAAAGCTATCGGTTCTGTTTTGTTAGCGTTTGGCTTAGCACTCATTTTGCTAATTGTTTTTCTCCTCATTTAGGGTACCATGCAACCACCCACCCTCCCCCTAAATCCTACCCACCTCATAGTCATCCCTTTTATTGCTGATCGGGACTGCCTACCACCTGTTAGGACACAGATAACAGCACTAGAAACAAACAAGAAAACAAACAAATAAGTTCTTAGGTCCTCATACACAGGACTTTCATTTCCTTTTGTCCACTCTTCATCCCTACAAACAGAGGGTGGTGCTATGTTATAAAAGTAGTCAATTTAATATTCTCGTCCTCTTCACCGGACCTTTTCTTTTTCATCCACTCACACTCCCTGCTAAATTAACAGGAAAAGTAAAAAGAAAAAAAATTTCCTAAAATAAACATAGTCAGCTTTGAAAAATGTGGGGCTCTGTACATTAAAGCTTATCACCAGCAACAGGGACTCTGCCATGCATGCTGGGTCATTGCAAACCTCACAGCCCAGTTACCAGATGCTTGGACCATAATCTATGATCTTTAGTAGAGGCACTCTACAACAAGCCTCCACAAACTCCACACCATCAGGGCCAGAGTCTTAGTCAGGGACCAAGACATGGTGTGGCATCCAGGGACTGGAAGGTGGTAAGGAGGAGAAGACAACCCAATGAGTCCATAAAGGGATTTTCTAACCAGGGGAACATTTCAGCTGTTCCAACAAAAACAGGTTTGTACCACTGAAACCAGCCTCAGACAACGGAAAACATGGAATAAAAAAACAAACACCTTGAAACTGCTGATAAACAAAATATAACGAATACTAATAAGGGCAAAAAACAAAAAGAAATTTCTCATAATTGGGGATTTCATGATCTGCAGATTGTAACACCACCTAACCCAAAACTGGAAAGCAAAATAATGGTTAAGTATCTACCAGGAGCCTCTGCAAAAAGAGACACTAACTTCATAAAAAGAATAGTACAGAAAGCAGAGGCTATATAACACACATCACAATACACATCGGAAAAAATGACTTGGCCAATCACATGGTACAGGAGGCAAAAAAAAACACTTTGGGTAACTAGGCAACAAACTGTCTTCCCTTTCACCCAAAGTAGCCTACTCAGAAGTTCTACCAGTATGGAAAAAAGAAGAAGGCAGCAAGCAAGTCAGAGAGGTTGAAGCTGGTGAGTTTAACTCGTGGCTGTGCAAATGGTGCCAGGACTACTACATAGGAAACTGGCAGAACTTCTGGTAGCGAGCATTCTTTAAATATGATGGCCTGACCTGAAAAGGGAAGGTGTGTGAGCACTTGGACAAGCATTCAATGTTTATGCAAGTTATTTAAACTGAACAAAGGGGTGATGGTGACAGCACACACCCCAACAATCAGTGGTCTTGTCTTCACTCCCCCAAAACCATAGACACATATACTACCTCAGAAAGGGACATAGAGACCATCTGGGAAGAAATAAAAGTAACAGGGATACATGGATCCCTTGGGGATACTGAGTTACTGTGGCTAATAACAGATGCAGGAAAGGGGAATACCTTCAACATCGGCATTGTTTACAGTCCCCCAAATCAAGGGGGAAAAAGTCGACAAAGACTTAATACAGGAAATAAACAAAATGACTCACAGAGGTGAAGCGATACTGGTAGGGGACTTCAGCCTCCTAGATATAAACTGGAACACACAAACAGCAGCAACAAGAAGAAGCAAGGACTTCTTTCTAGGGCTGAGTGAAGGTCTGACCTTTATTAAATAAGAACCAGAATACGGTGAAGTTCTAATTGTTCTGATTAGTTCTGATTTATTGAAAAATATGTAAAAAATGCATAAAAGTGGCTAAAGTTGGTCACATTTGACACAGAGACCCAAAGGAAATAATTTAATGGATTACTTTTAATAAAAATGAATGTAAAACTGCTAAATAAAAAAGCAATCACTCACTACTAGCCCCTTCATCGCTGGCCTATAATGGTTGGTTGGTATATCCTGTTTGGTTTGTGACATGAGTGTGCTAGAGAGAGAGAGAGAGAGAGAGAGAGAGAAAGAGATATGGAGAGAGACAGACAGACAGGCAGATGCAAATACCTATGTCAGAGCACCACCAAGCAGTGCAGGCACTGCCAGCCAGCTAATATTTTTTTTTATTAATGGTGCTGTGTGGGTATGATTTTTATGGATGTTCCAGTCAGAGCAGAACAGGCCAAATAAATGTTTATGAATGATCAAATGAGCAGCACTAAGAGAAACCACCCACTCTACCCATGTGAATAATGCAATTGCTTTGCATGCCCCAGTGTACTGTTGTATATGGTACAATACCTGGTCCAAGAGGTGGTAATGTTTTCTAGTACTATGACTACTTCTACTGAATCTGATCAACACTCTGAATTTTTAAAGAAGAAAAACAAAAGACATATCACAAGATCACCACCACCACCACCACCCAGGCAGGCAACCAGTCACACACCGCATGGATCAAGAGCAGTGCAGTTATATAAAAGATTGCCACTGCCACCTGAAAACCTGATGACAAACACACAACACAATTACATCCTTCCTAGTTCCACATTGCAACCAGCCACTGCCAAGTAATTTAGTGTCAAAAATAAAACATAGTAATATAATAATCTCAGCCCAGTTACTATAAGTGAGATGTAACCATGCTAGCATATCATACACAGAAACAATAAAGAAATTATATGAATTTTCAATTTATTAGCAATTTTTTCTGTGAAGTATTCACAGTGAGAAATATACAAAGAGTATTCAGTTTCTGGGTTTCACGCATCTGCTAAGCCATGCACTGTACGAAAATTAAAACAGTACCGCCAGAATCAGTTGATGAGGGCAAAAAAATGACAAGCAGTGCAGTCCGCTCCACTTATACTGCCCGCGACTATACTGGGTGATTGATTTTAGTGGGTAAAAGTTAATAACTGTTTGCCATTCATATAGGACATAAAGAAAATAATGGATAGGTTGGTGTCCATTACCGGAGAGTAACACCGTAAAGAGGTTCTGGACACAGGAACCTCAAGAGCGAAGATCGAGAGGTTCCAATGTGTCCAGAATCTCGAGATTGTACGACTCCCCAGTAATGGACACTAAGCTATTATTTTTTTAATATACAGATCCAAGGTGTGCATTAAAAAAGTTACAGTGACCTTGATGTATGCGGCGTGGGGTCTTGAGTGAAGAGACAAGAGAAGGCAGCTGCAGAACCAGCTTTGCAGTTCCTCATGTTTGGGGGGATTTTCGGTAAGTGGGCAGGCTCGGTATGTCCACCAGGTGCCTCGTAGATGTACGCATTACAAGTAGGTTTGTACAGACAAGAAAAAGGCCGGTCATCAAATATTGTATGGTGAGGGTGTGACATTTTTTTAAAAATGGCATTGCTAGCATCAGGGATTTCTCTCACTATGCGAGAGAGCAAGCCACCATGTTTTGTGAGTGTTTCTGCCCACCCACACACGAAAAGGGGCCAACTGGAAGGCATGCTTTAGAGATGTTGGGAGGGAAACTAGTGCTTGCACTGTTCTGTTTTGCTGGTAATACTATCGTTCAGGTCCTGAAAGATAGTATTACCAGACCTGAATGATAGTATTCTCCTGAAGTGTACTATTATCACTCTGGGAGTGATAGTATTATCACAATTTTTTTTGTATGCTTTAGTAGCATATTAATTTACAAGTCCATATAGTAAAATGTTATAAATGATGGCGATAGCATCTATTGCACTCTGTGTATTTTGGGCAGTTCATGTGCTGTTCAGTACCAAATTAACCTAAGGCAACCCCATGTAACACCTACTGTAATCAGTTGTTCTTGCCACTTGTGTATTTTGATTGCCGCCAACTGCAGGTAGCTTTAAAGGTGCTGTGTTAAGCGTATTCACAGACTGTTCTTAGCTGTGAAGTGTGAACTGCAGTGTAGTGGTGGGTGAAGTGGCCAAAATTTGCTCCACGGAGTGATTCGTGGAGTAATGTATAATCCACGAAGTGCCCGCAACGCAAAGTGAAGTACTTTGCATTTTAATGAGGAATGCATTGAAATGAATGACTTTGCATTATTCCACCTTCCCCAAACCACTTCTCCACCAATTTTAAGGTGAAGTACATTGAAATCAATGTACTTCGCATCACTTTGTGCCTTGTAATTGAGCTCCAAAGCAAATTTTGCAGTGCTTCATGGGATTGCAGGTCACATGGGCTCTAGATTGTTCTGTACAATCTCAGTTCTGTGTAGTGTATGTGTGTAGTGGAAGATGGAGACAATTTTCTCTCAGAGCTCTGTGATTTAAATCCTCTAAAAGCTGTTAAATAGCCTTTTTGAGCCTTTATTTTGCTAAAAATTTAGTACATCAATTGTAGGAAACCCTCCTGTGCGCATATCATTGAGTGTTTATTGTTTGTGTGTGGATTTGAATGTTAATTTACAACAGTCAGTCTGTGTACTGTGAAGTGAGCTTCAAGGGAAGGGAGTCTGTTGTGTAGGTAGATTAACTGGGAGAAAAAGGCAGTATTTCTGTTTTGGTTAAATTTTTCTTGCATAATTGTGTTAATGTACACACAGTAATATTTTCAGTAATTCTTGACAGTTTTGCTGATTGTTGTGGTGCAGCAGTGTATAATTCCAGTTTGTTTAAAACCTTTAGTTATATTACTAAAGGTTTTCAATTTGCTATGCGTTACTTGTAGTGTGCGTGTGTGTATGTGTGTGCGCGATGACTGCCATTAAGTCAGACAACTTTTGTTGTGCCACACAGTAATTGCAGCAGTGTGAACCTGCTATCCACAATGCCTGCATGAATTTTTTATGCTGCTTTGTGGTATCTATACAGGTAGTGGACTGTTACTGCTGTGCACTAACCCCCTTCCCAACCAGCAAAAGGTATTCTTTTCCAGATTTGGATCTGTGACTTATGAGCACTGTTTAGGTGTTGTGCCTTTGTGTCTGCATCTCTTGAGTGCACAGCACAATCTTAATCTGTCTGTACATTTGCACTTTGCAGTACACCGTTAATTCTGGGAGACTTTGTATTTCTTTTTATACTGTCATTTCACTTTGTCAGCACTGGGGAATTTTCTGGACACAAAACAGTAGCATTTTGGGGATGCACATTAATTCTGGTGACTGTGTGTGTAAGGGGCTGCCAATATTGTTGTCACTCTGTCTTATTTTGCATTAAGGTGGAATGACAATGCAAAGTAATAATTATAAGGCAAAGTGAGCCTTTTGCTTTGGCCACTCCTTGTAGTGGAATGACAACTCAAAGTGGCCACTTCACATTCACTTCAGCAGTGGAATTTAATTTTGCTGCATCTCTACTGTAGTGTGGACTGTGTTTGTCCTTTGAGAGATGGCATCAAAGCAAAAAGCCTTGTCTTTAAGTGCAAAGGTAGAGCTCCTTAAAAAATCAGTGGTACCATATTGCAGAAAACAATCCCACCAAATTAAGATTTAGGATATCTTTAATAAAGAGGCAAGAGACTTTGAAAACTAAATCACTTAACAGTACTTAAATGTGCAATGTCTGTACCAAAATGAGATGCTTTTTGTGATGAGTGTTGGGTAATGAGTTTGGGGTTTCTGGTTGTTCATTTAATACATTTTCAAATTGCTTCTGTGTCTGAAAATTGTTTTTGGTTACTCTGACCATTCTGTATAACAGGCGCTTTCATTTACACCAATGCAACCACCATAAGTGGAGTAGACTGTAGTAGTAAGGACTGGAGAAAAAACAGCAAGTGATAAGTAGTAGTCATGACTCCTGAAGACCAAAAGTGATAGCAGTAGTAGTAGTAGTAGTAGACAGCAGTACCCTACCTTCCTGATCAGATAGTGGTACTAGGTACCACCAAGTACTATAAGTTAGTGACATTAAATGCAGTTGCTTTCTGTATTTGGACTTTGATCCCACTGATGTTATAATTTTTTTTCTGTTCTTTGCTGCTCATGTGATCATTCAGGTAATAGTGGCTTGGCCTAGTCCATCCTGACTGGTTCTATGTCATAATAGTGAACACGTTATGGTGATCACTATTATGGCAAGTGTATATCTCCGAAAAAGCAGTTCAGTGATATATACATGCAGGTAACCACAAAACCAGTGACAGGTTTTCTGGATATGTGGGGGCCTTTGGCCCCACACTCTACCACCCAGCACCCCCCTACTTAAGGATTCTCAACTCCAAGTGGATTCATGTTGTGAAGGTGTAAAACTTAAAACAAAAACACTGACTGATGCAAAAAAAATGCCTATCCCAGAATCAAACCCAGCACCCTCCCAACCTCAGCCTGCCAAACTACCTATCACACCACATGACCAGCTCGGCAGCTGACCACTGCACTACACCTCACATACCCTACCTCCCCTTTCACCCATTGCATGGCATGCCCCCCCATGTGTGTATATATAGCAACATCCTGCCACTGTAGTCACCTGCCCTGTATCCTGTTGCTACACTACCAGGTAGCCCAGTAAACAGGCACCGTGAGTCACCCTTTTTTCAATAGCTCAATCATGGTTGCTGTGTTCACTGGATATTGTCCTGACCTGACTTGTTGCAATTAATTGCTACTTCATGTAGTAGGCCCTATTCACAAAAGAGTTTCACCACAGGCACGAATTCTTGAAAGTGTTTTTTGGATAGGGCTTTCTCAGAGTAGTCAGTGTATGTTTTATTCAGGTATCATATTTGAAATTAAAGTGATAAATGCTGACTTTGAGAAATGTTAGGTGCTCATAACAATGTCTTATCCCATTATATAGGGCCTAAGTTAGACCATATATTGATTACGGATCCACCTACTGGAGCCCGTATCTCAAGGATGACATAGCACAACTGGAGCAAATCCACAGGCATGCTACAAAAATGATTCCCAGACTTTCTTCCAATACCTGTCAATACAGTCTAAAGAGAACATGTCTCAATTCCCTACAAAATAGGAGGCATGAAGCATGGCCTCCCCAAATAAAGTTACCTCAGACTGGCCAATACACAATAAAAAAAGAACAAGGGACGAGGAAGGGGATGACTGTTCAGAAGAAAATTGGTACCAAATTCAAAGCCTAAGACTGACAAAAAAAGGAATAAAGGCTGATAAATTCATATTACTACTCCATAATAGTTTTGACCTACTGATACAAATGGTAGAGGACCCTCAAGCAACTTCCCTAGATTACAACAATACTATCCCCCCTTTAATACTCTTGGATAGCACCATGGAAAAGAACCCCGAAACACTGTTGCCACCACAAAATGACACCCCTACAGACTATAACATAAATAATTGTATAAAAACAAATACTGCAAATGAATCATTGCCAGAACAAATATTTATATTAGGGGATTCTATAACCAGATTTATAGACAGGTGCTCAACTAGGGCAATAAGGAGAACACAGCAAGTTGTAGTTATAGTGGGGCAAAAATCAGTAACATAACCACCACACTGCCTGGAATTTTTCAAGCAATAACTAATCCAAAAATAGCAATCCTACAAGTGGGAACAAATGATATCAGGAGGCATGACATTGATAGTATTATCAAAGACATTAAACTAGCTATTAGGATTCTTCAAGATTTGAATGTGGTACCGATTATTTCTGAACTATTGCCAGTACTTAGGGCAAGCTACAAAAAAAAAGAGAAAATATCAAATCATACCACAACTGGTCACGAAGATGGTGCTTGGAAAATAACATTGATTGCATTAGGATCTGGGAATTATTTGACAACAGTCCCAATTTATATGGGTATGATGGTCTATATCTAAGCAAACAGGGCTCTAGACTCCTAGGATGTATCTTCTATAAAACACTACAAAAACACATAACAGTAAAAAAATAGATTCTAAGGGGAAAGGGGTAGGATTAAACTACAGTATGAAAAAACTTCAAGTTAAAGGCAGAACAAAAAAAGTACATCTAAGTAATAACAACACAGATTCATGTCTTATGAGCAATTTAATATTTTACAAAAATGTAAGCAAACTTATAAACAATAAAATACCTGTGGACATCATCTACTTAGATTTTTCAAAAGTGTTTGATAAAGTGCTTCACCAAAATTTAACTAATAAAATTTATCAACTTGGGATAAATTGCTTACTGGTGAACTGGGTAAATGAATGGTTGAACAACTGTACACAAACTGTCTGTATCAGGGAATACCAATCATCCTTAGGACATGTGACCAGCGGTGTGCTGCAGGGTTCAGTCTTGAGGCCAGTGCTGTTCAATATATTTATCTCAGACATGACTTCAAACTTGCATAATTTTGCCATAAAGTGATACTAATATACTATCTAAAGTCAAAACTAAAGATGATATAAACACATAAAATAGGACCTAAATTCATTCGAAGTTTGGGCACAAAAAAATGTCAAGTCATTCAATACTGAAAAATGTGTTGTTATGCACCTTGGTGAATACAATGCCAACCAACATTATGCATTAAATGGCTCAACACTAAATACAGTCACTGAAGAAAAAAGACCTCAGTATAATTATATTCTCTGATCTAAGTTTTGGAAAACATTGTGGTCATTTGGTAACTAAAACAAACAGAATAATAGGTTGCACTGAAAAATCCTTTGTATCCAGAAACAGGGACTGTGTATTACCTCTATACAGAACCTATATAAAACCCCATCTGGACTATTGTTCCCATTCATAGAGTCCATACCTAAGGAAGGATGTGTCAAGACTCGAGGTGGTCCAGAGAGGAATTACCAAAGTAGTTATCAACATGCATAATAAAACCTATGATCAACGGTTGAGGGGTTTGAACATGTACACGTTGGAACAGCATAGAGCAAGGGGGGGGACTTATTATTAATGTACACAATTTCAAGAGACCCAGAACTAATGAATGAACTGGACATGACATTCATTTCCAGCCCATGTAATTTAAGAAGCCATAAATTTCAACTACCTTTAACCTATCCCAAAAGTAATAACAGAAGATTCTTCTTCACACAAAGATTTATCCTACTATGAAATTCACTGCCAAATTACCTAGTTAACTCATACAATATTGAGACTTTTAAAACAATCTGGACATCCACCTACTGAAACCACAGTAACCTGTTCCAGCATGCTGGAAGATGTACTCACATGGGTATCACACCTTCTGTACATCTAACGCATTCTAGTATTACTCCTAGAATATCAATTAACCCACCTGATGTGGGGGAACATCTCGATGGGCTTAGGTCTTCTTTTGGCCTAAAAAAACCAAGTAAACCAAGTAACCAAGCAAACTAAACAAGTAAATCAGTATTTTCTGGTGTCAAACAGGATCGTGTGTGAATAATGGCATTACCAGCTGAAATAAACAATCATTCTGAACACGCGCTAGTCAGAGGGCAATTTATGTACTTCACTGCAATATTTACTAAAGCAGGCCACATGTCATATTTTGTCTGGATTTCCAGTATTGTAAAGGATCAGCATTCCAGCTGATATTGAGCTCTGCCAGATACATTTCAACAACTGTCCATGCTGAGGCTATGTTTCAAGAGGCAGATGAAGAAGATGTTACAATTACATCTTCTATGTAACTCAAGAGACATAAAGCAGAACCAAGTGACTGTGGGACAGTGCTATGATTGTCTGATGGTGAAGAAGAAGATTTGACTGCAGTGACTGAGGAGCAGGGGTCAACCTTAACATTCATTTACAAGGGCATGTGCCAGCGCTGAACTGAGATGGCAGCAACTGTGTGAGCTCCGTGTAACCCTTTCCCATTTAAATAAAATCCGGCTCTAAAATAATTTTTTTTACAATGGGTTTATCCGTAAGTTTTCCGATGGTCCCGGGATCCTGCAGTACTTAAAGTAAGAGATATAACACAGTAACAAGTCTGGTAAATATTAATCATACTTAACTTGACTTGCAACTGTCAAATATGCTGGTCAATAGGCCCTGTTCCCCATGGTCACATCATCTACATACACTCATGCTTGAATCTGGAAAAAACAGCGACAAATAGTATGTATACATCTTATGCCAATAAGGACCATATAGCTCAAATAAAAGATTTTCTGTCACATTTAAAATTTGATATTGCTGATGTCAAACATCATCTGACTTGTCTAAGCAAAATTAAGAAATGAGATCTTGAGATCTTGTATTTGGAGTAACAGTGAAAAAATACATGATTTGACTTCTATGGTAGATTACTTAGAACAGTTCACTCAAAGACAATCGCAGAAAATCTCATATTTGATGTATAAAATTGATGAATTAGGGAACAGGGATAGACAAAACAACATAAGGATCTTAGGAGTACCAGAACGTCTTGAAGGCAACAATATGATAGCCTTTCTTCAACATTTTATTCTGGACCTCTTGGGCTATCAGTGGCCATGGCCCCTAGAGACTGAAAGAGTTCATAGAACATTGGGTTCTAAGCAGAAAAATCAAAAATCCAGGCCAATAATAGCATATTTTTTAAGATTTTCTGCTAAGGAGGAAATATTGAGGTTAACAATTGAGAAAAGGTCTTTAATGTGGCGAGGTGACAAAATACTTATTTTCCAAGACTTTTTGACTTGGTTGGTAAACAAAAGAAGTTTGATGATATAAAGCAACAACTTAGACATGATGGTTTGCAGTATTATTTAAAATATCCAGCTACCCTATGTATACAAAGCCCTGAAGGGAAAACCTTTAAGTGTGATTCAGTTAAACAGGCATTTGATATGCTTTATTTGTACAGGGGCAACAGAAAAGAAGATATAAACTCTCAACTGAATTCTAATTTTCAGTGTTTTCACCATACGTGAGATCACTCTGACATAGACCAATCGAAGATTATCTTGCACTTTTAATCTGTCAGATTCTCTGCTATTAATTATGCACAGGTCCCTCTGCACTCAAAAAATTAAACTGAAGTTTCCACACCTCACCTCTAATCGGCAGTAGTCCAGCAACCTGAACAATCAATGCAGAATTCTGAAATTCAGAGGAAGGTTAAGGTTCCAGAGAGACCCTCCAATATACATTGATCTTCTAGGCAAAAGAATCAAAGAAAATGTGAAAGAGGTAGAGAAAGTCATTATTCCTCCTCTCCAACTAACAACCCACCTGACCCAGAAGCATTTTGTGTAATGGATACCGCGCCCTCTGGGCCTGATGCTTCTCCCAAGTTCCCAGTAATTGAACATGCTTCAGAAACTCCTAAGAAGAACTAAATAGATCAGTCAAGGGCACTTCCTTTTGTGGCACCCCCCCCCAGGAAACTGCAATTGAGGTGTGATGTTCATGCCAACTTGAGCTAGGTTATTCTGCCAGGCTGTATAGTGCAATGTACGGTGAGATGGGAGTTCGTTGCTGGGATTGTTATGCTGATATAATGTTTGTGAATATATGCATATCTCCCCTTCTTTCAATCCTTCTTTCCTTCTTTTCTATCTTTTCATCAAGCTGTAGAGCTGAAAACTATTTCATGGTAACCAAGGCATTTAAGCTCACGATGCTAAGTATTATGGGTTACCAGGGTCAAGGAGGAACCTAAATTGAATGTAATATGTTCTATTCAAAATACATCTCCTAAGGTGGTTATAATTTTTGGATAAACTTAAATATGACCTAAAGGTAGACCCCCTATTGATAGAACTATATGGAGATGCAATTCTGGGTTACACGAGGTAACTGTCACACTGAACAACCAAGTCCTCAAGCAGCAAGTTTCTCCTTAATCTGTTTTCATCTAAATATAGTCTGTTAAATGTTTTTATTTATATATAGTGTCTGTCTACTTTTGTTTGCATGCTACCACTTGAGTATGCCTTCATCTCATTGCCTAGCACTACTTGCTTAGATACACATTGGCCTCTCCTATTGTTGCTATCTATATTATACTGTTTAGTAATATAAGCAATTTAGATATTTTTTAGAGCATATATGTTATCACAGCAGGGATGGGTTATTCTTCCTTGCTCACACAGTCATCAGTAAGCCAGTCGAGTACCTGTGCCAACATTACCTTGGACTAAAGTTCGTTGGACTTTCTCGTGGCATTACAGTAGAGTCCATCCTACTGGTAGTAATACCCTTTTGGTTTAATAAATATTTGTGTATTTATTGAAAATACTTGAATTTCATTACTGCTTGTAGTATTTGGTGTTTTTAGTTAATTGACTGATCTAGTGACTCTATAACTCGATTGTATTATTACTCAGTTGTTCTACCTGTTCTGAAAGCTATCCTTAGATAGGTATACACTATTTTAACTTTACTGTTAAAAAAAAATATTACTTAGTGAGACATATTCTAAAACTATTAGCCTAAGCTGAAGTAACATAGTTTTAAATATGCATCCTTACAAAATTGTATCATGGAATGTTATTGGCCTAGGGTCTCCTATAGAAAGAAAAAACATACTAACTTATTTAAATAAGAAAAAAGCAGATATAGCTTTCTTGAGAGAGACACACTTAGATAAAAAATGAATCAGCCAAACTGTGTAGGACTTGTTTGGACACACTGAATTTAGTGTATTTAACTCTAAACAAAGACGAGCTGCAATACTAATTAGAAAAGGTGCCAGATTCATCAAGACTAGTCATATATCTGATCCAGATGATAGATATCAACTCTCAGTGGGGTCCTTGGGTGGTTTGAATATATTATTGTGTAACATCTATGCACCTAATACAGATCAGCACATATTTTTTGATCAGATCACTGCACAACTTACTTGTTATCCAGAATATAAGTTCATAATGAGTGGAGATTTCAGTAAAGTAATGGATCCCATTGTAGATAGGAAACCCTTTAAAGGGGCCCTTGCAAGGAATAAGGCTAGCTGCTTATTACAAAACATGGCTAGATCCCTATCGCTGACTGATATATGGAGGTTAGTAAATTCCAAAGGATATGATTACACATGTTTCTATAATCAACATTCAACATACAGTTAAACTGACTATTTGCTCATGTCTTCTAATCTGGTTAACTGTGTGATGGATGCCAAAATAGACTCTATTGTTCTATCTGACCATGCCCTCATAGATATGTGTATAATTTTAGGTGAAGGAAAACCTAAAGAATTGAGGTGGAGACTTAATACCTGTCAATGAAAAGATAAAAAATTAATTGAATGGGTGACTAATGGAACTGACGAATACTTCATAATTAACGATAATGGGGAAGTTACAAATGCATGCCTTTGGGAAGCATACAAGACCTACATCAGAGGCAGAATAATTAGTTAATCTGCATCTCAGAAAAGGGAGAAAAATAAGGTCATTCCAGAGAAACAATCAAACCTGGCTGCTTTGGAAACACAGGTGAAAAATTCTAAGATATTAGATCATAATCTACTATATAAGATAGTGTTACTAAAATTTGACATTAATGCTCTAATCTCAGCTCAGACAGAATACGCCCCTTTTTGTACAAAACAGAGATATTGGGAATTGGGTGAGAAGGCCAGGAAGCTACTTGCCCATAGACTTAGGAAGATACAATCCCAAAATATTATTCCAGGTATACAAAAAGCAGGATTAGTTCTAAAGGGAAGTAAAGATATTAACAGAGCATTTGCAGAATTCTGTACTAAGATTTATGCTCATAAAAATACTGATTTACAAGAAGTATCCCTTTATTTAAATGTCACCCCTCGGATTCAGATACCCAAAACAAGTTTGAAACAACTTAATAAAGACCTAAGTGTGGAAGAAATCATAATGGCAATTAATTCTCTACCTAATGGGAAAATTCCACGGTTAGATGGTCTCTCAGGAGAATTCTTTAAAACACTAAGCTCAAAAATCTCTTTCCATTTACTTAAAATGTATAATGAAGTTTGGAATAAGGAGAACCTACCCCCTACACTTACAAAAGCATTGGTTAACCTGATTCCCAAAAAGAATAAGGATCTGCTATCCTGTGACAGTTACTGGCCCATTTCTGTGATGAATACAGATTATAAAATAATAGCTAAATACTGGCCACTAGGTTATAACACATAATACATGATCTGATTGGCAAAGAACATGTTGGATTTGTCCAGGGCAGGTCAGGGGCTGATAGTGTGAGAAGACTTATGAATGTGATCTGGCAAGCCAATAAAATAATAATACAAAAAAAACATACCTGATTCTCTCATTAGACCTATTTGAGGGCTTTGACTCAATATCCTGGGATTATATGTTAATGGCCCTGGATCATATTGGTTGTGGAAACAACTTTAGTAGTTGGGTCTTCTTGTTATAAAAGAACTCATCAGTTCAGATACTTTCAAATGGAATAATGCCCCAGCCTATTCATTTGGCCTGTGGAATGAGGCAAGGTTGCCCATTATCCCCTTACTTGTTTATTTTAGTGCTCGAACCATTAATTAGAAGTATTGCTAACTGCTCTAATATCTCAGGAATTAAAACTAATTCATTAGAACATGAGACGTTTGCATTTGCAGATGTTCTATTACTAACCTTGTCTATCTCTAGGAGCAAGGAAGTGATTCTGCCGATGTACAATGGACTGGTTAGACCACACCTTGAGTACTGTGTACAGTACTGAAGACCACACTTGAAGAGGGACATACAGCTCCTGGAGAGGGTACAGAGGAGGGCAACTAAGATGATACGAGGGCTAGGAGATTTGATGTATGAGGACAGACTTGAGGAGCTCTGCCTGTTTTCATTGGAGGAGAGGAGAGACAGGGGGGACATGATTGAGGTCTTCAAGTACCTCAAGGGAATAAATAGGGTAAACATGGAGGGGATCTTTAGACTAAAACAGTGAGGTATCACCAGAGGGCATGGTTTGAAGTTGGAAGGTGGAAGGGTGAGGAGGGAAAAGAGGAGGAGGTTTTTCACTGAGAGGGCGGTGGACCCTTGGAATGCACTGCCTGGTGAGCTGGTTCAGAGATCCACAGTGGAGGGCTTCAAGAGAGGGTGGGACAGACACAGAAAGTGGATGTATCAGATGATGTCCTGTCCCAGGGGGGTGGGGATGGATGATAGGGGTTTCTAGAACACAAGGGGGGGCCTTGGCACCCAACTAGGGATCTGAGGTTCGAGCAGACTTGATAGACCGTAAGGCCTAATCTGCTGGCAAACAGTATGTTAATATGTAATCCAACAGAATCGTATAAAGCTGCTAAATGGATATTGTCATATTTTGGTTCATTATCAGTATTTCAAGTTAACTGGGATAAAACTCAATTAGTATGCCCTATTCAAACACCCTCTATTTTGCAAAATTTGTCAGAAATATTTGATAATAAATGGGTGAAAGACCAGTTAACATTTTTAGGCCTTCAAATTACCACAAAACTGGATTTACTTGCTAACATTAATTATCTGCCACTATGGCAGAAGACAGAAGCTGAACTAAAAAAGCTGGAGAAACCTCAATCTCTCACTTTGAGTTAAAATTAACTCAATAAAAATGATTATTGCACCCAAAAAGTGCGCAATAGCAGCAGCAAGCGCAAGTCTATTGCGCCCATGTGCAAGAGACGCGATATTCAAAAACGGAGCAGGTCAAACTGTGCCTACAGCCGATGACTGAATATTGCACCACCTGCACCATAGCGCAACTAGGGAAGGGAAGCTGAGCAGATCTGATGCACCATAGTGCAACAAGGGATGTTCAGCTGAGCAGTCCAGAGGCGCCATAGTGCAACCAGGGATGCCCCCCAGCAGCAGAGCAATGTAACTGCAAACCAGGGAGGTAGTGGCCACCACCCTTGCCACAGATGGGCACAGGAACACACAGCAGAACAGACATCATCCCCCCACACCCCAAGCACTGCACAATTGGGGGAAGGTTGGAGTAACCACTGGCCCATGGAGACAAGCAAACAACCCACAGCCCAGCCACGGTGCCCCATCACACCTACCAGCAAGCTGTGACTGGCACACAAGGAGGGCTTACCACCCCATGCCGCACCATCCCCCCAATGCAGAGCACACCCTGCACTGTGACCCCCAGACCCCCAGACATCCCCCCCATGAGCAGTGACCACCACTGCAGGAAACCCCATGCATGCCACCACTCCCACTGTGACATTGCAACTCTGTGCACCACAGAACCTTGCAAGCCAGCCCCACCATGAGCACCCATCAGTGGGTGGCAGCACACAGCAATACAACGATGGCAGACACAGTGCCACCATGCACAGTCCCCCTGAGGCACTGCTGAGAGACCAACTATGCATCAGCACAAGAGGTACCCCACACGGGACAGGGCATACCCTTGACACCACCACCAGTGGTACAGCACCCTGAACAGTAGTTCAGTGATACACCCCGACCCACCACTGGCCACAACAGCCAGCACAACCACCCACAGTGGTGCATGGAAGCATGCACCACACCAGATGCCAAACAGTGTATGGACAGACACCCACCCATACCCTAAGGCACAACAACACAGGGATGCAGTGGTGGGGCAACCAAGCCCCCATTTTGGGCCCATGAAACTGTGTACACACATCCCGCAGTCCTCCATGGAACTGGAGTGCCAGCCACCCTGCGCAGGCAGTGTGGACCTGTACACCACCTTCAGTCGCCTGGAGCACAAGTCACAGACAGTGGGGCACATCCCCTGCAACACAAACAAGGCACATCATGGAGGTGGGACAATGACTGTGGTGCCCACAGTGCCACCTGAGCCAGGCATGCACCACACCAGTGACAGGAGGCAACCCAGCAATGTGACGGGTACAGTGGCTGCCACACTGATATACCAGAAGGCCATGCAGGTCACAGACATGTATGTGTGTCAGCTGCACAGGCCATGGATGGGCCGATGGGTGCACCATGGACACAGAGCACGCACTATGGCCCACTGCACACAGTCAGCCAGTGCACAGGGAAAAACACACACACCACAGACACTGACTGATAGCTACCCCCACACCATAGTGACCTCCACATTGACACACACACACCCATGACTGCACCACCCCTGATGCCATGCACACCACTGCAGCTGAGCACCTATAGCCTGCTGCAAATCAGAGACCACAACAGTATTCATATCAAAATTAAATCTATTGAAAAAATGTATAACAATCATCTATTTACAATAATACAAACTATATACAATAGAAATTGGAACTATATACAAGATTGGGGGGCCACAAACAAGGTGGGGGTGGGTAGAGAAGGGGTGGACAAATGAGATGGGGAAGTAGTGGTGTGAGGGTGGGTCCAGGGGGGTAGGGGAATGCTGTGAGCCATCCTTCACTAGCGGGAGCACCTCTCTCTGCTCTGGCTCCTCCGGGACCTATGCCTCCTCAGGACCCCAGTCTCATCCAATCATCGCAGGATGTCCAGCAACACCCATGCAACCACCAATATCTCCCACAGTGCCTCCCATATCTCACAAAGATGGCAGGTACCTAGGACAAGGGAGCACAGTCAATAGGTGTGAATGCAC
This sequence comes from Neoceratodus forsteri, assembly GCA_016271365.2. NCBI lineage: Eukaryota > Metazoa > Chordata > Ceratodontiformes > Ceratodontidae > Neoceratodus > Neoceratodus forsteri. The sequence goes on from CM028130.1 coordinate 5,050,814, forward strand.
AACCCCATACAGCATGCCTACTGTGCATGGCATACGGCCATGGGACATACCACTGTGATGGTGTGTGACCACCCGCAGTGATCACATCCACAGGACCTGCCCACCCAGGTGCATACAGCCATGCGGAATGCTGCACACACACACACCGGCCAAGTCACGCACAGCACCACCGTGGCTGTTTAGTGACATGGCTATGTGGTGCAAAGGCAATAGCATAACCATGTACCTGGTGCACGCATGGACCACCATTGACACACTCCCAGACATGCATTACCACTGGTCTGTGTTGACTGTAACAAGTTGTGTGCATGGCAGTGGTGTCGATGTATGGTGGCCATGCCCCACTGCCCACTCTGTCACACAGCATGCAATAGTAATCATGGATGTATGGCACTCACCATCATCGGGCTGGTCTGGTGGGCAGTGATGTTCCTCGCTCCACCTGGCTGCACCATCTTCCTCCCCCCACCACTCCTTCCTCACACGGCAGCATTCTTCCAGGCCTGTGGGACAAACAAGGAGAGAGGAACATCAGTACAATCCCAAAGCAAAGTCCCCCTGCCCCCAGGTGTGTGTCCTCCCACCCAGCCAGACCCACCCACCCCACCACCTGAGAACACCACCACAGCCAACCGCAGATGGTCCATCCTCTAAGTGCTGGACACATACAACGCTGTTACCCATATGAACGATAAGTGTGTTGACAGAACCCCTACCTGGCCATGGCACCGTGCCCCTCTAAGCACATCCCCGCAGTCATGCCAGTAGCTCCAGCTCCCTCCTCTGCAGGTCCCAGTATTGGTGCCTGCACTGCTCCACACTCCTCCCCCATCCAGTGGACTCCTCCAGGGCAGTGGCCACCTCCTACCACACCTGGGTCATGGCCCTGTCCAGGGGTGCCTCCCCAAAGAGATGCCCTTGGTGTGGCTCCACAATGACCACTAGATTTGCAAGTTCAATTGCAGACCACTGGGCTGCCCTTCTGCATGCCATCCTCTCACTTCTAGTTGTCAATATAGTGCTCTGCAGCACGGCTCCCCAACGTGCAGATGCTGCGCGGTACAGTGCTACCATTTCCTATCGCGCTGTTACCGAACAGCACGATAGAGGTGCACCCATGCCTGACGCATGGCACCTAGGGGGCAAAGGTCAGGCACAGGGTCAAGGGTCTCTGGCGCATGGCCATGCACAGAGCCATTGGAACACAATACATGTAGCACAATTGGCTGCCTGTCTGCCAGTGCCATAGCGGCCTAACGGCAGTTGGCCCCCAGCACCTATGATGGCCCAGTGCCACAACGCCATGTAGTGACCATTGCTATAGTGCCACTGGCACAATGGTGGCCATGCCCTGCATTGCCTACTGTGCACAGCACATCATCAGTGCGGCAGACACCTGCATCAGCAACCCGGACATGCACAGTGAGGTGTGTACTATGGATGTCACAGAACTGCACCATTGGCTCAGCACGTTCAACACAATTGCTCAAAGCACTACAGCACGATATTCAGCCATCATATGCAAATTATCTAATCAGTCATTCAATGGTGCAGCATTGCAATTTGCATCTACTTAAAGTTGCTCCTCACCTCATTTGCTTGGGTTGCGCTATAAAAGTGCAACATTGTGCTGCAGAGGCCATAGTTGGTTACTGCAGTCTATTGGTGAGTTGCATGCTGTTTGGGAGTGTGGACTGTGGATTTAGGGACATGCATGGGACTGCACAGTCACAGGTAACAACTGGCATTCTTACAGGCTACATAATGACTGAGCAGGTTGTTGGAGAGGAGGAACACAGTGGTGGGAGGAGGAGGAGGCCTAACTTTACAAAGGCCGAAACCGAGGCCCTGTTTGAGGCCTACCTGGATCAGGAGCCACTTCTCAGTGGACAGTGGGGAACACCTCAAGCCCATGCTGCAGCATGGGAGGAGGGGGCACATGCTGTGAACCTGCATGACAGCTACCAGCGCTCCATGCAGGAGTGTAAGAAAAATATGGGCATGGACAGGAGGTGGATAAAGGAAAAGGTGGCTGCCATCAGGGCAGCATGTGCTGCAACAGGTGGGGGACAGCCGGAGGTGGTCAGCTGACCCCACAGGAGGAGAGACTTGCTGAAAGCATGCAGTGCAGTGCCATTTAGGGTGTTCCAGGTGGTGGCTTCCAGATGGGTGGTGGCTCATCACTGCATGGTAAGTCGTAGTCTGTCTATGGGGGGGCAGGGTAGGTCACATGCAGTAACATGACTTTACTTTCCTTTACAGATCCTGAGCATCTGCATGGGTCAGTGGTGGTGGGCCTGTCAAATGCGGACAGTCAGCTGGAGTTGGAGGAGGGACCATCCACCTCCACAGGTATACGTGGAGCATTGCTCCAGTGGGGATGCCTGGCTATCCACACTGATGTCATTGTAACAGATATGGAGGAAGCCCTGTCTGTGTCCCAGCATGCTGGCATCCATGTATGCCAGCAGACTGTGACTTTGGCCAGTGCAGAGTCTGTCACCAGTGATGATGACACTACCGTCATGGGCAGTGACACGTTATGTGCCATAGGATGGCCACACAACAGGGCAATTCATGCCCATGGCTCACTGCACAGCTCACAGAGTCACTTCAGAATTGCACTATTCAGGTGGTACTGGCCCACATTCTCAGTATCAGTGTACAGCTCAAAGCTGGTGTGGGCTCGGTACTGCCTGTTGGGGGCATACCGCCGACGGGCCCTTCCATGGCCATGCCCCCCCTGCTGCCCACCTTCTCACCCCCCTTATAACAGCCTCCATCTGGAAGGTGGCACTGGCCATGTCCCTGGCTTGTGTTCACCCCCCCGGCAGCTGTTGCTGTATTCCCCCTGCTGTCCTGGCTGCTACTTCCCCTGCACCGGGTACACCTGCCTGTGCTAGCCTCTATGCTGTGTGGCTCCCCACGCTTTCCCTGTGCCTGGCTGTTCAGAGTGCCCTTTCCCTGGCCTGCCCTGTTTGTGCCTCCTGCCCTGTCTGTCTGCCTATGCTTCTTCCTCATGTGGCTGCCCTGTAGTGTTCCTGCACCTCTCCCTTGCTCCATTTTATTTTGGCCCATTACCGCTATGACGCAACTTCCACTTGCTCCCCTATTGCGCATGGTGCAAGTCATTGAATAGCGCACTGTGCCATTTATGCATGGTTCCTCCCCCTTCGGTTGCGTATGCCTTCATTATCATTGTGCTGTTGCTCAGCATGATTTCAGGGGCTCAACTGCCTCCTGCTGAATATTGTAGAATGGCGCAATTTCGGACTTGCATAGGTGCAACCCTATTGTGCATGGCTTAACTCTTTTGAATATCTGGGCCACTGTGTAAGAAGTTCTTATGGGATGATAAATGCTCAAGATTAAGTATTAATAAAATGAGGGCACCACATGAGTTAGGCGGACTAGCACTACCACATTGGGAATGTTACCAGTGGGCATTTATATTTAAACAAACCTCTACATACATTCAGTCCAATCTTAATAAGTCCCCTTTTGTCCCATTATGGGTACAAACAGAAAGAAAAATGTTAAACTCTAGCTATTTAACTGATTTTATCTATATACCTATTCCTAAAGAAATGAAAGGCAATCCTTGTATACAGTGCACTATTAATGTCCGTAAAAAGGTGAACAATGCTGTCAATCCTGCACATCTCCCCTTAAAAATGAAGCTACTTTGGTCTAACCCTCATATTACAAAAAATTCCACCCTTTTATCAAGTAAAGAATGGGCAAAGGCCAGTATAAACAGAATTAATAACATAATTATGCAGAATTCATATGCAATTATGTATTTTTCTGAGTTAAAAGGAACATTTTATTTACCATGGTTCCAATTCCATTATTATTTGTAACTCTGTCAGGTACTTAAAGAGCATATCCTGTTAAATGATTTTTCCTTGCCTTATAGTCTTGAACGGGAACACCTGGTAAAATTAAGATCACTAAAGAAAGGAGCCAGTTCAGCATATAAAACAATTGTACATTCCTTCACATCTTCATACTTGACCTCTTCAGCTAAACAGAAATGGGAAATAGAACTGGATGTCCCCATATTAGAAGAAGACTGGAGCTCATCATGGGAACACGCATACTTTGGAAATAGGAATACACAAGATAAGCTCATTCAATACAAAATTATTCATCTGTTTTATATATCACCCATGAGACTTCATGAAATAGGGTTATCTCCTAGTGCTAATTGTTGGGGATATCAAAGTCCAAATGCCAATATTTTACATATGTCGTGGAGCTGTCCCTAACTGAAATCATTCTGGGTGGAGGTGCAAAAAATCTTTGATAAATCAATCTCAACTGAAGTACTCTGTACACCATTAATCTATGTTCTGGGAATCTTCCCACCTGATTCTACCCTTAGCTGTCAGCAAAGATTGTGACTTTCTGTAGCATCAGTATGTGCAAAACGTCTGATACTAAAATACTGGAAAAACCCTAATGCACCCTCATTACTGGAATAGTATAACATGATGAGTTACACTGCCAATAATGAGAGGATATCCTATATACTTTTAGATAAACTAGATATGTTTCTGAGTATATGGGATTCCTTCTTGCAACTAGCAAATATCTAAGGATTTCAAAAGGTTAAATCTTGTTGGTAGAAAGGTCATGTATAATGTAAAGCACAGACATATACCTAGTACTACAAGCAAACATGCATTTGTCAATTATTCTATTGTTATAGAGTTCATAACTACAATGCATTTATTTATTTATAAGACATAGAGACTTCATGATTTGACTGTCTATTGGAAAACCAATAGCTAATGTTATTATTGATTAGGACTTATGTGATATTCTACACTTTCAGTTGTCTGTCAAACTGTATACTACATTGCTATCTCATTGTAAAAAAACTAAATCTTAAATAAAAACGTAATACGGAAAACAAAAAAAAAATCCTTTACTAGCCTGGGTACTAGTGCAGATTGTTGAGGGCTAGTGCAGAATCTCTGTTATTTGCCTGGCTGGGCTAGTGTGGTTCCTCCTGTGGAAAGCTGCAGTTCCATTTTCAACCCAGGTATCAAATAAATAAACAAACAAATACATACATAAATACAGCATATTTAATTTAAAGCCAGGTCCTTTTCATAAAGGTTTAACTATGTGCTGCTGCCTTACTATTAGTGAAATAAAAAAAAACATTATGTCTGTATGTAGTGCATTTACATACTGTTTCATTTTATACTTACTACTGCTTTTATTTTCTGCTGGTAAAGACCATTTCTCCTTTTACGTTCCTTGTTTAGCTCTGTACTCATGACAGGTAGGTTTGTGACTGTGCCCAGGAGCAGCACAGTTCTAGGGTTTCCACCTGTTCAGTTGTAAACCGGATAATCTGGTTTTCAGCATTCTTATCTCACCATCTGGTTTTGATTAAATGTAGTCCAGTTTTTGGGCCATTCTGAGTGCTCAGATAGTATTAAAACTGATCGTATCAAATCATTCACTGTAACATGCATGCCCAGGATACAAAAAAAAGCTCTGATGTCACTAGTCACAGGCCTTTTTGTTGTAAAACCAGTCTGTCTAGGAGGTGTAAAGTATGACTATTAAGACCATTAGCAGTAAATCAACCTAATCCTTTCAACACTGAATTTTAAGTATGGTAATTTACTGCCATGATAGGAAACAGTTTTTACACCTTTATATGCTATAATGGGTTCCTTTTTGTTTTTCCTATATTCTCATAAGTTTCAGACCCACTTTTTCAAATTAGTTTTCACATTTTTATTGCCTTTGTCACTATGTTGATTATTTTTCTCCTAAGTCCTCAGCAGCTGCTACTCTTATTTTTTTATACTACCAACCTGAACATTCCATGAGATTAGCTACACCTTTACAGACTACTGGAATAAATAGCATGGAGTGGTGTGTCTGAATTTGTGGAATGTGATGTCTTAGACATTTGAAAAGAAATAGCGGAAACTGATGAGTTAAAGGGAACACAATGTAATATTGAGGATACCACAAGTACTGTTAATTCAATTATCAAAATGGTGGTCAAAGCACATCAGAATACATTGCTATCATGGAAAGGAAAACTGAAGAGTGTTTAACAGAGAGAACTACAGGTTGTGAATGGGCTTTGTACATCCAGCAGATCTGGGTTTAAATTCCCACAGCCTCCACTTGCATACTGTGTGAGCCATAGCACGTCACTAAGGCCTTGTTCACACTGGGATACTTAAAATGTTTTCTTTACGGCAAAACGTTTTAAGTACCCTCAAGTATGGTTTGTGTTCATACTGAACATGCTTCTTGAACTGTTTGAAGAAATCGTGCTCAAACTCTGATTCAAGGTAGGCTTGAGTATGGTTTTAAGAATGGTTTCAGGATTTAAATTGAACTTACCGGCAGTGTTGACAGGACAACACAACTTCCCTCAGCTTGTTCCAGGATGCAATGGGGCTCAATCCCAGCTGCCCGTGAAAGTGCAACGATGATAAGTTGGGATCCAGGTTGACAATAAGAATGCAGTAGCATTGTTCAGGTGAAGGAAACAACACGGTTTAGAACACATTTTTAGCAGTGTGGACGCATTGACAGGGTAAGCATTAATCTATCTTTTAAAATAACTGCTTGAAATGTGTTGCTGTGTCTCACAGTGAGAACAGGGCCTTAACCTCCCTGTGTTCCTGGGCCACCCCTGTAAATGGGTTTTGTGCCCAATGAAAGTTACCTGGTTGCCAAAGAATAAAAATAAACAACAGTAAGGGTTGATGCTGTTGAATTTATCCTTACCTTTTTTTGGTGAACATTTTTTAATAGAACTGGGACAATCAAGCATTTCTGGGATCTGTGGCATGGGTGGGAAAAGAGAAGGAAAAGACACACATTTTTCATGACACAACTTTAATAATTACAAATATGAAAATATGAAACAATATTAAAGAAGTCAGTAGCCCAGCTAACATTAATAGAAAGTATGCTGATGAAGACAAGTAAAAGATCATGAGCACAAAAAGACAAAGCGAAGCCGTCTGTTCCAGCAATGTTGGTTAGGAAAATATGACTGGTTGGGGTATAATGGTGCAAAAGATCTGATGTTCTGCTATTTGTGTATCAATCATGAAATACAGTTGGGTAAGGTGAGCAATAAAAATTATTTTTGTTTTGGTACAGATAACTTTCACCTTGACTCTGTCTCATCCCATAATATCAGTGAAGCTCATGCTAAGGCAAAGGAAAATGAGGATGATAGCACTGCTGCTCCAGGGACAAATAATGCAGAGGGAATGCTGAAGAACATGAATGAAGCAACACTTAACCATCTGGATAAACCGTTTCGCACATGCTTTGCAATTGCTAAGAAAGGATCTCCTTTCACAGGCTTTGTGTGGATGTGCAGCTTTGATGATATGAAAGGGCTAGTTAGCAATTCAGCATATCAGAAGGACAAATATGCCTGCAACTTTATCCACTATGTAGCCGAGGTTCAACACATGACACTATAAGAAAAACTTATGAGAACAAAGTTAATTTCAGTCATCAGTGACAGAAACACTGACTCTCCAGTCAGAGAAGCTATGGTAGTGTATGTGCGATTTGCAGTTTAAGGCACAGTGCAAAATCAGTATGAAGGTGTAGCACAGTGCAACATCAATTGGTAGGTGTCCAGTCAGTTGGTAGGTGTCCAGACTGTTGGCAGAACAAATGCGAATTTATTTGCCTTTCCTTTAACAAATCACTGTTAACCATACTGACTGTGGGCTGCTGCAAACATCTGCAGGCTAGTGTAATTTCTGGTTCAGTAGCCTGGTTGGCTAGTGCAAAAAAAAGTTAATGTTGACCCTTGCTTATGTCTGTCCCATGCATTCTTGAATTCTCCCACAGTTTTAGACCCCACAACCTCCTCAGGAAGGCTGTTCCATGCGTCCACCATCCTCTCAGTGAAAAAATACTTCCTCACATTGCCCTTGAGCCATCCCCCCTCTATCTTCAAATTGTGTCCCCTTGTTCTTGTGCATCTCTTTTTCTGAAAGATGCTACCCTCTTAGACTTGTTGATTCCACTGAGGTACTTAAAAGTTTCTATCATGTCCCCCCATCCCTCCTTTCCTCAAGGGTATACATATTAATCTCCTTTAGTCTCTCCTCATATGGATTCTCTTGCAGACTCTGCACCATTTTAGTTGCCCTCTTCTTGACTGCTTCCATCTTATCTATGTCCTTGCAGAGATAGAGGTCTCTGGAACTGGATGTAATACTCCAGATGGGAGTCTCACCAACTGTTTGTACAGAGGGATAACAACTTCCTGTTTACTGCTGGTGATGCCTCTCCCTATACATCCCAGTATCTCCCCAGCCCTCCCTACTGCCTTCTCATATTGCTTGCCAACCTTAAGGTCATTTGATATGATTAACCCCAGGTCCCTTTCCATTTTTTGTTGTTGTTACTATCCCCCCCATGTGTACTCTTCGCCTTGGTTTCTGTTTCCTATGTGCATTATTTTGCACTTCTTTACACTGAATCCAAGCTGCCATACTTCTGACCATTCTTCCAACCTTTCTAAATCCCTTCTCATCCTTTCCATGCTTCCTTGTGTATCAACCCTGTTGCAGGTCTCTGTGTCATCTGCAAAAAGACATACTTTTCCTTCCATTTCCTCTGCAATGTCACATAAAGATATCAAAAGGGATTGGAGCCCATACTGAACCCTGCAGTACCCCACTAATAACCCCCCTTTCTTCAGAGTGGACTCTGTTTACTATTACCTTCTGTGTCATGTTGTCCAGCCAATGTTTTACACAGGCTACCACCCTGGGACCCACTCCCAGGCTGGCTAATTTGTTTATTAATCTTTTGTCTGGGACTGTGTCAAATGCCTTGCTAAAGTCTAGGTAGGCCATGTCCACAGCCGCTCCCTGGTCTATTACTTTGGTCACCCAGTCAAAGAAATCTATTAGATTCATCTGACATGACCTTCCCGCTGTGAACAAATGTTGCCTTGGATCCTGTGCTCCACTGACCTCTAGGTACTCAACTATTCTTTCCTTCAGAAATGATTCCATCACTTTCCCTACCACTGAGGTTAAACTGACAGGTCTGTAGTTTCCTGCCTCTGTCTTGCTCCCATTTTTGTGAAGGGGAATCACATCCACCCTCCTCCAGTTCTCAGGTACCACACCATACCCCCATGATTTGTTAAAAAGGGTAGTAAGTGGCGTCACTAGTTCTCCCCTTAATTCTTTTAGAATTCTGGGGTGAATCTTATAAGGCCCCATTGCTTTGTCCACCTTCAGTTTTATGACTTCTTTCAGAACCCTTTCTTCTATGAAAGGACTGGGATCGACCCCCTCTCCAGAGTGCTTCTGTTAATTGGATTAGGTACCTCCCCTTCCTCTTTTTTTGTGAATACTGAGCAGTAGTATTCATTCAGTATCCCTGCTTTTTCACTGCCCACCCAACATCCATTCTATTCACTATCTCTCCCTTTGTCTTTCTAGGCTCCCTAATGTACCTATAAAAGGTTGTATTCCCCAGCTTAACTGAGTTGGCTATCTTTTCCTTAGTTTGGGCCTTTGCTAGTCTGACTGCCTTCCCTGTATCCTTCTGCCTTAACTGGTACAGTTCTCTGACCTGTTTCTTCTGTGTTTATTTACACTTCCTAATGCTATCTTTTTCTCCCTAATATTCCCCACCACCTCTTTTGGGAACCATAGTGGCTTTTTGTTTTATTTTGATTTGTTTATTTGCTTCGCAGAAAGCCTTGATGTCGCTGTGATGGCAGTTTTGATGTTTCCCCATTGTTGATCCACCCCTCCTTCTTGCCTGTTTGCTAGTGGTTTTCTAAGGCACTCTTCCATCTTGCCAAAGTCAGCCATCCTGAAGTCCAGTACACTCACTTTTGTGTGGCTTGACTCTGCAGCTGAGTTTATCGTGAACTACACTGTTTGGTGGTCACTTGTTTCCAGATGGTTACCCACTTCTAGATCTGAGGTCCTCTCACTGTCCCCATTTGAGAGCATGAGGTTTATGACTGCTCCCTCTCAAGTGGGTTCCAACACTAGCTATCTTAGGCATGCACCCTGTAAGGTATTGAGAATGACCCTGATCTTGGATGTGGCTGCAGCAAAGGGGTTCCAGTTAACATCTGGCATATTCAGGTCCCCCAACAACAGTATCATCCCTTTCTCTGCCATTCTAAGGATGCCCTCTATCATATCCTTGTTCATTCCCTTCCCTTGAGATGGGGGTCTGTATTCAATCCCTGTGTGGATTGAGGTGCCATTTCCAGTCTCTAAGGTGACTCACAGTGCCTCCTCTTCTCCTTGTTTAATCTTTTGTTCTGTTGCTTTTATCCCTTCCCTTACGTTGAGATCTACTCCCCTCCTCTTCTACCCTCCCTGTCTCTCCTGTAGGTTGTGTACCCTGATATGTTAACATCCCAGTCATGGTTCTCTGTGTACCATGTTTCTGTGACTGCCACGATATCCAGGCATCTCTCTTCCATCAAGGTCATCAGTTCAGGGAGCTTGTTGCCTAGACTACAGGGATTGGTACTCACTACCTTCCATTTCTTAATGGCCTTATCCCTTTTTGCCCCATCCCAGTCTTTATTGCCTTTGTCATTTTCTCCATTTATCCCTGCCCTTCTCCTTATTGACATCTCTATCTTGGCATTTACCTCACTTATTACCCTGATTTTTTGGGGGGAGAGGGCTAGGATTTCCCTGCTCCTTTCCTTTGCCTCCTCCCTTGGCTAGTTTTAATGCTTGCCAATGAAGCACTTAAACCTATCACCTTGGTTCCTGGTTCCCCTCCTGGACAGATGCAGACCATCGTGCCAGTATAGGCCTGCATCACTTCATTTTTTACTAGTATTTTAATCTGTAATGAAAGATCCCTCTAACTAACATGATGTCCTTCTGATGACTCCCACCCATAGGCCAGGGACAAATTTACTGTCATGATTCATGACTGTACATAGCACACTGACAACATAGCAGTCCAGCACCACTTCCTTCCAAAATTAATGGACTGACTCCTACAATACAGTTAGTTAATGTTAAGTCACCAAATTCAGCAGTTGTTAAGTGATCCTCAGAATTTGAACTGGAGATGCAGACAGATCTGGGGCATGGCCACATCTGGCACAGTCCCACACTGGGGGTTGGTTAATGCTTATCCACAATATAACACACTATGCTATAAAACTAATGAAAATAAAGAGAAATAACAGGGAATGAGTGAAAATGATGACAGTTGTGTGTACAGTACCTGCACTTCAGTTGTGTTGAACTGTAAACAGCCTGCTACAAGTCACAGAGACAGATTTTCCCATGGGCCACCCACAGCCAGCAGCACAGGCACATCAACTTGTATGTTGTTTAACCGAGCATTATTTTTTTTAACATATAAAAACACAAATGAACATTAACAAGTGATTGTGATTCATGATCAGATGGCACAAGTCAAAGATTTATTTTGCCACCCTGCTGCATTTGTCATTTACACACAGCCACACTGAAGCCAGGAAAATGCATTTTATTTGGGATTTCTGGGACTGTTACATTTTTTGTGGCCCCCCCTTGCAGTCTCTTTCTCTCCCCTCTGGATGTCACAAGTCATAGATTTATTTTGACACCCTGCTGCCCTTGCCATGTACACACAGCAACACAGAAGCCAGACAAAATTGAGATTTTTTGGACTGTTATATTTATTGTGCCCCCACTGTCTCTCTCTCTCCTCTCTGGATGATATTATGAATTAATCTTAATAAGTGATTGTGATTCATGATTGGATGGCACAAGTCAAAGATTTATTTTGCCTGGCTGCCACCCTTGCCTGTACAAGCAACCACACTGAAGCCAGAAAAATAAATTTGGGATTTTATTTAACTGTAAACTTTCTCTTGGACTCCCAGTAGTCTCTCCCTCTCTCCTCTGGATCAGAAATGGTACAAGTCAAAGATTTTGCTAGCCTTCCCTTTCTTTTATTTTTAATTAATTGGTTTATCCTTCTGGTCCCTGGTGGTGTTACATCGTCGTTGAATCCTCCAGTCCCATCCCCTGCTCACAGCCCACCTTTCCAGCTGCCCCATGGCTTGACTCCCATGGTGGAGTGATTGGGATACTTCAACCTGCCTAACTCTGGATCCAGTGCTGGAAGGTTGCTACCCATTGCAGGGGTAGTGCCTGTGGGGATTGACCTTCATTCTTGTGGTGCCAGTACCCCTTTGCCTCCTATTTTTGCTTGGTCCCTGAGCCAAGGTGTGCAATGACACCACAAGGAGTGAGCACACATGCTTCTGTATGTGATCCTCTGAGTGTCTGGCTCACCTCTTCCTTGTGTAGCCTCAGTGCAACAGCCCCTAGCCTATGCCAGGGGCCAGTCATGCTCTGAGTGCCAGAGTTCCCCTTCCCCAGAGAAGGAGAGCAGTCCTTTCGATGCCTGACCCCTCTCCTCACCTGCCAACCTCTGGTGGCCCATGCACATTTCCAAACATAGGTCATTGGTGTAGCGCAAGGTATGGTGACCAGTGCCTCAGCCCTCAGTGCCACTGGGCCAGTCAACAGCCTGCCCTTTCTCATGTACACAGTCAGCTACACTGTCTGAAGCCATGAAGAAGAAGAATCAGCATTTATATAGAGCTTTTCATACATACAAAGCACTTTATAAGCAATGCTAGACTGGTAGTGAAGTGACTGAATGTGTGGTGGCAGCCATATCTCACATCATCACCCATACACAGCCTGAATAATTGCATGAACCAGTTTATGGGAAGGGGAATGTTGGCCAGGACACTGGGAATGTTCCCTACTCTTTTGCAATACTACACTCAGATGCCAGCAATTTTTAGGTGCAAGTTCAATCCTGGTGTGGGACGAGAACCCACAACCTTCTGGTCAAGAAGTGGATGTGCTACCAACTGAGCCATGCTGACACCTATGAAAAGGGAATAAACTTTTATTTGGGATTTCCTGTAACTGTAAAATCTCTCTTAGGCCCCTGTAGTCTCTCCCTCTCTCCCTCTCTCCTCTGGATCTGGAAAGGCTCAAGTCAAAGATTTTGCCTGCCTGCCCTTTCTCATGTACTCAATGCTACAATGACTGAGGCCAAGAAATGAAAAGAAACATTCATTTGGGATTTTCCTGTAAATATAAAATCTCTCTTGGGCCTCAAGTAGTCTCTCCCATTCTCCTCTGGATTTAGAATCGCACAAGTCAAATATTTTGCCAGCCTGCCCGTTCTCATGTACACAGCTACACTGTCTGAGGCGAAGAAAAGAAAAACAAAAACTTTAATTTGGGATTTTCTGTAATTGTAATAAATTCTATCTTGGGACCCCAGTAGTCTCTCCCTCTCTTCTCTGGATCTGAAATGGCAAAAAAAGCAGAAGTGAACAATTTTGCAGTCTGCCCTTTCTCATGTACACATTGCTATACTGTCCGTGGCCAAGAAAAAGGAAAAACTTCCATTTGGGATTTTCTGTAGCTGCAATATCTCTCTAGTGTCCCAGTATTCTCTCTCACTCTCCTCTGGATCTGGAAAGGCACAAGTCAAAGATTTTGCCAATCTGCCCTTTCTCATGTACACACAGCTACACTATCTGAGACCAAGAAAAGAATCAAGCTTTCATTTGGGATTTTCTGTAACTGTAAAATCTATCTTGGGTCCCAACAATAGTCTCTCCCTCTCTCCTCTTGTTCTGTAATGGTACAAGTCACAGATTTTGCCAGGTTATCCTTGCTCTTGTTTTCTTTTTTTCTATTGTTTAATCAGGAGTGGCACACTAAGCTGAATGCTTGTTTACAGGTGCAACCTGACAGCACAGGAATGTTAAATAACTTTTTCATGGTCACACAGTATGCAAGATGGGACTGTGGGATTCAAAACCAGGTTTCCAGATTTGCATCCCAAAGCCTTAAACCACTGTGCTATTCTGCCTCCCACACAGCTACGCTATCCGAGGCCAAGAACAGAAAAGCACACTTTCATTTGGGATTTTCCATAACTTTAAAATTCATCTTGGGCCTCCAGTAGTCTCTCCCTCTCTCCTCTGGATCTTCTACAATGGCACAAATCAAAGATTTTGCCAGCCTGCCTTTGCTCGTGTACATACAGTCACACTGCCATGCTGCCTGCCTTTGGCATCCCCCCCACCAGCAGACACCCAGGCCACCACTATCTCCCCAGTCCCTCTGGATTCCTCCTTTCTTTAGTCTTGACTTCTGACCTACTGTCATCCTCCCCCTACAATCAGTTTCTCTCCTCCCTCACTTTGCTCCGGTAAGTCTCCTTTCTCTGACTCTCCCTATTTTCTCTTCCCTCCCTTCATATGTATTTCTTTACATTTGTGTTTTTTTTTTGTTTGGTTTGGCAACCTTTTCTGTAACATCTTTGCCGAGGTGCTCCTCCTCCCTCTCTGACCACCCTCCTCTCTTGTCTGGGTCGTGTTGCACCCTCAGCACAGTTATATACCAGGAGTTCATCATGTGACTTTCTGTTACCTGATTGGATGCCACCTGCCACCTTTACATGGAGTGAGCATGCCAATGGCATCCCCATGACAACAGTAAACAAAATTGCAGAAATGGCATTTCCATAAACCTGGAACTGAACTTCTGTGGTGAAGTCCATATTTATCCGGGTCCTTGGATTGCAAATTTGATCCAGGTGTCCAGACCTCACATGGAACAGTTGACTCAGCCCTACTTCTTATTGTCCCTACAAGGCACAGGACTGGGTCAGCTTGTTAAAATCACAGCAAGAGGGGATGTCTTTCTCTACCTGGTTCTTATGAACAGTGAGAGTGTAAAGGAAATTGATGTGAGGTGCCATATGGGAAATAGCGATCATCGTATGGTGAGCTTCAAAGTAAACATAATGGAGGGCACGTCACTCAACAATCAAGGTGCTGGATTTTAAGAAAGCGAACTTCAAAAAATGAGAACCAGCCTAAAAATAACTTGCTTGAAGCAGAAGATAAGGAGGTTGAGGTCATGTGGGGAGACTAAAGGCAACAATTAAGACAGCCATGGACCCATGCACAGGAGAATCAACCAAGGTGAAAGAAGAAGAAATCCTTTATAGATTTCCAAAGAAATGGCAACCATAGTAGAGAAAAAAAAAAAGAAAGAATGCAAGATATACCATACAACTAAGAAGGAAAAGACTGGGATTCATACAGAAAAAAATGGGAGAAGCAATCAAAAGGATAAAATGGGCCAATGTGGAGCAGCAGTCTTCCGGGAGATGTTCTGGAGGATGCGGTGTTGTCCCATCTGCAGGCACCTCTCTGGGCTGAGGGAGGAGGTTGCTCATCTCCAGGCTGAGTTGGCCAGGATTTGTGAGAACTCCTCTTCCATCCAGGGACCACCAGTGCCACTGCCGTTGCCTCAGAGGTTGCCAAGAAAGAGGAGCGGTTGGACCACAGTGGGCTCAGGGAGGATGAGGGTGGTGGAACAGAGGCACATCCCTCCAGTTGTACCTCTCCACAATTCCTATGCCATTCTGGAAAAGTGTGGGACCTCTATGGAGGCACCTACAGTGGAGACCAAGGAGGATGCTGGGAACCTCCACAAAGGAAACCCACAGGAGGGTGGCAGGGGACCCTGCAGGGGAAGGAAACAACTCCTGGTGGGGGACTCCATTGTTAGGAAGGTAGAACTGGGCAAGGAAGAGGAGAGGGAGGTAAGGCCTGCCTGGCGCCATGGCTTGAGGGACAGGGAGCGAATCCTCAGGATTGCCGGAGCAGCTGCACAGGGGAGGGAGCTGGATATCATTGTCCACCTAGGGACAAATGACCTGGCTAAGAAAGGGATTAGAGAAGTGCAGGAAGAGTTTGTGGAATTGGGGAGGGGCCTTAGTCAAGTAGCACGCACGGAAACCTTTTCGGAGGTACTACCCATCTATGGCATAGGAGAGGCTAGGGTGTTCTGTACCATGACATTCAATTAGTGGTTGAAAAACTGGTGTGGAGCTCAGGGATTTGGCTTCATTGGGGACTGGGGGTCCACCTGGAGTGATGCAAGCCTATACTGGCATGATGGGCTGCATCTGTCCAGGAGGGGAACCAGGATCCTAGGTGATAGGTTTAAATGCTTCATTGGCAAGCTTTAAACCAGCCAAGGGGGAGGCACTGGAAAGGAGCAGAAAATCTAGCCCCCAAACAATCATGGTAGTAGTGTGGCAAACACCAACATGGAGGTGTCGATAGGGAGAAGGGTAGGGGTAAATGGAGAAAGTGACAAAGGCAAGAAGGACAGGGATGGGGCAAAAGGGGTTAAGGCCATCAGGAAATGGAGGGTAATGAGTATCAATGCCCATAGTCTGGGCAACAAGCTCCCTGAGCTGGTGGCCTTAATGGAAGAGGGATGCCTGGATATTGTAGCAGTCACAGAAACATGGTACACAGAGAACCATGACTGGGATGTTAACATACCAGGTACATAACTTACAGGAGAGACAGGCAGGGGAGAAGAGGGGGAGGAGTAGCTCTCTATGTAAAGGAAGGGATAAAAGCAACTGAACAAAAGAGTAAACAGGGAGGAGAGGGGGCACTGTGGGTCACTGGAGACTGGAAAGGCACCACAATCTGCACAGGGTTGTGTACAGACCCCCATGTCAGGGGAGGGAAGGAATGGACACGGATATGATGGAAGGCATTCTTAGAATGGCAGAGAAAGGAGATACTGTTGATGGGAGACCTGAATATGCCAGATGTTAACTGGAGCACATTTGCTGCAGCCACATCCAAGAGCAGGGCCATTCTTGACACCCTACAGGTGGCAGGCATTAGACAGCTAGTTTCGGAACCCACTCGTGAGGGAGCAATCTTAGACCTCGTACTCTCAAACGGGGGCAGTGAGAGGATCTCAGATCTAGAAGTGGATTGCCATCTGGGAACAAGTGACCATCAAACAGTGTGGTTCACGTTAAACTCAGCTACAGAGTCAAGACGTACAAAAGTGAGGGTACTGGACTTTAGGAGGGCTGACTTTTGCAAGATGGGTGAGTGCCTCAGAAAAGCACTAGCAAACAGGCTATAAGGAGGTGTGGAGCAGCAATGGGGAATTATCAAAACTGCCATCATAGAGGCAACAAGCCTTTGTGTGAAGCAAATAAACAAATCAAAATGAAAGAAAAAGCCACTATGGTTCTCAAGAGAGGTGGCTGTGAAAGTCAGGAATAAAAAGATAGCATTCCGGAAGTATAAGTAAACACAGAAGGAGCAGGACAGAGAGCTGTACCAGTTAAGGCAGAAAGAAGCAGGGAGGGAAGTCAGAATAGCAAAGGCCCAAACTGAGGAAAAGATAGCCAACTCAGTTAAGAAGAGGGATAAAACCTTTACAGGTACATCAGCGTAGAAAGACAAAGGAGGGATAGTGAGGCTGAATAGAATGAACAGTGGGTGGGCAGAGGGGACAGTGAAAAACAGGAATACTGAACAAATATTTCTGCTCAGTATTCAAAAGAGAGGAGTGAATGTCTAATCCAAATAACAGAAGCACTCTGGATAGGGGTCGATCCAGTCCTTTCACAGAAGAAGGGTTCTGCAAGAACTCCTAAAACTGAAGGTGGACAAAGCAATGGGTCCTGATGGAATTCACCCCAGAATTCTAAAAGAATTAAGGAAGGAACTAATGAAACCACTGGCTACTCTTTTTAATAAATCATGGGAGGATGGTGTGGTACCCAAGGACTGGAGGAAGGCTGATGTAATTCCTCTTCACAAAAGTGGGACCAAGACAGAGGCAGGAAACTACAGACCTGTCAGTCTGACATCTGTGGTAGGGAAAGTGATGGAGTCACTTCTGAAGGAAAGAATAATTGAGTACCTAGAGGTCAGTGGAGCACAGGATCCAAGGCAGCATGGGTTCACAGTGGGAAGGTCATGCCAGACAAATCTATTAGATTTCTTTGACTGGGTGACCAAAGTAGTAGACCAGGGAGGGGCTGTGGACATGGCCTACCTAGACTTTAGCAAGGCATTTGACACAGTCCCAGACAAAGATTATTAGTCAATTAACCAGCCTGAGAGTGGGTCCCAGGGTGGTAGCCTGATAAAACATTGGCTGGACAACAGGACACAGAAGGTAATTGTAAATGGAGTCCACTCTGAAGAAAGGGCGGTTACCAGTGGGGTACCACAGGGTTCAGTATTGGGTCAGTTCTTTTAATGTCTTCATCAGTGACATTGCAGAGGACTGGAAGGAAAAGTATGCCTTTTGCAGATGACACAAAGATCTACAACAGGGTTGATACACAAGGAGGCGTGAAAGAATGAAAAGGGACTTGGCAAGGTTGGAGGAATGGTCAGATGTATGGCAGCTAGGATTCAATGCAAAAAAGTGCAAAATAATGCACCTGGGAAACAAGAACCCAGGGGAAGAATACACAATGGGTGGGGAGGTAGTAACAACAACAAAACAGGAAAGGGACCTGGGGGTAATCATATCAGATGACCTTAAGGTTAGCAAGCAATGTGAGAAGGCAGTAGGGAGGGCTGGGGGTATACTGGGATGTAAAGGAGGCATCAGCAGCAGAAAACAGGAAGTTGTTATCCCTCTGTACAGACAGTTGGTGAGACCCCATCTGGAGTACTGTGTCCAGTTCTGGAGACCCCATCTCCGCAAGGACATAGACAGGATAGAGGCAGTCCAGAGGAGGGCAACTAAAATGGTGCAGGGTCTGCAAGAGAAGCCGTATGAGGAGAGACTAAAGGAGCTTAATATGTATACCCTAGAGGAAAGAAGGGAGAGGGGGACATGATAGAAACTTTCAAGTACCTCAAGGAATCAACAAAGTCCAAGAGGGTAGCATCTTTCAGAAAAGAGACTTGCAAGAACAAGGGACACGATTTAAAGATAGAAGGAGGGTGGTTCAGGGGTAGTAAGGAGTATTATTTCACAGAAAGGGTAGTGGATGCATGGAACAGCCTTCCTGAGGAAGTTGTGGGGTCTAAAACTGTGGGAGAATTCAAGTATGCATGGGACAGACATTAGGCAATTCTTGTGGGGGCAGGAAAGATATAGGCTGTTGGTTAACTAGGATCTGTGGCCTCATCCTGTAGGTAGGAAATGGGCAGACTAGATGGGCCTAGCGTCCTTATCTGCCGTCAAAGTCTTATGTTTCTATGTTTCTATGTAAGAAGCAAAAAGGGGCAGCAGAGGGACAAAGGAGGTGACAGATCCTTCTTTAGGTGCATCAGGGTAAGAAGGAAGGCAAAGGGATAAAGTGAAGACTGCATCAGAAGAAGGAGAAAAGTATATGACAAACCAGAAAAGCAAAAATAATGAACAAGTAATTCTGCACTGAGCTTACTGAGACGACACAGGAAATGTCCCAGCTCTCAAAACAAGCACCCCTGATCCACTAGCCCTTTCACAGAGGCTGAAGTACTGAAAGAGCTGAATAAACTGAAGCTAGACAAGCCCATGAGACCAGATGAAATACATCCCAGAATCTTAAAAGAACTGGGTTTGGAGTTGGCAGCCCCACTGGCAAAGCTTTTTTACCAAATCCTTAATGACCAGACTGGTACCTGAAAACTGGAAAAAGGCAACAGTGGTGCCGCTCCACAAATCAGGAAGCAGGGAGGAGTGAGTAAATTACTGACCAGTAAGTCTCATGTCTATATTGGGGAAATTGATGGAGATGCTGCTCAAACAAAGGATTGTAGCATTCCTAGAAGCCAGTAGTCAGCAGGACCCCAAACAACATGGATCTATGGTGGAAGGTTGAGCCAAAAAATCTGGTCAAGTTTTTGACTGGGTCACCTAGGTTGTGGATAATGGCGAGTTGGTGGATGTGGCCTACCTAGACTTTAGCAAGGCTTTTGACTCAGTTCCACACAGAAGGCTGGTAAAGAAGTTAGACTACACAGGGGGTGGACTAAAAGTGGTAAAGTGGGTACAAAATTGGATGCAGGGCAGAACCCTGAGGGTGCAAGTAAATGGAGCACTATCATCAGAAGTTAGTGTGATCAGTAGAGCGCAACAAGGCCTGGTTTGGGGCCTCTGCTCTTCAATGTTTTCATAGATAGCACCACTAATGGACTAAAGGGAAAGATGTGTCTGTTCATGAATGACACCAAGATATGCAACAGTGTGGACACCATAGATGGAGTAGGCAAGATAGAATCAAACCTCAAGAAGCTTGAGGACTGGTCTGGAGCATGGCAGCTGAACTTCAATGCCAAAAAATGCTAAATCATGCATATAGGAAAAAGGAATTCAAGGAAGGCATATTACTCGGGAGGGGATAGTCTAGCTGCCTCCGACTAGGAGAGGGATCTAGGAATCATAATTTCAGATGACTTGAAAGTGGAGAAGCAGTGCGAGAAGGCAGAACTGAAGGCTAATGCAGAGCTGGGATACATTAGGAAGGGAATCACAAGTAGGAGCCGGCCTGGTGGTGCAGAGGACTGAGGCACTGGCACCTTATCTTGAACTGCACTGGCAACCCGGGTTCGGGAACAGACTTGGGACTCTGCGGACTGACAGGGAAAGGAGAGAATTGAGTGTTCATAGAACTGTTCTCCTCTCCTGGGGTGGGTAGTGGGGTGATGTCACTTGGCAGTGGCCTCTGGTGGAGACTGGGAGCACTCCATGGCAGGCTCAAGGGGGAACAACCCAGAATTTTGGAAATCACTCCAGGACCAGCTGGATGATGGCTGCCTGTTCACCAGTGCCACTGAAGCCCTGAAGGAGCTATGTCCACCTGAGCAGCACCCTGAAGCCATGTAGTTCTGCTGGTATCCCTCCTGGTGCCTTCCCCCTTGAAGGAGAGGGACCCACCTGGTGAAAGCTTATGCCAGGTTACCCTGTGGGCAGCTGTTATATGAGGTTGGAGGCTCAGGAAAGGATAGTGGATCAGAAAGGGACCTAGGGAGCCTGAAGGAGTGGTGGTCAAGGAGCACATAGGATGGAAAAAAAAAAACAAGCAGGAAGAGAGAGGTGGTCCAGCCATTTTACAGATCACTGGTCAGGCCACTCCTGGAGTATGGTGTCCCATTCTGGAGGCCTCACCTCAAAAAGAACATTGACTGGATAGAGACAGTGCAGAGAAAGGTGACAAAAATGATACAGGGATTGTGTCAAATGTCATACGGAAAAAGACTGAGAGAACTGAACATGTATTCCCTGATGCAGAGAACAGAGAGGAGAGACATGATTGAAACATTCAAATTTTATTTTATCTATTTATTGAAAAATTTCACCAGGAAAGGAACACTGAGCAAAAAGATGCTTGTCTCACGGTGTGACCTGGGGGGGAGGGGTTACAGTGGAGAGTACTGTATACATTTGCACAGAAAACAAAATTACATGAGTGAGATTACATGACGGTACATAGGAAGAACACCCTAGAGTGAATTTACAAGATGGTTCATGGTGTAGCACTCCAGGAACATGAGGCAGTAGGAACATACGAAACATTGCACAAGGAGATATCCACACTGTTGCCAAGTTATTACATGGGGTAAGGGAGAGATTGTACAAGGTTAATAATGACAAGAGGTGTAAAATGTCTCCATACATGATGGCTACTAGCTACGGTAATGCAGAAGGCAGATAGACAAGTCAAGTTAGAAGTGCAATGGGGGTAAGCGCTGAGGTTGGGAATACATAAAAATATATGAAAGGGACAAAAAGGTGCAGACTCAGGAACATTTTCACTTCAAGGAAGGTGACAGAACCAGGAGACATGGTCTAAGGCTGAAAGGAGGAAGGTTCACTACCAATGTCAGTAAGTTCTTCTTCATAGAGAGGGTGGTGGATGCCTGGAATATTCTGTCCCCAGGGGTCACACGGGCCAACATGGTTGGGGGTTTTGAGAATGCATGGGATAGGCACAAGGGCTCCTTCACACTAAAGAGCAGCTAGGGGGGTAGGAGAAAATAAAAACACAGGGCAGACAAGGTGGACCTAGCGGTCTCCTTGCCCCTTCACCTTCTATATTCTTACAGTTTTTTATGAAAATGCTCAACACCACATTTTCTTTGCCTACTTTCATGACCCCAGCCGTATCTGCCTGGAGAGGTGGATCGGGTAAGATGGTGGTGAAGACATGTTGCAGCTTGTCAGGCTCTCCATGAGATAACACAAGCCTTTTGTATTTGGTAAAATACTGCTTCAATGCTGTTCTATGGCCAGTTTATGCCCATTTAAGGATTTTGGTGCGTGAGTTCTCGGGTCATTTGTAATTCAACTGACGAGAACCTAAAATGCTACAGTTTGCTTCTGGTTAGGGCATTTAGTCAGGGCTTTTCGGTATAGGCAGGGAAGGGGATTGAGGTAGCCTAGGCAGTTGGCTTTTTATTTTTTAGAATTATTGTGCAGTTCACCGTTCTGAACTACTTCTTTGAAATGTGGACACCTGTGTCCTTCTATTTCTCTTGGACTTTATTTTCTCTTCTTCTGGACCCTGCTTTGGGTTTGGCGTGACACCTCATAGAAAGGTGCTCTCTTGAGGAATGGAGGGACCATTTTGAGAGGAAATTCCCTTCCTTCCTGCTCTGTTGGTGGGACCGTACAGGCTTGCAGACTACTACTTGGCCAGCAACAGGGGAATTGTTTTGCCATACCAGTGCTTTTTTACCATCTATGAGAGGGCCAGCACTGTCTTTGATTTAGCATCTGCTTGACTGCATTCCTGTAGCCAGCGGTTGCTGAGGGCACTTCAGCATCATCGACTCCAGGCAAGTGGGAGTACTGCTTTAATATCTGCCTGTTTGGCTCCATAGAGCAGGTGGGGAATCGGACTACTGCACAGCCCGGTGAGACTGGTTGTTGTGAAGTGGAGGAATTGTGTTTTGTGTCTGGAGAACTTGGACCTAGGACCCCATGGGTCTATCGACTAGGGGGCCTAAAATATCTGCACATCTTGGTAATCTCCCTTGGGGTCCCAGTAGCTGGTGAAAGCAGCACTGGGGTATCCATGGGTACACTTTCTTTTGGCCAAATTCTATCTGATGACATAAATGTCTTCTCAGTGACTGGGACAGAGAGAGGGCCTTGCGTTATGAAGTGATTTTGGCTGTGTTTGACATTTTTTTGTTTTTTTCATTAAATTACTGTTTCTATCTTTATGCATGTCAATGCAAGCAGCCTCTTGAAGAAGACTGCCACCATTCAGGCTTGGGTATGCCACACTATGCCTAATATCCTGGTGGTAACGGAGTCATGGTTCAGATCTGGCTCCACTGACCGTGAGGTAAATATCCCATTTTATAATTTGTTCAGAACTGATAGGCAGGCAAGAGGGGGAGGAGTTGCCATCTATGTTAAAAAAAAATTTCCCACCTCAGTCATCAGCTATACCTCAATGCCCAAAGAATTTGAAAACCCCACTCTCAAAATAGAGCTTACCTCTTCTGTCTCTTTCTAAGAACTAGGATGCTATAGGTCTTCTTCAGCGGGATTCCATTTACTAGACCACCTAAGAAACACACTGGGATCCCTATCCTTAGAGATTATCATATTAGGAGACTTTAATCTAGACTGATTTTCCAGTGTTTCTACATCTCTTAAATCCTTCTGTGATGAATTTGGTCTATTACAACTCATCACTGAAGAAACGCTCCCCTAATAAGAAGAATCCAAATAATAGTACACCGCTGGATCTCATTTTAGTAAACAAATGTTACCTGTTCTCATCCACTGGAGTATTTTTCTCCTACATCAGCTATCACTGTTTTATCACCTGTGTAAGAACTGCCTCGAATTCATCGCCTGCATCAAAATTCACCAGTAAGAGGTGTCGTCGTAACTTTGACCCCTATAGCTTCATTTCTGACCTACTGGATTCTTTGGGCTGGCAGAACTTCTACCTTGCAAAATCAGTAAATTCTGTGAATGACATCTTTCAGGAGATCGTGCTTGGGGCATTGAATAAACATGCACCCCTGGTCAATGTTCGTTCTAAGAATATGGCATGCCAGCGGTTTATAGTAGACCTGAAAGCTGCCTTGCTTAATAGAGATTTGCTCTGGAAAACAGCCCAGAAAACTAAGTGCCCAGCTGACTGAATTGCATTCAGGAGGGCTAGGAATCTATGTACCAAGTTGGTGAGAGAGACTAAAACAACCTACTACCAGAATGAGCTTGATTCTACCTATAAGTGCTCTTCCAAATTCTGGAACACCCTCAAAGAAATTGAAGGTTATGCATCCCCTACTTCCCTACCCTCAAGAATCACTATTGGAGCTACCACAGTTTCAGATAAACCGACAGTCTTAGACTTCCTCAACAACCACTTCGCTACTGCAGGGTTAGCCTTTGATACCTCCCCTGACAACAACCTCCGCTGCCAAATTGACATACAGGACCAAGTTATTCCAGTCACCAAAAATGTGTTCTCCCTTCAGCCTACATCCTTGAAAGAAGTAGAGGACCTACTGTTACACTTAGACATCAGGAAGAGTACTGGTGCTGACCTCTTAGACCCCTTCTTCCTGGAAGGTAGTCACCATGTCCTGGCAGTGCCCATTACTCATCTATTTAACCTATCCCTCTCACATGGTGAGCTTCCTCCCTTATGGAAAACTGCCCATGTGATTCCCCTTTTTAAATCCAGTGA
This sequence comes from Neoceratodus forsteri, assembly GCA_016271365.2. NCBI lineage: Eukaryota > Metazoa > Chordata > Ceratodontiformes > Ceratodontidae > Neoceratodus > Neoceratodus forsteri. The sequence continues at coordinate 5,075,372 of CM028130.1, forward strand.
CCCTAGGGACCTCAATAATTACAGGCCAATCTCTCTGCTACCCATACTTTCCAAATTGCTAGAGAAAATAGTGAGTGTGCAGCTTAGGAACTACTTGGAACCCTCAGATCTACTTAACCCTCTCCAATCAGGCTTTAGATCTCATCATAGCACCATTTCGGTTCTTGCAAAGGTGACTAAAGACTAGCAGTGTGACCTTCATTCCAAGAACTTTGTGCAATATTTCCGAACCTAAGCTTGGCATTCGACACTGTCGACCATGATCTGCTTCTAGTGTCCCTTCGCAAGGTTGGTCTAGATACAATAGCTCAGAACTGGTTTGCAAACCATCTCGTAGATCGTTAGCAGCAAGTAAAAGTGGATGGGGAATTCTCACAACCAAAACCACTATTGAGGGTTGTAATACAGGGCTCCATTTTGGGTCCACTGCTGTTTGTGATAAATATTAACAAAATCAATGCCAATATTAAATCCGCCAACATATATCTTTTTGCAGATGATATGGTAATATACATTAGCAGATCAACTCCTGATGCAACATGTATAAATCTACAACAAAAATTTAATCAATTGCAACTACAGCTTTTGAAGCAAAAACTTCTTTTAAATGCAAAGAAAACAAAGGAGATGCTCTTTTTAACCTCTGTATATGCTCTTAACCAAGTCTCCTAAGGTTCCTTACTCCATATCACCACACTTTTAGATGAACCACTAGAATATGTTACCAAGTTCAAATACCTGGGGGGACTGGATAGACTACAAATCTGCCTTTAATGATCATATTAAAGAACTAATAAAGAAACTTAGGCAGAGGCTTGGCCTCTTCTGCAGAATCAAATACCTACTCACACGGGATACCAAGAAGAGACTGTTCCAAACCACCTTCCTCCCTTTACTGGACTATGCAGATTTTATCTATAGCCAAGGACCTGCCTCTGCACTGGTGAAACTTGACACTCTCTATCATAGAGCTATAAGGTTCATCACTGATCTACCTTACTCCACACATCACTGCTCTCTTAATGCTGTGGTAGGATGGCCATCACTCTATTATAGAAGACAGAGAAATGCAGTGCTCTGGACCTTCAGAGCCATCCTTAAGAATCTGCCTCAATATATCCTAGATTGTTTCCCATTTGTGCAGTAGATAAGTAGGCCCTGCAGAGTGCCTCGTATGTCTCCCATACTGTACATAAGGTCTCATTGTGCTTTGGTAGGTCATCCTTAAGCTACGTTTTACCCATACTTTGGAACAAGCTGCAAAAGACTTTGAAACTGGTTCACCCCATCAATCTAGTAGCTTTCAGGCCACTTTATGATTGTTCCTTTAAGGAATCCTGTAACTGTTTCCCATGAATTTTATCTTAACTTAACTTAGAGTTCATTCCCCTTGAATTTAACCTATCTATAGCATTGGCCTTCTCTTAGGTATCCATACTCAGATATGCTTCCACTCTGCTAACTCCTGCCCCCTACTGAAATCCTCCTCTGTTTGCCCACTTCATCTAACACTTATGGATCCTGACAGGTTCTTGCATATTTTGTATATTTTGTATTATTCAAATAGGTCCCAATGTCTTGACATTTGACAGTGTTATATGTTCCTTTTATTGCACATTGCCTTGTACTCCTTGTAACCCTTTGTCATGGTAATGTCGTAATCTTTGTATATGTGATTCATTTGTATGCTGTGCTCACGTATGTAAACCTTTGCTGTGATAAGTAACCTCAGGTCCATCATGAAAATGAACTTTGCTCAATGGTGTTCACCTGGTTAAATAAAGATGCTGATTGATAGATATCTGCAATTTAAGGAATCATGAGCATTGGGATCTAATAGTGTGAGCTGCAGGCTTTTCTGAAAATATACTTAAGCTTAAGTGTGACCTTCCTGATTTTTGGGCTGGGGGTGTGTCTTCTGGGTGGAAGGTGTGATTTTTTTTTTTAGTCTTCAGTGTGGATGTGTGGTGTGTATGGTTTAGGATTTATGTGTTTTAGTGTATGACTGTGGTTTGTGTGGTTTGAGAGTTAGGTTTTGGCATGAGACTTTCTAGATTGCCAGAATGTGTCTGGGAAATGCTAGGGGCCTGGAGCAGGCAAGAATAGTCTACAGGGCATTCCAGCTGCTTGATCTGTGACCTTTCTTGGACCTCCCAGTTTCTACCACCATGGCAAGATGCTATCAGGATGTCAGGATAAAGAGGAACTGTGTAGATCATTGGTGGAGGGGTGCCCTGTACACTGTGGTAGTGGGCTAGACTGATGTTGTCAGGAGCAGAAGGCCCAGGAGAGAGGCCAGACATGTTTGGTGCTCATCACCAGGGTTTTCATCAGACCAAGTGGACAGGTAGCCAGAGGGGCTGCACTGTCCACCACTCCCCTGAGGGTAGTGCTTTGCAACACCAGATTGATCAGAAACAATACCACAATTATTGTGGACTTAATTTCTTTAGTTGATCTGGCTTGCATCATGAAACCTGAGTTGGTGATGATGCTGGCCCAGTTTTATGGGCTGCCGTATTGCCCAGCTACTCTGTGGTGCACTGCTCCAGAGCAGATCAAGGGGTGGAGGGGGGGTTGCCATTTGTTTTAGATCTGAACTGGGCTTCACCCTGCACTCAGTGACAGCACTGGGTTCATTTGAATGTGTGGCCATTCAAGGAGGTAAAGGTGCAGGTTGCAGGGTTCTCCTTATTTACCACCACCCACATGGGTGGCAGGAGAATTCCTACAGAAAGTTGCCAGCTTTGTTGTTGTTGAGACACTGGAGGCGCCCTTGTTGTTTAGTACTGGGGGATTTCAATGTTTGGGCCAATGATGACTCATCTCAGCTGGGTTACAACTGCCTCCAGATGATGTCATCTCTAGGTCTGTCACAAGAAGTTTCTTCTGTGACCCATCAGGTTGCCCACTTGTTGGACCATGTGTTCTCCCTGTGGCTTAAGATAAACAATCTCAAAACTGATCAGGCTGTTTGGGCTGATCATTGCACAGTAAATTTCAAGTTCAGCCCTTCCCCAGGAGCCCTTCCCTGTGGAGATGGTTAGCTACTGTCCTCTGAGAGGTTTGACCCCTGAAGGTTTTCCTGGTAGTGGTAGAGCTATCTAGCATGGATAATGCATGCGTTGGGGGTGCGGGCACAGCAGTCACTGCCTGTAATAAAGTGATGTCTGGTGCACTCAACTCCCTCACACTGGTTCATGTACAACCCTAATCCTCTCAATTGAAGTCCCCTTGGTTTCATGGGAGCTCAAGGTGATAAAGATTATGAGTCAGAGATTAGAGCACTGATGAAAGAAGTCTAGACTGGTGGCAGAAAAACTGGCCCTGCATGGAAATTATGGTGTCTGCTAGGGGGCAATCAACTGTAAGAAGGCAGAATTCCTCTCCAGGGAGATTGCTACCAGGAGGAACTGACCAGCTCTGCTTTTTTGGACTGTGGACAGGCTTTTAAACCCAGCCTGTCTACAGCTGAAAAAAGGCCTTTTCTGACACTTTATGCAAAGAGTTTGCTCAGTTCTTCTCAGACAGGGTGTTTGCAGTTCAGCAGAGTATTGTTCCACTGAGTCACTTTGTGGATGACAGTGGCCACCGTGGGTGTCCAGAAAACACTCCTCCTTGTTGGGATGAGTTCAGACTGGTGTAGGTGGCTGAGATCACTGAGGTGGGTTCTGAGTTGAAGCACACATTTTGTGAACTGGACCCGGTGCCAACATGTTTCTTGATGAGATGTGTTGACTCCAAAGGCCCTGTGATTGCACTGATCATCCGATGCTCTTTGTAAGACAAGGTCTTTCCTGATGTCTAGAAGGAGGCACTGGTGAGACCCCTTCTGAAGAAGACATCTTTAGACCCTGATGTCCTGGAAAATTATCACCCCATCTGCAATCTTCCATTTCTGGCTAAGATTGTAGAGAAGGTTGTGGCACTTCAGATTCAGGAGCACCATGTGACCTATGATCTATATGAGCCCTCCAGTCTGGGTTTCGAGCAAGGAACAGCACAGAAACTGTACTAGTCTGGGTGCATAATGACTGTCTCAGGGTGAGGGATCGAGGTGAAGGGACAATTCTTGTTCTCTTTGATCTTTCCTCAGCATCTGACATGGTGTACCATCATTTTTACTTGACCACCTGAGTGATTTCTGCAGAGTTGCCAGCACTGTAATCTGCTGGTTTGAGTATTTTCTTACCAACAGCAGACAAAGGGTAGTGATTGGGAAGTTCTCCTCTTACACTAGCTACCTATCATGCAGAGTCCCCCAGGATTCAATCTTGTCACCAGTGTTCACTGTGTACATGCTGCCTCTGGGTGAGCTCATGAGGAAGTACAGCTTGGGTTTTCATTTTTATGCCAATGATACCCAGCTGTATATTTCCTTTGTCCCCGGGACATCCAATGCGGTGGATGTACTTATCATTTGCCTTGCTGAGATCAATGACTGGTTGGCCTCCAGCTGGTTGAGACTGAATCCCAACAAGACAAAGGTACTGGTGGTGGAGTCGAACAGACATCATGATAGGATGGTCTTTGGTGCAGACACATGGCTTTTTCTTTGGATCTGTACCATTGAAGGCCTCCTCTAGTGTTGTGATCTTGGCATTATCCTTGACAGTAGATTGACACTTGAATTTCAGGTGATGTTCATTGTTCGTACTAGCTTTTAGCATCTCAGGAATATCACCAGGATAAAGCCCCTTGTTCCACCTCTGGCTCTCCCCACCATGGTGCATGCCTTTGTGACATTTAGGCTTGGTTACTGTAATGTGCTGTATCTTGGGGTCTCTGGAAGTACTCTAAACTGTTTGCAGCTGGTGCAGAACGGAGCAGCCAGGTTGTTGACGGGGCAGTGTAAGCACTACCACATCACCCCAGTGCTGCATGAACTGCACTTGCTGCCAGTTAAGTCGAGGGTCCTTTTTAAGGTGGGCTTGCTCACCTTTAAGGCCCTACATGACCTGGGCCCTGACTACCTGAAAAATCTACTTACACCTGCTGTCTCAGTCAGCTCCCCTGCTCCTCCTCTATGGGCCTCCTTGCGATTCCCAGGATGAGGTTTAAAACTGCTGGTGACAGAGCTTTCAGTGTCACCTGCCCCATCCTGTGAAATTCACTGCCTCCAGCTGTAAGACAGGCCCCTTCAATAGATCTATTTAAAGCCCACCTGAAGGTATTTTTATATAATCAAGCCTTCCTGGACTTTGGATGATAATCCCTTTCCAGGCTGTCCTCTGTGATCAAATCTGGTCACAGACCTTTTTAGATTTGAGATTTGAGATATTTATGAAGTATTTATTTATAGTTCTTTTATGATTTATTCTAATTATATTGTGTGACCTGATCTATTGTATCTTATTTGTTGCTTGTTCTATTTTGAGTTTGATCTGTTTGTATGGTGCCCAGAACCTCAGGGATGGGTGTCTTTTTAAATAAATATTGCCTTGCCTTGCCTTATCTACTAATCATTCTGCACAGTCATTATCAATGCCCACCTCCACCTGTATATCGCACAGCTTTATTGTTTCTAAGACCAAGCTGTTACCGTATAGCAGAAAGATAAATAACAATTCAAATTACATCTCCTCCATACAGCTCCTGAACTATAATCTCACCTCTGTCCTCAAACTCACATCCTTTGCGGCCACAGCACTGTCTTTCACCCTAAACTCTCATTCTCTTAACACATAATCATTTGTATGTCTTACTCCTATTATCTTTGTAACACCTCCTATGCATCTCACTCCATACTTTGGTGTCGATTCCCATCAATCACACACATTTTGTTTTCTTCATTCTATCTAACTGTTACTGTTAAGACTTCAGTCTCCCCATAATACAACTTCTTACTTCCTAACATGTTAAAAATGTCGCTAGATCATTCCTGTTCTTTGGGACCTCAAGGGAATCCTAATCCATTTCAGTATCACCTTCAAAATTCCCCTCCTTGTCTTAGGGATCCACCTAGATTCCACTGAGACCAACCTCTCTGATCCTGTCTCCTGCTCACTCCCTTTGCTGCTCCTTTCTAGCTATCCTTCCAGTGTGTCCCACATTCTATCTACTGTTATTGGTAGAACTGTTTCCATTGCTGCCCCAATCTCTGAAATGTTCTCTCTCTGTACCATCTTGACTCCCTTCATCTTTTCAAATGTCATCGCAAAATTCATATGTTTTGCCCTTTTGTCAGCCACTGCCTAAGTCCACGGTTTCATTGATTCCTGTTGTTCACATCTCATAGTATTGTATTATCAATGACTCTGCCAACTGTGTCTCATTGTTACCAACTTCATGGGGCATCTTAAGATACTGTGTGTATGAATTATGTTTTATATAATTTTACTATATTATATTTTCTATCACATTTATGACTGTCATATTATTAGCAATATGGATGATCCTATGACCTAGTGAAAAGTTAATGAAAGCATATTAGCTAAATGCCTTCACCAAACCATGTCTTAAACACTACTAATGCATGATTAGATATTGGCTCTGTTGTCTGACTTCAGTGCAAAGTCATTGTGGTACGTGTAATCAGACTACAGACCGGAACACCTCTCTCTGTCCCTTTGCCTAGAACTACACCTTATATGGCTGGGTTGAAACTCCTAATCAGCACAACATTAAAGCCTCTATCTCTCTAGCACTCAACAAACAGAATCTGTCAATACCTGTTAAATGGAACTATTTAAACAGTTAGGTTCTTTATAAATAATTGATTATATCCAAACAAACATATTTCTGGAGAGTTAATTACACTATAACCTAAAACACTACCTTGTATATGCAAAATTAACCACCCCAGGACATTATATAAAGGATTTCCATGTACTTCCTAGGGCCATATGGACCCTCAGCCTTTGGCCTTGTGCCCATTTGCCCCTTAGCTGTGCATCAAATCCTTTGAACCACAGCCAGGAGTGACTTATTTCTTATTGGATATAATAAAATGAAAAAACTGAAAAAAAAAACCTTGATAGAATCCCCACGGAGTACCAGAAAGCAAAAGAACGTTACCAGAAGAAATATCATTAACGATAATTAATTCAGATGATGGATGGAACGTAGAAGAGAACATCTACAAATTACATTAAAAGACATGGAATGCTAGATTCAAATGGAACCAAATGGTTAAACTGAGTGATCAAGGTCAGGAAGGCCATTTTACTAACTGATGGGTAATTAAGCAATAAGGCAGGACAAGGTGTGTGCTATTGTATAATAACATCACTGCTGGGGTGGGTTGAAGCATGAGGCAAAGCCAAAAGCTTCCACCACCCCAGGACTGATGTTATTACACAATAACACACACCTTAGAGTGCCTTTTTGCAATTATACAATGGCTTGATGTTAAACAAAATAAAAAAAAAATGTTAATGTTTTTAGTAGATTTTAAGAGAGGCAGTATTTCTTTGTTTCTGAAGAGAAAAGCAAAGACTGCTAATGCTAAATCAATGACAGTGATGTTATTGTGTAATAACATCATGGTCTCAGGCTCACACTGACCAGTCAGAATCCAGGATTCTTTCTTGCTGTTGTATACCATAATGCTTAATTATGCATATGTTCAAAGATGGAAACACCTACTGTGTGTTATCGTAAACTAAAAATCAATGTCACTGCCATCCCAGACTCTGCTGGCATTCAAAATTCTAGACAACTTTCAGTCAGACTTCTAGCTGGTCAACAGAATAATATTGGAAATACAACCAAAATTACAACTGATATCCTTCGGTAAGAGCTATTTCAAAGTGAACCTTTATAGCATTAAGCTACAGGAGAATCTTTCATGCCATAGCTTTAAACAGGGCTTTTGGCCACTTCCAAGTTCTCTAAAGTTGGGAAATAATTCTGCGTGAATATGATACTCTTGGGTAATGCTTAACTGTGTCCTTTCTTGTACTTTCCACTCCTTTGCACTCTTGTACAAGCTGAAGGTATAGAAAAAACAATGTACCTGAGGATATCTGTAGAGCCCCAAAATTCCAGCCAGAGCAATTGAATTCCGAGAACCTGCATCTCCAAGTATAGCCACCACTGGGGACCTTATTTGACAAAGGTAATTAGGAACTGGATCTCGTTGCCCAGAAAGTAACCAGAATGTGCCCTCCAGGGCTCTAAAAACTGTGCTGTATGAATCATACATTGCAAGCCCCAATGTGATGTTTGGTAGCAAAGTCTGGCTGTTGTTAATTTCCTCAGTTGCAAATATAATGCCTTGCCACACCTGAAATAAGATTAGGTCAAAACTGAAAAAAAAATGACATGATCATTAGTTGAGCCTAAACTGATGATAAAAAAATTTCAGTTGAAGCTAGTTATAGCTAATCTGCTCTGGCTTCCAGTTCAGTGGTGGATCACCTTCAAAGTCGGATTACTGACTTTTAAAGCCCTGCATGATCTGGGCCTTGATTACCTGAAAGAACTCCTGATTCCTTACCACCCTGTGAGATCACTCCACTCAGCCGACGAGGGGTTGCTAGAGATTCCAAGCATGATTTTAAAATCTGCTGGGGCCCGTGCTTTTATGTTTTGGCCCCTTCGCTTTGAAATTCTCTACCCCGTCGGATTAGGGAATGTACGACTGTGGAAAGTTTTAAACAGGCTTTGAAATCTTTCCTTTGGGAAAAAAACTATGGTTGTATTGTTGTCTGATTTGATTCTGTTTGGTTTTGATGCTGATTTTTGCATTTTTATCTCTGTACTGCTCCTTGAAATTCGAAAGGTTCACAATAAATAAAGTATATTATTATTATATTACATTATATAACAAGCAATCATACTTTGGAAAATGCAAGGAGCAAACACATCATAGCTAATGATGTAAAACCAGTTCATTGTAATCTTTGCATATTCATTACCTCAGTATGCACTCTTTTGCAATCCACATGTTGATTCCAACTGGTTTTGTTTGTATTCAAATCTGTATACTGTATATGGTTCCACATTTAAGTTCTGTGTGCTGAAATGTAAATACTGTGACCTGTAAATAGCCCTGATACCTTTTGATCTATAAGACCATGAAGCAGTGTATGTTGTAGGCAGATTCATTGCAGTCACAAGAAAAATTATGCTGAACTACAATATAGGTAGTCATATACATCTGAGAATATTAATAAAAACCTTGCCACAGACCTGTTTAAAGGAAAACTCCTATAGAGTCCCTAAGTGCAGAAGCAGCTACAGAAATGCCTGATTAGGGCTAGTAACATAAACTTTTTTTTTTATTTACCTGCTGCCTCAGAATTTTAATTAAAAAGATCAGCTGCATCCATAAAGGCAACAGAGCCCCGGGCAGACATCTCGCGTACCCCGGGTGGCTTCTGCCTTGACGGTTAGGCTAATGTGGGCTACCAACATCTGTCATTTGTTGGTAGCCCTCATTAGCATAACTTTCATAGCAGAAGCTGCCTGGAGTTCGCAAGATGTCTGTCCTGGGCTCTGTGGCTATTATGGAAAAAGTGGATCTTTTTAATTAAAATTCTAAGACAGCAGGTAAATAAAAATTTACTTTCATGTTAAAAGCCCTAACTGGGCATTTCTGCAGCTGCTGCTGCACTCAAGGACTCTATAGGAGTTTCCCTTTAATGATGTTTACCAATATGTATTTTATTTAAATACAAAAACTACAATACTAGACTTAAATCTGAGAAAAAGGGACACTTGACATGACAGTTTGTGCCACCATTTGCCACAACACATGGAGTCCTAGCATTGTCCGATTAGATAGAATGCAACCTTCTTTAAAAATCCAAATGGACCTACAAGACTGGACATTCCTTCAGCATTTCCCTGCAAGGTGGGTACATTTTTACTAATCAATGTTGCCCTAATAAATTAAAGAAATTACTTGTAATTTAATGTCTGAAGGGACTCTTGGTTCCTTATCTATGACTCACTATTCAAAGCAGATTTTTTTAAGTGCACCATGCACGCACGTAATAATATAACTAAGTTTCATATCCACTCTACTACTCAGAGTATCCAGTGATCTGCTCGGTAAGCAGAAATTTGACTAGGCTTACCTTAAAGGCTTGCACTGTTTCTTCCTGTATGCTGTTTCATAGGTTCAACACAGTTTGGGAGAAGGAGATGGCAGGACTGATAATGATGAGCTATACAACATAATGTGTGACAGTATGACAGAAAAAGTATGCCACCATTGCCTTGGTAAATCTGTGGCAGTTTTCTTTAATATTCCCCTAGTTCATCCTCAGAGATGTCTGTCTATTAACCTGACAGGCTTTTCAGTGAAGTGTTTAAGGGAGGATGGCGTGCAGCTTTACAGCACAGATGTAACGCTATTACTCGAGATGCTGGCAACCCTAGTTTGGAAGTGAACACAAGTCATTGGAGGCTAGCTGGGGGGAGGAGGAGGACTGAGCTTTGCAGAGGATACTCTACTCTTCCAGGCAAGGAGAGCAGTCAGGTCCACTGCTGTACTATGACCTGGGTGGCCACAGGTGGCAGCACAATTAAAGCTCCTAGTGGACAGAAGGACATCAGCCTCATTGTGTACATTAACATGAGTGCATGCTTGCATTTCCTAGCCACTGACATACTGTGAAAACAAGGGAATGAACAAGAAAAATGCCAAGACTGACAGGGTGATGTCAGCTGCTTGTAAGCCCACAACTGGCTACCCAGGCACTGACTTCACACCTGATCCATTCCAGGCAGGAGTTGGGGAGCCAAACTATTTCTACCGGAATGGGAAAGTTCTTGGGGAACAAGGAGGTAAGGTAAGTCCTAGGGTGCACCAGGGTGATGGGGCAGCAGCAGCCAAGCAGAAGAAGCCCACCTTAAGAGAAGGCTAAAAAACAGACCAACAGAAAAAGGGGAGGAATGAGTGGGGATTGTTTCCTATAATGACACATGTGTGCCCTGTGGGCCTTACAAACACTGCAAGAGTGGAAAGTCAAGAATAAAAGGTGCCTGAGGCAAAGAAAGAAAAAGGAAAAGGAGGAGAAATAGATGAGAAAGAAAATCAAGCAGAGAGTGTAAGGATCCTTAAACACTGAACCAGTGGAGTCCATATAAGAGCTTTTAGATACTTGACTTTGTAACAGAGACAGAGACTTGAAATTGCTGTATAACCATACCAGCATGAGTTTTAAATGTTACAGCGGCTAGTCATTGACTACTTTGGATCTAAAGTACAGATTACTATATGATTATTGTGTGATCATTTGGAACATGTACCTCACTGTTTTATCATAATGCTACCCTTTCATAGATTTTTTTAGTCGGGTTTATTTTCTGGGAAACTTAGAGTTATATATTTTACTGTCAGCACTACACATATGGTAGGTATTGATCTCTGACCATTAACAGTTTGGAAGTATTTCACTGTGGCTGCTATGTTGACATGTACAAGTTATAGTCATGCTTATACTTCATCATACTTTTGGCAGTACGGCAACTTGGTTGATTTAAGTGATGAACTTTCAGGAAAATACACTTTACAGGGCATATTTGATGGACTGGTTTATTGCTTTGTAGTCTGCCCCCACACGCATACATTTTGTGAAGTATTAGTTCGAAATAAAGAGAAGAGAAACTGAATGAGGTATTATAGTGAAGTCAAATGCTGTTTGCAGTCTGAGAGGGTGTAGACACAGATTAGATACAACATTGAGTCTGTTGCAGAAAAGTACAGATGTTATAGTCTTGCTTTTTTTTAACCTTTATGGAGCTTATATTTCTGTAACGTATGGATAAAGCATTGTTTTGTGTGACCCTTGAGGTCTGATTAAAAGGAAGGTTTAGTGTGATGTCTCTGTGTTTGCAAATGGCTGGCTTACTACTGTACCTTGGCTTGGTTGGTACTGAGTCCCTGAGTCTGAAGTTACCTTTTCACTAAGGTTTTAAGGGCTTACTGTGGTTTTACTGACAGTGTAAAGAACACAGTATCAGTGCAGTCTCCAATCCCCCAGTGTTTGCTTACTGATCAAGGACTTACAAAATATAATTTTTGTAATTTTATTCTTCATACTTTTCAAGGGGGAAGAGATCATAAATCCTCAAACTGAGGACATGGCAGCCAGATTCCTTTTTCTTCTTTATATCTTGCAATGAAAGCTCTGCCCTGCATTCATATGTTGTTTGTAGATCACACATTGATTTCAACGGGCATGGATCTTTTATATTTTAGGGGTTCACCCACTTTAAATCAGTGCCACCGCTCAAGTAACATGAGCCACGTTACTTAGTTTAGTAAATTATTAATTTGTTAGAGCACTCTATCTCACTGCAACTCTAGGCACGTTACAGATACCCAAACAACATAGGCAAGGAATTAAATAAACATAAAATATAAACAAGCACAATAGTGTACATAAGTTAAAAGGAAAGAAAGGCTTTATTAAATGAAAAGGGTTTCAGATCCCTCTTGAAGTCACTAACTGAGGGGGCCCTCCCTAAGCAACCCAGGCAGTAAATTCCATAGGATAGCTGCAGTGACTGAGAATGCACGAGCACCAGATGACTTCAAATGAACCCTGAGAATCACTAGAAGGCAATCCTCAGCTGACCAAAGGGGACAAGATGGGTTTTATGGGCCTAGGAGGACTTGAAGGTAGCCAGGCCCCAGACCATGTAGAGATTTATAGGGCCACAACATGACCTTAAATGTGATCTGCCACCTAATAGGGAGCCAGTCCAGAGAGTGCAGCACAGGCGTAATATAGCATGACCTCAAAATACCAGTCAACAGCCTAGCTGCCACATTCTGCACTAGCTGTAGGTGACAAATATCAGATCCAATAGCCCTAGGTAAAGGGCATTGCAGTAAGCAAGCCATGATGCTGCAAAGGCATAGACTAGTGATGGCAGGTCACCTGAGGAAATCAGGCGTTTAATCCTGGTGATGTTTCCATGATGATAAAAGCCACTCTGGACCATGGCCAACACCAAAAATTCAAGTATCAGGCCACTATCAAGAACAATGCCAAGATTTCTCACTTTAAAAGAGGTGAGAAGCTGGGTGTCTCCAAACCTAAGCCTGATGACCCTACCAGCCTACACACCAACCCTTGGGAAACTAGATTCCAAGACCATTATTTCTGTTTTGTCCACATTTAACCTTAACCAGTTGACACTCATCCAGTCTTGGATTTCAGTAAAGCACTAATTGAAAACTGAGACCACTTCCAGTTGTTCAGGTGCAAAAGACAGGTACAGCTGAATATCATCAGCATAGCTTTAAAAACTCAGTCTGTACAGTCATATAATGTCCCTCAATGGAAGCATATACACTGTGAACAACATTTATTTTATTTATTTATTTTAAATTTTGATAACTGGGAAAGGTACCATGAGTGAATCTCATTTCCATGTACCAACAAGGGAAGGAGGTACAATTACAGAGGGTAAACATTATATAACAAAAGAGGTACACAGTTGTACGTAGAAATTGCTACTAGCATACAGTAATACACAACATGAAACAGAGTGTATATACAAATATTTACAAAATGAAACTGAAACACAATTAGAGGATAACAGCCATAAGGAACAAAATCACAGAATGCACATAATGGCTTAAGAAGAAGAAGAGAGAAAGGGCACTAAGGATAAAGACAGGTGAAGGAAGAGGATGGGGTTGGTCTGAGTAAATGCTTAAGGGCAGGAAAGGAGGGGACTTGATGGAGGACAAAATGGAACCGTGCAGTACCTCACACAGCAGGGGCAGTAGTCTAGAGGAGAAAGCCCCCAAGATTACTCTCTGCATCCTGCTGGTGAGGAAAGAATGAAACTGGTTGAGGACCACAACAGAAAGTCCTCAATGAACCCACAAGTGATTTAAGAGCACCCCATGGTCCATGGTGTCAAAAGCAGCTGTGAGGTCAAGGAGAACAAGAATGGAACACTATCCTCTATTGTTCGCCACCAGGAGATCATTAAGCACCATAACCAAGGCAGTCTCAGTACTGTACCTTTTCCTGACTGGAGAGGGTCATAGATGTTGTGAGTTGACAAATGGACCTCCATTTGAAAAACCTTCACTGTCTCAACCTTCCCCAAGAAGCTTAGGCTGGAGAAAAGTCTATAATTTGCCAGGCAGTCTGGGTCTAGCAATAGTATTTTCAAGAAGGGTCTCACCACCACCTACTTAAGGGACTAAGGAAAGTCCCCTCTCACTAAAGAACACCGGGCTATCCTCACGAGGACTGGGCCAATGAAATCAATGCAACCTACAAGAAGGTAAGTTAGACCAAGGTCAAAACTATAGTAAGAGGGCTTCAACTCCTTGATGACCCTAACAACATCCTCAACTGCCAACCGCTCAAAGTCAGACAAGACCAATGGAGTGCCCACAACATACACAGGCTTGCGACTGCAAGCCCCAGTGAAGGGAGCTGATTGGATCCCATATCTGACAGAGGAGATCTTAGAAAAAAACAGAGCAAACTCATCATGATTAAATTGTGAAAAGGCTCTAATGGGTTGAAGACAAGCCATGTTACACAGCCTGTTGACAGTCTGGAAGAGCTAAGCTGGTCTGTTAACTGCTGCAGCAATCTCCCTGGACAGGAACTCTGCCTTTTTGTGGGTAATTGCTGTTTGACACTCCCTGTAATGACACATCAAAATAAACGTGTCTCCATCAGAGTGGGATCTTAACCAGCACTTCACCAACATTTAGCCCCTTGCCTTACATATGAACATATAAAATTTGCCATCAGATAAACATAGAAACATAGAAACATAGAATTTGACGGCAGATAAGGACCGCTTGGCCCACCTAGTCTGCCCATTTTCCTACCTAACAGATAAGCTGCAGATCCTAGTTAACCAACAGCTTACTTCCTCTTACCCGCCCCTAGGACTGCCTTATGCCTGTCCCATGCATTCTTGAAGTCCACCACTGTCCTTGACTCCACGACCTCCTCAGGAAGGCTGTTCCATGCATCCACAACCCTCTCAGTGAAAAAATACTTCCTCACATTACCCCTGAGCCATCCCCCCTCTATCTTCAAATTGTGCCCCCTTGTTCTTGCACATCTCTTTTTCTGGAAGATGCTACCCTCTTGGACTTTGTTAATTAGGAGGCAGCATAGCACAGTGGTCTAAGGCTCTGAGCTGCAAATCTGGTGACATCCAGTAGACCAGACCTGGGTTTGAATCCCACAGCTTCCACCTGCATACTGTGTGACCCTGAGCAAGTCACTTAACCTCCTTGTGCTCCCAGGTCACTCTTGTAAAAAAAGCTTTCAGCTTAGTGTGCTATACCTGGTTAAATAAATAAATAAATAAATAAATAATTCCCTTGAGGTACTTGAAAGTTTCTATCATGTCCCCTCTCTCCCTTCTTTCCTCAAGAGTATACATATTAAGCTCCTTTAGTCTTTCTTCGTATGTCTTCTGGTACAGACCCTGCACCATTTTGGTTGCCCTCCTCTGGACAGCCTCCGCTCTGTCTATGTCTTTGCGGAGATGGGGTCTCCAGAACTGTACACAGTACTCCAGATGGGGTCTCACCAACTGTCTGTACAGAGGGATAACAACTTCCTGTTTTCTACTATTGATGCCTCTTCCTATGCATCCCAGTATCCCCCCAGCCTTCCTTACTGCCTTCTCACATTGCTTGCCCACCTTTAGGTCATCTGACATAATTACCCCCAGGTCCCTTTCCATTTTTACTGTTGTCAGTATCTCACCCCCCATTGTGTATGCTTCCCCAGGGTTTTTGTTTCCCAGGTGCATTATCTTGCACTTCTTTGCATTGAATCTGAGCTGCCATACATTTGACCATTCCTCCAACCTTGCCAAGTCCCTTCTCATCCTTTCCACTCCATCCTGTGTATCAACCCTGTTGCAGATCTTTGTGTCATCTGCAAAGAGACATACTTTTCCTTCCAGTTCGTCTGCAATGTCAAGGTCTAGAGGTCTATGAAGTCTGCTCGAATGTGCAGCTAGAACCCCTTATTCTGCAGCTGCCCCTCCCTTCCACCCTTCCCCTTCATTGACCCTCTCCCTTGTCCTGTCCCATCCCCTTTTGAAGCAGTCCGCTGTTCTACTGGATATCACTTCTGCAGGTGACGCATTCCACACAACCACCGCCATCTCTGTAAAAAAGTGTCTCCTCATCTCCCTCTTGAACCTTACTCCCTCCAGTCTCATATCATGGCACCTGGTGTCCCTTCCCTTCCTTACTTTGAACAGCCCCTCTGTACCTGTCTTGTTTATTCCTTTCATGTACCTAAAGGTTTCAATCATGTCCCCCGGTCCCTCCTCTCCTCCAGTGAGTACATGTTTAACTCCCTCAGCCTCCTCTCGTATGATAAGTCCCCCAGCCCCTTGATCATCTTTGTCACCCTGCGCTGCACCCCCTCCAATAACTTACTGTCCCTCTTCAGATACAGGCACCAGTACTGCATGCAGTACTCCAGGTGTGGTCTAACTAATGACCTATACAGTGGCAGAATCACCTCCTCCCTCCTCGAGGATATACCCCTTGCAAAAAAAAACAGCATTTTGCTGGCCTTTGCAGCTGCCTTCCTACACTGTGCCAAGTTGCTCATTGACCCTGTAATGAGCACACCCAGATCCTTCTCCTCCTCTGTCTGGGCTACCTGCACTCCCCCCAGCTGGTAACTCCTCCTTGGGTTCTTCATCCCAAAATGCAGCACCTTGCACTTTTTGGCATTAAACCCCAGTTGCCAGGTGTCTGACCAGGTTTCAAGCTTTGCCAGATCATCCTGCAACCCTTGCCATCCTCCTAGGTCATCCACCTCTGCTCCTACCTTGGTATCATCAGCAAACAGACTGATCTTGCTCTTGATGTCCAATGATATGTCTGCAATGAATAATCCAAACAACACTGGTCCCAACACCGAGCCCTGTGGAACATCTTTTGTCACTACCCATGGGTGAGAGAGCTCCCCACCCACCACCACCCTCTGTTGCCTTCCCTGAAGCCAGTTCCCTACCCATCTAACCAGCTTTGCACCTGCCCCTGTGCCTACTAACTTAATCCCAGCCTTCCATGTGGCACCAAGTCGAATGCCTTACTGAAGTCCAGATACAGGACATCCACTGTATGGCCCCTATCCAGTTGTCTAGTTACTCAGTCATAGAACTCCACCAGGTTGGTTTGGCAGGATCTGCTCCACATGAAGCCATGTTGTCTGCTGTCCTGTAGTCCTTTGGCCTGTAGGAGGGCCACCAGCCTTTCCTTCAGGATAGTCTCCATTAGCTTACCCACAATGGATGTGAGGCTCACTGGTCTGTAGTTTCCTGGTTCATCCTTAGGGCCACTCTTGTGGAGGTGCACCACATGAGCCATTCTCCAGTCCTGAGGTACACACCCCGAATGTAGTGAGGCATTAAATTGGTCTGCCAAAGGTCCCACTAGGACCTCTTCCAGATCCTTCAGTACCCTGGGGTGGATGCCATCTGGGACTGGTGCCTTGTCCACCCTCAGTGCCTTCAAACCCTCCTGAACTCTGCCATTCCATGATTTCCCCATCTGTCACCCCATCCCCCCCTGTTTCTGCCATTTCTCCCCCCTTGGGTGTCACGCCCCTCTTCTCTTTAGTAAAGACTGAGCAGAAGTACTCATTTAGTGCTTCTGCCTTATCGCACCCTGCACCCAACCCCCTCCTTCCTAATCCTTACTCTGTGGTCCTTACAGCTCCTTTTCTTCATCATGCACCTAAAGAAGTCCTTTTCCCCCTTCTTAATGCATTGTGCTAGCCTTAGTTCCGTAAATGCCTTGGATCTCCTTACTTCCCTTGTCACCTCCTTCAATTCCTTTAAGTACTCCTCCCTGTCCTCCCCACTCCCTATTTTCTTGTACTTCCTGAAGGCAGCTCTTTTTCTCCTTACCTTTTCCATGACCTCCTTGCTCAACCAGCTCAGTTTCTTAGCCCTAGTCTTCTTGTTCTGGGCCTTGCAACAGGTTTTGGTTGCTTCCACTATCCCCAGCTTTATGAGCTCCCACCTCTGGTTAGTGTTCATACTAGACTGAATTCTGGCCAGGTACCCTTTTACCACTTTCCTCAACCTCTCAAAGTTGGCCCTCCTGAAGTCCAGCACTCTTGTGCCAGATTCCTCTCCTTCCTTGCCCATATCCAATGTGAGCCACACTGAGTGATGGTCACTCCCTGACAGCAGTTCCTCCACTGTAAGTTCTCTCACAAAGTCCCCACTTGCCAGCACAAGGTCAAGAGTATTCCCTAACCTGGTTGGTTCACTGACCATTTGCAGCAGAAAGCTGTCCTGGAAGGCATCCAGCAATACCTGCTCCCTTCTGTTCCTGGTTGTTTGGGTGCTCCAGTCCACTCCTGCCATGTTGAAGTCCCCCACAATCACCACACTACCCTTCTCGCAGGTCCTCCTGATCTGTCCTGCTAGTTCCCTGTTTAACTCCTCCTTCTGAGATGGCAGCCTGTACACCACTCCCATTCTAAGAATCCTATTCTTGGAATCCTGAATTTTCATCCAAATTGACTCCGTACTACCCTCATCCCCTTCCTCCCTTACACACTTCAATGTTCAATGCCTTCAGTGTTGTCTGCTACTTGAGTGGCAGTATTGATTTAAATGAGAAGAACCACTACAATATAAAAAAAAGGTAATTGAAATCACCCCCCCACCACCACTGAAATAAATAGAGCATGCCCCCATACTCAACAAAATTGTACATCACAAAATGTATGATTGTGCGGATGTCATGGGTGCAGAGCTTTCATTGCAAGGCACTAGGAAGGGGAAGGGATCTGACAACCAGCTCACCAATCTGAGGATTGATGTTCCCATCCCCCAGGAAATGCATGAAAGAAAAATTATGAAAATTGCATTTTGTAAGCCATTGTCAAGCAAGGGAACACTGTGGGGCTTGGGACTGTGTTTATTTAGGTCAATTAGTTTCCTAGCACAAGTTATTACAATGAACAAGATATAAGTACTGCAGAGGTATATTGAGATTAAGTTATCTGCACACTTTATATAATCCTTTGACTCTGTGTTTCTTTCATAAATAAAACAACTAGTCTGGGTATTTGTTGCTTTATAAAAAACTAATTAGTGGTTTAGTAACTATAAAATTACATACATAAAGAATGCTGCAAATAACAAACATTTGTATTTTTTTTCTTTTTCATGTTCTTGCAATTCTTTTCACTTCTTTTTATGTTTATTTGTACATTGAACTTAAGGAATTATGTTACTGATCTTTCATTTACCCTTGTACATAACGGAGTTATGCCTAAAAAAAACTTTTGTCTAAGGGATGATATCTTACATTCCTTTCTGATTTAACTTTGGATCCAGGTTTTGTTTCAGAAACTGGATCATCATCTTCAACTTTGGTTTTTCTATGGAGGCAGACAGAATTGAAGATTTCAGTTTATACAGCTGCATTATCTTTAAAGGGAGAAAGCCTGCTCTTGTACAATACAAAGTGTTTTAACTCTAACATGGGACTGCCTTTTCAGTTTTTGACCCTTGCTGCAAAATTAACACCTCAGCATTTGAAAGAACTGAGAACCTATTCCAAACAGCATGTAAAAGTAGCATATTACTACACATCTTATGAAAATGGGATTGACTGAAAAATTATTGACATGCAGCATTTCATGTAGCAATTATAAATAAATATTTCTTTTCCATATTCAGCAGGGAGGAAGAGGTCCCCCTAACTGATAACAGCACTAATACAGCCACTAGAGGGATCCAAAGGATGGAAACCCTAGTATTCACCACAGACAGGGTCCAGAAAGGCCTGGTGGCCCTCAAGCTGGGTAAAGTTCCTAGCCCAGACAAGATGCATCCAGGAGTACTAAAGGAGTTAGAGGAAGAACTCACAGACCCCCCTTGAACATCTGTTCAATAGCTCACTATAGATGAAGGACAGGGAGACGGCAGTAAATTACAGGCCAGTTAGACTCACATCTGCTGTGGAAAAGTTTCCAGCAGGACCTCATGGAATACCCAGAAGTAAATAGTCTTCAGGACAATAAACAACAAGGGCTTCTGGCAGGGAGATCATGCCAAACCAGCCTTATTGTCTTTTTTGACTGGGTGACTAGGGAGCTGTGGACCTCCTCTGCTTTAATTTCAGTAAAGCATTTGACTCGGTGCCTTATAGGTGCCTGCTGAAGAAGTTGGAGGACCTTGGAATGGCAAAGGACATAATTCAGTGGCTGGGAAATTGACTTGGGGCAGGAAACAAAGGATTGTTTTAAATGTGGCACGATCAACAGAGAGGGATATCACAAGTGGGGAACCACAAGGATTGGTCCTGGGCCAAATCCTCTTCAACATGTTCATTAGTGACATCGGTGAGGGAATTCAGGGTAATCTTCCCCTTTTTGCCAGTGGCACTGAGCTTAGCAGTAGGATGGGCAATGAAGACGGAGATAGGGAGCTAAAGGAAGACCATGAAAAGGCTAGAAAGATGGTCTAATGTGTGACAGCTGAAGTTTAATGCAAAGAAGTACAAAGCAATGCACCTATGGAAAGGTAACCCCTAGACCAAGTACTGGCTAAATGGGGTTACACTTAGTTCTACTTCAGAAGAGCGAGATCTGGAAGCCATTTGTGACAGCTCAAAACAAAAAAAAAACAAACAAACAAGTGTAACAAAGCATACAGCAAACATGGAACTGTCTTATCACCAAGGTGGAGGACCCTAGAACCATGGAGGGTTTCAAGCAAGGGTGGAAAGAGTAAGGGCACCGATAACGAAGGTGGGGGAGCATCAGATCCCTGATTGACACTAGGTCTCGGGGGTTTTTTAGGGTCATACTTGATAGACCCTCTGTCTCTTTCTAACATCACTTTCTTTGTTTCTGTGTTTCTTCATTTTATTAGTTTTTCATCCATACTGTAACTGAACCAGTGCAGTACTGAATTAATCTCTGTATTTTTCTAACCAAGAATATGGCTTGGGAGGAGGGCCTGATATTGCAGAATGAGGAAAGAAGTATATAAAATGTTAAATATGTTTTACTATTAGGAGATGTTTGACATCTAAGTTTTAAAGGTTTTAAGTTGGCATACTTTTTATTAAATTGAGATGTTCACAAGAAATGGTAAAATGATACAAATATGTATACTAGGAGAAAATTCAAACAAACCATAAATCTCAAATAGAAAAATGAGATTCTCCAAAGTTACTGATGTAGCACATCAGTTAACGTCTACTCCAAAGGATGATGTTGATTTAGCTGTGAGTGATTCTATTCGATATATTAAGGGAATAAGGGAGTTAACCTCCCCTCCTTTAAATCCTGTTGAGCAACCTACTTAGGAGGGAGTAGATAGGAAAGAAAATTCACAGGAAAATAAAAAGAAAACAATGCAAGACAAAAAGTGAACAACTTTAACAAAAGCAAAAACAAATTCTGGCCAGAGCCGATAGGGCTGCAGCTGAGGAATTTGGGGTACAAATATTGTAAATTACCAAAGTTACATGCCTGCATTTATATAAATGTGTTGTTTGTAATATTATTACACCACATTTTCAACATAGCCTTGCTATATTAACAGTACAGCCTCTCTTTGACACCAGTGTGTCAGGCTTGAAGACTGAATCAAGCTGCAATGTCCGGTATCAAATGATGCTATCTACTTCTGCTCCTTGCTACCTGGCTTGGTACACCTGGTACCAGATGCCTAACTGTGTCACTGCTACCCCCCTCTGAACCACTAGTGGGTAGTGCACGGCTGTCAAATGCACCTTCAGAAACTGCCTTACTTGGCTGTGGGCAGTGGCTCACTCGGCCTTACCCTACAAATACGGTTGGCCATATGCCCTCCCCTCACATAGGGGTAGTAATGGTTAGCTGTACCCTAATAATTAAATCAGTGTCCAACCACCTGATTCATCTGAAGCCTCGGCGGCAGAAGGTATGAGCCAAATTTAACATAA
Source organism: Neoceratodus forsteri (assembly GCA_016271365.2). Classification (NCBI taxonomy): domain Eukaryota; kingdom Metazoa; phylum Chordata; order Ceratodontiformes; family Ceratodontidae; genus Neoceratodus; species Neoceratodus forsteri. The sequence goes on from CM028130.1 coordinate 5,097,252, forward strand.
CCCTTTCTTCCAGGAAGGTCTTCTTTATGCTCCTGCTCCTGGCGACGTTCACTCAAACCCAGGCCCACTCACTTCAATGGGTCCTGGTGTTCATAACGTTAAAGGCCTAAAAATAGCCTCACTGAACATCTGCAGTTTAACCACAAAATTTGACCAACTGCAGGCATGGATGGCCCTCCATATCCCTGACATCCTATGCCTAATGGAGACCTAGTTGACCAATAGGATTAAAGATAGTGAAGTTTCCCTCAAAGGCTTCCAAATATACAGGATTTATAGAATAGGCAAGAGAGGTGGGGGACACCTCATCTATGCCAGGGACTCTCTGCAGTGCACCATCCACCCTGGAAATAGGGTGGCTGAGGACCATGAGATAGTAGTGAAAAAGGCACAGGTCGGTCAGAACAGCAAAACTCTCATCCTTGCCACAATCGACCTACCCCCCAAAAAAGCCACAGCAGGCTTTCCCACAATTATGGACATTATCCGCACCCTTCCAAAGGGGATGGAGCTTGTCATTACCGGGGACTTTAACATAAATTGGGATGGAAAGGACGCTGCCCCTTTCAGGGATCTGATAACCACCTCCAACCTGAAACAACTTGTCACCTGCCCCACCAGGCAGAACTATAAGACAGGAAACAGTACCCTCCTTGACTGGGTCTTAGCAAGCTTATCATCACAGATCTCTGAGATCGAGGCTCTCCCAGACACGCTAAGTGACCACTCCCCAGTCACCTTCCTGTGGTCTAATAAGTTTACCAAAAGCCCACACATCCTCCTTGAAAGCAGGGTCTTGAGGAAGGGTAAACCTGGAGCCCTCAAATTAGCCCTTGCCCTGCATGACTGGACTCCTATCAACCTGGCCGCCTACCCTTGATCAGGCCTTCAGTTGCTTCATTAAGAGCTTTAGTTCCATCTGTGACATCTATGCCCTGCTCACAAAAATAAAAATTTGGGGGCAGACAAATGGCTGGATTGATGGGGAGCTCCTCTCCCACCTGAAAGAAAGGGACATACTCTGGGAGAAGGCCAGAAACACAGGTAGCAAGCATGACTACCAGTGCTACAGAACAGCCAGGAACTGCTGCACCAAGCTAATCCAGCTCGCCAAAGCCAACTATCATAAGGCCCAGCTTTGCAATTCTTGGAGTAATGGGAAAAGATTCTGGGATAACAACAAAAGCATCCAAGGAAAGGAGGACAACAAGCACCCTCAGCTGCTCAGTATCAGTAACACCCCCACTACAGACCCTCTAGCTATTGCAGAAGTCTTCAATAAGGCCTTCACCGATCTTACCTCAGTGCTACCACCTGCCTTTTTTCAGCCTGGTTTGAACCACTCCAACAATGTATCTACTGAGTGTTCTCACCCTACCTTCTACTTTAAAAGGGTGACGCTGAAGGAGACCCTTACTATGGTCAAGAAAATACTAGGTAAGACCAGAATGGGCAGTGATGGGATAGACATGAAACTTCTATCCCTCACTCTGGACATTCTTATAGTGCCCATTACCACACTGTGCAATAAGTCCCTGACCCTGGCCCAATTCCCGGTGGTTTGGAAGCAGGCCCTAGTTACACCAATTCATTAAGGAGGTGACAAGTCTCTGGTAGCCAACTACAGGCCCATCTCGATCCTCACCCCCATCCAAGGCACAGGAAAAGATTGTGGTGGATCAAGTCATCAACTACCTCAGTAAATATAATCTACTATGCTCCAACCAGCATAGCTTCAGAAAAAAATCACAGTACCACAACTGCCCTGCTGGACTACATGAACTATGCACATAAGGCCCTGGAAGAAGGCAAACTGGTGGGGTCTTTCTTTATTGATTTCACCAAAGCCTTTGATACAGTCAACCACCCCCTGTTATTGACCCAACTGCGAAACATGGGTGTGGTGCCCAATGCCCTTTGCTTGTTCCTATCTGACACAGAGAAATCAATGTGTCAAAACTGGGCAAACAGTATCCAGCACAAGGGAGGTATCATTAGGGGCACTCCAGGGATCAATACTGGGGCCCCTACCCTTTAGCCTCTTCTTAAATGACCTTCCCACATCCAGCAACACCAAACTCATACTATATGCAGATGATGCTGTGCCCCTGAGCAGCAACACATCTTAGGCTTCCCTGCAATCTGAGCTGCAGACCTCCTTCTCCAAACTCGAGGGCTAGTTCTGTAGTCATAAGTTGCTACTAAACTACAAGAAGACCAAGACCATGCTTATGTCCAGCCCCCACAACAAAAATAAATACCACCCCTCATTATCTCCAACTCATGCAGTGAACTGTTGGAACAAATTCACTTGTTCAAGTATCTGGGGGTCAAAATAGATGATACCCTCATGTTTGCGCACCATGTTGACTCTCTGGTCAAGACAGTCAATACCAATATTGGTGTCCTGTTCAGGCACAGGCAATACCTCTCTATGGGGGCCTCCACCTCTCAGTCCACAGTTCAATTATATCTACTGCTGATTATGGACTAGTGGTCTATGGGGTGACAACAGATAGAACACTCAAGAGGGTTCAGACAGCACTCAACAAAGCCTGCAGACTCACCCTTGATGCTGAGCATGGCACTCACATGTGTACTCTGTACGAACATGCAAACTGGCTGTCATTAAGAAACAGGGTCAAATTCCAGACTTGCATCCTAGGAAGAAGGCTCCATTGGGTAAAACACCACCTTGTGTAGGCTATTTGATCAAGGTGGCCAACTTGTTATAAGTCACCAGAGGGAGGACTAGAGGGGCCCTTGGCTATCCCCTTCAATTGCACCTCACTTGGGCAATGTGCATTTGCCTACTGGGCACCCCTACAGATGAATGAACTCCCTGGGCACCTTTTGACCACCAGTTGTCTGGCACAATTCAAAACTGACCTCAAACAGCACCTAATAACACTCTCTAAGTGAACATGCCCCTGAGTCCAGCCACACCTGCTCTCTCTGCTCCCCAGCAAGCACTAGGAGGGCCTCGGGTACCCCCTCCCTCTGTCCCTTCTCATGACTTGCCTCAGCAATCAGTTTGGGTCATGCTACTTTGGCACCAGCCAACCCCTTCCCCCAACTCACAGTCCCATGAGTTTCCCAAACAGTCACTACTAATGCGGATGCCTGACCATGTCCTCTCACACCCCACCATTTTACTCTAGCATGTCCTCTCCACTCACCCTCCCCTCACCCCACCATTTCTCCCTATGCCTTATTGCCCTTCTTCCCCCACCCTTCATCTCCACTGCAGTACATACCTCTCTCTCTCTCTCATACCCCACTGCCAGCTATCCCTGTCCCTCTGAACTACTGACAAGGCACTTTGTGGCTGCTTATCCCCCCCACCCACACTCTCATAAAGTTTTTTTTTCTTGTTATTTAACTTGTACTTATATTTTAAGATATTCTGTAAGGGGGCATGTGAGAAGGAGGACCATGTAAAAGCATATATCCTAAATAGATACTTCTGCTCAGTATTTACTGAAGAGAAGGTAGGGCAGGGCCCACAGCTCAGCACCATGGACAAGGGGGGAAGGAGGTGTGCACTAGTCCCTTCACAAAGGAAAGGGTCCTACAAGAGCTTGATAAGCTCAGGCTGGACAAGGCAATGGGACCTAATGGCCTACATCCCAGGGTACTAAAGGAGCTATGGGTGGAACTAGCAGAGCCATTATCAGAACTGTTTAATGAGTCTCTGAGCACAGGAGGGGTCCCAGAAGACTGGAGAAGGGCTCATGTGATTCTGATTCTCAAGAGTGGCAGCAGGGAGGAGGCAGAGAACTACAGACCAGTCAGTCTTACCTCAGTAGTGGGCATGATTATGGAGACACTCCTTGAGGAATGGGTAGCGCAACACCTAGAGTCCATAGGAGCACAGGATCCAAGACAGCATGGGTTTACAAAAGGAAGTTCCTGTCAGACTAATCTCATAGATTTCTTTGACTGGGTAACCAGAGTGGTGGAGCAAGGAGGAGCAGCTGATGTTGCCTACCTTGACTTCAGCAAAGCTTTTGATACTGTTCCACATAGAAGATTGATTAATAAGCTAGGTAGGCTCTGGGTGGGTCTGACATTGGTCATCTGGGTGGCAAACTAGTTGACGGGCAGAAAACAGAGAGTGGTGGTAAACAGCATGCAGTCAGAAGAGATGCAAATCAAAAGTGGGGTACCTCAGGGATCAGTCCTGGGGCAGTTCTCTTCAATATCTTTATCAGTGACATTGCAGATGGACTGAAGAGTAAGGTTTGTCTGTTTGCAGATGACACCCAGATCTGCAACAGAGTAGATGATCCAGCTGAGGTGGGCAGAATGAGAAGAGGTCTGGATAAACTAGCAAAATGGTTGGAACAGTGGCAACTGGGGTTTAATGCAAAGAAGTGCAAGATCATGCACATAGGGAAGAGAAACCCTGAACCTATCTATAGGCTGGGAGGGGGAGTTGCTGGCAGTCACAAGGGAAGAAAGAGACTTGGACATTATCATCACTGATGACCTGAAATCATCCAAGCAGACCACTAAAGCAGTAGGTAAGGCTAGAGGGGATGTTGGGGTGTATTAGTAGGGGTATCACAACTCACAAGAGGGAGGTAACAATCCCTCTTTACAAGACACTGGCAAGGCCACATCTGGAGTACTACGTGCAGCACTGGAGGTCACATCTTCACAAGGACATTAATCAAATTGAGGCAGTCCAGAGAAGGGCAACCGAAATGATGCAGGGACTGCATCGGAAAACAAATGAGGACAGATTAACTCAGCTCAATATGTATACCCTAGAGCAAAGGAGGGAGAGAGGTGAGATGATTGAAACATTCAAACACCTTAAGGGCATTACAAGATGAAAAAGTCTAACATTTCAATATAAGAAAAATAGCAGGACAAGAGGACACAGCATGAGATTAGAGGGAGGCCGATTATGGGGTAATGTGAGGAAGTTCTTTTTCACAGAAAGGGTTGTGGATGCATGGAATGGCCTACCTCAGGAAGTGGTGGATATGAATACAGTGCAGGGCTTCAAAAGGCATGGGATAGACATAAGGGAGCAATACAGATGAGTATGAATAGATAGACCATTGACAGAGCAAATGCCAATGACACATTCATAAAGCAGAAAAAGAAATGGGCAGACTGGATGGGTCTTGCGGTCCTTATCTGCCGTCAACTTCTATGTTTCTATGTTTCTGTGTTTCTGAATTCAAGCTGTATTGTTCATTGTGATGCACCTTTGCTTTCTCCTATTGTACTTTGTTTAGCAATCTATGACATGGAACCTTTGTATAAGAGCTTGAGCTTAAAGGTCTTTTCCAAATCACTAAATAAATAAATAAAATAAAAATTACCCTGCCTCCTGGAGACAGGCAGACAAAATGTTCAGCTCCTGGCCTAAAGGTGATTTTGCGCAGGGACTGTGCAATCAGCTTTAAGAATGCAAAAACACATTTTGAGCAGGAGCTGAAAACTGACAGTTGTCACATTCATGAGATGCTCTAAAGAAATGCCTATTTTGAAAATCTGGAGTAAAACTATTGAATATTACCAAACATATGAGCCTGCATACATTAAAGTCAACGTAGGCTCATAACATTGATTTTAATATTTTTATACCAAATTTCCAACATAGCCTTCTTATGATCCCACCTCATTAACAAGGTCAGAGAAAATTTTCAACTAATGGGTGAAAGGTGATTTCACACAGGGACCATAAAATCATCTTTTGGGATGTAAAAATACATATTGGCCAGGATTCAAAAAGTGTCAGCTGTCATATTCAAGAGGTGCTGGAAAGATATGGCTACTATATATGTAAATTATGGTTAAAAATATTGAAAAGTACCAATGTCACGAACCTGCATTTTCAAAATTCTATGTAGGCTCATAACTTGGTTGTCTTTTAATATTTTTGCACCAAATCTTCAACATAGTCTTCTAATGACCCCACCTCATGAAGAAGGGCAGAAGAAATTTTAAACTGGTGCTCAAAAGCTGATTTCATATAGGGACCACAAAATCACCTTTCAGGATGTGAAAAAAAAAACATTTTTGATAGGATCTGAAAAATAACAATTATCACATTCATGAGGTGCTGTAAAGATATGGCTATGTTGTAAATGAGGGATACAAATATTGAAAATGACCAAAGTTATGAGGTTGCATTCACACAGTTCAATGTTGGCTCATAACTTTGTTGTTTTTCAATATTTTTACACTACATTTCCAACATTGCCTTTCTTTCTTTCTTTCTTTCTTTCTTTCTTTCTTTCTTTCTTTCTTTACCTGGTAAGTGCACTGATGCAGAGGAACATAGAAACATAGATTTTGACAGCAGATAAGGACCGCTTGGCCCACCCAGTCTGCCCATTTCCCTACCTAATGGATAAGCTGCAGATCCTAGTTAACCAGCAGCCTACTTCTTCCTACCCCCAAACCCTAGAATTGCCTTATGACTGTCCCATGCATGCTTGAATTCCACCACTGTTTTTGACTCCACAACCTCCTCCGGAAGGCCGTTCCATGCATCCACAACCCTCTCTGTGAAAAAATACTTCCTTAAATTACGTCTGACTCCCCCCTTCTATCTTCAAATTGTGCCCCCTTGTTCTTGCACACCTCTTTTTTTGAAAGATGCTACCCTCTTGGACTTTGTTGATTCCCTTGAGGTACTTGAAAGTTTCTATCATGTCCCCCCTCTCCCTCCTTTCCTCGAGGCTATACATATTTAGCTCCATAAGTCTCTCTTCATATGTCTTCTGGTGCAGACCCTGCACCAGTTTAGTTGCCCTCCTTTGGACAGCTTCCATCCTGTCTATGTCTTTCCGGAGATTGGGTCTCCAGAACTGCACGCAGTACTCCAGATGGGGTCTCACCAACTGTCTGTACAGAGGGATAATAACTTCCTGTTTTCTACTGGTGATGCCTTTCCCTATGCATCCCAGTATCTCCCCAGCCCTCCTTGCTGCCCTCTCACATTGCATGCCCACCTTTAGATCATCTGATATGACTACCCCAGGCCCCTTTCCATTTTTGTTGTTGTTAGTATCTCACCCCCCATTGTGTACTCTTCCCCTTGGGTTTTTGTTTCCCAGGTGCATTACCTTGCACTTCTTAGCATTGAACGTTTTGAGTCCTGACCGAGGCCACAGAGTGGCAAACAACACAGAGAACACAGCAGCACACACAGGTTTATATAATTAATACAGTAATTCACACCTCAGGCCTGGGGTGGTGAGAAAAATAATAAAAATACAATGGCAGTAGAGTTAGGCAATGGCCAGAAGCACATGGAGTGAAAAGGAGACATACGTACACAATTGAGATAAACATGAAATACAGGAGCCACATTACATGGTGCAAAAAAACATACGTAGCATCAGAAATATGACATGAATCTAGTTTAGTACAGGGTCATCAATAAAGCTGTGCGGATTCATATAGTCAGATACTCAAATCAGTTTCAGGGATTAGAGGTTTCGAGGAAAGGAGGGTTTTAGACAAAGACAGAGATGAGAGAGGAGATAATTGGAGGGTAGAGGAAGTGGATTGAGATGTAGGCATTTGGGTGCCCTAGAGTTAATTACTGGGAACAGTGACAGTCGGCATCAGCTAGGGGCCAGATTTTCAATGTTCTTATGACCCCACCTCATGAACAAGAGCAGAGAAAATTTTCAACTCCTGACCAAAAGGTGATTTCACGCAGGGACCATGAAATCACTTTCTGTGACAGATCTGCCTAATGACAGTTATGTTGTTCATGAGGTGGGGCCCAAAAAAAAGGATTTTGAAAATTTGGGCCCAAAATATGCAAAAATGCCCAAGTTATGGCACTAAGTTCTAAACCCCTTTGAAATACATTGAACTGCATACCTATGTCTTCAGTTTGTGATCCAGTTTTGAAGAGTGAAGACATGTCTGCAGTCCAGAGGGGACTATGGCATTGGACCCCTGTTGGGTATGTAAGGGCTTGAAGAGGTGCAAGATGGTGTGTGCTGAGTGGAAGGTTCAGATGGGGGAGTAAGGAATGGCTGCGAAAGACATTGGTGGACCGTTTTTTTTTACAAGTGGGAAAAAAAAAGGACAGAGGATCCCTGGTCGTGACACTGGGGATTGGGCACCTCTAGTACCACAGTTAGGTTTCTGGTTGCTAAATGCGACACTGGGGAACTGGCAACCCCAGTGTCACTGTTATATTTTTTAGGGGTTGTGGGGCTGTGAGTGTTGACTGAGAGGGAGGCTAGGGTGGTGGGAGAAAAATAATTGGGGGAGAACATGAGTGCAACACTGGGGGATTGGGCACCCCCAGTGTCATTTCAATGTTTCTGGGTGGGTGTGTGCGGTGGTGGGTGCTAAGAGGGAGGGTTGGGTAGGGGGAATTTCTATAATATATAAAAACTATAAATAAATAAAGTAGGCGGTGATGATGGAACACAGCCTACTCCGCTGTAACCAAGACAGAAGAGTGCGGCAGACATCTTGGACATGACAGAGTGTGCTGTGTTGTGCCATGACCACTGGCATTGTGAAAAAACGTAGTGCTGAAGTCGGTAGGGACAACATGGGCATACTGCTTCATAGATGAGGAGGCGACTGTGATGCAAGTCAAACATGTTATTTGTTTGGAAGGAATGCAGAGTCTTTTTTCTCATCAATTGCAAAAGATTTGCAGGGCTCCACCCACTGCAGACCTAAAAAGAAATTTAGGCATATATATTCATAGCCACCAAACAGTGCAGCAAAGCTTGTAGCCTTGCACAGCACATAGCGTATGACCAGTTCTAAGCAATATTCAGAAGTTACCGCACTCTGGGGGGAGCACACTGTCTGAATATGGGGACATGCCAATGAAGTACAAAGGGACCATGCACTGCACTGACAGGACACAATGCTAAATATGGCCTACAGGGGGCCCACTAGAGATAGATGTCCAAAATAGGATAGTGCTAGGGCTCCTGTGAGACATGTTCAGCCCTAGCATGCAAATGAGCCCATTGGGCATGCAAGGTGCTATGAGGCCATTTGCATTTCCGTTATGGCCTCATTTGCATGCTTCACACACTGAGCTATCTACTGTACAGAAAACTTCCTGGGTAGTCTAGTGGACCCACTCCCTCAATCATTCATGTTATACAGAACTATTGATTTCACTGATCGCCTAGTGAACCCACTTCCCTGATCACCCATGTTTTAAACACCTATTGAACTCCCTGGTAGTCTAGTGGACCCACCTCCCACCAGCTGCCAATGTTTTACAACCAGACTTGTTTTCCTTGCAGTCTAGTGGACCCTCCTCCCCCAGTCACCCACATTTTGTGCTCATATTAATTTCCGTGGTAGTCTAGTGGACCATTTTCCCCCAGATGCCCATGTTTTACACTCATATTGATTTCCCTGCTTGTCTAGTAGACCCCCTCCTCCCAGTTACCCATGTTTTACACTTGGATTGATTTTCTTGTTAGTCTAGTGGACCCTCCTCCCCCTACTGGGCATGTTTTATGAGCATATAAACATACAGAAATTGCCAGCAGAAACAAGCCTTTGTGGTCTATCGAGTCTGCTCAAGTGTGCAGCTCAGTCTATTTTACTGGAGCTGCCCTACTTTGCCACCAGAGTGATCTCCACCCCCTTTTCCTCATCCTCTTCCTCCCTCCCTCCCATTGCCATTCTCCTTTTTACCCTGTCCCGTCCCCATTTAAAACTTCCCACTGTTTTCAGTGATATCACCTCTTCAGGTAGTTCATTCCACTTTGATACCACTCTTTCTGTGAAAAAGGTCCTCTTCATTTCCTTTTTAAATCTACTCCCACAAGTTTCAGACTGTGGACCCTTGTGATACCCCCCTTTTTAAATTGAAAATGCCCTACACTCCAACCTCATTTATACCCTTCTGCTAACTGAAGGTTTCTATCGTAACCCCCCCTTCCCTTCTGTCTTCCAAGGAATACATATTGAGCTCCCTTAACCTCTCATCATATGGTTTGTCCCCCATGTCCTGGATCATCTTGATCAACCTTCACTGGAACCTCTCCAATAGTCTGATGTCCTTCTTCAAATAAGGGAACCAGAACTGTGCACAGTACTTCATGTGTGGTTTAATGACCTGTACAAGGTCAGAATGGCTTCCTCCCTCCCGGAGATGATTCCTCTGCCAATGTATCCCCAAATTTTTTTCTCCTTTGGCTGCTGCTTTACAGCACTGCAGAGCACTTCATGTCACCCCTATCACCCCTAAATAATTTTCCTCTTTTGAGCTGGACACCTGTACACCCCTCAACCAGTAGCTGGCCCCTGGGTTCCTAGCTCCCCAGGCGTATGACCTTGCACTTCTTGCCATTGAATCCCAACTGCCAGATGCTAGACCACTTCTCTAGTCTGGCTGTATCCTCTGTGAGTTTCTGTCTCCCCTCCTCAGTGTCCACCCTCACACACAGCTTAGTATTGTCTGCAAAAAGACAGATATTACTTTTGACCCCTACCACTAAATCACCAACAAAGATGTTGAATAGCACTGGAATGTGTACCAAGTCCTGTGGGGCCCCCGCTGGTTACAGGCATAGCCTTGGATAGTTCACCTCCTACCATCACTCTCTGTTTCCTTTCTTGCAGCCAGCTCCTGACCCACACCAGCAGCTTGTTCTCAACTCCTAGGTTACTCAGTTTGCTAAGCAACCTTTCCAGCAGCACAGAGTCGAAGGCCTTACTGAAGTCCAAGTATAATACATCCACTGCCTGGCCCTTGTCTAGTGACCTTGTGACCCAGTCAAAAAAATTCTGTCATGTTTATCTGGAAGGATCTCCCCATGACAAATCCATGCTGCCTATTATCCTGGAGACCATTAACTTCCAGAAAGGTTACCAGCCTTTCTTTTAGAATGGTATTCATTCATTTCCATACAGAGGATGTGAGACTGACTAGTCTATAGTTACCAGATTCATCTCTGGGACCCCTCTTGTGAAGTGAAACCACATGAGCCATTCTCCAGTCTGAAGGCACACACCCTGTCTCTAGCAAGGTGTTAAAGAGATCCAGCAGGGGGACTGCCAGTACCTCTGCTGTTCTCTCAGGACCCTTGAGTGTATGCCATGTGGGCCAGGTACCTAGTCCAAAAAAAGGGCTCTGATATCTTCTAAGACTCTATTTACCGTTATCACCCTATCTGTTTCATCCCCCCATTCCTAACCCTATATTCTCTTGTAGCATAGGTTTGTCTTCTTCCCTAGTGAATACAGAGCTAAAGTATTTGTTCAATGCCTCAACCTGCTTTTACTATTTTTTGCCCATTCTCCCTTCTTTATCCTAACAATCCCCTCCTTACTGATTATCCTAATCCTCATATACCTGAAGAAGTCCTTTTCCTTCTCCCCGATTCCATGTGCTAGCCTTATTTCCTTTGCAGCTTTAGCTGTGTGGATCACTCTCCCTGCCTATCAGGATTTCCCTGATTAAACCTTCCTGTCCTCACTCATAGTATGCCTGTACTTCTGAAAGGCAGCCCTCTTCTCCCTCACCTTCTCTGTCATGCCCTTGTTGAAGCAGCTTGGTCTCCTTTTCCTGGACTTTTTACTCTGGGTCCTCGTGCAGTCATTTGTAACCTCATTCAGACCTAACCTAATGACAGACTATTTCTGCTCCTTATCCATCCCCAATCTGATTTTTGCAAGATGCCCTACAAGTATGTCCTCCATACCTCTAAAGTCAACTCTGTTGAAGTCTACCACCCTTGTCTTGGTCTTAGCTGTTTCTTTACCCATATTGAGGTAAAACCACACCAAGCAGTGGTTGTTACCCACAAGGGGTTCCTCCAGTGCTATTTCTTAGATATGCTGTCTGTCTGACAACACCAGATCCAGTATGACACCATCCCTGGTTGGCTGTTTGATCCCCTGCACCAAGAAACAGTCCTGAAAAGCTTCCAGGAGGAAATTTTCCCTAGTAGAGGAGGTAGCCGGGGTACTCCAATCTATACCAGGCTGGTCAAAATCACCTGTTATGAAAAGGTTTTCTGTATCTCCCAAATTCCTGATCTGATTCCCCATCTTCCTGATTATCTCCACATCCTGTGAGGGTGGTTAGCACACTACCCCCCAATTGAATCCTTCTCCCTTTAATGTTTTGGAGTATTACCCATAATGTTTCTATTTCACCTTCCTCCTCCTCCTTCTTGGTGCATATTATTCCTTCCCTTATGAATAAGGCTATCCTCCGTCCTTCCAGTACAGTCTGTACCCAGGGATTACAAGATCCCAGTCATGTTACTGGGATGCCCATGTCTCTGTGCTGGCCACTATATCCACCCCTCCTTCCACCACCATCAGTTCCTGAAGATCTGCTGATTTGTTTGCCAGATTACCTGCATTCAACAAAACCACCATCCTTCTTGACCCTATGTCTCTTTGTTCCCTGGATACATACATGTATAGGGCCTATGGGCAGACTGGATGGGTCTAGTGGTCCTTATCTGCTGACAATTTCTATGGTTCTATGTTTCTATCAACCTTTACAACCCCTCCCCTCCTGAGGTCCATCCCCTTCCCACTCCCATTTCCTCCCCTCTAACTGATGCCCTACTGGGGTGGCAATGGCCCCCTCTCCTGGTGACTACGACAGAAGCACACCCTTTGCCCCACCAATTTGGTTTAAATTAAGTTTATCTGTTAAATATTCCTCTAACTTACCTTTCAGGACCTTTGTACCCACTTTACTTAAATGCAGCATGTCTGGTGCATACAGGTCCTTATTCTTTCATGTCCTTCCCCACTCACCCACCAGCCTGTACCCATCTGACTCACACCACCATGTCAACCATGTGTTGGACTCCTCAATCCTCTTCTTACAAACTGTACTATCCCTAGGAACTGGAAGAACCTCAGTGAAATAAACTGATAATCCTGCCTCCCTACAGATCTTCCCTACCATCTTAAACCTATCCTGCACTTCCTTTATCTCACACCCTGCAGTTCATTATTACCCAGATGCACCACAGTTTGAGGTATCTCCCTGTCCTGCTACACACTTTGGTAGAGGTTCTACCTTCCCTGCCATCATGCCTGACATACAGTCTACCCAGTTATGGCTATTCCCTGCACCCCCACCTCGCACTGTTTAGTATTGAATCTCCCAGTTTAAGAACCCTCTAACCTATTCTCCCTTTCTTATTTTGTATATCTTGTGTTCACATCCCAGAGGCCCAGTACCTTCTTTACATCCAGTTTCCCCCTCATCCCTGCTTACGCCCAGCTTTGCCTTCCCTGGTGTCCTCCAATTCTCCCTCCCACTGGTATCCCTTTTCTGACTAGGTCCCTCCTTCTCTCCTGTGTGTGTCTTCCTTCCCTTTCACCACTGCCACTGATATACCTATCCACATCAATCATGCCAGACATTTCCCCTTAGCCATGTTGCTAACCTCTATCCTTTCCTGATCATTGGACATCTGCTCTTCCCATCACTCCTCCAAACCTGACAAAATAGTGAATCTGTTCAAGGAATCCCCCTCCTTGACTGGACTAACTTCTGATTTCCTTCCATTTTCCTACTCCACCATCCTTGCCCTGAAACCTCTCCTCCTCTGCTCCTTCCCTTCACCTCTTGCCAGTTATCATCCATAATTCCCCATTGATGCTTTGGTGAGATGTCCCCAATCCCTGTGATGGTCTCTTTGGTTCTGCCCTGAGAGTACCTACCATGCTGCTAGAAAGTGACAACCCCTGACCTTTCCACCTATGAGATCAACCCACCCCCTCCCTCCCCTTCCCACATCCCATCTCAGCCTCCATATTTCATCCCTCATGTGCTCAAGCTGTCTACAAACTTGACAATCCCCTGCTCTTCACATAGTACCTAGGATGACAGTGTACCCACACTGATTACAGCTGACCACTCTCCCTACCACCATATTATACTAGTTCCACCCCCTTCTCTACCTTTGTGCATGTTAGCTGTATTGATGCCCATTCCAATTACTTTGCTCCTACATTCTTTATTGCTAACCTTACTTTTACATTCTCATTATATCCAGACTCCTGTGTATTTAACCTGCACTAAGACCTCCCCTAAGCATGGCAATAAACTATTTAATCAACTATGCTGGCACTAAATAATATTAGTAATGGTTATAAGAACAGCTAAGTAGCTCAAAACATTAAGATTAATATACAGGACAGTATAGCTACACTTTACAATACTGAGCAGTATTCAATCAGAACACAACTTATTAAGAAAGCAAATGAGATGATTTGGCTCTTACACTAGCAGATTGCACACTGGAAAATACAGTTGTGAAAAATACACAGAGATACATTGCATGAACACATTAATACAAGCTACAGTGCATATGCCCTCTGTGAACAGAAGATGGATACATTATTTGCCTTAATTAGGGTGCAGCATCTCCTGCCATCTGCCACCCTACACTGACACCCACAGTATGACTCCCTTAATCTGTGGCCCTTTAGCAAAAGGACCACAGTGGAGGACCACTAGTTCACAGCCCAGAAATAGAGAGCCAGGTCCCTGCCCCCAACACTAGATGCAGATCTCCTGCAGGAGGATGTTGGTACCGGGGCAGAGGGTCAAGTCGACCCAGTCAGTTGAACAGCTGCCAAAACCCTGCAGTGAGCCCAGTTGGCTCTGATCCTCACACAGTCAACAGTAGATCCTGGAATGAATGGAATTCTGCTTTTTTTTCCAAGCGCCCTGCTGTCATTTCTGAGCCCTGCCCTAACATTGGAAGCAGACATCCCACCGGAGAAAATTGGCACAGGAGCATGGGGCACAGGGGCAAGTCCAACCAGGCAGATGAACAGCTGCCAAAAACCCTGCACTCATATTGATTTCCCTGGTAGTCTAATAGCCCCCCCATCCCAGTTGCCCATGTTTTACACTCAGATAGATTTCCCTAGTAGTCTAGTGGACCTGCCTCCCCTGACCAAGTGCAATCTCCCCTACTCACTGAGGACCCCTGCCCTGCATGCACCTCACTCCGGTCACTGCTATACCTTCCAACAACAGACAATCAGCACAGCCCTCCACTCACCTCCAGCACCTGTCTTAACTGTCCCCAAGTGTGAACATGAGTATTGTCATCAATGACATTAGAGATGGCATTAAGGGCAAAATGTGCTTATTCATGGATGACACCAAGCTCTGTGGAAGAGTGAACACAGATGAAGGGATACAGAACCTACAGAAAGATCTGGAAAAGCTGGGGAAGTTGTTCAGGATCTGGCATTTTTGCTTCAATACCAAGAAATGTAAAATTATGCATATTGGAGCCAAGAATCCCAGGACAGAGTACTACCTGGGTGGAGTCTGAGCATCTGCATCAAAGGAGGAGATGAACCTGGGAATGATTATCATTTGTGACCTGTAGCACTCCACACAGTGCAAAAAAGCAGCAACAAAGGCAAGCAAGACACTGGGATGCATATCTAGGGGGATCAGTAGTAGGAGAGAGGAGGTTATACTGCCCTTGTACAGGTCACCGGTAATGCTGCATCTAGAGTATTGAGTTCAGTACTGGTGCCCATATCTCAAAAAGGACATTAACCTGCTGGACAATGTTCAGAGAAGGGCTACAAAGATGATAGCAGGTCAGCAGGGTAAGGCATATGAGAAGAGATGAGGGCACTGAACATGTACTCCCTAGAAAACAGGAGAGAGAGAGAGGGGGCATGATTGGAACCTTGAAGTACTTGAAAGGAATAAATAAGGTTAATACGGAGAGTCTCTTTAAGCTGAGTGGCAACCACAATACGAGGGGGCACACTCTTAAGCTAGAGGGTAGGAGGTTTAGGAGGGAGGTCAGGAAGCACGTCTTCACAGAGAGGGTGGTGGACACTTGGAATGCACTGGTGGAAGAGGTCATCTCATTGAAGATAGTGGGCAACTTTAAGGGATGCTGGAATAGGCATGGGGGAAGGTAAGGATTATGGGAAGGGAGGAGTGGAGAGGGAGGGCAGGGACATTAGCTCAAGCTGTGAACCCTGCAATATGAGCAGACTTGATAGACCAAATGGCCTTCTTCTGCTGGCTTCTTTGTATGTTCATATGTTTGTATGTACTGTAGAAAGAACTGTTTCCACACTACTAGCAGTTGCACTTGGAGACTGTCAGATGGCACTTGACCTAGGAGGTGAGCAGAAGGTTGTGCCTCTCACCCTTTGCTTGAAGGCATACAAGTGACTAAGGTAAAGGATGTGCAGGGCAGAGGATCATTAGGGGTTGGATGGGTAGGGGATGGCATTCTGTTGGGGGGTACACAAGTCCTCCAGGAAAAAAGATATTAGTGAAAAACTTGGATGGTTGGAAAGAGGGGGTCTATTAGACTACCGTCGAAATTGGAGTCACTAGACTATCTTGGACCTCAATGGGTGCATTTAACATGGTCAGTCAGAGGGCAGAGGTCCACTAGACTATCAAGGAAATCAATACAAGTGTAAAACATAAGTGACTGGAGGAGGGGTACGGCCAAGTACCTGGGTAAGGCCAGAGTTTTGGTGGAGGTAAGCAGAGCTGCACTAGGGGCTGTTTAGTACTGCTGAAACCTTGGAATATTCTGCTGTGCACTATATGCATGAGGGCACCCTTATTTTAATAGATGCAGTGGTATATTTTGTTAAACCACACTGTTGGGTTAGTGCAACACACTGGGGCTTCTGAATATGGCGCTCCACCCCTTGCACCTGTCTTTTTCATGGTTTACACTGCACTAACCCAGTTAGTTTCACACTAATAATTTGAATATGGGGCTCACAGTTCAGTGTTGCCCCACAACAAAAAGCAATTGACAAGTTCTAAAAACCCAAAGTCACCAATGAAAAAAACTGAACCTCGAATTGAAATGAGTTTACCGAAGGATCCCACAATCATCAACATTTCTGATACTCCATCTCTCAATAATAATAATAATAATCATGACCAAGAGAGGTTATTTGTGGATATGTGGATCTGACTGGTTTTCTTTCTCCAGCTTCAGGTAAGAAAACTTGTAGATGAACGCTTTACCTGTTCAGTCAATTAAATTTATAATCGTAATCAGACCTGGCTTCTTTTAATACTGAAGCTAAAACCTCATTTTTTCAATACTCAAGTCAGGGCCAGCTCCAAGCTGGATGAATCCAATGACAATATTTTCTTTCTTTATGTTTTGAAAATTGTGGAGAATACTTTTGAGCATAAGTGCTCATTCACAAAGATTCCATGTCAGTGACAGAGATTACAGGACAACATAACAAATACAATAAGAGAGTTCCAGTAGAATGAAGTCAAAAAAATAGGCTAGATCAACAGCATATAATTTTACAGTAAGTCAGCTTAGCAGAAACCCTGTAAAACAAGCATAGTAATGTTCCATGGCTGCAGAACCCGAGTTTGATACATTTCAAATTGTATACTGGGAGGGACTCAGGATGATTACTGGTTACAGTTGCATTAAACTGTTAGGGATGCCCATAGTTCACTCTTAAACTGGCCAGACTTAGGTAGATTAAGCAAAGGTATCAGGCGGCTCATTTAACCAGACAGTGGCCTTAACAGGGAATGACCACGTTCCCAGCTAAGTACAGCAAAAAGGCATCAGGCAGCTCATTTACCCAGCCAGTGGCCTTAACAGGGAATGACCACGTTCCCAGCTAAGTACAGCAAAAAGGCATCAGGCAGCTCATTTAACCAGCCAGTGGCCTTAACAGGGAATGAACACGTTCCCAGCTAAGTACAGCAAAAAGGCATCAGGCAGCTCATTTAACCAGCCAGTGGCCTTAACAGGGAATGAACACGTTCCCAGCTAAGTACAGCAAAAAGGTATCAGGCAGCTCATTTAACCAGCCAGTGGCCTTAACAGGGAATGAACATGTTCCCAGCTAAGTACAGCAAAAAGGTATCAGGCAGCTCATTTAACCAGCCAGTGGCCTTAACAGGGAATGACCACGTTCCCAGCTAAGTACAGCAAAAAGGCAGTGCAAGAGCATTGCAAGCCATAGTCCTGGTGTTGCAGAGATTGGTGACAGACAGAAGCAGGGTGTTAGGACTTGGGGGGGGGGATATGCCCAGTAGGGCCTTCTTGGCTAGCAGACATGTCTGGAACTTAATTCTGCTAGGTAGGGATAACCAGTTTGTTCGGATGAATAGAATACAGTTATTGGCGTGCTGCTCTGACCCAAACATAAAGCAACAAGTCTTGTTACAGATCAGATTTATTCTGCTGAGAATTGTGTCACAGGCAGTTGAGTAGACAGAGATGCCATAGTCAGCTACTTACACTACTAAGCTTGCCACTATGAGGTGCTAAGCATCAGCAGTGAAGTTGGCCCAGTTACGGTACAAGGATCCCAGTCTTATGTTTACCATGGATATAAGGCAGTCAACATTGGGAGCAAAAAGATAAGCTATTTGTCAGGATCACCCTGAGCTATTTAAAGGTTTCTGCCTGTTCAAGTATATATCCTATATCATTGTGGCTGACAAGAAGGGATAACTTTTCCTTCATTTGTGAGCTTGTGAAGAGCATTGTCTTAGTCTTTTTTGTAATTTAGAACCCGTTTGTTCTGGGAGACCATTTTTGCAATGGCCTCACATTTGGCCTGGAGGACAGAGGTAAAGCTGGCAAGGTCAGGGCTCTTGGACTAGATAATAGAATCATCTGCACAGAAAAGTACATTTGTAGATAGACAGGCATTGGGCAGGTAGTTTATGAATAAGCCAAATTGTAGCAGGGTAAGAATGGAGCTCTGAGGAATGCCAATGGATACATTGCTAATGCTGTACAAAGCACCATCTATTTCAACACATTGAGTGTGATTAGTGAGATAACTCTGGAACCAAGTGACTGTGTCTAGTGACAGGCCTAGGCCATGGCATTAGCAGAGAAGAAGCTTACGAATGACCAAGTCAATGGCATTTGTTAAGTTGATATAGATGCAAGCCTTGTCTCCATAGTCAAGGGCCCCAAGAATGAAACTGGAATACTCAGTTAGTACTGTATTGGTGCTTTCTTTTTAATGCATGTTGGACACAATTCTCTCAAGGGCTTTGGAATTGTAGGAAAGTATGGAAATTGGTTTGTAACTGAAATGGTAAGAACAGTCACCATTTTTAAAAACTGGAGTAACCAGTGCAGATTTTTACTTTTCAGGGGAACTGGGAGTAGTGCAGACAAAAGTTGAACATTTTTGAAATGGGGTAGGATTTTCCTTGTATCAATGGAATCACCACAATTTTCATTTAACCAAGCATCTTTCTTATATAATCAGAGGAATCCCTTACTGAGACAAGTTTAAAATATAATTTAGGATATTCTGACATGGGGTCCAGTGGTTGTTTGTCAACAGGAGCAGGACCTCTGGTGGCGGGCATGGCTGGCACAGAGGGGAATGACAGAGCTAAGGTAATTGAATGTAGAATTTAATTTGCTGGCAATTTCAGAGAGATGAAGTAACTCACATCCATTAATCTTGAGCATTTTTTGTTGAGGGTTTGTCTGTCTTTCTAAAGAGTTCTGTGACATTCTTCCAGAATATTTTACCATTGCTCTAATTCTGGATTTGCTGAGCCTTGCTGTAACTGGATTTGGCCAATCAGATCCTAGTTGTGCATGTATTCCTGGCTTTCTTGTATTTTTGCAGATGGACTGGGTTCATGGTCTCCCCTGCCAACACTCACAGATATCCCTCTCTCCCTCCCTCTGTCATGAGGGCAAGGAGTTCCAGGGAGAGCCAACCAATTTGTATATCTCTTACTGCAGGCAGTTGTGAATTCCTTGACAATGAATTCTAGGGCCAAATTAACATCAATGATTGCATTAAGGAAGTTCCAGTCTAGTTTGGCCACACGAAATTTGAATTTTGGCATGCTCATTTTATTTATGAAGCAGCTGTTTATACACCAAGAGGTGCCCTGGGCTGTTTTACTTACCACAAGCAGTGCACTGGGGAGTGGTTACGGAGGGGATCAGGCAGAACGTTGACAGTTTTGACCATGTCTGGTTGAGTTACCAGTACTCAGTCAAGTAGTATTGTAGTGCCTGATTTAGAGTTAGTTCTAGTGTGCTCAGTGACCATTTGTGTTGGAAATAGCCTTGCAGTCTTATCTCTGCTCATAGTACTGGACTTATAATATTAAAGTCTCCTTTTACTAGTAATTTCCAATTCTGGTTAAATTGTTCAAGTTAGAGAGGGACTTCACACCCACTTGTTTATGAGGTGAGATATTAACCATCAGGTGGGCAAGAGATTTTTGACATTGCCCATGCAGCAGTTTAAAGGCCCGGCATTCATGGTCCCTAGAAAGGTCTTTGATTTCCATGTTTTGACGCATGCAGGTCAGATCTGAGAGATCAAGCAGATCCTCTCACTCCTTTATTTATTTATTGAAATTGTTTGACTGGGTAAGCCCACTGAGACACGATGTCCCTTTTCCAGGGGAGACCTGGGGAAAATTACATTTAATAAGACATTCTACATTCAATACAACATTACATACTAGGACAAGTGAAACAAACCATCATAAACACTATGTTTAGGGACAGTAAAGAAATAACAGTTATCACTCTAAGGTAAGTTAATAACCACAAATTACAGTTTTGAAACAGACTCAAAGTATTCACAAGATGGGCACCACCTAAAGGAGTAGTGGGGCTGAGGTGAAAAGAGAACTACAGTTCTTACATATGCTTTAAATGACCAAGAGCAAGCAATCCCATAAGAGGGTAGCACCACTGAGAAGGCATACAATAGTGCAACTATAGGTAGGTTTTAATATTCCCAACAGGGTTAAGAAACCATGGATGTATCATTGGATAAACAAAAAAGAATTAAGATGATAGCTGATAAGTGCTAAGAAGAGCATCAGATGCTTCAGTTGCATCTGCACCTATGTACCACTAGCAAGTGTGGTTTCAGGGCAATCTTAAATGCATTTAGAGAAGGAGAGAGAGAGAGAGAGAGAGATACCTCTGGCAGCTGGCTATTCCAGAGGGTAGGGGCAGATATAACAAAGGACTTATCATCCATACAAGTTCTGGACCTTAGGACCTCTTTTGTTAGTTTTGAACTGTATCAGCCAATTAAGGCTGGTTGTAGGATCCATTTTAGTTATTTTAAATGCAAGGCAGAGAGAGTAGGTTATGCTAGTTTAGCTTCAAATGAAGGTTTCCAGTTTAGTGAATTGAAGTATGCTACAATGGTGTTCTTGAGGATGAGCAGCAGGAACAAAACTGCAGTTTTATGGTAGAGCACTCCAAGTTTACATAATTCGGCACCTTTGAGAAGTTGAAGTAGAGGAGTGCTAAATAGTAGTACTGGAAAAAGGGTGGTTGTGGCAATGGTCTGACATGCTTCATTACTGAGATACCTACAGATTATGTATAGGAGCCCTATTTTATGATGGAGGGACTTTGTAGTTGCCTCCTCATCAGATTTCAGTGTGGAGTCCCAGTCCACATGTACACCAAGATACTTTATGGTATCACATACTTCCAATCTAGTGCTGTTAGACTAGGTTTAGTGAAGGTTTTGTCTCCCGGTCCCCAAATGTCTATGTCCAAATAGCATTGCCTTGGATTTCTTTATGTTGAGGACTAGTTCATTGTCCATTAGTCATATTTCTAGAGTTATGAAGTCTGCATTTAGGTCAAGGTTGATCTGGTTAGTGTCATTGGAGCTCCTCTAGATAGCAGCATCACCTGTGTAGAGTTGAACCTTGCCTCCCCCTTGCCCTAGTCTGTCCTCTCTGAAGATATTAAAACCTGGCAGTGAGATAGTAGAGTGAGGAAGTCTGGGGTTAAGCCAGGTTTTGGTAAGGGAAGTAGTATCTGGTTGCACTGCTGCCTCCCAGGCTTCAAGTTAAGCACATTTAGGTGGGAGACTACCAAGGTTTAATGATACAGTGGAACTCTCTTATAATGAACTCATTTGTGTAAGCAGGTGTTTTCCATTATAAAGGGGTGTCAGTGTCAGTGGCTCAGTAGGTAGCACACTCACTTCTGAGGTCAGGAGATCAGAGGGCTGTGGGTTCAGCTCCCACATCTGGCACTTGGGTTAATATCCCAGTACTGACACTGTGGTGCAGCATGAGAGGGGTGCTGCACTTCTGATGTGCCATCTTTCAGATGAGATGTTAAACTGAGGTCCCATCTGCCTGGATTGCTGGTAGTTCAGGTAGATGTTAAAGATCCCATGGCACTTATCGAAAAGAGTTGGGGAATTTCTCCGGTGTCCTGGCCAAATTTCCCTCATTCACTAAAATACCATTAATAGCTTAATCTGGTTCAAGGTCAATTGGGATTCATCTATATCCCCCTCCCCCGGGTTGTGCCTGAAAATAGGCAGGATCTTTCTAGTGCACTTACCCGGTCAACAAAAAAAAAAATTAAAAATAAATAAAAATGTCCTAAAATCTTAATACATGAATTTTCTTTGCCCCAGCCCACTCATCAAAGTTCAAATGATAACATACCTTCTCCTCTGCCAACCAAAGGTATGTGGAACTGCTGTTTGCTACTGACTGGGGACTGAGTAGTAAACCAGACTGGTAAGATTTGGCTGCACACTGCCTAGGCTGATTGGGGGATCAGGGATCTCAGTAGCAGCCATCAAGGGGGAGGATACATGGACAGGCAACATGTGCTATGGAGTAATCCCTTGGAGGCAGGTGTTAGATCACGGGCTTCAGGTGAGGTGAGTGGTATCTTCATAGTGCCACACAAACCAGCTGAACAATAAGGGGATGATTAGCAGGCAGTTAGCAGACAGTTAACAACATGTGATGGGTCATAGAGGAACTCACAGTGTCTGATATAAAGGGGTTGCAGAGTATGGTATAAATGGGATTTTTTTTATCATGTAAAATTTTTTTAGTTTTCCAAGAACATCCAACTACAGTAGAGGCACTCAGGTGAGCCTCCTGCTTATAAACACAGGTATCACAAACAGAAGCACCATACACATGAATGGGATATCCCCTAGCAATATCAGCTATGAGGTTTACGTCTTACTTACTATCCCCTATATACAGTACACACCTACACATTAAGTTCCCAATGCTTTAAAACATGCTCATATGTACCAGTCAGCTTCTAAATTTTGTGCCATCACCCAACCAGGGGGGTCTCAGCAGACTAGCCATTCATACTCTAAGTTAAAGTGACATGGGCCAGGGCCTTCATATTTCTCCTTATTAGCCAAACCATACTAATCCTTACAGAAAGAGGATCTAAGACAAATGACACCAGGGTAGGTAAAAAGGACAGTCTGGCAGTGGTCTAGACACTACGAGGAGATTGCACAATCTACACCTGACATTGGGCATCCATTGCTTGAGTTAAAGATACATATAAAGACAAGGTTATTAATAAAAGATGGGAGACATCACAATTTAGACCATCGGAGGGTTTTGGAGTGGGGGGTGGAACCGCACAGATATGTGAATGCAGATATGTGTCCTACTTCTTATGAAATCTGGAAAGATAGCCTTTCCCAATCGAAGAAAGTCTTTCAAAAGTAGCCAGCCGCACCATAGCTGCCTGCCAACAAGCAACCATAGGAGGGGTAGGTAGCCACCACTTCTTCAGTATAGCCCTGTTGGCTTCCATGATAGCCACCAGCGCCTAGACCTTAGTGGGTGCAGACAATGGGCCCAGGGTAGAAACATCCCCCAGCACCAGAGTGGACTGGGCAGTTGACAAGGGTCTGCGGACAATTTTAGAGTAGTCCTCCAGCACCTGCTGCCAAAACCCCCGAACTGCTGGGCACGTCCATAAAATATGGAGTAAGTGAGCAGGGGGGGCACTGCACCTCCAGCACTTATCGTGTTTCATAATGTTCAATTTGTGTAGCACTGCAGGTGTCTTCTACCGCCTGAGGATTTCCAACTGAATCAGTTGGCTTTTGGCATCCTTATATGCCAGATGGGCAGCTTTCAAGCAGTCACCCCAATGCTGCTTGGAAAGGGGGCATCGAAGTTCAGCTTCCCAGGCCGTGCGGCTGGTCAGTGTAGTGTCAGGTTGGGCATCCCTTATTACCCTATAGAAGGTTCCCACCAAGCCTCTACTCTTGCCGAGTTCGTGAAGGGTGGTCAAGCATTTCCACCTCCCCGTGCTCGCAGGCACCTCCAAAAGAGAGGCAATTGCACTTCGAATTTGAAGATAACTCCAGAAATCCTGAGTTTTTATTCCGTATTTCTCTCACATCTGTTCAAAGGACATAATTGTCACCCCGTCAGGGAGGAGGAGATCCCCCATCAACCTTATACCTCTAAAGGCCCAGTATTTCCAGTGTACTGGACTGTGATCTACCTTTATGAGTTGGTTATGCCACAGAAGGGCATACGCAGTCAGAGGGAGGTATGCTTCTCTTGGGGTACCCGTGAGGGCCATTGCCCATCGCCATGCCCTGCAGGTCTCTGTCATGATGGGTGTAAGCATGCCTCCTGACAGCCTCTTGTCAGTGAGCAGAGAAAAGAGTACATTATCATGTAGGAGGGCTGCTTCCAATCGTACCCATTGAGGAGGAGGGGACAAGGGGGCAGCAAACCAGCTGGTAGCCTGGGCCATACGAAAGGCCAGGTGATATCCCATAAACCATGGGAGCCCCAACCATCCCCTGGTCCAATGTGCCCGTAGTTTGGCCCAGCTCCAGCATGCCATTTTGCCTTCCCATAAGGAGGAGGAAATTAGTTTATCCAGTTGCTGGAAGGGCCTAGGCATTAGGGGAGCAGGAATGTTACTAAGGAGGTACGAAACCCAAGAAAAAATAAACATACAGATTGCTTCTATCTTACACTTCAGGGAGAGCTGCAATCTTCTCCATCTCTGAACCTCAGCCGTGATGGCTGCTATCAGGGGGGAAAAGTTGTCCTTCTGTAGGTCCCGCCAGGCAAAGGGAAAATAAATCCCAAGGTATGAAAATCCCTGAGATGCCCAGGTAATGTCCATATTTCACAGACGCTCCCTACTGCACCTTACATTCAGTGGGGATTAAATTGTCTTCTTTTGGTTAATTACCAGGCCAGACAGGGAGGCAAACTGCTGCATCACCTGGAGAATTATAGGAATGGAGTGTTCTGGGTCAGCCAGGGTAAGTAGTATATCGTCCGCATAGGCATTTACCAGAAAACAGTGCTCCTTCACTGGGATCCCAGTAATATCTGGGGTGCTCAGAAGCTTCCGTATCAGGGGATCCAGTGCCAAGATAAAAAGAAGGGGGGAGAGAGGGCAGCCTTGTCTAGTGCCCCTCTGTAAAGAGAAGGGCTGAGATGCATCTCGGTTGGTTACAATTTTCGCTGTGGGCAGGTGGTATAAAGTGGAGGCCCAGGAATAAAACCCAGGCCCAGACCCATAAAGAGGTAATACTGCACATAGATATCCCCACTCTAGAGAGTCAAAAGCCTTAGCAAAATCTATGGCTAAGGCTGCCATAGGTGTGTTCGAGTGCAAAGCTAGCCACTTTAAGTTAAGGACTAGTTGAAGGTTGTCTGCCCCTGACTTCCCCTTAGAAAAACCTGCCTGTGAGGGCTGTATCACTGTTGGTAGAACTGGGGTAAGCCTGTTTGACAGGACTTTAGCTAGCAGTTTGGCATCCAGTGACAACAGGGAAATGAGCCTAAAATTGGCGCAATCCAGTGCATCAGAGAATTTCTTAGGAATTAAGGTCACCAGAGCCTCCCGCATGGTGGAAGGGAGAATTGTGGATGCCTGAGCTTCTTGCAGAGCCTGCAGGAGTGAAACAGTAATTTCTGTTCATAATAGTTGGTATTAACTCCACTGTCATACCATCTGGGCCTGGTGCATTTCCTTTGGCCATCTGGGACAATGCGGAGCAAAGTTCCTCCGCAGTAACTAGAGCATCTAGAGCCACCCTCTGCTCCGGAGAAAGTTTAGGGAGAGAGAGCCCGTCACACAGCTTGGATAGCCGGGCAACAAGTTCCTTGTCTGATAGCTGGGCTTTGGATCGGTAGAGGTCTTGATAATAATTCTGCATTGCCTAATTAATGGCCTTGGGCGTAGACACTACTATGCCCTGCAGGCTTCTCAAAGCTAGAATTTTGGAGGATGCTTGCTGCTTGAGAAGGTAGTATGCAAGGAGTTTGCCCCCTTGTCCCCTCCCTCCCGGGATTTGTGCTCAGCTCAAATTAACTGTCAAGTGGCCTTCTCATTTAACAAGGTATTTAGTTGGTATTTTATACCAGTGATGGCAGACAGGAGAGGGAAGTTAAGCAGATCTTGAGAGTTTACTTTAAATTTCCTCTAAAGAGCCGCAAGCTCTGTCTGCAGTGAGGAGAAGATCTTTGTTCTGGCCTTGTTCTCGGCGGCTGTGAAAGATATAATTCTTCCTCGCAGGACAGCATTAAATTCTTCCCATACCACCGAAGCCGTGGTTTCTCCCTTCTTAATATAGGCTTGAAAGGTTTTGTCTTGCAACAGGGTAGGATTGCATCGCCATCTTGAGGAAGGAGCACCCTGGCCGGGTGGAGAGTACAAGATGGACTCTGGTGTATGGTCTGAGATTAATATGCTACCTATTGAAACATCAATGACCCCCAGCTCTGCAGCATAATTTGTGAGCCAGAAGTCCAATCTGCTATGCATATGGTGTACCAATGAATAAAAAGAAAAGACTCTCCCCTATGGGTTGGCCCTCCTCCAGGAGTCGTAGAGGCTCCATTCAGTCATCAAGTCGGTAAGACTGGCTAGAGCCTTGGGGTGGGCTTGTGGGGTGGGTACAGATTTATCAAGGAAGATGTCTAAAACTAAATTGTGATCCCCTCCAAGTAAAATGGGGACGTCAGAGAAGCCACTCATCAAGTCCTAGAAGGCTTGGCAGAGGTCTGAGTATATTTCTCCAACATCCGTGTTGTGGCCATAGACATTGGCCATCAGTAGCCGACCTCCCAGATATGATATCCGAGTTGCTATCCAGCGGCCCTGTGAGTCTGAGCGCTTGTCCTCTACTACCCATAGCAGAGATTTCCTTGTTAAAATGGCCACTCCCCTGGATTTGGTTGTGGCACAGCTGGAGATCACCATCCCCACCTAGAGCTTCTTTAGCCACTGCACAGTCCAGTTGGTAAGGTTCGTCTCCTGGAGAAGGGCCAAATCCGTCTCCTTAGAATTCAGGAATTGTAGAACTTTAGTTCTTTTAGCTGGATGATTAAGTCCCTTCACATACCAGGAGACGCACCTCCACCCCTGACCCGACAAATGTTTTACAGTCATTGTCATATCTCCAGGGAACAGTGATAATTAAGAATAGTTCAGTACTCACCCTGATGTCTCCCTGGGGGTATCAGGCACAGTGGCCCAGAACTCAGGGTAAGGGAGAGTACCTGTCTGACAGCTGTTCCCCACTGGTAGCGGCAGTGATATCAATGCAGCAAGAGTTCAGAATGTGAGTAATTATTATTCCACCTGAGTCCCACCTGGTTGGAGATAGATTAGAGAGAGAAACACACACAGTCTCTATTAAGTTGTATAACAATCTTAAGGTTGCAAAATTCAAAACTAAAACAATAAATCTAGGCTCTTATTGGCGCTTCCTAAACCACAACAGTTACTTATGTAAACGTGTGAAAGAAGCCACCCAAAAAGAGGGTGCCTCACGCCACAATGCTTCAAGCACCAGAGGTATCAAGGGAGAGGTTACACCAAAATGGAGGTAACCTGTCCCAACCTGGCCCCATGGATCTCTGCAATCCAACGTGATCTGGAGAATCCAGGTGAAAGAACAACAAAGACTGCCCTAATAGTAGCACAGCCACCAACTGCCTATCCACTGGGGAAGGGGGGGAGGTCTTGGGGAAGAAAGGAAAATAAAGAAGGGGAAGGGGGGAGGCTAGCGCTAGCCTGCCAGTGCCTTAGGAGTTTGAGGGGGAAACTATCTAAAGGGGAATAACTACTGAGGAGGGCACATGACAAGGTACCTAGCACTCGTTCAGCCATTCGAGAGAGGCCCCTCTGTCGAGTCAAAAAATTGCCTGCCCGGGTCTTCATGCCCCTACGTATTAAACCCGTGGTTATCCAGGGCCTGGGGGATATTAAAAGAAGAAGGGGTAAGAAGTGCGCATAGAAAGAATTAGGCAGGAATAAGGAAGTGCCCATGGAGGGGGGGTATCTACATCATACTACCCCCGGATCCCCAACAAAACATCACTCGAAATGGTGGAGGGGGATATAGGAGTGCGACAGCAAAGATAAAGTATCTACGCATGCTACTCCTCTCCCTCTTAACCTGCTCATAGGGAGTAAAAAGAGAGAGTCACAAATTATTTCAGCCAAAGTAGCCAAAGGTCCACTCAGCCTTCTGCTCCCAATGTTGAGGATTGCTCTTTGGGCCTAGGAATGGAGACACAATAAGGTGAGTTAAGTGCCTCTGCATAGGATTTAGTCCCAGGATTCAGGAGGCCCACCTCTACGACAGCTTCTTGCTCGTTATCCTCGGCTTCAGCATCCCAGTCCAAAACTTCCATGCCCTTCATAGACTCCTCAACCTCCTCCATCCATAAAGTTGGAGCTGCATTCGTTGCTGTAACCTCAGCTTCCACTCTGGGGAGTTTGGCAGGAGGAGAGGCTTCCACATTACTTGCTACAAGCTGGTGAGGGCTCCCAGCCCATTGTCATTAGTGAACCAGTGCGGGGATGGTTAATTGATCACCTTGCCCCTTGTTGTCATATCTCTTATCTAGGTATGCACCACGATCTGGGGGGGGTGCCTTAGGGCATTTGTCTGCCTGTTGCGATCCTGAGGGAGGAAGCAATGGGGTCTCCTTTGCGACAGGGCCTGAATGGTTGGAATTACCATCTTCCTGGCATCTATTGCCCCTTCCTTCTGAACCCTTTGGCAGATGTTCTTTCAGGGTCCAGAGGCGTCTGGGGAGAGTGGACCTTGGCAGCAGGCCTGGCCATTGACTGTTTACCCAGGCCTCAGCTTCTCTGGGGGATTCAGTCAGGAAATACCTGCCATCCTTAGACAGCTGCAGGGTAGTCAGCCTCCTGAACCTGTACTGGAAAAAGTTAGTGGCCAGACCT
Organism: Neoceratodus forsteri; assembly: GCA_016271365.2. NCBI lineage: Eukaryota > Metazoa > Chordata > Ceratodontiformes > Ceratodontidae > Neoceratodus > Neoceratodus forsteri. The sequence goes on from CM028130.1 coordinate 5,126,255, forward strand.
TTCTTCAGTGGACCACATGCTTTCCTCTCCATGAAAAGTCCCAATAAAATGAGATTATGTTGCCCTTCCAGGTGATCTCCCCTAGCTCCCTGGTGGCCCTCAGAAGCTTTTCCTTTAAAGATTACTTCAACAAGTATGCAATGATCATTCTAGGCCCATTTACACAATCAGGTCTGCCCACTACACGATGTGCTCTCTCCACCCCCACAGGTTCCTTCCACCTCTCACTGAGGAGCCACGGTAACCAGTCATTCAGGAACTTTTCCATGTTTGGCCCTTCCACCCCCGCTGGTACCCCTAGGATCCAAATATTGTTCCTCCTGCTCCTATTTTCTTGATCCTCTGCCCTTTGCCACAACCTGGTGAGCTTGTCTTCATGGCCTTTAAGCCTTTTCAGCACCATGAGGTGCTGTCTCTCCAGCTCCTCTGTATGCTGATCAAGAACGTTTTGTTGATCTACCAGTTTCCGTACATCAGCAATATTCCCAGCCACGGTTGCCCCTATGCTGTCCACTCTCACCAGAAACACTTCCAACATTTTGGTGGTGTTGGCTAGCACCTCTCCAACTGGGGTTTGCTCTGAGGAGGGCAGTGGGAGTTGAGTAGCCTGTCTCATTGCGGTGTCTCCTGTGGCCTCCATCTTTTGGACTGTGCCCCCCCATCCAGAAACCAGAACACTCCTTGTCAGTAGCTTCCTCAGCAGAAAGCGAGCCTCCAACGGTCCCAAGCCTTGCTTCACTAGCTCCAACTGGTGGTATAATCTGCCTCTCTTTCACACTCAGGCCTATATGGCCTACAACCTCATACCACTCCGAATTACTTGCGGTTAGTTTTTAGTCTGCCAACATAGTTCCCCGTGATTTAACAGCTGTGCTAGCCTTCATAGGGGTAAAGCCAGAATCCCCAGTGAATATTTGTGTGAATCAGTCTGGCATTCTGGCAGATCAATCGCAAAATAGCACCAGGTCGGGACAGAGTAAAAAGCTCACGCAGCCATCACTCCAGGGTCCAAGCCACCCCCCCCATAAATGGGATTTTTAACATTATAAACATGGAGTTTGGGTTTTGGCAAGGCAGATCTGGTCCATTATAGGCAGCTCTCTGCTAAAAAAGTGTCTGTTATAAATGTGTCAGAATGTATTATGGCCAGTTTCCCTTGACTTCCAAAGCCATGGACAGAGCTATCTGCAGGGTCTGGGTTGAGGTGGAAATTGCCAGACAGCAAATAAAGCAATAAAGTAAGGCACTGGGAGCTCTAAAGAACTGTATCAGTCTCTAAGTTTTTTTCTCAGGGAGAAGGGACTTACAGAAGATCCCAGAGACATAACCATAGTGCATAACCCCAAAACATTCTGCTAACCCAACCTGTGATATGTCAATTTTGTAGTGGGGGCTTTGCAACTGAAGGGCAGTTTAGGAGGATCATGTCACCATGGTTTCAACATGAAGACCTGCAGGAAGATCACCTTAGCCACAGAGGACCCAGAAGATTCATGGAACAATATGCTGGGTTAGGTGGCTTAACATTGGTTGCCTTGCAATAATCATTATGACCATAGAAACTGGGTCCCAGAAATTAATGAAATTAGATCAGCCTAGACAGTGGAAGGGAGGTAGATCATCAGCATTGATTAAGTCAAGGCAGTATGACACCCAATTCACCCAGCTAGGAAGTTGGAAAAACACTGGTAAAAGCAGTGTATCAGTGCAGGCAGGATATAGGAGAAGCAAAAAATTCAGTTCACCTAAAATAGTCTCATGCCTAATCCAAAACAGTTAGGAATGATGTCCAGTCTTGCTATAAAGCAATGCAGAAAAAACAAATAAATGCAGTAGCTTACACAGCCCTGCAGTTTAGGTAGGCAGTAGGATATGAAACAATCAAGAACCACTATAATGATTGCAGGGAACACAGTACAATAATTACCCTATCACAATACAGGTACTAGTACAAGGCACAACATTATGGGCAATACTCCGCAGTTCAATTAAGTCTTGTGTCTGCATTGGAAGGAGGCAGCCTAGTAGAGCAGTGTCACTGGTTGAACTGCTGACTCATGACTTACTCCAGGCAGACTTCTTCCCTGTCCTTTACACTACAGTCCTTAGCACAGAAGAACACAGAGTGGAGGGTTGCTAGCAGTAGGCAGCTGAAAAAGGAAAGCGTAGCCCTACCCACAAACCTCCTAATTGTAGGAGATATGCAGCCATGGTCTAGCAGCAGTTCAACTTCCAAATTACAGTCAGGAGGTCAGATGCAGGTGGAGGGAGAGCCAGTAGGTAGAAAACTGGCCCACGTTGAACACCTGTGCAGAATTAGGGTCTGTAGAGGCTGTCTGGAAGGCCACTAGCTGTAGACAGCTGAAGAAGAGAAGTTTAGCTCTGTCCACAATCCTCCCAATTGGAAGAGATTCACAACAGTGGTCTAGCAGCAGTCTAAAGTTCAAATTACATGCAGGAGTCCATATGCAGGTGGGAAGGAGAGTTAATATGTGGACAACTGGCCCACACTCAATCCCTGCAGAAATCAGATCCAGAGAGTTAGCAGTTGAATTGCTGCTCAGGACAGCAGCTGAAGTGCTTTGAAAATCACTTTGAGTAGTGTAACCCTGCCTAAGAACCTTCCAGTTGGAGGGGATTCACAACAGTGGTCTACCAGCAGTCCAACATCCAAATTAGAGGCAGGAATCCAGATGCAGGGGAGAGGGAGAGCCAATAGGTGGAAAACTGGCCCATGCTCAATCCTTGTGAAGAAATCAGGTCCAGAGAGTCAGCATCTAGAATGCAATTGAAGCAGCCTCTGCTGTTTGCTGAAAATCAGAAAATCTAAAGAAACAAATTCGTAACTCGACATCAAATTTGTTTAAGTTTGCTAATTATCCCACACATTTAACCAATGCGATGATGAAGGTCTTGGGTGTTTAATACATGGGCCATTTCTTGCTAATGGAACCATTGACAGTAATAAGACAAAGAGAAAGTGTGCATTAACAAGTCTGTTAATATCAAACTCAGATTTGCTTATAGGATCAGATATGCCCTCACTCCTCCAGCCAGGGTCACTGTTGCCCAGGAGTCCTACTTCTTAGTCTATGCTATGGATGTACCTCCTTTTATCAGGTTAACAAAAGCTGCTTCCACAAATTGAGAGTCTCCTATAACAATGTGTGTAGGTTTGCCCTATCCACGCCTTGATTTACCTGCCACTGCTTATTCTGTTCCAGTCTTAATTGGCTGTGTCCTCCCAGTGCCTTTACATTCTATGCTGATCAATTGATAACATCTTTAGGTCCTCTAAACCTTCCTCTCTGACCTCTATGTTCACTCCTGCTGACTGTGCCTGCCCCCTATGCTCTAAAGATCAGGCCCTCCTGACCATCCCCAAGTCCTCCTCTAAAATGGGAGAGCAGGCACTTGCCCACTTTGCTTCTAGAGCCTGGAAATCTCTACTCTCTCACCTTAGAGGCTGCCAGTCTCATCTCACACTCAAAAGAGAATTATTCAATTATCTTAACTGTTCTAAAGTATGCTCCTGACTTATTCCCTAACATTATATTTGACACCGGTTTCTGCCCTTACCCTTTATTGATGTTTTTCTTCTTACTTTTGCTCTACTATTTTGGCTCTTTGCCTATCTTGGTTATTTTAGATATTTTAGATGTTTCTGCCAGTACATACATGACACACTACTCTTGCTGTTTGGCTGATTCATGTCACTTGTTACCATTCCAGAGTCCATTTATTTTAATTTAAGTCCACCTGTTTGGTTCCTTTTGCTTTTTGCCTGCTCATGGCTATTGCTATATGTCTGTACCAGTTATTTTATTTTTTTTACTAGAATCACTGTTTATCCTTTCTGGCAGTTATTTTTGAAAATCTTTGTGTGCTTTTCTTGTACATTCTACTTGGTTTTCTAATCTCATTATTTATTGTTACCCTGCTCTTGTAGTCTCCTGGGCTGTGCCAGAAAGTATGAATTTTATTTCATAAAGTGCACTTACCTGGTCAACCAAAACTGAATCAATCAGTAATTAAAGTAAAAAAGTGAGCTGGTCTATAACAGGGTCATGCTTGAAAGCATTTTTGTATTATTAAATATGGAACAGAGAAAGATTCCCACAGCTATTCTTTTTTTTCTGTAGATAATTGACCAGAATGTAAGAAAACTTAAAAGAAGACTCAATACTTCTTATTGTTTTTGAGCATGAAGCTAAGTATACAGTAGCAAAGGAAAAGTAATTTCTCTTTTTAGAGACTCTCCAGACAGAGAAAATCTCTTTATACAACAGTATCTCTCATAGGGTGGCAAAGAAAATATAGGGACATACTGTCAAACTTGCAAATGTGCATCTTAGAATTGAGGTACCCAGTACTCTTGCAACAATTTTGCAATCTTCTTGTATCAAAAAAATTAAAAATGAAAGAAACATTCAAGAGGCAGTATAGTGCAGTGGTTAAAGGCTCTGAGCTGCAAATCTGAAGACTTGAGTTTGAATCCCACAGCCCCCACTTGCATACCGTGTGACCCTAAGCAAGTTACGTAACTTCCCTGTGCTCCCAGGTCGCACCTGCAAACAACCTTTCAGCTTAGTGTGTCTTTCCTGGTTAAATGATTGGGGGAAAAATACCTGTATTGTGCATTTTAATTAGAAATATGGGACGTTACCAAATAGGCAAGAATCAAATATAGAAAATGATGATTATTATTTTACTCTTCAGTGTGGAAAAACTTAAAAAGGAAACAATATCTTCAAACAGTGGCAGTGTGTTTTCTGCTCCCAAAGGTTCTTAATGTGAAATTAGGATTTAGAGGGATCAAACAGAGACACAGATATGATGAATGAAATAATGGAGGCTCAATTAATGTTTGAATTACAGGTAGAGTACTTGTGGATGAAATCATATCTAATGCCAGTAAATTAAATCATCTTGGCATATTGGTGGTAGACCTTAAGGAGAAAACTGCAATGGTTAATGCTCCATTTCCAACAGAAAATCAGTGCCTTGAACTATGAACCAACAGGTGCAAGAAACAAACCGAGGAAATGTAAATTCTGAGCCCTATTTTTTTTGTGCTACTCCTTAAATAATAGTCACAAGAGTCAAGTTATTGTAAATGAAGGTATACGCTTTTATCTGTTTTTTGTCTGGTGATAATAACATAAATATGGGCAACCTCAATGACCATGCCAGGCTATACTATATTCAGAAAGAACAGGGCAAAGGGTTGGGATGAGAGATAGCACTGTATGTTAAGGAGGGGATTGAAACAATAGAAAAAGTTAGTCTAGGTGAGGCAGGGGAATTAGAAACCCCTTGGGTACTAACAGGAACAAGGAAGGGGAAATTGATTTGGATCAGGGTGATCTACAGGCCATTGAGCCAGGATCCAGAGACAGACAGGGCACTGGGAGAGATACATAAGGGGAGCAGGCCTAGGGGAAGTGGTGGTAGTGTGGGATTTCAACATACTGTACTGGACATAGACTGGAATGTTCCTATTACAGCTAGTAATAGAAATCATTTTCTAGTGAATGTCTGTCTGAAGGCATTTCTAGATCAACTAATTGAGTGCCCAACAAGGAAAGAGGCCCTGCTGGACGTAATGGTCACCAGCAATGCAACAATTCAGAATGCTGCAGTCCAGGCATCTTTCAGTTCTAGCGACCACAGGACAGTAACATTGGTGGTCCAAGTGCACATAGGCCAAGGGGCAAAAGGAAAAAGTGTATGGGGTTTTAAAAAGGAAACTCTGACAGATGAGACAAAAACTGGAAAATAACATACATGATATAATGAAGGTAGGTGGCATAGAAATGAAGTAGGCTGCATTTAAAATGGCAATGACAGAAGCATCAGATATGTTCAGTCCAGTCCAAATGTATTCTAGGGTAAAAGGACTAAGGGGCCAATGTGGTTCATAGCTGCTGTATAAGCAGCAATAAGAACCAAAAGGAAAGCGTTTTTCAAGTATAAAGGTAGACAAAGGGAGGAAGACATGGTGCTGTATCTGGAAGTAACAAGAGAAAACACCAGGAATGTGAGGTGTCCAAAGTACAGAGAAAGCTCTGGTTAGCAACTGTGGTGAAGAAATGAGAGAAGGCATTCTTCTGGTGCATCCAAGAGAAACACAAGGTCAAAGGAAGTATAATGAGACTCAAGAGCAAGGAAGAGTGGGATGAGGCAGATATGAGGAAGGCAGACATACTGAACCATTATTTTTAATTGGTATTTACTAAGGAGAAGTAATGTCCACTGCAAGATTGTGGGGTTAGGAATGGAGGGAGTAAAAATGCTGGAGCAAAGGTCCAGATAATGCCCAAAAGGGTGTTGGAAATTCTAACAGGATTGAAAGTGAACAAATCTATGGGACCTGGTGGCTTACACCTGAGGATGCTAAGGAAGGGAGAAGGGGTTATAGTCGGGCCACTAATTCATATTTTCAATAGCTCACTAGCCATTGGAGTGATCCCTAAGACTGGAGAACAGCGGATGTGGTTCCACTACATAAGAGTAGGAAGAGGGATGAGCCAGGGAACTCTAGGCCAGTCAGATTGGCATCTATAGTGGTGAAGATGATACAGGTCTCTACTGAGGGAGGACCTGGTGGACTTCCTAGAAGGGAAAGGCATACAGAACCCCAGACTGCATAAGTTCATGAGGGAATGTTCTTGGTAGACAAATCTGGTCATGTTTGTCAACTGGATAACTACAGTACAACAGTAGAGAAGGAGCAGGCAACTGATATATCATAATATACCTTGACTTAAGCAAGGACTTTGACTCAGTCCCCCACAGAAGGCTGGTTAAATGATTAGGGACCCTGGATAGAGGAAAAGATTGTGAAAAGGGTAAAGATCTGGCTGAGGGGTAGAACATGGAGGGTGGTAGTCAAAGTGGATTCTTTAGCAGTTAGAAAAGTGACAAGTGAGGTACCTCAGGGTCAGTACTAGGACCAGTCCTCTTATGTATTTTCATCTGGGACATACAGCAGGTGAAGGTATCGTTGGTAATATCTGCCTCTTTGCAGATGGCACAAATATTTACTCAAGAATAGGCACAGAGGAAGGGAGAAGGGAACATAGGGAGGATCTAGGTATGTTGAAGACCTGGTCCAAGATTTGGCAGTTGAACTTTAATGCTAAAAAATGTAAAGTAATGGAGATTGGGAAAAGTAACCCAAGAGTAGAGTACAAAGTGTGTGTGTGTGTGTGTGTGTGTGTGTTGGCGGTTAGCTCTCTGGAAGAAACAGATTTAGTAGTGATGATATTGGAGACCCTAAGAAGCCTGCACTCTGTAACAGAGCAGAGAACAAAGCAAAGGTGATTAATAAGCAATAGAAGGCAGGATGTAATGTTGAGTCAAAACTAAATCCCAGCATAATCTGCCTAGTGTGCTTGGCAAACAGCTCCAATAGTCCAACAAAGCAAATGACAGCATCACCAATCACGTGAGAAAAAAAGCTTTATTCAAGTGAGTGTCAGAACAAGCAAAAAAGAGCAAAACAAAATGTTCTGCACCAAAATTCAGCAAACATTAATACAGTACATTTATTAAAGTGCTTACAAAGTCACTATGCCTGGCTGCGCAGAGCAGTGAAAAGTTACAACTGGATACCCAACCTGGTTTCACTACATAAGCTTTATCAAGGGTTAGTGAATCAGGAAATAGGGGTATCCTTAAACTGACATTGTAAGGTCACATGTACCAAAAAGTGCAGATCTTAAAGGTACATTTTCCACCAAATAACTTACACAATTTTTTACGTAATAATTAAAAATACTTACTAAAAAGTAGGCCCATACTTATGAATTCCCTGGATGACCAATACAGAAGACATAATGAATTCTATTCAATCATTTTTGACTGTATGGTACTTTAAATGCATTACAATTTATTAAAGTTCTATGGGCTTTCACAAACTGAGTAATGAGACCCTGAAAGAAAGAATTAAAAATCAGTAACCGTTTCAAAGCTTTTTCCTCAATATATTTACACAATAATAATCTCAAACGATGCATTTATTACCTGGGTTTTCTGCATTTTTTCTTTATGAAAGGCATGACTTCTAGCCTTTCATTTAGGCCTATGCTAAATGACCACCCAACTGGAAAGTTCAGAGTGCTTTCCTTTCAAAAAAAGATCATTAAATTGAGGGAATATGTTTACAACAGTTAATGCCCCAAATATATATAATGCCCTTTCTTTCTACACCTATGTGACAGATACTTTGGTGTACATGGCTACATGCTTCTGTGGAGCATTTCATGTAGGTAAAGTCACTAGGACATTAAAACATAGGCTGGGGGAACACTTGAGGAGCATAGCTAGGGGATATGCAAAAAATGCCCTGTCTGTTCACTGCCAGAGAATGGGAGGCCGGGGAACAAATCATATTTTTAAATTCTGTGGAATTGAGGCTGTAAAAATGGGAGGAAGAGGGGGAACTCTGAATGATAAGCTGCTAGCCTATAAGGCATATTGGATTTATACCTTGGGGCCCTTCAAGCACCAGGGTTAAATGGTAAAATATACATCTTTCCATTGATAAGAAATAATAAAAAATAAATTTAAGATATAGTTAGTTTATAATGGGTGTCTATGAATAGGATCCAGATTTGTTTGTAGTGTTTCAAGTAGCTTTCTAATTCATAACCTGGACCAAAAACAGAGGGTAGTGGTAAATGGAACCCAATCAGAGGAAAGAGAGGTGACCAGTGGGGTACCTCAAGGGTCTGTTCTGGGGCCAGTCCTCTTTAATGTCTTCATCAGTGACATTTTAGATGGGCTGGAGGGAAAGGTTTGCCTGTTTGCAGATGACAGCAAGATCTGCAACAATGTGGATACCTCAGAGGGGATGGAAAGGATGAGAAAGGCCTGGAATGGTTGGAGAGATGATCAGATTCATGGCAACTAAGGTTTAATGCAAAGAAATGCAAAATCATGCATGAGGGGAGCAGGAACCCTGGAGCAAGCTACAGGTTGGGAGAAGAGCTGTTGGCAGTTACTAAGGAAGAGAGGGACTTGGAAATCATAATCACAGATGACCTGAAGGCCACAAGGCTGATGGCCAAGATGGTGGGGAAGGCCACAGGGATGTTGGGATGCACTGGAAGGGGAATCAAAAGCTGAAAGAGGGAGGTGATAGTTTCTCTGTACAGGACCCTGGTGAGGTTTCACCTTGAGTACCGTGTCCATTTCTGGAGGCCACTTATTTGAAAGACATTGACAAAGCAGAGATGGTGCAGAGGAGGGCAACCAAAATGGTGAAGGATATACATTACAAGCCCTACAAGGAAACAGTCAGAGATCTCAATTTGTACACACTGGAGTGAAGGAGGGAGAGAGGTGACATGATAGAAACATTCAAATACCTCAAGGGCATGAACAAGGTGGAAGGGGAAAACATATTCCAGGTTAAAAGTAGTGCCAGAACAAGACAGCATGGTATGAGACTGATGGGTGGCCACATAAGGGGTAATGTCAGAAAGTTCTTTGTTACAGAGAGGGTGATGAATGCATGGAATAGCCTGCCCCAGGAAGTGGTGGCCACCCGTATGGTGGCAGGCTTCAAACATGCATGGGATGGGAATAAAGGAGTATTAGAGATGGGATGAAAAAGCTACTGTCACTGGCAGCTTCATAAAGGTAGCATAAACGGGCAAACTGGATGGTCCTGGTTTCCATTATCTGCCAACAGTATTTATGTATCTACTGTATGTATCTATGTATAAGTGAATTCTTTAACATTCCTGTATTAATGTGTGGCTCTGTAAATTTGTTCTTCCACAGGTACTGCTGCTTTAAATGGTGGAATTCTGAAGAAATGAAACTGATTATTGCAGAAGCAAACTAGATTGAAACCTGGAAATCAATAATTTTTTAAACCAATTACCTTACCACTAAGCTGTTTTTACAGCTATAATGAATATAGTAAATGGACTAAATGAGCACTTTTATGAAGTGCTGTTTTTAATTGGTGGTGGTAGTTATTAATATAGATATATCTTTTTGTAAACTGTATATTGTAATTTAAGCTCTGCTACTTTAACAAACATACTTAAAATGATGGGCAGACATGTGCCTTTGATCTTCCTGATGATGAGGTTGTCACTGCGAAACTGATAGAGGAACATACGCTCGAGTTGCAAAGGATGTACACACTTGAATAAAGTTTTTATCTCACTGGACTGGCAGTGCTGGCATTTGCTTTGTTGTACTACAGGATGTAATCTTCCTTCCGTACAGGTCATGGATGTCACCGCACATGGAATACTACAAAAAGTACTGAATCCCATACCTGACAAAAGAAGGCAACAAGCTGGAGGCAGTTTAGTGCAGGGCAGCTAATATGGTGCATGGCCTTGGGTTCTGACATACAAGAAGAGGCTGCAATACTTAAACATTTACACCCTGGAGAAAAGGAGAGAACAAGTGACATGACTGAGAAATACAAGTACCGTACCTGTGTGGGTAAAATAGACACCAATGAAGTATTCTTGAGTTCAAACACAGGAATGAGAGGGAAATAAATAAAGTTGGGGGGGGGGGGGTTCAACAAGGATGTCCCAAAGCATCTTTTCATGGTAAAGATGGTGAATAAGTGAAATAAGCTGCCAGAAGAAGTTGTACAGGCCAAGTCAATTAGAATCTTCAAGCAGGGATGGTACAAGTACATGGTTTTAGTTAGAAGGGGGGTAGTAAACAAGGGGAGGATTGTCAATATGACAAGGCAATCAATCAATCATTCATTTCATTGGGTCAGCTATATAGCCATTACAATACAAATCACATTATACATACACACTACACATGTTTAATGAAACTAGGTTAAAATATACATTCTATAAAATACATAGTATAATTGTAGACATCCCTATTTATATCAGCTTATACTGTATTGCACTATTCCCATAGAGCATCAAATGACCAAAAGGTGTCCTAGAAATCTGTTACTTGACCCCTGATTCCCACCTAGTTTTTCATAATTGCCAAAAAGTATTTAACTAGTCTAACAATAGTCCAAGGATCAGCAGTATGGATTAAAATTGATGTTAAGGTGTTTATTTAAGGAACCTAACCAATGTGTCCTTTCTAGCATACTGTGGGCATCCTCATAAAACATGAAGAAGATTTTCTCTTCCATCTACTGAGCAATCACCTGTTACAGAAACCCCCAAAGTTTTACTGTAAAGCTGTAGCAGAATGTTGCTGGGGAAATGTTTGAATTTGTAGGTGATAACAATTTGACATGACTCTGGGTTATCCAAAATATCAAGGCAATGCTTGAACCCAAAGTGCAAATTATTTTCAAAATACCATTCTGAGTAATGCAATTTTCTAATAGTTCCTAAGTCTACTGCATTCCAGAAATTAATTATTTTCTTTGAGATATATTTCTTATATTGTTTATTTAGTTTTATCTTTTTGTCAGCTGCCTTTTTTAATGCTACCAATTTATGTTTACTCAGAAAAGAGATCACTGAAGTAAACCAGTATTCCGATGTGTATCCTAATGTAAACCAATATTCCTTTTCTATGAGGCATTGTTTTGCAAGTAAATGAGCCTGGTAGATTAGTCAACCATTGTCAAAAATTTACTTTCTGAGTTTCTATTAGTCCTGTTATATAGTTAAACCTGTTTCTGCTCCAATGTAGGCTGCCAGGCAGGAATGCCCTAATCTTAATAAATTTCTTAGCATTTTAAACAGGAGACTTGTTAATTTATTAATAGCATACTAACATACTAAAATGCCAGCAGAGTAGACCACATGGTCTGTCAAGTCTGCTTGAGAGTAAGTACCCTGAATGGGTACCATTACCATTCTCCTAGCACCTCCCACTGATCCCCCTTTTCCCCACCAGGGTTTTCCCCCACAGACAAGCAGTCCTCACGTCACCCCTGACCTGTACCTGTTCCAGCTTCTCTTGAACCCCTCTGCCATTCATACCTCCACCAGCTCCTCAGGCAGTGCATCCCATGGTTCCACCACCCTCTCACTGAAGTGCCACCTCCTCCTCTCCCCCCAAGTCTCCCACCCTCCAGCCTCCTACCATGCCCCCAGGTGGCCCGTCCCACCTTCCTCTGAAAGACCCCATGTAGGTTTACCTCATTTACCCCTTTGAGATACTTGAAGACCTCAATCATATCCCCACTCCAGTGAGAACAGATTGAGCTATACCAGTCTTTCCTCACATGTCCTATCCCCCAGATCCTGGGTCATCCTGGTTACCCTCCTCTGAACCCACTCCAGGAGTTGAATATCTTTCTTGAGGTGTGGATGCCAAAACTGCATGCAGTACTTGAGGTGTGGTCTGATCAGGCAATTGTACAGCAGCAGAATCACCTCCCTGTTTCTTGAGGTACTCCCCCAGTGATGCAGCCCAGCATTCTATTGGTCCTGGTCGTGGCCCTCCTACATTGCTCTGAATTATTAATTTTGGCATCCATCTGCACCCCCCCAGGTCCTTTTCCCCACTCAATGCCTGCAGTATATCACTTGGTTCCCATATCTCAGATCCATACAACAAGTGAGATTCAAATTTGGCCTTAACTGCCACCAAAATACTTTTTACTGAGTATCCACCATACCTGTAGCTAAATCTTGTTAGTCCCCCAATAATTTTATTAAGTTTCTCTTTTATCATTTCAACATGTAAGTTCCACAGGCACTTAGCTGATACTAAATTACATGGACGTTACCTCAACTTTGTGATTCCCCATTCTCCAGCTACCTTTTGGATTCCTATCTCCAAATATAATCATTTTTATTTTATTATAATTAATTTTTAAATTCAGCTCCTTTGATCGCTTGTTTAAGAAGTCCATTTCTTTTGTAGACCCATTTTGGTTAGGGAAAAAAGCACAATGTCATCAGCATAAGCTAATGCAGGACATACTGCACTCCGAATCGTTGAAGAATCAGAACTTACTTCCACCATATCCTTCAGTAGGTTGTCTAGATATAATGAAAATAAAAGCGGGGGCTAATTCGCAGCCTTGGTAGACTCCGTTACTGGTTCGAAAATGGTATGATAGTTCTCCTTTAGTCCCTAGTCTAATTCATGTCAATAGTACAAGGCAGAATAATTAGGTACAGTGGGTAAACAGATTTGGACAAGAGCCTTTCTCTGTCTTCAGTGTCTGTGTATCCTGGAATATTGCAGGATTATTGGATAAGCTGCAGGATGAAGAATGGATTCATTACAGAGAATTATGAAATAATTTGTCTATTACAAACATGGTTGGAAGAGGGGATGTTGATAAACTGCTACTTTTCAGTACACTGGTCAGGTGGAACCTGAAGAAGGGGCAGTGCTATAGACCGTGAAGGCAAGTATCTTTAACTTTTCATTTGCCCAATAAAGGTATTATCTTCCTATTACCAAGAGCTAGAGAATGAACTAGTTCTTCCTTTCCTTCCTCCTTCCTACTCACCTCTCACCTCTCACCTTTCACTCCTCTTTTCTCCTACAATCTTCTCTCCTGCTTTCAGCCTGCTACCCCAAAAAGTTTCTACAAGGCCTCTTCAGTCTGATGTTTCCTCTACGTCTAGTGTATATGAGGCCTCTCCTGGGCTACTGTAGTTTCCATACAATGCACACCTTCCTGACTACAGTGTATGATTCTGTCCTCTCTTTTTTTGTAAGACCCCTCAGTCTGTGTCCTCTCTCCCTTAGACTACTGTAACTCTCCCGGCTATTCTTTGTGCTTATAGTAGCCTGTTAGACAGAGTCCATTGCCTATGTTATTTTGTTTTTATTTAGACTTGTAGTAAGACTCAGTGTTGTTTTACCTTGCACTTTCAGCTCTACTGTACATTCCTATGTTTATTGAATCACTGTTTGTATAATTTCTGATGTGGAACCTATGTAATGAGCTTGTTCTCAAAGGTGTTAAACCGAGATCACAATATATAAATAAAAAAAAAATCTTGTCCTAAGAAAAAGATTCTGTAATTTTATCTCTACATAAAAACGAGTTCTGAGATTGAGTATGTCCCCTTAATACTACTAATAAACCCTGATAGGAAAGAAAAATATGTCATTTAACAAGTCACAACTCTGTATCCACAAAATTTGGGGACTTAATCTACAAATCATATTTACGAAGAGATAATTATGTTTTGTAAACAAGCACATGTCCCTATTACAGTTGTATCATATCTTTGTAATAATGTTACACAACCAACTTGCCCTGTAATATGTTATAAAATAAATAAAATGTGAGCATATATAAGTGAGAATGTAAATACATCATATAGAATAAAAAAATAAATAAAGAATGAGCCATGATTTTGTTTTTAGAAAATAAAAAAAAAACACTATATTGGAAATGGAATATACCAACAGAACATAGAACATCAGGGTCCAGATATTCAAAACTTTGAGCTGCACGCAAACCATTTGCACCACGTTTGCACCCCTTTTGCATGGGTCCCTTATATTCAAAAGACCAAACAGAGTGGGCAAACCAGATTAGCGCTGCACAAAATTATAATGTATGCACTGGGCAAAGAGAGGAGGCAAGTACATGAATATGGTAACTCATGATATGAACGAGTGAATTTGAGCAATGTCAAAACAGCAAGTGTAACATGGGCTAGGTGGAGTTAATAGCACATGATTAAATGGGCTATGTGCAGATAATTCCATAGATTAAGTATAGCAACACATGCCTGTAAGGAGTAGTAGTATAAAGTAAAGAGGGGTATGTTGGATGAGCCAGCCATCTGCTGTAGTGGCTATCATCACTACATATGTAGCTGATGGGCCCAGGTTCTGTACCGGCTGCTGGGTTTGGGTTTATTTTTTGTTTCATATGAGTGATGATTCATTTTATTTATTTGGATTCCAAGGTCCTGTTCTCCCTGCCTTGCTATCTGTTCCCCCCCCCGCATGTTTGCCCCCAACCTTCTCCCCCTGCCTAATTTGCCCATCCCAAGTTTCCCTTTTCCCTCATTGTCATATTCCTCATGGAGCTGATTTTACTAGAGATGAGTGG
Organism: Neoceratodus forsteri; assembly: GCA_016271365.2. Classification (NCBI taxonomy): domain Eukaryota; kingdom Metazoa; phylum Chordata; order Ceratodontiformes; family Ceratodontidae; genus Neoceratodus; species Neoceratodus forsteri. The sequence goes on from CM028130.1 coordinate 5,141,259, forward strand.
TGCGGGGTGCTTGCCCCCTGAAAGGGGGATATAGTACGAAAACTAGAAACTCGGTTGCCCAAGTTTCACTATCCCAATGTTGGCTGCCAGACACATGGGTGTCTGACATCTGGATTTTGCCTAAGGCAAATTTTTTTCCATGTTTCAGGGGCCTTCCAACCCACAGCCCCCCCCCCTTAATTTAGAGAGCAAACTACATCGAGGGCAAAATCCCTTTGTTGGGCATCAATGTTTAGAGCAGCAGGTGTCAGGATTGTGAGACGTTACTGTCTTTTAAATGGATACCCGAAAGGGGGGTTTGGTGGGCTTAGCCCACCACTTTAATTAAGAGTACAGTTCACCCACAAATATATATGTCAAGTGCCAGTTGCTTATTGTGGGTGGTAGGTGTTGTGTCGATCACACTTTTGACTGTCGGTAATTTGTAGTCACTCTAGTTTTCAGTGCTGTCTTTGCTGGTGATATTATCACATGGCACTCATGAAATCAGGCACTATGCTATATTCAGCATGATAGCATTGCACAGTGTGTGTTTGTGTGACTTTGTGTGACACTTAGAGTGGTGCAAATTACCACCCAGAAAAACATAGTCTTAACTCTGGTCAAAACAAGGATGGAGGGCATGGACAAAGCAGCAATAGGCAACAAGGCTGTGTGCAACAACAGCAGCATGGTGCACCTGATGACTGCAGCCAATGAGGAGGCAGAGAGGGTAGATGGCCACCCTGGGCTACTCTGTATGCCATGGAAGAGACATGCTGCATAAAGATGGCACCGCCTACTTATCCATCTTCTGGCACCAGTCCCAACTCTGCCAGACATTTGAGGGTGCCCCAGTGCCCCATGGACACCTTGTCAGTACCGCCATGCAGTACACACCACCAGTCCCCTCATAGTGGTTCACCAACAGAATGAAGCACAGAATGCAGCACAGAGGGGATGGAGGGTGTTGAGGGGAGGGTGTACAGGTGCCCAGGATGCAGCACATAGTAAGAGACATCACATGGCTGAGGTCATCCAAACAGTGCACATGTTTCAGTGATGGATATGCAGCTGACATCGGTGTGCCTGTATGATGGTATGTGTCTACCCCCCTCCAGGGCACATACCATACACCTGTACATACACCTCTTCACACACGCCTAGCCATGTGTATGTTACTGTGAGACTCCCATGCCATTGTCACAGCATATGTGGATCACAGGACAGTATGACAGTGGTGTTTACTGTCTGAACACACCTGCCAGGTGGGCCTGTCACTGTGTGGATAGCAGCAGTCATTGATGAATGACATGCCTTAGACATTGGTGTGTTCCTTACAATACCAGCTACTATGGTACTGTAACATCTGATACACACCTTAGCAGAAACAGCAATATGTCAATGACATGCAGCACAACCACCTGTGCCTGTGGTGCTAGTCTCTTAAGGCACAATAGTCTGAGCTGCTGTGTACAGACCCAGCCTGAAGCTACCATTCTGTAGTTCCAGTCTGACATACAGGTGGTTCTGTGTGCACCCTGAAATAGCCTGGGCAATCCACACATGGTAATACATGCAAATCAGGCCATAATGAAATGCTTATGTAGTCATTTGCCCTCAGAATGCCTACGAAGACTCATCTGCATATCTGTTTTGAACACAGCAAACTTTTATCTCAGGATAATGTGCTTGCTCTGGGCAAATGTGTTAGTGCTGAACAAATGTTTGCCCTGGCAAACCTGTCAGAACCATAGCATAGTTCTGCAGTTTTTTGCCTGCAATATTGTTTGCAATTGTTGTGCACCACTTCTTTGCAAGCACCCACATTGGCCACGTAGTTCACCTTTGCCTTACTCCACCTCTGTGTGCATTGGGTTGCTGATGCAGTTGGCACTGTCAGGTTACTATATTCAGAGCTGTCTTCTTTGCTTGGCTATTTTTGCACTGCACTCCCAGCCCTGTTTGCCCACCTTTGTTTGACCAAATATATTCAGCACCGTTGCCCCTGGGCTATTCCTTTGAATATTGTGTACTATTGGCTGTGGGCTAAATTTGCACAGTGGGCAGTGCTATTTTTGCCACCAGGCAAAGTTTTGAATATTGGGCCCCCAGAATGTTAGAACTGTTTACATGAGGGACCGTCTTATATAGCATATGTTAATACTGCTGCTGAGACCACTTATAGTTATAATTGTGATCACTTGCACATTCTTTTTTTAATTACTCTTTTTTATTTATAAAGATATGTAAATACATACATCCATATATAAAGTTTCATCATACAATTCATTCTTCAATCCGAAACATTACTTTATTCAATTATACATATCCTTATACAAAAAAACCCCACCCCCTACCCCATATATAACACATATACTTTCTAACTATCAGTGCAGGAATAAATCACCATAAGATTAATTTATATCTTTAATAATGGTGGAAGAAATGTAATAATTTCATTCAAGGAGGTATGTTGTATGGTATTATCTTCATGTATATCTTCAAACAACTTTTCATAATATAGTGTAGTTTTAACATTATTTCCCCATCTCCCGAAGTCAAAGGGCATTAGCTTGATGGTGTTCCAGTTGTCCAAAATAATTATTTTCATTGACATAGTAGCCAAAGCAAGGATTCTTTTATTCCTTTTTATCCAAATTCAAGTATTCAAAATCATTAAAATGAAATACCTTTGGGCTAAATGGTATTTGTTTCTGCAGTAGTTTTTCCACTTCCAATTTTGTACATAACCACCAAGATAATATTTCCTTACACTTCCATAGTAAGTGAAAATGATCAATCTGCTTATTATATGAATCTGCCAGCAGAAACAGACCTCCCAGTCTATCAATGACTGCCCGCCTGTGCAGCTAGCCCCCTAGATTGCAACTGCCCCAACCCTCTTTCCATCTGTTATTCCCATGATAGCCTCAGCCCCCCTCCACCCAGTCCCTCCCTTGTGCTCTGCCACCATGCCCTCTTAAAACTTCCTACTGTCTTATTCTCCAAGCAGAGGTGCCAGCAACTATGTGGATAAGACGGATCTATATGGCTTAGTTTATAAGGTGCAATATAAGCCATAACTAAAATTCTAAATTGAATGAATTTATTTTTAGCATTTGTATAAAGCTTATTGGCATTAATTCTCACCTTAGTTCATTCTGTATCATACCAAGTCTCGTTAAGTTCTGCTTCCCATTTATATTTAAAGGAACACTGTAAACCTGTTTTTTCATCATATCATTTCTAGTTAAAAACTCACATTTTATGATTGCGTGCCTTCTCAAAAATGTATTGATGTTGCTGTTTGTTTTGTCTGTCTCCTTGTTTAGTAGAACTAAAATGCATGGCAATGTATATTTATAAACAACTTTGCTTTTGTTTAAAATCCTGGATCTGCTCTTACTGCATATTCCCTGAACATTACAAACACACCCAAACAGTGCAGTCACTCATGAGGTAATAGCTTCCTAAACCCCCACTGCATCGTGAAGGTCTAAACTGTGTTGTAGGCATTCCCAAGTCTAGGAAAGATGCAGTTGGAGCTGATCAAGATATGTAAACAAACCTGTGTTTATGTGGTAACATCAGTATGGTGGGCAGTCTGTTTTTCACTTAAAAAAAAGAGACTGAATCAAATTACCAGCTGTATCAGCAATCTTTACAGAATGTTGGCAATCATAAAATCTGTTTTTTTAAACTAGAGCATCATTGAGACCTAAGGGGGCTGACAATATCCCTTTAACCTTAATCATTTTGTTTTCACTTTGTAGAAGTTCTTATGAATTATTGAGGCATATACATAAGCCATAGAGCTTTTTTCCATGTAACAATTTAATATTGTAAGTATGTCCATTTCATATTGGAGATTGATATATCCAAATGGTAAAATATATTCATTAAATTTATGGTCCAGTAGATTGTATTTTAGCTATGGTGACCCAATTAGATTTTGTTGACATGAGAATATGAATTCTAGTCTAGTCATAAACTTATTTTCTCTCAAGCACTCTATCCAGTATTGGATTTTAAATTGTTTAAGTTCTTTATTAGAAAATGTAATTACGTTATATTTATTCCATATTCTAAGGTTTCCTGTTACTATGCTGGCACATAACTTTATCAGTTAAAGCAGAAGGAGGCAGGGAAGGCAGTCAGAATAGCAAAGGTACAAACTGAGGAAAAGATAGCCAACTCTGTTAAGAAGGGGGATAAAACATTTTATAGGTGCATTAGGAAGTGAAGAAAGACCAAGGGAGAGATACAGAGACTTAATAAAGGGGAAGGAATGTGGGCAGAGGGTGACAGTGAAAAAGCAGTGATACTGAACAAATATTTCTGCTCAGTATTCACAACGGAAGTGGGGGGGGGCGGTACCTAAACCAAACAAGACAGAAACTCTGAATAGGGGGGTTGATACCAGTTCACTCACAGAAGAAAGGGTTTTGAAAGAACTCCTGAATCTGAGGGTGGACAAAGCAATGGGGCATGATGGGATTCACCCAAGAATTCGAAAAGAACTAAGGGTAGAACTAGTAATAATTAAAATAATTACTTTATTTTTAAAGTGCCTTTCAAAATATCAAGGTACTTTAAATATCAACACCACTGACTACTCTCTTTAACAAATCATGGGAGGATGGGATGGTACCTGAGGACTGGAGGAGAGCAAATGTGATTCCACTTCACAAGAGTGGGAGCAGGGCAGAGGCAGGACACTATAGACCTGTTAGTTTGACTTCAGTGGTAGGGAAAATGATGAAAACACTTCTGAAGGAAAGAATTGTTAAGTACCTAGAGGCCAGTGGGGCACAGGACCAAGGCAGCATGGTTTCACAGCAGGAAGGGCATGTCAGATGAACCTAATAGATTTCTTTGACTGGGTGACCAAAGTAGTAGACCAGGGAGGGGCTGTGGATATGACCTACCTAGATTTTAAAAGTTTGTGTGCTCAGGGAAATCACCAGTCTTGTACAAATTATTCAGTAAGGTATCTGGTGGAGCTCACCAAGTGTCCAGTACATTCAAATCCAACAACGAAATTCTGGCCTGCTCGAGCAATGAATGCTACTACACACAAAATCTTTTTAAAGTTCGTTATTTTTATTTTATAAAGTCCCAACTTTTCGCCTAATATTAGGCTTCTTCTGGAGAACTGTAGAAAGATTTATAAACAAATATTTACTATATTTCACATTTGAAAATAATATTTAATTTCTTAATTTGCAATTTTTAATATCATTCCATATTAGACCATGCTAGTCATAAATGACTGGGTGTACCATCTTTCTATTGTAGTTATTAAAGCAATATTATAACCAAAATTATATTTTAACAACCTGGTTATCCTTTACATTCATTAACAGTCATAAAATTCTTATACATTTTGCCCAACCAGATGCCACCAATATAAATGCATGAAAAATTCATTGCCTTACTTTTTAAAAATGTCAGCAAAAGCCAAACATCTGCCAAGCCTCCTTAAGAATTGCCTCCTATATGTATTAACTTTAAAAATAAATAAAACACTTAGGTCAAGTACTACATACTCCAAATTGCAACAAACAATGCTACTTCATCATTTATACTTTAAGTTCTCAATATTCACCTTTTTATTTATTCTACTTTTGATTTCAGATATTTTTCTTCAGCCATTTAACTGATAATTAAATAAATAAAAGGGGACAAAAAGAGGAAAATAAGTTATAATAAAGAATATTAATTATTAATTGAAGTGCTTCTTTAGAAGTTATTTGCACACATTATGCAGTATTTCTAATATGTTCATACACTCGATTTTAAATATTCACCTTTTTATATAGTACTTTGCTTTTTAACATGTCTTCTTCATACCTCATGTCTATTAGGAAATGTGCACCAGGGAAAGCATGGGGGGGGGTTGAGAACAAAAAAGCAATTACTTTTTTATTTACCTACATAAGTGTTAAATCATGTGTTCATAAACTAACCCATTTTTTTATATATTTCAATCCACCTCTATTCAAGTTCCTTAATAATTAATGTAATAATGTCCTTTCATTTCCTTTGAAGTTCCTATTTAGCTTATTTATACCATGTGTGCACAAATCAAACCTAAATCAGTTCTCTAGTGCCATGTGCTTCTAACATCTGATGCAGTTACATGCAAAGTTTCATTTGTTTCCCCTAATTTCCCTTTTTAACTTATCAGATAAACATTCTCCTCAAAATGTTACTAAATAATACAATTCACTTCACAGTCTAAAACTTTTCATTTGCTGATTTAATAATCCTTTTGCTGTTAACTTAATAAATCATATTACCAAGTGCATTTCTAAGTTTAAGTATTACAGAAAAAATCTCTGACTTACTCAATGGAGTTCAGAAGGCAGACTGGCAGCACTGACTGCTTGGCTGATTAGGCCTCTTTATGTCAGGGAGAGAAGTCACATGACACCAGAACTTGTGTCATCATTCCTTACCAAAGCAAGGTGGTCGTCTAAGCAAGGTGGTCGTCATAGCGACCAGTGACTCTTCTCCCTGACATATTTCAGCATTGCAAGGATAATTAACTCTGCTGGAAAGTCTGTTAAAGGGATATGCACAGTTTTTAAATATATACTGACTCTATGGAAGTGACTGAATTAATCAGTCCATCCAGTGTTCACAGAAAAAATATATAGAAACTGCATAAAATGGTAAAAAAGGTGTATAGTAAATAATACAATTCCAAGTGCATTTTAGCACTTTATAATATTATTTTACTAAATAGCCTCATCTAACATTCCCAGCTAGCTGCAAAACCGCTGTTAATAGTAAAAGGTAACATAATTATATCATTTTAAGGTGCTAAAAGGTATGTAGTTAAGATTCATGATTTTGATTGTGTTGTAACACTTAAATACTATTATGCTCACTAGCCCAATTTAACACTCCCAGCAAGTTGCAGAATTGCTAAAAATGATAGACGGGACCATAGCTACATCAACCATCTTCTTTTCATTATAATTAAGTTAACTGCATTTGTATCTTTTACTTAAGGATAAATGAAGGAGAGATTGCTACATTATTTATAGTTAAATGGAAATAGTTTTTTTTCCTTTTTGTCTTCATATCATACCTAGACCTTTCCACTGTAGTTCTAATATTCATAAACATTTTCTACTTCTTCTTAGTGCCCCCAACACACCTACTAATTAACATCCTCATTTGAACCTCATTTCTCATGTTTAAGGCCCAATTCATACATCCAAAACAACTCTCTTTTCTCTAGCAAATCATTATATCAGCCACCTCTTGCTGGTTCAGGAACTTGTTCAAGTCCCCAAAATCTAATCTGCACAGGGGAAAGACCTCTTTTATTATAATGTCTTGCAAGAGGGAAATGCTCATCTCTCTTGCAGATATGACTTTTATGCTCTGAGATACGGATCCTTAGTTCTCTCAGTGTTTTCCCAACACATAGTTGGTCACATGGACATTGAATGAGATAAATCACCCCCATCATCGCACATGTTATATGTGACCTTATATAATATTCTCTTCCTGTATGGGGGTGTTTAAAAAATGTTCTCCGGGAAGTGTTACCACATGCTGCACATTTACCGCTGGGGTACATTCCATTTTTTAAGGGACCCAGTAGTAATTGGGACCCTTTGGGGGTCTCTTTCCAATGCTGTGTGTGTACTAGTTTATCCTTGTTGGAGCTTTTTTAGAAATCACATATGGTTTTTCCTGGGACTATCCCAGAGATTGTAGGAGTTTTTTTGCAAAATATTTCAATTGTTCCAAAATAACTTTTTTGAGCTGTGACATAATATTATTGTGAACAGTGCTAATAACAAGTGGGTTCTTTTTGTCAGTCTCTGTTTTAGTGGTCCCTGGAAATGTAAGAAGTTCCTGCCTGGATTTCCTAGCTGCCTTAGCCTGATCTTGTTCTATGTCACTTTTCTGATATTGTCTTTCTCTAAACCTTACTTGAATATTTTTCTGTTCTTGTACATATTCTTTTTCAGTACTACAGTTACGCCTTGCTCTTAGAAACTGCTAATAGGGTATGCTTTCAATTAGTTTATTGGGATGAAAGCTTTTCCTATGTAATGTCGTATATCTGTCTGTTGCTTTCCTGAATAATTTGGTTTCTTGTTTGTGTCCATTTTTATAGATAGTTATGTCCAAAAAAATCTAACTGCTGTTTATCATAAGAAAATGTAAACAATAAAATAGAATCTCTACTATTCATATATTGTTGAAACTCAGTTAGTTCCTGTATATTTCCTCTCCAAATTAGTAGTATAGCATCAATGTATCTTTTCCAAAACATGATTCTATCCTTAAAAGCATACCCTGTTGCTATTTCCCCTAGAACATGTGTATTTTCAAAATCATGCATAAAGGCATTGGCGTAACCTGGGGCCATAGTGCTGCCCATTGCTGTACCCCTAACTTGTTGGTATAATTGATTTTCAAATTTGAAATAGTTTTTATATAAACCTATCTCAGCCAGATCTTGTAGGACTCTAGTCTTTGGTTTTTGGTCATGTGGTCTAGTGTCTAACAGTTTTCCCATGCTTTCTTTTCCTCTATCATGTGGTATAGATGTGTACAAGTCCTTCACATCAATTGTAACAAGTAAGATATCATCTGGTACCCCTACAATGTTTAAATGGTGTATTAATTGTAATACATGAGTAGTGTCTTTGATATAAGTTGGAATTTGTTCCACCAACGGTTGTAAAAACTAATTACATAGAAACATAGAAACATAGATTAATTAATTAATACATTTAGATAAAGGCTCTAAGATAGAGCCAATGCCAGACTCAATTGGTCTGCCTGGAGGCTTTTCCAACTGTGTATGACTCTTAGAAAGGGCATAAAATAGAGCTACCCTTGGGTATCAATTCTCCATGGCCTCTACTTCCCATCTTCTAAGTAATTCCATTGTCTCCATTTCAAATAATATTATTCTAATCTGCTCTGATATAGCATTGAGTGGATCACATTCCAGTCTTTTATAATTGACTGGTACATCTAATAGATCTAGACACATCTGTCTGTAATCTTCTGGATTCTGAATTACTATTGACCCACCTTTGTCTGTTGGTTTGATTATTATCGAGGTATCATTTTCTAGAGATAATAAAGCTTCCCTTTCTCTTTTAGACAGATTAGACCCTTGATGTCGATTATTAGATTTCAAAACCTGACACATTTCCTTGTCTACAGTCTCTATATAATTCTCAACTGCATAATTTTGTCCTACCACTGGCATGTATTTCGATTTAATGCCCATAGCCCTTTTTAGTTCTTTTTGCTCTGGATTCTTCTCCATCATTCCAGCAAACTGAACATGCAGTCTCAACAACCTACAAAATTTCTGCATATCAGCTTGTATTTGAAACTAATCTATTTCTTTTAAGATGGAGAATGATAGACCCAATGACAATACCCTAATTTCTTCTGTAGTCAAACGACACTGGCTTAGGTTAAAAAACAACAGTTTCCCTCCTGTTTGATTTTTTCAAGGACTCTTGCCTCTTCCTCCACCACTTTGAAATTTTATTTCTCTGACTTCTATACCATGTTCCTTTCGTCTGAGATCATATCTATCCAAAGTCCCTTCTCCTGAATCTTGACTGTGTCTGTCTATCTGCATAGTTGTTGTTATTGATTGAGGTGCTATGATATTTTTCTCTAAAAAAGGTCCTTTTACTTGTCGTACTTCCATTCTACTGCTGTTTTTAGTATAACTCCAAGAGCTATCAGAACTAGAGTCTTTAGTTGGAGGAAAATTTTTTTAATGTTTTTTGTATGTATATATCCTATTGTTCTTGTAATCTGCTGTATCTCTGTAAAATTTCCTAGTTTTACTTTTTCTTAAAATTTTTTCATATTCTTTAAGTTTGTTGTTTATGTCCTCTAATCGTTCTAGAGGTTCTGATAATGGGAGACTTCAACATGCCGGATACAGATTGGTCAATACCAGCAGGAACATCTGCCCGAACTAGACACATAGTGGATTCCCTGCAGGGGGAGGGCCTCAAACAACTGGTACAGCAACCCATGAGAGACAGGGTGATCTTAGATCTAGTACTGACTAACAAGGAAGGGATCACAGATCTCCAGGTAGAAGGTCACCTGGGGGCCAGTGACCATCACATGGTATGGTTCAATTTGGCTACTACATCTAAATCGTCCCATTCCAATGCAAAAATATGGGACTTCAGAGGAGCTGACTTTGATAAGATGGCCAACAGAGTTAAGCTAGCCCTGGCAAAAAGAAACACAGGTGAAGGAGTACAGGCAAAGTGGGCAAGCATTAAGGATGCAATAGTTGAAGCAACATCCCATTGTGTTAGACAGAAAAGGAAGTGCAAAGAAGAAGAAACCACTTTGGTTCTCAAATACAGTATCAGAAAGGTCAGAGCCAAAAGGCTGGCCTTCAGGAAATATAAAGAGAACACAACGAGATGAAGATAGGGAGGCATACCAAACTGCCCTAAGGGAAGCAGGGAAGGCAGTAAGGCAGGCAAAGTCCCAAACTGAGGAAAAACTAGCACGAACAGTAAAAGAAGGTCACAAGAATTTCTATAGATACATTAGTGAAAGGAGAAGTCAGAGGGTATTGCTAAGCTTAATGGAGAAAGGGAGCATGTGAGGAGGAAGACCCTGTAAAGGCATCTATCCTAAATAGATACTTTTGCTCAGTATTTACTGAAGAGAAGGTAGGGCAGGGCCCACAGCTCAGCATCATGGACACAGGGGAGGAGGTGGCACTACTCCCTTCACAAAAGAAAGGGTCCTATAAAAACTTGCTAAGATCAGGTGGATAAGGCAATGGGACCTGATGGCATACATCCCAGGGTACTTAAGAGCTAAAGGTGGAACTAGCAGAGCCATTAGCAGAACTGTTTAGTGAGTCTCTGAGCACAGGAGAGGTCCCAGAAGACTGGAGAAGGGCTCATGTGATCCGCTTCACAAGAGTGGTAGCAGGGAGGAGGCGGGGAACTACAGACCAGTCAGTCTTACCTCAGTAGTGGGCAAGATTATGGAGGCACTCATTAAGGAAAGGATAGTGCAATACCTGGAATCCATTGGGGCACAGGATCCAAGACAGCATGGGTTTACAAAAGGAAGGTCCTGTCAAACTAATCTCATAGATTTCTTTGACTGGGTAACCAGAGTGGTGGACCAAGGGGGAGCAGTTGATGTCACCTACCTTGACTTCAGCAAAGCTTTTGACACTGTTCCACAGAGAAGATTGATAAATGAGCTGGGTAGGCTCAGGGTGGGTCAGAAGTTGGTCAACTGGGTGGCAAACTGGTTAATGGGCAGAAAACAGAGAGTGGTGGTAAATGGTATACAGTCAGAAGAGATGCAAGTCACAAGTGAGGTACCTCAGGGATCAGTCCTGGCTGGGGCCAGTCCTCTTCAACATTTTCATTAGTGACCTTGCAGATGGACTAGAGGGTAAGGCTTGTCTGTTTGCAGATGACACCAAGATCTGCAACAGAGTAGATGATCCAGATGGGGTGGGCAGAATGAGAAGAGATCTGGATAAACTAACAAAATGGTCAGAAGAGTGGCAACTGGGATTTAATGCAAAGAAGTGCAAGATCATGCACATAGGGAAGAGAAACCCTGAAGCCACCTATAGGCTAGGAGGGGAGTTGCTAGCAGTTACAAAGGAAGAAAGAGACTTGGGCATCATCATCACTAATGACCTGAAATCATCCAAGCAGACCTCTAAAGCAGTAGGTAAGGCTGGGGGGTGTTAGGGTGTATTAGTAGGGGTATCACAAGTCGTGAGAGGGAGGTAATAATCCCTCTTTACAAGATACTGGTTAGCCCCCATCTGGAGTACCGCATGCAGTATTGGAGGCCACACCTTCACAAGGACATTAACCAAATTGAGGCAGTCCAGAGAAGGGCAACCAAAATGGTGCAGGGACTGCATCAGAAGACATATGAGGAGAGATTAACAGAGCTCAATATGTATACCCTTGAGCAAAGGAGGGAGAGAGGTGATATGATCGAGGCATTCAAACACCTTAAGGGCATTAACAAGGTGAATGAGTCTAACATGTTTAAATATAAGAAAAATAGCAGAACAAGAGGACACAGCATGAGATTAGAGGGGGGACAATTAAGGGGGAATATGAGGAAATTCTTTTTCACAGAAAGGGTGGTGGATGCATGGAATGGCTTACCACAAGAAGTGGTGGCTATGAATACAGTGCAGGGCTTCAAACAGGCATGGGATAGGCATAAGGGAGCAATATAAATGACTATGAATAGATAGGCCACTCTGACAGAGCAAAGGCCGATGGCACATTTGTAAGGTAGAAAAAAGAATTGGGCAGACTGGATGGGCCTTGCGGTCCTTATCTGCCATCAACTTCTATGTTTCTATGTTTCTATGTTCATTTAATTCCTCCACTGTAATCTGAGTTTTTAAATTGTTCTGATATTCCTGGATGTCTTCAGCCAGTTTACTTCTAGTCCTCAAAACTGCTTCAATTAGAGCGTACATAAAATCTATACTACATCGTGTTCTAATCTCATCCCATTTATTAGTTAAAATGTCATCGTTTATCCTCAAATTTGGTTCTATGGCAACTCTCAGTCCTCTTGGAATATGTTTAAATTCCAGATACTTTGCTAGTGTAAGACCATTCAAATCTAGTCTTAGATCTTTATTCTTAAGATTTTCAATCCTGTTCTTAAGAGTTCCAGTACTGCTTAAATTAACCTGTGCCAAGTCTCTATTGTCCTTCATTAGGTTAAGGAGTGATTCTCATTCACTATCAGTAAAAGTGCAGAAAGTGTAACCACTTTCTGCACTACCTCCTGCCACATTTAGTACTTCCGTTACAAAGATAGATATCCCAGCTTAGTGGGCAAATACTCATTATGAAATTTCAACATAAGAAAAAAAAAATAAACAAAAATAAAAAATACAATAAAAATTACAATATTTTAGTTTCTTACACCATACAGTACATTAGTCCAACATTAGTCCATGAAAGACATGTTTTGTTTTAAGGTAACGGAAAAGACAATCAAGTCTTCAATTCTTCATTTATAGGTAGAGCCAGAAACAAATGATTTGATACCTTTTATTGGACCAACATGGATGTTACAGAAAAGAACAAAGTGCTTTGTTCTTTTCTGTAACATCCATGTTAATCCAATAAAAGGTATCAAATCATTTGTTTCTGGCTCTGTTTTTAAAAGGACCAATACGGCACCTACAACATTTTTTTGCATCATTTATAGGTAAACATCCTGGAACTATAAACCTGACCCACTTGTTTTTAACACTGTTCACAATAATATTATGTCACAGCTCAAAAAAGTTATTTTGAACAATTGGAATATTTTGCAAAAAAAATCCTACGACTTCTGAGATTTTCCAGAAAAACCCATATGTGATTTCTAAAAAAGCTCCAACAATTAAGGATAAACTAGTACACACACATCATTGGAAAGAGACTCCCAAAGGGTCCCAGTTATTATTGAGTCCCTTAAAAAATGGAATGTACCCCTGCGGTAAATGTGCAACATGTGGTAACTCTTGCCAGAGAACATCTTTTAAACACCCCCATATAGAAAGAGAATATTATATAAGGTCACATATAATGCGTGTGATGATGGGGGTGATTTATCTCATTTAATGTCCATGTGACCAACTAAATGTTGGCAAAACACTGAGAGAACTAAGGATCCGTATCTCACAGCATAACAGTCGTATCTGCAAGAGAGATGAGCATTACCCTCTTGCTAGACATTATAATGAAAGAGGTCATTCCCCTATGCAAATTAGATTTTGGAGACTTGAACAAGTTCCTGAACCAGCAAGAGGTGGCTGCTAAAATGATTTGTTAGAGAAAAGAGAGATGTTTTGGATGTATGAATTGGGCCTTATACATGAGAAATGGGGTTCAAATGAGGATGTTAATTGGTAGGTGTGTTGGGGGGACTAAGAAGAAGTAGAAAATGTTTATGAATATTAGAACCGCAGTGGTATGGTCTAGGTATGATATGAAGACAAAAAAGAAAAAAAAAAAGATTTCCATCTTACTCCAAATAATGTAGCAATCTCTCCTTCATTTATCCTTAAGTAAAAGATACAAATGCAGTTAACTTAATTATAACGAAAAGAAAATGGTTGATGTAGCTATGGTCCCATCTATCATTTTCAGCAATTCTGCAACTTGCTGGGAGTGTTAAATTGGGCTAGTGAGCATAATAGTATTTAAGTGTTACAACACAATCAAAACCATGAATCTTAACTACATACCTTTTAGCATCTTAAGCTGATATAATTGTTACCTTTTACTATTAGCAGTGGTTTTGCAGCTAGCTGGGAAAGTTAGATGGGGCTATTTAGTAAAATAATATTATAAAGTGCTACAAATGCACTTGGAATTGTGTTATTTACTATACACCTTTTTACCATTTTATGCAGTTTCTATATATTTTTCTGTGAACAGTGGATGGACGGATTCATTCAGTCACTTCCATAAAGAGTCAGTATCATTTAAAAACTGTGCATATCCTTTTAAAAGACTTTCAAGCAGAGTTAATTATCCTTGCAATGCTGAAATATGTCAGGGAGAAGAGTCACTGGTTGCTATGATGACCACCTTGCTTTGGCAAGGAATGATGACCAAGTTTTGGTGTCATGTGACTTCTCTCCCTGACATAAAGAGGCCTAATCAGCCAAGCAGTCAGTGCTGCCAGTCTGCCTTCAGAACTCCATTGAGTAAGTCAGAGATTTTTTTCTGTAATGCTTATACTTAGAAATGCACTTGGTCTCTTTATTGAATCAAGATGTTAAGTTCTCTCGAAGATATTGGCTGATAGAATAACACGGGTCCTTCCAGACCTGATTAGTATGTCTCAGGTGGGGATTATGAAGTGACGTTCATCAGCTGACCATTTACACACCCTGTCACACGTTATCTCAGTGTTCAGGGATGCTGTCTTTCCCATGGGATTGGTCTCCTTGGACGCCAAGAAGGCATTTGATCGTGTCAACTGGAATTTCCTGTTTCAGGTCCTAAAAGTATTTGGTTTTCTGGCCAAGTTCATAGACTGGATTCGGGCCTTATATTGAACCCCCTCTGCCAGAGTATCTGGCAATGGGGCATTCTTCAAACCCTTTTTCTTGTCTTCCGGTACCAGGCAGGGATGTCCTCTCTCCCCTCTTTTATTTAATTTATACTTAGAGGCCCTTATCCAAAATATTCTCAATAATCCGGAGGTATGAGGTATGAGGTATGAGGTATCCTGATAGGAAATAAAGTGGTGAAGATCACAGCTTATGCTGATGATCTCCTCCTCCATTTATCTAATCCAAAAACATCTATCCCCGTCATGTTAGGAGAAATCGCCAAGTTCTGTACTTTCTCAAACTATAAACTAAATATTAATAAATCCTCAATTTTCCCTCTTAACCATAAGGTTTTCAAAAATGATGTGTCCCCTTCTGGTCTCGACTGTTCTCATGTTCTCCAATATCTTGATATTAATTTGACGCATAATCCCTCTTACTGGTTCAAAGAAAACTTGGAGCCCCTTTCCCAAGTGATAGTTCAGGACCTCAATAGATGTTCTAAACTTTCTGTCTCTCTCTGGGGTCGCATTAATATAATTAAAATGAATGTTTCTCCTCACTTGTTTTATCCACGCTCACTCCTTAACTCTTTCATTCCTTTATCATAGTTTCAGAAAATGCACAGAATTTTCACAAATTGTATCTGGTCCAATAAACAATCCAGGTTAGCATATTAAAAGCTGGCCACTCAGAAAATGGATGGAGGACTGCGGATGCCCCATCTGGCAATTTATTACTGTGCTGGTCATATTGCAAAGTATATGCATTAGGCGAATCCAGGTCCAGAACACTTAAGAACGGTCTGGCTCAAAATTGAGCTAGACTTCATTCAGTCCAAGAACATAGAACCCCTGACTATGCTCTATGTTAAAATGGTGTCCCTTCCTGATACCTGTAGCTGTCCCACCATTCAAATGTCCCTCAGAGTTCATGTGCAGCTTTGTTCATTTTTGTGGTACTCCCCACATCTGGACTTGTCTCAGCCTAGCTGGAATTCCACGTCTTTCATAATAAACAAAAGGATGATTTCTTGTAAATGGTTGCTCCAAATTGGGGATGGGATAATCTCTACTTTTCTGGATGATGCAGGGGAATGGCTCTCAATTTCCAATATAATTCGTAAATTTGACATCCCGTTAGCTTTTCACTTCAGGGTAGTCCAAGTAAAGCATCTGCTCTCTACAGTACTTGGTAACATTCCTCCTCTCCCACCTACCTTTCTATTTGTATCTGATCTCTCCTACTTGTTGGGGTCACTAGGCATTATTTCCAAAATATATTGAGTCTTATATTATTGGAAATATGGGTGAACTGAAGGCTCCACTAGGCTCTGGGTTTCCTTATTTCCCCAATACACTCCCAACTGGTCAATTTTATGGAAGTTTTGTCATTAATATGTTTCTCAGGATAGACTCCGACTTATGCAATACCACATTATGTGTAACATGTATTACACCCCTGTGAAGCTGAAGAAATGGGGTCTTATAAGCTCGTGAGCTTGTACCAGAGGATGTCAAAAGGATGGCACACTTCTTCATGTCTTTTGGTCATGCCCCAAGATAAGATCTTTGTGGGTAGCCATACAGACTAACCTAGATCCTATATTAGGTTTGCAAGATTGCTTCACCCCAGACATATGTTTGTTGGGAGATCTATCCTCTATCAAGGTGAGAATCAGGAGATTTCATATTTCCATGATTGCATTATTGGTTAAAAAAATTGTACTCCGGCATTGGAAGGATGCGGTAAGCCCATCATATCAGGAATGGGTTAATGAAATTCTAGCTAACCTACATACAGAGAAAGTGATAGCGAACCTCCATAATAAGTTGCAGTAGTACAAGAATACTTGGGATCCCCTTCACATGCTAATCATGACCAGATCAGGTATATGAGTTACTGTAATCAATGATCTTTGATTTGTGATACTATATAGTACTACTATCTTATTACAGTATGGACTCTGCTACTGTATGGGGTGGGGGAAGGGGGATGGGGACAGCTCATGTAACACTTTGAATATATGCAGAGTATGTTGTAACTCTCTGTCCCCTGTAATGTGAAAATGTGTTAATAAAATAAGAATTAGAAAAAAAAGAAATGCACTTGGTCATAGGATTTATTAAGTTAACAGCAAAAGGATTATTAAATCAGCAAATGAAAAGTTTTAGACTGTGAGGTGAATTGTATTATTTAGTAACATTTTGAAGAGAACGTTTATCTGATAAGCTAAAAAGGAAAGTTAGGAGAAACAAATTAAGGTTTGCATGTAACTGCATCAAATGCTAGTAGCACATGGCACTAGAGAACTGATGTAGGTTTGTTTTGTGCATGCATGGTTTAAATAAGCTAAATCTGAACTTCAAAGGAAATGAAAGAACATTATTACATTAATTACTAAGCTTTTAAGGAACTTGAGTAGAGGTGGATTGAAATATATAAAAAATGGGTTGATTTATGAACACATGATTTAACACTTATGTAGGTAAATAAAAAAGTAATTGCTTTTTTGTTCTCAACCCCTTTCCCTGGTGCACATTGCCTAATAGACATGAGGCATGAAGAAAACATGTTAAAAAGCAAAGTACCATATAAAAAGGTGAATATTTAAAACTGATTGTATGAACATATTAGAAATACTGCATAATATATGCAAATAACTTCTAAAGAAGCACTTCAATTAATAATTAATATTCTTTACTATAACTTCTTTTCCTCTTTCTGTCCCTTTTTATTTCTCTACTTATTTATTTATTTATTTAATTATCAGTTAAATGGTTGAAGAAAATTGTCTGAAATCAAAAGTAGAATAAATAAAAAGGTGAATATTGAGAACATAAACTATAAATGATTAAGTAGCATTGTCTGTTGCAATTTGGAGTATGTAGTACTTGACCTAAGTGTTTTGTTTATTTTTAAAGTTAATACATATAGGAGGCAATTCTTAAGGAGGCTTGGCAGATGTTTGGCTTTTGCTGACATTGTTAAAAAGTAAGGCAATGAATTTTTCATGCATTTATATTGGTGGTATCAAGTTGGTCAAAATGTATAAGAATTTTATGACTGTTAATGAATATAAAGGATAACCAGGTGGTTAAAATATAATTTTGGTTTTAATATTGATTTAATAACTACAATAGAAAGATGGTACACCCAGTCATTTTTGACTAGCATGGTCTAATGTGGAAATATATTAAAAATTGCAAATTAAAAAAATAAACATTATTTTTAAATGTGAAATATAGTAAATATTTGTTTATAAATCTTTTTACAGTTCCCCAGAAGAAGCCTAATACTAGGCAAAACATTGGGACTTTATAAAATAAAAATAACGAACTTTAAAAAGACTTTGTGTGTAGTAGCATTCATTGCACTCCCTAGATTTTAGTACGACATTTGACACAGTCTCACACAAAAGATTAATATACAAGTTAGCCAGCCTTGGAAGGGGTCCCAAGGTGGTAGCCTGGATAAAAAAACTGGCAGGACAACAGGATGCAAAGGGTAATAGTAAACAGAGTTCACAGTGGAGAAAGGAAGGTAACTAGTGGGGTACTGCAGGGTTCGGTACTGGGACCGGTCCTCTTTAATGTCTTTATATGTGACTTTGGAGAGCACCTGGAAGGAAAGGTATGTCTCTTTGCAGATGACACAAAGATCTGCAACAGGATTGATACACAAAGTGGGGTGGAAAGAATGAAAAGGGACTTGGCAAGGTTGGAGGAATGGTCAAATATGTGGCAGCTCAGATTCAATGCAAAGAAGTACAAGGTAATGCATCTAGGAAACAAAAACCCAGGGGAAGAATACACAATCGGGGGTGAGTTAATAACAACAACAAAAATCGAAAGAGACTTAGGAGTAATTATATCAGATGACCTAAAGGTGGGCAAGCAATGTGAGAAGGCAGTAAGGAGGGCTGGGTGGATACTGGGATGTATAGGGAGAGGAATTAACAGTAGAAGACAGGAAGTTGTTATCCCTCTGTACAGTTAGTGAGACCCCATCTGGAGTACTGCATACAATTCTGGAAACCCCATCTTCACAAAGACATAGACAGAGTGGAGGCTGTTCAGAGGAGAGCAACCAAAATGGTACAGGGTCTGCAGCAGAAGACATACGAGGAGAGACTAAAGCAGCTTAACATGTATACCCTTGAAGAAAGGAGGGAGGGGGGGACATGATGGAAACTTTCAAGTATCTCAAGGGAATTAACAAAGTAGAAGAGGGCAGTATCTTTCAGAAGAAAAGATGTGCAAGAACAAGGAGGCACAATCTGACGATGGGGGGGACGGCTCAGAGGTAATGTAAGAAAGTATTTTTTCACAGAAAGGGTTGTGGATGCATGGAACAGCCTCCCTAAGGAGGTTGTGGAGTCAGGAACAGTGGGAGAATTCAAGAATGCATGGGACAGGCATAAGGCAATTCTAGTTGGGGGGGTAGGAGGAAATAATCTGTTGATTAACTAGAATCTGCAGCATATCCATCAGGTAGGGAAATGGGCAAACTAAGTGGGCCAAGCGGTCCTTATTTGCCATCAAATTATATGTTTCTATAACTAAAAGTTATTTTTGGGAAACATTTTTAAGATTTTATTACTTGTATTACGTAAGGCAATTACTATGGGATTGTCTTATGTTTTAAATAAATGTGGAAAAGCTAATACATCAGATATTTTTAAATTGTTTCCCTTTACCAATCTATAACTAAGAGACAAGTATGATTCACCCAAGTTCTCCCTCTTATATTGCCCCAATCAAACAGCAACTTGTTTCACCTTTGCCACCCAATAACACATCACAAGATCAGGGCATCCCATACCACCTTCTTTTCAAAGGGTGATTAGCTTATCCTAGGCAATTTTAGGAACACCACCACACCAAATATGTTTCTTAAACACTCTTCTCATTTGTTCAAACCAAGAGATCAAGATGTTCCCTTGTGTGGCTTGAAATGAATACATTAGATGGGGCATAATCATCATTTTAAGGGACTCTATTTTCCCCCATAATGACAAAACTCTATTCTACCAAGTGGATGACATCTGTGATATTCTGTCCATATATATTTTCAAATTCAGTTCTATTGCTCTCTGTATGTTATTTGCCAATTGAATCCCCAAATATTTAATCATACCTTTAATTAGCATTTCTGAGAGTATATTTTCAGACACCAGACTAATATTATTAAAACACAATATCACGGTTTTTATTTTATGTATAATTAGAAAATCTAGAGTATTTGTTGAATTCCTGTAATAATAGTGGATATGCAGAAGCCGGAGGTCGCGAGGGATGCTTGCTGAAGCCCTCCCTGCCAAAGACAAGCCCTGAAGCTGCTGCCGAGAACAAACCCCCTCCCCCGAGGAGCTGGAGGTCACGAGGGCTGCTCGCTGAAGCCCTCCCTGCCAAAGACAAGCCCCAAAGCTGCTGCCTAGGTAAAAAAAACACCTCCTTGCTGCAGTCATGACCGTTGGTCCCTGTGGAGCAAGCCTAGGCTGAGGACAGTTTGAATCCTGCTTCTGGTGCCTTTTTTCTTGCTTGTAGCACGGCTCCTGAAGAAAAAGGAACTGAAAAGTGATCTTTCCTGATGCTTAAGTGGGGACAGAATTATTTTAGTACTACATAACCAGAACTGTAGAATTTACAGAAAAGTGTTTTGCATGTGTAGATGTATGCAGAACTGACCCTGTAAAACAGCGTGAGCCTGATTTAACTGTCCAAGGGCTGTTATTTAGTAATTTGTACCACAGCTCAGCCCTAAGCTAATTGCTGTTCAGTACCTCTCTTCCCTGAGCCTGCCTGCCCCCCAACACTAATCTGATCTCCCTCTACCTGCCTATTTAACCTGCGCTCACTCTCCCTCTCCTGCAGAATGAACCCCCCTCCCCCGAGGAGCCGGAGGTCACGAGGGCTGCTCACTGAAGCCCTCCCTGCCAAAGACAAGCCCCGGAGCTGCTGCCTAGGTAAAAAAAAAAACACCTCCTTGCTGCAGTCGTGACCGTTGGTCCCTGTGGAGCAAGCCTAGGATTTGCCCCACCGGATGCTACGTGTTCACTCCCCACCACCCCCACCACTACCCTTGGTTGGCACTTCTTTATATAGCTATAGTCACATGGGGTGCCAGAACCAATCAGCCAACTTTTCCATTTGTAGGTTATATCTCCCTAGCACTAGAGGGAGCCTGCACTCTAAACCACAGTTCTCTGCTGTAAAATCACACATAACCATGATCCTTGCTATGCTGTCAATCCTCTTGCTACAGCACCCACCATCCACCTTGGATCCCTTTATATCTTCCACAGATGTGCCCCTGCCCAACTCCCAGCCCCTCTACACAGAGTATCCCTTTTACCACACTACCCACAGCCCGTCCACCTATCAGTCCATCTCCCCTAACCCATCCCAAACACTGGACCACCACACCCCCCACCCACCCTCCACCAATACACAACCCTCTGTACCATGAACTCTATCACCGATGGTCACTCTTCTCTTTAGCTTCACCACACTAATCTCACTCCCCATACCGTGCACCACCCATCTGAGGTCATGGCAACTGCAAAAACATCCCACGCACAGCAACTGCAGCCCTATGAGGCATCTAATTACCCTACTTCTCCTGCTCTCAGGAAATGTGCACCCAAACCCTGGACTGGGCAATTCTGCCATGCCTCGGCCCACCCCTGGCAAAGGTCTCCGAATTGCATTTATAAACATATGTAGTCTCCCCAAGAAAACCGCAGTACTCCAATGCTGGGTTGCACAACATTCCCCAGACATTCTTATGCTAGTGGAAACCTGGCTCTCCCAGCTTACACCCGACTCAGCTGTCTCCCTCCCAGGTTTCTCCCTGTTCAGGGCTGATCGGATGGGCAAGCGTTGGGGGGTTGCGCAATCTTCTTGCGTGACTCCGTTCTAGGCCATGTGCTCCCAATCCCTGAGCTCAACCATGGGGCACAAGCCATTACTCCAAAAATCACCCCACACCCCAGTCGTGGTCCACCATACCTAACCACGGCCTACATACCTCCGCATATGAAAAACATAGCAATCTGCTCCCTCATAGACAATCTATCCGCCTTACCTCAAAAGGCAGAACAACTAATCTTGGGAGACCTAAACACCAACTGACTCAGCCCCTCATCTGATAATATAAAGGACGAGCTTGCAGCCTTTGACCTGTCTCAACTGGTCACTCAGCCCACCAGACTTAACCAAGCAAAAGGAACTAGCTCCCTCCTAGACATAGTTCTCTCTAATCGGCCACACAAGTTGGAATCGGTAAAAGTCCTAGCGGACTCAATTAGCGATCACTCCCCTGTCCTCTGCTTCTGGTCATCCCCCACACTCAGCCCTGAGTACTGCAGCACCCCTTGATGTAGATTTCTCCCCAGGGGCCTTGACAACCTCAAGCCTCACCTCGCACAAGTTGACTGGACCCCAATCGCCCTTGCATCTGACATAAATACTGCCCTAACCTATCTCACTAGGGTCTTTAGCAATGCCTGTGACCTATTTGCTCCCATCGCCACATCTAGTCCAAAATAATGGGCTGCCTAATGGATATCCACTGCACTGATCCAGCAACTAAAACAGAGGGACAATCTTTGGCACATAGCAATTGACTCTGGTAGAGTGGCAGACAGGCAAGCCTATAGGGCAGCCCGCAACCAATGCACCTGGCCATCAAACAAGCAAAAGTTAGACACTATCATGCTGCTTTGACATCCTCCTGGGGCTCTGCCCGAGCCTTCTGGGATAATATAAAAGAACTGAATGGCAAAACCTGCCCCCCCATCTCAGATTGCTATCAATGGGGCAGTCTTGACAGACCAAACATGTATTGCAGACTGCCTTAACAAAACTTTCTCAGACCTAAGCGCAGTTCTCCCTGCACAATTCTTTGACTCCATCCCCCCATCCACCCACACCCCTACCTCCCGACCCCTATTCCACTTCTGAACGATTTCACCCCATGATGCCAAACATTTCCTACTAAAAGCATTCACCTCGCACAACCCGAGTAGTGACCCTCTTGATTCCAGGATACTCCACCTCACGCTGGATGCCATGCTAATCCGCCTCATGAATGTCATTAACAGATCCCTATGCCTTGGTCAATTCCCAGAAGCATGGAAACAGGCTGAAATCACCCCCATCCATAAGTCTGGGGACTGAACACTGCCAAATAACTACAGGCCCATCTCCATCCTCCCCCCCCCAAGCCTTGGAAAAGATAGTATTCACACAGCTCATAGAATACAAATCTAAATATGACATTCTATGTCCTAAGCAACATAGGTTTCACTCAGGCCACAGTACATCCACATCCCTTCTGGAATTCTCCCACCATATACACTCTGCACTTGATGATTGGCAACTTGCAGGGGCAGTATTCATCAACCTACCCAAGGCCTTTGACACTGTGTGTCACCTCCTACTGATAAACTCCCTTAGCCAACTTGGATTCTCATCTGGCTTCCTGAACTGGTTCTCAAGCTACCTACATAACAGATCACAAAGAGTCAAGCTAAATAGGACCTTGTCCACCAAACTACCAGTATGTTCAGGGGTCCTGCAAGGCTCCATCCTTGGACCCACCCTTTTTAGTCTCTTTCTAAACACCCTCCCAAGCTCCTGCTCCAACAAAATACTTCTTTATGCAGATGATGCAGCGATCATAGCATCACACTCGGACCCACTCCTGCTCCAAAACGCACTGCAAAGCACTTTCCACCAAGCAGAAAAATGGTTCAGTAACCATTGGCTAGTCTTAAACCTGAAAAAAACAAAATCAATGCTCTTCGCACATCGGCAAAACAGCGCTAAGCATACTCCCCTGCTCATCACCCCCAGCACACTCTACCCACTTGAACAGGTAACAACACACAAGTACCTGGGCATCACTTTTGATGCAGGCTTTACCTTACAACCCATCTAAAAACCCTGTCCTCAGCCATGAATTCCAGGATCGGGCTTCTCTACCGCCATAAAGACTGCCTCACAGAATTTGCCTTAAAATTAGCCATCACCTCATCGGTGCTGTCACTGGCAGACTACGGACTTCCAGTCTACGTAGCTGCAGACCCCAACACCCTCTCTAAAGTACAAACCTCTATTAAAAAAGCCTGTAGGCTCCTGACTGGTGCCCATAGCAGAACTCACACATGCCTGCTATACTCTGCCACAAACATTCTCACACTTGAGGAACAGCTGAAATACCACACTTGTCTTCTGGCTAAAAAGTCCCTGTCTGGGCTATGCCCCACTGCGGTCTCCACATCTCTGCAACCAGCCAACCGGCCTGTGCTAACCCATAACTCAACTAAAGCCACCTTCCTAGTACCCAGAGCTAGGACCTCTCTTTGCCAAAGATCCTTTCATCATAATGCTCTGGCCTGGTATTACTCCCTCCCAGAGGGAATCACAGAAATTCCCAGGATTGGCCTGTTCAAAATAGCCCTCCAAAAACACGTAGTTGACAGTCGGTGCTGTAACTTCAAGTAGTGGAACTGAATTCTTTCTAAACTAGTCCCCCTACGTCTTCACTGGGCTCCATGAACGACTAAGCACTGGTTTCTAGGTTTGAGTATGACTCTTCATGAATAATTGTAACAACTGTGTTTGTTTAACGATGCTTGTATCTCACCTGTATGTAACCTCTGTCTAAACTTCACTCACTTGTTGTCCACCCTCCCTGCGATGAGGTACCTTTGTAAACGAGTCTCTGACACAAAGGTTGTAAAACTGATTATTCTAATAAATAAATAAATAAAATGCATTTATAGGGTCTGAAATTATCACTGAAATATCGGCCACATAAACATTTAGTCTGAAGTGATTTATTCCTTGACCAGTTCCTACAATTCTTTTTTTTCCTAATATAATTTAGAAGTGGCTCTAATATTATAATGAATAACATGGGGACAACAGGCACCGTTATCTAACCCCATTTTGCATGGTTATCAATTCTGACTTTTAGGAATAGATTCTAAGAGAAGGTATGTAATGGTTTCAGGGTGTGTATCTGAGACTAATGAGAAAGCTGCTTGCAGTTCTGCTAATCCTTCAAATATATTTCTACCTTTTACAAAACCTTTTTGATCCACATGAATGATTTGTTGTATTTGTGTTAAAATTTGTCCAGCAACTAATTTAGCACTTATTTTGTAATCACAATGTAGTCATGCTATAGGACGATAATTCTCCTGAAGTATTGTATCCTTATTTTCTTTTGGTAATAAAACAACATCCACAGCATAAAAGGATTTTGGGAGCAGTATCTCATTTTCCATTTCTTCTGCTATTCTACCTAACCATGGTGCTATTTCTTTAATAAAGGTTTGAACAATTTCAGATGTGAAACCATCCAGTGCAGGGGAAAAAAAATTTCACAGATCTAATTGCTTCTAAAGCTTCATCTTTGGAAAAATAATCAAAGTTTGATTGCACTTTTGGCAGTTGGGCATCTTTCACATAACTATCAAGATATAAATCAATGTTTGGGTTTTCTATACTATAAATAGAACTGAAGGATTCTGTAAATACCTAGCTATTTCTATATCATTTGTAAGTATTTTTTGAGATGCATTTTTATACTTGCTATTGTATTGTGTTTTTTTTTTTCTGAGTGCATGCACCGGTATCTTTTCAGATTAAACCACATAAATATACAGTTTATTTTTGAGTTTCATGATGTTTTTTCTGCTTTCTTAGCTATTTCAATTTTTTTCTCCTTTTTTTTATCCAATGCAGATTTAAATTTTGCTGGGTCTGTTCCTACTTTATATTGTACTTCTAATATTTATTGTTCTAGTATGTTTATTTTTTCCTATATTCTTTTATTAATTTTGATCTGATACGAAATTATGTATTCTCTAATGGTCACTTTAAATGAATCCCATCTCTCAGAGACTGTTTGGCCCTTATAATTAATCTTCCAAAATTCAGAGATGTGATTTAATTTTTAGATATGTTATGAAGTCAGAGTCATGAAGTAAAGTATTCTGGAATTTCCACTGCGGAATTCTTTTCTGATCTCTAGTGGGTATACATTTTATGAAAACCAAGGCATGGTTAGATACAAAAATTGTGTCCGTCTGACATAGAAACATAGAAACATAGAATTTGATGGCAGATAAGGACCGCTTGGCCCACCCAGTCTGCCCATTTCCCTACATGATGGATAAACTGCAGATCCTAGTTAACCAGCAGCCTACTTCTTCCTACCCCCACCCCCTAGAATTGCCTTACGACTGTCCCATTCATGCTTGAATTCCAGCACTGTTTTTGACTCCACAACCTCCTTTGGAAGGCTGCTCCATGCTTCCACAACCCCCTCTGTAAAAAAATACTTCCTTAAATTACCTTTGAGCTGCCCCCCCATCTTTAAATTGTGCCCCCTTGTTCTTGCATACCTCTTTTTTTGAAAGATGCTACCCTCTTGGACTTTGTTGATTCCCTTGAGGTACTTGAAAGTTTCTATCATGTTCCCCCTCTCCCTCCTTTCCTCGAGGCTATACACATTAAGCTCCTAAAGTCTTTCTTCTTATGTCTTCTGGTGCAGACCCTATACCATTTTAGCTGCCCCCCTCTGGACAGCTTCCATCCTGTCTATGTCTTTGAGGATATTGGGTCTCCAGAACTGCACACAGTACTCCAGATGGGGTCTCACCAGCTGTCTGTACAGAGTGATAATAACTTACTGGTTTCTACTGGTGGTGCCTCTCCCTATGTTTTCCAGTATCCCTCCCAGCCCTCCTTGCTGCCCTCTCACATTACTTGCTCACCTTTAGGTCATCTGATATGACTACCCCCAGGTTCCTTTCCATTTTTGTTGTTGTTAGTATCTCACCCCCCATTGTGTACTCTTCCCCTGGGTTTCTTTTCACAGGCACATTACCTTGCACTTCTTAGCATTGAATCTAAGCTGCCATACATTTGACCATTCCTCTAACCTTGTCAAGTCCCTTCTCATCCTTTCCACCCCACCTTGTGCATCAACTCTGTTGCAGATCTTTGTGTCATCTGCAAAGAGACCTACTTTTCCTTCCAGTCTCTCTGCAATGTTGCTTATAAAGACATTGAAGAGGAGTGATCCTAATACTGAACCCTCGGTACCCCACTAGTAACCCCCCTTTCTTTAGAGAGGACTCCATTTACTATTACTCTCTGTGTCCTATTCTCCAGCCAGTTCTTTACCCAGGCTGTCATCTTTGGACCCACTCCCAGACTGGCTAACTTGCATATTAATCTTTTGTGTGGGACTATGTCAAATGCCTAGCTGAAGTCCAGGTAGGCCATGTCCACAGCCCCTCCCTGATCTACTACTTTGGTCACCCAGTCAAAGAAATCTATCAGATTCGTCTGGCATGACCTTCCTGCTGTGAATCCATGCTGCCTTGGGTCCTGTGCCCCGACTCCTGTGATTAGTGACTCTTTGTAATGTCTTTAATAACTTCTTTATTAGCAAACATATAATCTAATCTTGAAAAGACATTAATATGTTTATCACAAAAAGTTAACTTAGTTTGGGTAGGATGTATAATTTGCCACATTTCAACTAAATTATGTCCATTTAAAAAAAAATTTGAAAACTGAGAAGTTCTATAATCAGAGGATAAGGGGCTTGAGGATTTGTCTAACCTCGGGTTTAATATGGCATTGAAATCACCACCTATAAAAACCTTGTCAGCCTCTAACTCTATTAGTGCCTGAGTTAATTGAGAAAGAAAATTATCATATCCAGTGAAAGAACCGTATATTGAACCAAAAACAGTTTTGACTCCCACTAACAACTCTTTAACCAGAATGATTCTTTCTTCCTTATCTTGTCATTTTTGAGTATACCTGAAATCTGTATTTTTAGAAATTAACAAAACAACACCATACTGTTAGTTATACCTTGGGAATAAAGGGCAATCCCAACCCACGTCGACTTTTTGACAGTGAGGACCCCTTCAGTGACTACAGTGCCACATTGTTGAAGAGAACCCGCTGGAACCTGGCACTTTCTGTCGGAGTCCTGCACCCCAAATCAGCTCCAACTCTGAGTTGATAATCCTAAATGGCGGGGTGCAGAAGACACAGCCCCCTGCAAGGGGGGGGGGGTTCAGCGGGTAAAGCCCCCTGAAGAAAACAATGCTATTGAAAACTGGCAAAATGCAGTCGACCTGCTAATTTCACTTTTGGGGTGTTTGACAAAAATGTCATCAATCACCTGTCCTGGATCCGGAATAAAATATGTGTCCTACCCACAATGTTTTATGCTTTTTATGATTTCTAGCATCTCAATGAGTTTTGTGTAATGCCACTACATCTACATTCTTTTCATAGGCATATTCTAGTATTGTATTTTTCTTCTTATAGTTGTTCAGACCATTGATAATTAATGTGGGAAAGATGAGCGCTGTAAGTTTAATGTGTCCCTGTGTCATTGGAGGGATAAAGCACATCTATCCTACCTTCTGTTTTTTCTTTTATAGTTTATCTTATTATTTTTAACAATTTCATTAACTACTTTTATCCCCCAACTCCTCCTCCTCTACCCCCTACTTCCACCTCCCCCTTTCTCTCGATTTCTGACAAGTACCCTGGCTGCTACATTCCCACTCTATCCAGATATATCACTTCTCATTTCCCTTACCTCACCTTCTAATATTCTCTCACCATCCCTACCTCCTGGCCTGTTCCGCTCTCATTTGCGCATTGTAGTCTACCATTGTTTAAGATTATGCAGTGTTTGAGGTATCAATTTTGTATGTTTGTGCTTCATTTGTCTGATTGTAACCTCTCCCATTGACATACAGCCTTTGTAAATGAGCTGCTTGGCACTCAAAGGTACTTTGTAATCATAGAAACATAGAAACATAGAAACATAGAAGTTGATGGCAGATAAGGACCGTAAGGCCCATCCAGTCTGCCCATTTCTTTTTCTACCTTATAAATGTGCCATTGGCCTTTGCTCTGTCAGTGACCTATCTATTCATAGTCATTTGTATTGCTCCCTTATGCCTATCCCATGCCTGTTTGAAGCTCTGCACTGTATTCATAGCCACCACTTCTTGTGGTAAGCCATTCCATGCATCTACCACCCTTTCTGTGAAAAAGAATTTCCTCCATTTCCCTTAATCGGCCTCCCTCTAATCTCGTGCTGTGTCCTCTTGTCCTGCTATTTTTCTTATATTTAAACATGTTAGACTCTTTCACCTTGTTTATGCCCTTAAGGTGTTTGAATGCCTCGATCATATCACCTCTCTCCTCCTTTGCTCAAGGGTATACATATTGAGCTCTGTTAATCTGTCCTCATTGTCTTCTGATGCAGTCCCTGCACCATTTTGGTTGCCCTTCTCTGGACTGCCTCAATTTGGTTAATGTCCTTGTGAAGGTGTGGCCTCCAATACTGCCGCAGTACTCCAGATGGGGCCTAACCAATGTCTTGTACAGAGGTTATTACCTCCTTCTTACGACTTGTGATACCCTACTAATACACCTAACACCCCTAGCCTTACCTACTGCTTTGGAGGTCTGCTTGGATGATTTTAGGTCATCAGTGATGATGATGCCCAAGTCTCTTTTCTTCCTTTGTGACTGCTAGCAACTCTATCCCAGCCTATAAGTGGCTTAGGGTTTCTCTTCCCTATGTGCATGATTTTGCACTTCTTTGCATTAAATCCCAGTTGCCACTCTTCTGACCATTCTGCTAGGTTTATCCAGATCTCTTCCATTCTGCCCACCCCATCTGGATCATCTACTCTGTTGCAGATCTTGGTGTCATCTGCAAACAGACAAGCCTTACCCTCTAGTCCATCTCAGGGTCACTAATGAAGATGTTGAATAGGACTGGCCCCAGTACTGATCCTGAGTACCCCACTTGTGACTTGCATCTCTTCTGACTGTATACCATTTACCACACTCTCTGTTTTCTGCCAGTCAACCAGTTTGCCACCCAGTTGACCAACTTCTGACCCACCCGAGCCTACCTAGCTTATTTATCAATCTTCTATGGGAACAGTGTCAAAAGCTTTGCTGAAGTCAAGGTAGGCGACATCAACTGCTCCCCTGGTCCACCACTCTGGTTACCCAGTCAAAGAAATCTATGAGATTAGTTTGACAGGACCTTCCTTTGTAAACCCATGCTGTCTTGGATCCTGTGCCCTATGGATTCCAGGTGTTGCACTATCCTTTCCTTAATAGAGTGCCTCCATAATCTTGCCACTACTGAGGTAAGACGGCAGGTCTAGTTCCCGCCTCCTCCCTGCTACCACTCTTGTGGAGGCGGGATCACATAAACCCTTCTCCAGTCTTCTGGGACCTCTCATGTGCTCAGAGACTCACTAAACAATTCTGCTAATGGCTCTGCTAGTTTCTCCTTTAGCTCCTTAGGTACCCTGGGATGTATGCCATCAGGTCCCATTGCCTTATCCACCCTGAGCTTAGCAAGCTCTTGTAGGACCCTTTCTTTGTGAAGGGAGTAGTGCTCACCTCCCTCCCCCTGTGTCCATGATGCTGAGCTGTGGGCCTGCCTACCTTCTCTTCAGTAAATACTGAGCAAAAGTATCTATTTAGGATAGATGCCTTGACAGGGTCCTCCTCCTCCATGCTCCCTTTTCTCCATTAAGCTTAGCAATACCCCTCTGGACTTTCTCCTTTCACTAACGTATCTATAGAAAGTCTTGTCACCTTCTTTTACTGTTCGTGCTAGTGTTTCCTCAGTTTGGGACTTTGCCTGCCTGCCTTACCTGCTTCCCTTAGGGCAGTTTGGTATGCCTCCTATCTTCATCCCGCTGTGTTCCTTTATATTTCCTGAAGGTCAGCCTTTTGGCTCTGACCTTTCTGCTATATTTGAGAACCAAAGTGGTTTCCTTCTTCTTGCACTTCCTTTTCTGTCTAACACAATGGATGTTGCTTCAAGTGATTGCATCATAATGCTTGCCCACTTGCCTGTACCTCCTCACCTGTGTTTCTTTTTGCCAGGGCTAGCTTAACTCTGTTGGCCATCTTATCAAAGTCAGCTCCTCCGAAGTCCCATATTTTTGCCTTGGAATGGGATGATTTAGATGTAGTAGCCAAATTGAACCATACCATGTGATGGTCACTTGCCCCCAGGTGACCTTCTACCTGGAGATCTGTGATCCCTTCTTTGTCAGTCAGTACTAGATCTAGGATAGCCCTGTCTCTTGTGGGTTGCTGTACCAGTTGTTTGAGGCCCTCCCCCTGCAGGGAATCCACTATGAGTCTAGTTCTGGCAGATGTTCCTGCTGGTATTGACCAATCTGTATCTGGCATGTTGAAGTCTCCCATTATCAGAACCTCCTTTAGCTGTCATGTTTTGTATATCTTCTAACAGTAATGTGTCTATGTCCTCCCTCTGGTCTGGGGCCTGTAGACAACCCCAGTTCTTATGGCTGTCCCATTTCCTGTTTTCAGGGTGACCCACAGTTCTTCTGGCTCCTTATGTGTATTCTGAATTTCTGTAGCTTTGATATTTTCATTAACATACAGGGTCCTCCTCCCCCTTTTGCACCTTGGTCTCTTCTGAACAATACATAGCCAGTACTGAAGTCTCCCAAGTGTGGTTACTGGTAAACCACGTCTCACTAATTGCTACTATGTCCAGTTTAGCCTCTGACATTATTGCCTGCAGGTCTGGGATCTTATTTCCCAGGCTGTGAGCATCTGTGTACATGATTTTCCATTGGCCAGATTTTGGTGTGTTAGTTGTTGGGTGAAGTTTGGCATTACCCCTGTGCATCGTATGGGCAGACAAACCTTTTTTCTTACCTGGTGATGCAAATGAATGGCAAACACGCTGAATTCCTGTTCCTAATCTGAGATGGAATAAATAAATAATTATTTTCCTGTGCCTTAGTGTTAATCTATTACCTAAAAAAAAAACAAAGACAACACCAAAAAAAAAAAAAAAACCTTCCTCTACACACAAAAAAACAAAAACCATAAATTATAGGCAGGCACTTGCCTGCCAGATGCTGGAGCGTCTTTATACTTCATGCTGTTTTGACCAGATCCCACTGCAGAACATGACGGTTTCAAACAGTACACTCCCATCAGTCCCTTCGAATGAACATTCAGTGGTTATAACTAAATGGCTCAATTGTGTCTTTAACCCCCCCCAAAAAAAAACTCTCCAAGGGGGTAAAGCTATTTAGTGTGCTGTAAACCCTATCTTAATGTTCTAATTATATATACTGAAACATTTATGTCCATAGCTCCCAAAAACATTGACTTTACAGTTATTTCTTTTGACTTCTCAGTTTTCTTCTTCATCTACCCATGTTATCCATTTCCAAGCATCTCTGGATATTTGGCTCGAAGGTCCTACTCTGATTCCATCATGGATTCATAGATCAAATGGTTTGCTTTGAAGAAGACTAAGTTTATATGGGGGAAGGAAAAAGAACTTTGCCCTGAATTTCCAAATCGCAGCTCTTAAATGCACATATTTTTTCCATTCTATAATCACTTCATTAGGCAGGACTTGGAAGATGTTTATTTTGGCCCTTTAAGAATAAGCTATTTTTTTTAAAGACACGGTTCATTATTCTATCTCAGACTGTTGATTTTTGCAATTTAACAAAAATAGCTCTGGAGGGCATTGTTTTCTGGTATTTATCTTAATGCATGATGAACTCTATTATATTCTATATGTAGGTCTTCTTTAGACATGTCTAGCAGAGCAGAAAAAAGTAAGTCAAGGATTGTTGTTTATGAGTTCCTCTGTCACTTATCTCTGGGACCCCCAAGATCCCAAAGTTTTTCCTCCTGGCTCTAGACTATGCATCAATTATTTTGGCTTGCATCTGTCAGATTTCAGAATCTTGGTCAGGAGGTTTTTTTTTTTTTCATTTGGACCAATGTATCTTCTGTGTCCCCAGTACTTTTTTCTGCATTTTCAGATCTATCAAGATTTATTTTGTTTGCCAGTTTGGCAGACTGGGTGGGCCATAGGCCCTTATCTGCCGACACTGTCTATGTATCTATGTATCTATGTACCTTTCAATGACTGTTTAATTTTATCTACCTCAGAGATCAATGTGTCAAGGGAGTCCATCTTAGTTTTAATAGCTAGTATTTCTTTTAGAATAGTTTGGGCATGGGGAGATCATCTTGTTGATTTTGTTTAGGTGTTTCTTCACCATTTTTAGAGGCTTGGAGTTGTTCATCTGGTTCACCAGCATTTTCACCCATGTTCTCAGCTCATGGAAAGACTCAACTTCTGAATCTGAATTCTCCAATTCCACTATCTCTAGTGAACCGGGAATGATACAACCAGATGGAAAGATGGATTATTCAGGTGTATTTATTGGTGAAATGGCATGAGATAAACACGGACTCAAAAAATAAATTTATTTTAGGCTGGTTTGATTGAACAGGTGAACATTTGCCCTTTACTCCTGGGCCTTCTTTTCCTTCAGTTTTGTCGGATTCAGCAGCCCTTAATCATTTCATATGGTTATCTTTTTTTTTCTAAGATGCTTTGATTTGATGACACTTTAGAGTATTTTCTCTTATTGTCAGCTGAAACATTTTGCTTTTCTGTTTGTTGTTTGGGTGAAGTTTCTTCTGGTAAATATCTGTTCCCCCCAAAAAAACAATTCGCTTTACTGTTTCCTCTTCCTTACCGCTTCCTTTTTAACTGTTACTGTATTAATTTATTTATTTGTAGCAGAGGAAAGGGAGGGAGCAGGGGCCCACATACACTCAAAAGTCAGTTTCGCCTTTACTGTTGTTCTGCTTAAAATGCTTAACCAACTATTTTTGTCTTAATATTATTACCAATACAACATAAATAAGAATAAGAAGGGCACCTTCAAATTTCCTAAGTGTCCTTACATCATAGAAACATAGAATTTGATGGCAGATAAGGACCACTTGGCCCACCTAGTCTGCCCATTTCCCTACCTAACAGATAAACTGCAGATCCTAGTTAACCAACAGCCTACTTCCTCCTACCCCACCACTAGAATTGCTTAATGTTTGTCCCATGCATTCTTGAATTCCCTCACTGTTTTTGACTCTATGACCTCCTCAAGAAGGCTGTTCCATACATTTACAACCCTCTCTGTGAAGAAATACATCTCCACATTACCTCTGAGCCATCACCTTCTATCTTCAAATTGTGCCTCCTTGTTTTTGCATATCTCTTTTTCTGAAAGATGCAACTCACTTGGACTTTGTTGATTCCCTTCAGGTATTTGCAGTGGTATTTGAGGTATTTGCAGTGTCAGTGGCTCAGTAGGTAGCACACTCACCTCTAAGGCTGGGAGATCAGAGGGCTGTGGGTTCAGTTCTCACATCTGGCACTTCAGTTAATATCCCAGTACTGACGCTGTAGTGCAGCATGAGAGGGGAGCTGCACTTCTGAGGTGCCATCTTTCAGATGAGACATTAAACCAAGGTCCCATCTGCCTGGATTGGTGGTAGTTCAGGTGAATGTTAAAGATCCATGGCACTTATCAAAAAGAGTAGGGAAATTTCCCCAGTGTCCTGGCCAAATCTCCCTCGTTCACTAAAAATACCACCAACAGCTTAATCTGGTTCAAGGTCAGTTGGCATTCATCTATATCCCCCTCCACCGGGTCATGCCTGAAAATAGGCAGGACTTGTCTAGTGCACTTACCCGGTTAACAAAAACTAAATAAAAAAACTAAATTAAATAAAAATCAATAACAAATTTGAAAGTTTCTATCATGTCCCCTCCTTTCCTCAAGGCTATACATCTTAAGCTCCTTTAGTTTTCTTTAAATGTCTTATGGTGCAGACCCTTCACCATGTTGGTTGCCCTCCTCTGGACAGCCTCCACCCTGTATATATCTTTGTGGAGATGGGGTCTCCAGAATGGTACACAGTACTCCAGATGTGGTCTTAGCAACTGTCTGTACAGAGGGCCAACAACTTCCTGTTTTCTACTGCTGATGCCTCTCCCTATGCATCCCAGTAACCCCACAGCCCTCCTTACTGCCTTCTCACATTGCTGGCCTACCTTTAGGTCATCTGATATGACTACCCCAGGTCCCTTTCCATTTTTGTTGTTGTCAGGATCTCACCCTGGATTGTGTACTCTTGCCCTGGGTTTTTGTTTCCCAGGTGCATTACTTTGCACTTCTTTTCATTGAATCTAAGCTGCCATACATTTGACCATTCCTCCAACCTTGCCAAGTCACGTTTCATAATTTCCACCCCACCTTGCATATCAATCCTGTTGCAGATCTCTATGTCATCTGTAAAGATACATACTTTTCCATCTAGTCCCTCTGCAACGTCACTTGTAAAGACATTAAAAAGGACCAGCCCCAATACTGAACCCTGTGGTACCCCACTAGTAACCCCACTTTCTTCACTGTGGACTCCATTTTCTATTACCCTCTGTCTCCTATTGTCCTGCCAGTGTTTCACTCAGGCTACCACCCTGGGACCCACTCCCAGTCTGGCTAATTTGTTTATTAATCTTTTGTGTGGGACTGTGTCAAATGCCTTGTTAAAGTCTAGGTAGGCCATGTCCACAGCCACTCCCTGATCTACTAATTTGGTCATTCAGTCAAATAAATCAATTAGATTTGTCTGACATGACCTTCCTGCTGTAAATCCATGCTGCCTTGGCTTCTGTGCCCCACTGGCCTCTGGGTACTCAACAAGTCTTTCCTTCAGAAGCAATTCTATTATTTTCCCTACCACTGAGGTCAAACTGACAGGTCTGTAGTTTGCTGCCTCTGTCTTACTCCCACTTTTGTGAAAAGGAATCACATCCACCCTCCTCCAGTCTTCAGGTACAACACCATCCTCCCATGATTTATTAAAAAGGGTAGTCAGTGGTGTTACTAGTTCTTCCCTTAGTT
The DNA here is from genome assembly GCA_016271365.2 of Neoceratodus forsteri. Taxonomy (NCBI): domain Eukaryota; kingdom Metazoa; phylum Chordata; order Ceratodontiformes; family Ceratodontidae; genus Neoceratodus; species Neoceratodus forsteri. The sequence continues at coordinate 5,177,201 of CM028130.1, forward strand.
CTTTTAAAATTCTTTGGTGAATCCCATCAGGCCCCATTGCTTTATCCACCTTCAGTTTTAAGAGTTCTTTCAGAATCCTTTTTACTGTGAAAGGTCTAATATCATCCCCCCTATCCAGAGTGCTTCTATTGACTGGATTAGGTATCTCCCTCTGCTTTTCCATTGTGAATACTGAACAAAAGTATTCATTCAGTATCCCTGCTTTTTCACTGTCACTCTCTGCTTAAACACCTTCCTCTTTTTTCAGCCTCAGTAGTCCTGCCTTAGTATTTCTTTGCTCTCAAATGTACCTATAACAGGTTATATCCCCCTTCTTAACTCAGTTGGCTATCTTTTCCATTGGTTTGGACCTTTGCTATTCTGACTACCTTCCTTGCTTCCTTCTGCTTTAGCTGGTACAGTTATCTGTCCTGTTCCTCCTGTGTTTCCTTATACTTCCTGAATGGTATCTTTTTCTCCTTAACTTTCCCCGCCACTTCTTTTGAGAACCATAGTATTTTTCCTTTTTTTTCATTTGTTTATTTGCTTCACACAAAGGTTTTTTGCCTCTGTGATGGCTGTTTTGATGTTTCCCCATTGTTGCTCCACCCCACCTTCTTGATTGTTTGCTAGTGCTTTTCTGAGGCACTCTCCCATTTTGACAAAATCAGCCCTCCTGAAGTCCAGTACCTTCATTTTTGTATGGCTTGACTCTGCAGCTAAGTTTATAGTAAACCACAGTGTTTGGTGGTCGCTTCTTCCCAGATGGCTACCCACTTCAAGATCAAAGATCCTCTCTTCATCCAAATATGAGAGTACCAGGTCTAAGATTGCTTCCTCCTGAGTGGGTACCAAAACTAACTCTCTGAGGCATTCCCTCTATAGGGCATCGAGAATGGCCCTGCTCTTGGATGAGGCTGCAGCAAAGGTGTTCCAGTTAACATCTGGCATATTCAGGTCCCCCATCAACAATATCTCTCTTTTCTCTGTCATCCTAAGGATGTCTTCTATCATTTCCTTGTCCATTTCCTCCCCCTGAGATGGGGGTCTGTATTCAACCCTTGTGCAGACTGTGGTGCCATTTTCAGTCTCCAAGGTGACCCACAGTGCCTCATCTCCTCCCTGTTTACCCTTTAGTTCTGTTGCTTTGATCCCTTCCCTTACATAGAAAGCTACTCCCCCTTCTCTTCTTCCCTCCCTGTCCCTCCTGTAGATTGTATTCCACATCACAAGTGTTGCTGAAGCAAGAATTCAGTTCTTAGCCAGGTTCCAGTGCTTTTTTACCTTGACTTATAGCATGTAGCTTGTGAAATAAGCATTCCTTGGGCATGGTGTAGGTTCCATCTTGCAGCACTAAGAATCATGATCTAGAGAATGTATCTGTAGATTTTATTGATTTTGTCTCCCCTGTGTTAGATATGAAAACCTTTTTCTTTCTATTTTTCCTTTATTCTGGAAGTTCTCTGTCAATTTCTGCCCCAGTCATGGCCCCTGGAGCTTCCATCAATATCCTATGCCTGCAATCTCCTGGTTACCCCTGGCTTACCCCCCAGAGGGCGGGGCCTTGGCTCTGGTTCTCCCATTTCTGGGCCATGGGCAGAGTATCTGGTTGGGAGTGTGGCAGCAGTGGCTAATTGAAGCCCAGGAATGGCTTCATGGACACAGAGGCTCTCCCCTACATTTTCCTTTGATTTTCATCTGGGAGGCTGGGACGTGTAATGACGTTCAGCATCCACCCCTCCTCCATTAATTATGAGCACTGGGTAACTGAGATGCCCCTGGCCTCTGCCAGGGGTCTGTCTTGCACTGGACACTTTCCCCACCCTCCCCCAGAGAAGGAGAGCAGCCCATAGGATGCTCTATCCTTCTCACCCAGCCAGCTGGACAACAAACTTGGGTCCATTCCCAAACCCAGGTCACTGGTTTCACAAGTGGAAATCCAACTACTGCACTGGTGGGCCAGCACTGAGATATGAAAACTTGTAGAAGTAAACTTTACCTGTTCAGTCAATTAACCCTTAGGCTGTTGACAGAATTAGAATGTATAGGAATTTAGGACTGCTATATCAGTCCACGGCCCTGCAAGGGTTACATTTTTAATCACAAAAAGGCCAGGTATCTTCTAATAATGAAGATAAAAATGAATTGTTTTCAATACTCTCATAGGAGTAGCCCCAAGCTGGATGAATCTGATAATAATATTTTGTTTGTTTTCTTCTTGAAAATTTTGGAGAATACCTTTCAGCATAAGTGCTCTTTCACAAAAGTTCCACATCAGTGACAGAGATTACAAGACAACATAGCAAATACCATAAGTGAGTTCCAGTGGAACGAAGTCAAAGAGGTTCAGTACAGTCAAACAAGAACAAATAAAAGGCTAAATAAATTGCATAAATGTTACAATAAGGCAGGAAAATAGAAAAAGTCTAAAACAACATCGTAATGATACCTGGCCTTAGAACCTGAATCTGACACATTTCAAATTGTATACTGAGGTAGACTTAGTTAGGGTGATTACTGGTTACAGTTGCAGTAGAATGTTATGGATGGTGATAGTGCTCTCTTAAGCTGCTCAGACTTTGGCAGCTTAAGTAGAGGTATCAGGTTACTCATTTAACCAACCACTCATCTTAACAACAAATTAATACTTTCCCAGCAAACTATGGCAAAAAGGCTGCTCAAGGGCATTCTGAGCCTTGCTTCTGGTGTTGTAGAGAAAGTCAACAGGGCAGAAGCAGTGAGTTAGGATGATGAGGAGGTTAGGCCCAGTAGTGTCTTCTTGGCTTGCAGACATGTCTAGAACATAATTCTGCTATGCAGGGGTAACCAATATTTTTGGGTGTGGAGAATGAAGGTATGGGTGTGTTTGTCCAACTGAAGCACAAAGCAATAAGATTTGTCACAGATCAGATTTATTCTGCTGAGAACTGAGTTACAGGCAGTGGCATAAACAGGGAGACCATAGTCAACTAGTGATAGAACTAAGCTTGTCACTATGAGGTGTTTACCATCAGCAATGAGGTTGGCACAGGTGTGGTACAAGGTGCCCAGTCTTCTGTTTACCATGGACATCAGGTAGTCAATGTGGGGAGAAAAAGAAAAGGTATTGGTCAGGATTATTTCAAGGTAATTAAAGGTTTCCACCTGTTCAAGTATATATCAAGGTCATTCCAAGTGACAATTCAGGGTACCTTTTTCTTAATCTGTGTGCTTGTGAAGAGCATTGTCTTAGTCCTTTTGTAATTTACAACCAGTTTGTTTTTGGAGAACCATTTTTCAAGGGCCTCAAATTTACTCTGGAGGACAGAGGTAAGGCTGCCCAAATCAGGATTCTTGGACTAGATAACAGAATTGTTTGCAAAGAGAAGTATATTTGCAGACTGAAAAGCATCAGGAAGAGATCTAGAAGCAAATGATTTGATACATTTTAATGGACAAACATAGATATAACAACAAGAACAAAGTGCTCTAGCTTTCGGGTCAACAAGTCCTTCGTCAGAAGTGTAATGACAGTTATTTAAAAAAAAAACAATACTTTTAACACCCAGATCATGTAGAAAAAAACAGAAAACAAATCCCCACTGGTTTAAAATACTCATTTGAAAAAAACAGAAGATGATGTCAGAGAAGCTTAACAGTACCATGTCACCTTAAGCTGGGAGAGTCTTGGGCATCAGGAAGGTAATTTATGAATGAGCCAAATAGTAGGGAGCCCAGAATGGAGCCCTGGGGAACATGAATGGATACATTGCTGATGTCTGAGAAGGAGCCATCTATTTTAATTCATTAGGTGCGATTAGTGAGATAACTCTGGAACCAAGTGACTCTGATTAGTGACAGGCTTAAGCCATGGCATTTGTAGAGAAGGAGCTTATGAATGACAAAGTCAAAATATTTTATTAAGTTGATATACTGTAGATGGTGCCAGCCTTGTCTCCATCAACAAGAGCCTCAATGATGAAACTGAAATACTCAATTAGTGCTGCATTGGTGTTATGTTTTGTTTTTAATCCATGTTGATGGGGACAATGTATTTCATATTTTTTCAAAATATGAGACAAGTTGATCATGACACAATTCTCTCAATGGGTTTGGACTGGGGTGAGAGTATGTAAATTAGCCTGTAATTGGAAAGGTTAGAGCAGTTGATATTTTTCAAAACAGATGTAGCCAGTGTGGATTTCCATTTTCCAGGGCACTGGGAGTACTGCAGAGTGAAGTTGAACATTCTGGAAATAAGATAGGACACTTCCTCAACTACCAGGGCAAATTGCATCAAATCAATTGAATCATCCCAATTTTGAGTTAACCAAACACCTTTCTTCTATAATTAGAAATGTCCCTTACTGGAAGAAGTTAAAATAAAATTTAAGATATCCTAGCTTGGGGTCCAGTGTGTATGTGTCAACAAGAACAGGACCTCTGCTGGAGGGCAGAGTTGGCTTAGTGTAGACAACAGAGCTACATTCAGGAAATGTAGCATTGAATTTTCTGGCAAGTTCAGTGGGATCAAATACCTCACATCCATTAACCATGAGCATTTTCTTTTGAGGGTTTGTCACTCTTACTAAGGAGTTCTGTGACATTCTCCCAGAATCTTTTACCATTGCTCCAATTATGGGTTTGCTGAGCCTTGCTGTAGCTAAATTTGGCAAACTGAATCCTAGTAGTGCATTTATTCCTGGCTTCCTTGTATTTTTGCAGATGGACTGGTGATGCAGTCTCCCTGGCCAGCACCCACAGATTATTCCTATATCTCATGAGGGCAAGGAGTCCAGGGTGATCCAACCAGTGGGTGTATCTCTTACTTTGCATGTTTTGAAGGGTGCACATTTACTGCAGGCAGTTGTGAATTCCATGACAAAGAATTCTAGGGCCAAATTAGTATCAAGGGTGGCATTAAGGAGCTCCAATCTAGTTTTGGCATGTTCATTTTGCTTATGACACAACTGTTTATGAACTGGAGGGAAGTATGGGCTGTTTTCCTTCCCACAAGTATTGCACCAGGGAGTAGTTATTGAAGGTATCAGGCAAAACTTTAACCTTTTTGACCATATCTGGTTGCTTTACTAGTATCCAATTATGTAGTGTTGCAGTGGCTGATTTAGAGTTAGTTTCTGTGTGCTCAGGGTAGCCCGTGACATGGGCGACCATGATTGGGTGCATACAAAAATGGCTACTCAATCGTGGTGCATGTCACCGGATCTACATACCAGAAAGGGTGACTGGATGGGGGGATGTACATATAGTGACAGAATATCGCTACATGTACACATGTGCTGGGGGGAGCGATCATGCTCAATGGGGGCGGGTGACGAGGGAGTGTTTTGAGTGGTGGTGCCATGGTGAATTGCTAAGCTGGCCCAGTGGTGCAGTGGGTGGGTTCATGGCTGGGGTTCACGAGGTGCTGGGTTCAGGTATAGGTTCAGGTACATTTTGTTGCACAAGGCCAGAATTTTTTTCATATATTTGCACCCTCCTGACATGCACCTCCCTGGAGTTGAGAATCCTATAGTAGGGGAGTGCAGGGGGTACAGCCACCAGCATAACATTTCAAATTGTAAGTCCCCAGTGCCCTTTTGCTGTGCACCCTGGGAGGACACATTTCTGAAACTGATTTTCGGCAATGTGATGTCATCCTACTGTAGGCGCCGTTATGACAGGGAACCATGTTTAGTGATCATTTGTGTTAAAAATTGATTGGCAATCTTATCTCTCTGCCTTGTACTGAAATTTGTGGTTCAGTTAATATTAATATCTCCATTTACTATGAATTCCCAATTCTGTTTAAATTGTTTAAGTTAGTTAGAGAGGGACTCCATACCTGCTTGCTGTATACCATGAGGGATACAGACCATCAGGTGGACATGAGATTTTTGACATTGACCCAGCAGCAGTTTAGTGGAAGGCACTCACAGTCCTAGACAGTTTTTTGATTCAAACCTTTGAGGCTTGGAGGTCAGATCTGAGACACATCCAGAAGACTCCCCTATCCACCCGCTTGTCTTAGTCTATCTTTTCTGAAGATATTGAAACCTGGTAGTGAGATTGTAGAGTGGGGAATTTGGGGGTAAAACTGGGTATTGGTTAGGGAAATAATATCTGGTGATACTAATATCACCCAGATTTCGTGTTGAGCAAATTTAGGTAGCAGATTACCAATGTTTATTGATATAATGGCCAGCTTCCCTTGACTCCGAGAGTCATGCCTAAAGCTATCTGCAGGGTCTGGGTTAGAGTGGACGTTGCCAGACTGCAAGACTAGCAATAATTTAAGGTCCCTGGAGGCTGTAAGGAAGTGTTTTGGTCTCTAATTTGTATTCTCAGGGACAAGGGACTTGCCAGAGGTCCCAGAGATATATGAATGATTTCAAAACATTTCTCTAGCCCTACCTGTGATAGGTCAGTTTTGTAGTTGGGCTTTGGAACTGATGGTCAGTTTAATGGGATCATATGGGAAAATTTTTTCAGTAAGAAGTCCTGTAGTAAGACCACCATAGCCAGAGAGGACCCCAAAGGTTCATGGACCAATACAGTGGGTAGATGGCTCAAGATTAGTAGCCTTGCAATATTCATGATTACAGTAGAATCCAGATGCCTGCAATCAATAAAATTAGATCCACCTAAATAGTGGAAGGGAGGCAGGCCCTCAGTACTGACAGAGCATAGGAAATAGGACACCCACTCCACCAAGCTAGGGTGCTGGCAAAACCTCAGTGAAAGCTGTGTATCAGTGTAGGCATGGTATGGTCGATTAGAGAAGCAAAACATTCAGTCTACCCAAAATAGTCTCATGCCTAAGAGGCCCACGACCTTGCTATAAAATAGATAAATACAGTATCTTGGACAAGCCTGCCAATTAGGTAGGCAGTAGGATGTGAAACAACCAAGAGCCGCTACACTAATTGTAGGAAAGCAGTGGAACCCAGAGAAGGAGGAAGCGAATCCTGATGGGGGATTCCATTATAAGAGGGATGCAGCTAGGAACACAGGAGGGGAAGGACAGGGAGGTGAGGTGCCTACCAGGTGCCATGGCAGGAGGGATGGAAGGAAGATCCTGGAGATCACTGGGAAGGCAAGATGGGAGGGTGAGCTGGATATCATTATCCACCTAGGAACTAATGACCTGGCAAATGGGGAGCCAAAGGAAGTTCAGGAAGAGTTTAGGAAACTGGGGAAGGGTCTCAAGCAAGTAGCTACTTCTGTCACTTTCTCAGAAGTACTACCTGTGAGAGGCAAGGGAGAGCATAGGAGTGCATGCACTAGGAACCTTAACTCATGGTTGAAGAACTGGTGCTGTGAGGAAGGGTTTGGATTCATTGGTGACTGGGGACCCACCTGGAGGGATGGAGGTTTGTTCAAGCCTGACGGACTGCATCCATCCTGGAGGGGAATCCAAACACTCAATGATAAGTTTAAATGCTACATTGACAAGCATTTAAACTAGCAAAGGGGGTGGCAGGCAAGCAAGGAGGGTACCTACTTGCTCACCCCCCACAGCTAGCAGTGGAACCAGTGAACCAGAGGAGTGGCTATCTCTGCAAAGCAGTGTGCAAAAGATGGAGATTAGTGCCCAAGAGGTGGATAAGCAGAAAAGGGGCAAAATTCAGCAGAAGGGCAGACAGCAAGGAGAACCAGGGATAAATGACAACCAAGGAAGGGGCTGGAGTAGAACAGTGAAACAGTCTAGGGAGGTCAAATCATGTAAAGCCATGTGTGCAAATGCCAGGAGCCTTAGCAACAAGATGGAAGATCTGGAGGCTGTCAAGGTGCAGTCAGACCTGGACATTGTGGCCATCACTGAAACCTGGTGTAATGATAACCACGACTGGGAGATGGCCATACCTGGCTACAACATATTCAGAAGAGACAGAGCAGGCAGGAAGGGAGGAGGAGTGGCACTGTATGTGAAAAATGACATAAGGGCCACAGAGATCCAGGAGGAACAAAATGGGGAGAGATACTGTGGGTTAAGCTGGAAAGGAAAATGGGGACAGCCATCTGCACAGGTGTGGTCTATAGACCACCAGCCCAGGAGGAAGAAACAGATAGGGAGCTGATGCTAGCCATCCAAAGGATGGCAGACAAGGGTGAGGTAGTACGGGTTGGAGACTTCAATATTCCAGACGTGGACTGGAGCATCCTAGCAGCAGCATCAACTAGGAGCAGATTTATCCTGGACTCCCTTCAAGGTGCCTTCCTCAAGCAACTGGTCATGGAACCAACTCGGCAGAAGGCAATACTGGACCTTGTGCTCACAAACAGGGACAGTGTGATGTGGGTAACAGTGGGGGAGCACCTGGGAAACAGTGACCACCAGTTATTGTGGTTTGAAATCACAGAAAGAGCAGAACCAAACCACACAAAAACACGTATCCTGGATGTTGGGGGGGGCAGACTTTGGGAAAATGGGGAGATACTTGAAAGAGGCATTAAGGGGAATGGAACAGGAATCAGGGGTTGAGGAACAGTGGGCAGTATTTAAAATGGGGATTACAAGAACAACAGAATTATGCATTAAGCAGGTTAGCAATAGAAAAAGGAAGAGGAGACCATTATGGTTTTCCAAAGAGGTAGCAAAGAAAGTGAAAGCCAAAAAGATTGCATTCAGGCAATACAAAAAGACACAGGCAGAAGGGATAGAGAGAAGTACCAGGAGAAGCAAAGGGAGGCAGGAGGTCAGTAAGGGAAGCCAAAGCTCAGACAGAAGAGCACATTGCAAAATCAGTGGGTAGAGGGGACAAAACCTTTTACAGGTACATAAGTGAAAAAAGAAGGGCAAAGGGAGGGATAGTGAGACTGAAGGGGAGGATGGGGTCAGTGGAGGGATGACAACAGTAAAGCTGACATATTGAACAAGTATTTCTGCTCAGTCTTTACTGAGGAAGAGGAGGGTAATGGGTCTGAAGGAGTACAAGGTGAGAATGGTGCAGAAATGGACACAAGTCCCTTACATGAGAAAGGGTCCTGAAGGAACTGGAAGTAATAAGAGTTGATAAAGCAATGGGGCCAGATGGGTGCACCCCGGGTCCTAAAGAACTAAGAGAGGTGGTGGCTGAACCTCTGGCTATCCTATTTAGCCAATCACTGGAAACAGGGGAGGTACCCAAAGACTGGAGGATAGCAGATGTAGTCCCCTTATACAAAAGTGGGAACAAAGAGGAAGCAGGGAACTACAGACCAGTCAGCCTCACCTCGGTAGTGGGGAAGATCATGGAAGCACTACTGAAGGAGAGATTGGTGGAACACCTGGTTGTCAATGGACTACAGGACCCAAGGCAGCATGGTTTCACCAGGGGAGGTCATGTCAGACCAACCTGTTGAATTTTTGACTGGGTGACTAGGGAGGTGGATCAGGGGAGGGCAGTGGACATGGCCTATCTGGACTTCAGCAAGGCCTTTGACACTGTGCCATATAGAGACTATTACTCAAACTGGGGAATATGGGTGTGGGCAGGACAGTAGTGTGGTGGGTAGGTAACTGGCTGGGTGGCAGGACACAGAGGGTGGTGGTAAATGGCTGTCACTCCACAGAGGGAGGAGTGACCAGTGGGGTACCACAGGGATCAGTGCTGGGACCGGTCCTATTCAACATCTTCATCAGTGACATTGCACAGGACCTAGATGGCAGAATTTCATTGTTTGCTGATGACACAAAGCTCTGTAACAGAGTAGACACACCAGAGGGTGTAGACAGAATGAGAAGCGACCTGCAGAAACTTGAAGAATGGTCAGGGGTTTGGCAGTTGAAATTCAATGCAAAGAAGTGCAAGATAATGCGTATGGGGCACAAAAACCCTGGCACAATATATCAGTTGGGGGTGAGAATATAGCATGCGCCAAGCAGGAAAGGGATCTTGGAGTTATCATCTCTGATGACCTCAGGTTAGGGAAACAGTGTGACAAGGCAGCAGGTAAAGCAAATAGGATGCTGGGATGTATAGGCAGGGGCATCACCAACAGGAAAAGGGAGGTCATAATTCCACTATACAAGACACTAGTGAGGCCCCACCTGGAGTACAGTGTACAGTTCTGGAGACCACACCTACGTAAGGACATAGACAGGGTAGAGAAGGTTCAGAGAAGGGCAACAAAGATGGTGCATGGATTGCATCACAAGTCCTATGAAGACAGGTTGAAGAAACTGAACATGTTCTCCGGAGGAGAGGAGAGAGGGATATGATAGAGACATACAAGTATCTTACAGGAGGAACAGGGTGCAGGAAAACACTATTTTTAAGCGAAAAAGATGTTCCAGGACTAGAGGACGTGGGATGAAGTTGGAGGGAGGACGATTCAGAGGAAACATGAGAAAGAATTTCTTCACAGAACAGGTGGTGGACAAGTGGAACACCCTGCCAGAGGAAGTGGTGGGGCTGAAACAATCACGGGATTTAAGAATGCATGGGATAGACATAAAGGAATTCTGGAGGTCAGGCGTAAGGGGCAACAGACTTCTAGGAAAACAAACTGAACTTACAAGCTCAAATGGGCAGACTGGGTGGACCATAGGCCCTTATCTGCTGACATTGTCTATGTATCTATGAAACACAGTACAGCAGTTATCCTGTACAATGCAGGTACTAGTGAGGTACACAATACTAAGAGCTGTACTCACAGTGGAATGGAGACTTATGTCTGGGTTGGGAGGAGGCAGCCCAGTGGAGCAGCATGACTGGCTGAACAGCAGACTTATGCCTGACTCCGGGAAGACTCCTTCCTTGTCCTTTGTGCTACAGTCCTTAGCAATGAGGGGATCAGTGCTGAGGGTGGCTATCAAAAGGCATCTGAAAAAGGGAAGTGCAGCTTTGCCCACTAACCTTATAGAAACATAGAATTTGATGGCAGATAAGGACCGCTTGGCTCTCCTAGTCTGCCCATTTCCCTACCTAATGTATAGGCTGCAGATCTTAGTTATCCAGCACCCTACTTCTTCTTATCCCCTCACTATAATTGCCTTATGTCTGACCCATGCATTCTTGGATTTCTCCCACTGTTTTTAACTCCACTATGTCCTCAGGAAGGCTGTTCCATGTATCTACAACCCTCTCTGTGAAAAATTACTTCCTCACATTACCTCTGAGCCATCCCTCCTCTATCTTCAAATGTGCCCCCTTGTTCTTGCACATCTCATTTTCTGAAAGTTGCTACCCTCTTGGATTCTGTTGAGTCTCTTGATGTACTTGAAAGTTTCTATCATGTCCCCCCTCTCTGCGAGTGTATACATATTAAGCTTTTTTAATCTTTCTTCGTATGTCTTCTGGTGCAGACCATGCACCATTTTAATTGCCCTCCTCTGGACAGCCTCCATCCTGTCTGGCTCATGACTCTTACTGATTCTCTAATTCTGTTCTGTGATAGTCTGTTGCTGCAAACTGATGTATTGAAGAAGAAATATGCCATTGCTAAAAAGAATCTTCTGTGTTTTAAATCTACATCACAAAGAGATTGTGTGTTGAACCTGAAGTTCTGCATGTGGTCCATCTGTTATCCCACAACTCCTCCACATACCACCGATGTTATAGCTGTACACAAGCAAAGTCCTGGGAAGATGCACCACAGTGCATGGTCACCTATGTCATAAAGGCGATGTCACTATGGGCCACCAGGAGCTGCTCTCAAAGTGACGCCGGCTTGTCTCCCTTCCCCCATTAGGAGAGTGGCCGATGGACTCTCTCTCACCCCTCCCCATTGGCCTTTATTGCTGATGTCCCAGGTACCAACATGAACCCTAGTTGCAAACATGCTGAGCAATCCCCTATAGTTTGGTGCCTCAGAGTCAGCCCAGAGAAATGTTTTCATTAAAGGAACACTGTCAACCCTTTTTGCATCATATTATTTCTACCTGAAAACCCACATTTTATGATTGCTTGCCTTCTCTAAAACCTGCTAAGTGGTAGGTTGTTTGACTTGCTTCCTTTGTTAGAAAAACTGAAATGTATGGGAATGGTGCAATTATAGCCAAATTTGTTTTGCTCCAAATCCTTGATCAACTCATATTGAATACATCCTGAACATTAGGAACACTGTGCAGCCTCTCATGATGCAGTTGTGTCCTCTCCTTTCACAGCATCATGAGTGGCTGTATTGTGTTGGGGCATTCCCAAGTCCAAGAAAGATGCTGTAGAAGATGATCACAGAATATAAACAAACACATTTGTTCTTAGTAAGACCAGTATGTTGGACAGAAGGGTTGAAAAAAAATTATCTTCTGCCAGTGGAATTCTGGTGAAATGCTAATTTTGCAAAATATCCACAAACATTTTGTGAAATTTCACCAACTTTGTGATTTTGGTTATTAAAAGTATTTGTCCAAATTGCATTAAATTTGCTATGGTGAATTTACCAATGCCTCTGCAGAAGTGTACTAAGTTTCAGATTTCTATAAACATGATAGAGCTATACACCTCCACACATCCAAACATTTTAATATAGAAACATACACATAGAAACATAGAAGATGACGCCAGAAGGGGACCTGTGATCCACTGAGTCTGCCCAAGTGAGGTATCCTGGAACCTATTGTTCACTGGTTAATATGTGCAGACTCGATGGACCAGGAAGGTCCTTTTCTGCCATCATATGTCTATGAATCTATAAATCCATATTACATTTAACAACTATGTTAATTAAAAGTTTTTGTCCAAAGTGCACCATATTTTGTATGGTGACTTTAACAATGCCCTTACATAGGTATGCTAAGTGTCAGATCTCTTTTTTTTAAATTAAAAGTTATTGAAGTTTTACAGTTTTACAAAGGTGCAAGAGATGCATGCATTTAAAGTAATATAAAACAAAAGCACCACAATTATTTATAACTCTGAACATGCATTACAATTCAACCAATACAAGCATGTTATATTAAAAATTAAAACAGAAAGATCTGAGAAATGAAGATATCAGCACACTAAGTTATTCCACTACTTAAAGCTGTTGTGTAATAGTGTGTCAGATCTCTTTAAAGGTGGCTGAGTTATATGCTTTCAAACTTTAGGGCAAACCTCATGGCCCAGCATCAGGGCATCACGCTGCCATGCTTACCACCCAGGTTCAGAAGCTAGCCCAGGAAGTTGTGTTGGAAGGCAGGTCATGGCTAAAACTTATAATTTACATAACCAGAACTTCTCTATTTAGCAGTTTCTATGACTCTTCCAAGAAAGTGTGCAACTAAGTTTCTAATTATCTAGCTTTAAAAGTGGCTAAGTTGTAAGCGTATAAACAATTTCAGAATTGTTCACATAAATATTAAATTGCCAGACTTTGAGTCCCCAGAACTTCACTATCCTAATGTTATGAAATTTGACAGATTCTGGGGGGTCTATACCAAACAGTGTGCATGCCTAATTTCAGATGCCTGGCTATAGCATGGACTGAGTTATAGTCAATGAAAGAATTTCTGAAAATTCTGAAAGATTTCAGAAAACATCATGACATTTCACAGAATTTCATGAAAATTATGTGAATTCAGATTTTCTAATTTTGCCCAGATCTAGTGGACAGTCTGTATTTTACTTTTAAAAAGAAAAACAAGAATCAGAATCCAGTTACCATCTACATCAGCAGTCTCTACATAACGTAAGCAATCATAACGTGTATTTGTAGACTAGGGTCAATCTGAGGCCTAAGGGGGTTGACAGTTTCTCTTTAATGGGAGGTTTCTACAGTAATGGTAGCAATGACCTTTGCAGTAATCCTTCTCTGGATGATAATGTCTGGTTGGAATACTATATGCCCTCAGCTGAACATCAGGCCCTTCAACATTACAACAGGCAATTATTTCCCAGATGAGGACTTCAGTATCTACCCTTATTGTTTAAGAATACCCTCTATGTGTGCAGCGTCTTCTCCACATGGGACAGAGCAACTTAACAGTGTATCATGAGGGAGACTCCTTGTAATATGGGTCAGCCAATGGGCAATGTATGGTTATACTGTAGATCACTAGGGCTAAGTAAAATATATCTTCTTACAGAAAAAGTCTGGCAAAATTCCAATTTTACTTCCATGAAATCATCACATTTTGGTGAAAAGTTCGCAACATTTTGCCAAAACTGTTATTTCAGTTATTTCCATGTAATTTTGTTAGTGTTTGTCCAAATTTCGCAGGTGGTACTGAGACTTTGACAAGGTCCATACAGAAGTGTACAAATTTCAGATCTCTGTCTGAAAAGGTGACTAAGCTATAAACACTGGCTAATGTGGCAATAAGGTAGCATTCATGAGTCTGCATAGTAAAAGTATAGTTGTGCAAAGTGTCATGTCACTATTGTGAGTAATGAACCATGAAGAACAGTTATAGACATCACTGTGAACTAATTTGAATTCTGGCAATATGCCAGATAAGGACTACAGCACACTGACTTAATGGGCTGAGGGAGAACATGCATGTGCAGTATTATTTCTGTACAATGCTACCTGCTGACTCCTTATCAACCCTGCAGATAACAACGTATCTTTTTCCTATTTGAAAAAAGTGGCACCAAGTGATGTCAAGCCTCAAATGTTAAAAGTAGAAGTGACTCAGATCATTGTGACAGAAGTACCTGGATATCTCTTTAGTTATGATTGAAGGTGATGCTGAAAATCACTGTCACAAAAGTGTTGGAGGAGTATCACAGGACCATTCTGCATGGAGGTAAGGTCATTCTGTGGCGTAAAATTCAATGTGAAAGTTAACTTCCAGAAGTGGCATTCTAGTGCATTGCATTTTATGCATCCATGAATCTTTGAGCAAATTGGCTACTAAACAACATTTATCAATTGCAGGACATATTTAATTTAGAAACATAGACATAGACTTTGACAGCAGATAAGGACCTCTTGGCCTTTCTAATCTGCCCATTTCCCTACCTACTGGTTAAGCTGCAGATCCTAGTTAACCAACAGCATATTTCTTCCTACCCCCAACAAGAATTACCTTATGTCTGTCCCTTGCATTCTTGAATTCTCCCACAGTTTTAGACCCCACAACCTCCTCAGAAAGGTGGTTCCATGCGTCCACTACCCTCTCTGTGAAAAAATACTTCCTCACATTGCCCCTGAGCTGACCCCCTCATCTTCAAATTGTGTCCCCTTGTTCTTGCACATCACTTTTTCTGAAAGATGCTACCCTCTTGGACTTTGTAGATTCTACTGAGGTATTTAAAAGTTTCAATCATTTCCCCACTCTCCCTTCTTTCCTCAAGGGTATACATATTAAGCTCTTTTAGTCTCTCCTCATCTGGCTTCTCTTGCAGACCCTGCACCATTTTAATTGCCCTATTCTGGACTGTCTCCATCTTCTCTATGTCCTTGCAGAGATGGGGACTCCAGAACTGGACACAGTGCACCAGATAGGGTCTCACCAACTGTCTGTACAGAGGAATAATAACTTTCTGTTTTCTGCCGGTGATGCCTCTCCCTATACATTCCAGTATCCCCCAAGCCCTCCCTACTGCCTGTTCACATTGCTTGCTAATATTAAGGTAATCTGATATGATTACCTCAAGATCCCTTTCCATTTTTGTTGTTGTTACTACCTCCTTCCTCATTGTTTACGCTTCCCCTGGGTTTTTGTTTCCCAGGTGCATTATTTTGCACTTCTTTGCACTGAATCCAAGCTGCCTAACTTCTGACCATTCCTCCAACCTTGCCAAGTCCCTTCTCATCCTTTCCATGCCTCCTTGTGTGTCAACCCTGTTGCAGATCTTTGTGTCATCTGCAATGAGGCATCCTTTTCCTTCCAGTCCCTCTGCAATGTCACTAATAAAGACATTAAAAAGGACTGGACCCAGTACTGAACAATGCGGTACCCCACTAGTAACCCCCCTTTCTTCAGAGTGGACTCTATTTACTATTACCTCCTATGTCCTGTTGTCCAGCCAATGTTTTACCCAGGCTACCACCCCAAGACCCACTCCCAGGCTGGCTAATTTGTTTATTAATCTTTTGTGTGGGACTGTGGAAAATGCCTTGCTAAAGTCTAGGTAGGCCATGTCCACAGCCCCTCCCTAGTCTGCTACTTTGTCCATCTAGTCAAAGAAACCAATTAGATTCATCTGACATGACCTTCCCACTGTGAATCCATGCTGCCTTGGGTCCTGTGCCCCACTGGCCTCTAGGTACTCAACAATTCTTTCTTCAGAAGTGATTTCATCATTTTCCCTACCACAGAGGTCAAACTGACAGGTCTGTAGTTTCCTGCCTCTTTCTTGCTCCCACTTTTGTGAAGGGGAATCACATCCTCCCTTCTCCAGTCTTCGGGTACCACACCATCCTCTCATGATTTGTTAAAAATGGTAGTCAGTGGTGTCTCTTCCTCCCCCTTAATTCTTTTAGAATTCTGGGGTGAATCCTGTCAGGCCCCATTGCTTTGTCCACCTTCAGTTTTAGGAGTTCTTTCAGAACCCTTTCTTCTGTGAAAGGACTGGGATCCTCACCCCTATCCAGAGTGATTCTGTTAATTGAATTAGGTATCTCGCCCTCCTCTTCCTTTGTGAATACTGAGCAGAAGTATTTGTTCAGTATCCCTGCTTTCTACTGTCCCTCTCTGCCTACCCACCGTCCATTCTATTCTGCCTCAATATCCCTCCCTTTGTCTTTCTACACTCCCTAAAGTACCTATAAAATGTTTTATCCCCCTTCTTAACTGAGTTGGTAATCTTTTCCTCAGTTTGAGGCTTTGCTATTCTGACTGTCTCCCCTGCTTATTTCTGCCTTAACTCGTACAGTTCTCTGTCCTGCTCCTTCTGTGTTTCCTTATACTTTTTTCTCCTTAACATTCCCCACCACCTATTTTGAAAAGCATAGTGTCTTTTACTTTTGTTTTGATTTGTTCATTTGCTTCATACAAAGGCTTGTTGTCTCTGTGATGGCAGTTTTGATGGTTCCCCATTACTGCTCCACCCCTCCTTCTTACCTGTTTGCTAGTGCTTTTTTAGGCACTTTCCCAATTTTACAAAGTCAGCCCTCCTGAAGTCCAGTACCTTCACTTTCGTAGGGTTTGACTCTGCATCACAGTTTATCATGAACCACTCTGTTTGGTGATCACTTGTTCCCAGATGGCTACCCACTTTCAGATCTGAGATCCTCTCACTGTTCCCATTTGAGAATATGAGGTCTAAGATTGCTTCTTCCTGAGTGGGTTCCAACACTAGCTGTCTGAGCCATGCCCCTGTAGGGCATCTAGAATGGCCCTGCTCTTGGATGTGGCTGCAGAAAAGATGCTCCAGTTAACATCTGACATGTTCAGATCCCCCATCAACAATCTGTCCCCTTTTTCTGCCATCTTGAGGATGCCTTCCATCATTACCTTGTCCATCCCCCCCCGAGATAGGGGTCTGTATAACACCTCTGTGCAGATTGTGGTGCCATTTCTTGTCTTTAAGGTGACCCACAGTGCATCCTCTCTTCTCTGTTTACTCTTTTGTTCCATTGCTTTTATCTCTTCCCTTACATAGATAGCTACTCCTCCAACTCTTCTACCCTTCCTGTCTCTCCTGTAGGTTGTGTAACCTGGTATGTTAACATCCCAGTCATGGTTCTCTGTGTACCATGTGTCTGTGACTGCCATGAAATCCAGGCATCCTTCTTCCATCAAGGCCACCAGTTCAGGGAGCTTGTTGCCCAGACTATGGGCACTGGTACTCATCACCCTCCTTTTCTTGATGACCTTTCCCTTTTTGCCCCATTGCTGTCCTTACTGCCTTTGTCATTTTCTCCATTTACCCCACCCTTCTCCCTGTCAATGTCTCTATCTTGGTGTTTACCTCACTGACTACTCTGATTTGTTTTGGGGATAGGATTTCCCTGCTCCTTTATAGTGCCTCTCCCTTGGCTAGTTTAAATGTTTGCCAATGAAGCATTTAAACCTATCGCCTAGGATCCTGGTCTCCCTCCTGGAGAGATGCAGACCATCATGCCAGTATAGGCTTACATCACTCCAGGTGGACCCCCAGTCTCCAATGAAGCCAAACCCCTGAGCTCTGCACCAGTTTTTCAACCACTGATTATATCCCATGGTGTGGAGCACCCTAGCCTCACCCATGTCATAGACAGACAGCACATCTAAGAAGATTACTGTGCATGCTACTTGTCTAAGGCACCTCCCCAACTCCACAAACTCCTCCTTCACTGTTCTGATCCCTTTCCCAGCCAGGTCATTTCTCCCTAAGTGAACAATGACATCCATCTTCCTCTCTCATGCAGCTGCTTCCATGATCCTGAGGATTCACTCCCTGTCCCTCCAAGCCATAGTACCTGGTAGGCATCTTACCTCCATCTCCCCTTCCACCCCATTTTTACCCTCCTAACAATAGAGTCCCCCACCAGGAGTTGTTTCCTTCTCCTGTAGGGTCCCATGCCACCCTTCTGTGGGTCTCCTTTGTGGAGGTTCCCAACATCCTCCTTGGTCTCCACTGTGGGTGCCTCTATAGAGGAACCATACTCTGCCAGAGTGGTATACAAACTGTGGAGAGGTACAAATGGAGAGATGTGCCTCTGTTTCACAACCTTCAACCTCCCTGAGCCCTCTGTGGTCCAACTGCTCCTCTTTCTTGGCAACCTCTGAGGCAGTGGCAGTGGCCCTGGTGGTCTTTGGGTAGGAAAGGAGGTCCCCCAAATCCTGGCCAACTAAGCCTGGAGGTGAGCAACTTCCTCACTCAGCCGAGAGAGGTGCCTGCAGATGGGACAACACTGCATCCTCCAGAATGTCTCCCAGAAGACTGCTGTTCCACAGCCACTGCACTGCACCACTCCCATCATGTCTTTTTTCTGGCCCCCCTTAACTGTTGTTATGAATACTTAATCTTTCCCCCCTCTCTCTCTCTATAGATATATATATATATATATATTTAAATATATATTTTCCCCCTACCAGGTCATAATGTCACACACTTAATAGCATATGACATTATAGCTAAACTGGTGCAGCGTAGTATGCAAGCGCTAATGGTGCAATACCAAGTATACTGTTGTATGTGGTATTGATAAGACCTCTGCTGGGAGTGGGTTCCATTGAGCACCTGCTGTGGCTTACAGGACTGAGCCACAACAGCAGCAATCCAGGTGCTGCATCTGGGAGTGGGTTTGATTCCTGGTCCCAGAAACTTTTTTTTTTTTACTTGTGCGCTCCCTGTGTTGCCCCTGCCCTGGAGTTGAGAATATTTAGTGGGTGAGGTTCAGGGTCACAGCCCCCCCCCCGTAGAGGGGTGTGGGGAGGGCAGAGCCCCCACAGACAAAAAACGTATGCCTCATGACTGAAATCACGCTGTATTGGCAGCACAATTTTTTAATGCTGCATAATGTCGTGCAACATTTTTACCCTGTGCCTTTTTTTCCTACTTACCTACTGCCTCCGTACCCTTAAAGCTCCTGATCTTCCTGTTCTAAGACAGGAAACTTTGCTATGCTTACCAACTCTTGAGTCTGTATCTGCAATAACAGTGGAGCAATAAACATAAACATATTTTGAATATTTTCTTGCAGTGTATTAAACAAATTGTAAAATGTTGAACTCCTATAACTTATAAATCAGACAACCAGTTACCTCTCTATTTAGCCATTCCTATGATTCTTCTAAGAAAGTATGGTATTCATACACATTTTCAGTTATCTAGCTCCAAAGGTGGCTATGTTTTAAACACAGAAATATTTTAAGAAATGTTCACACGGATAGTTCATTGCCAGAAGTTCAGCTCCTATAACTTCTCCCATCCTTATCCAAATGTGATGAAACTTGACATTCTTTTAGGGCCTTTTCCATAAAATATGCTTGCCATAGTTATAATATCTAGCTATAATATTGCTAAGTTATGACCAATTAAATACTTTCAGAATATTCTGCATAGTTTAGAAAATGCCATGGAATATGGTGAAAATTCCACATAATGGACTTTGCAGATTTTGTCCAGCTCTACAGATCACTGTTTGATGCATAATTATTGGTGCATATACATGAAGGTGCACAGACATTGCAGATTTATGGTGTAAGCACAGTGCACAGCTATGCGGCATGCAAGGCTCCTCAATACATGGCATGCTCGAATGTGAGTGTGCACCACATGCACACTGGGCACGTGACAACACAGGCCATGTAGCACTGTGTGCACCCTGCAGGGGAGTGGCCAGGATACACGGAACACCCCTTGATCCCGCCATATATGGGTATGTACCACACCCGGTACTGCACCACAGAAGTAAATGCCATGCAGCACGAGATGTACAACACAATGGCAGATGTGGAAGGTGGTGCATATGGCAGTCTTGCAACACAGGAACTGGGGGAAGTGGCAACTGGACTAGGTGCATGGCGGCACTGACATGGCCATGCAAATTAGATATTTGGTTGAGGGATAATAGATAAATAATGTCCCACATAGTGTGGGGAACTGTCTCAATGGGCTCTGACCTTCTTATGTTCTTTCATACCAAGTAAGTAAAGTAATACACAGGGAGGAGTACATCCCAGATGCCCAACTTTACAAGTGGCAACATGGTGGCGATAGTCACCTGCATCCACCGGAACTAAAGTTGTCTGTGTGGTGCTCTGGCACTGACCACTGTCCCAGAAGAAAAAGCCAAGCTGTGGCTGAGTTTCAGGGTGGCATGAATGCCACTGGCTCGGAAACCGCGACTTTCACACCCATCAAGCACAAGTAGTGTGACCTGCTTCTTCCTAACCTGCTCTGTAGTGTTGGGTGAGACAACTGCATTGATTATTAAACCTGCTGACATTCGCTGGTGTGTCATTACTCTCTCAGGAGGTTGTGGGGCTGGAGGTGGTTCAGGTTGCAGCTGTCTGTGTCCACTCTCAGGGGTCTGGGTGGGGTGGTGTATTGCTGCCCCTGCTGCACTGGTGTGGCTTATGTATTGTTGGGTGCCTGGTCACACATGCACTGTTGTCACACCAAGGCCATTGCCACCACATTGCCTGCGTCACCTCCTCGCACCACCCTACCTCTCAGCTGTCCCTGATTATCAGGCCTGTCCCATATTCTGCCTTTACAGTTTACTCTGTCCCTCCTACTTATTGTGTGTCCGTGACCAAACAGTGGGGGGTTGTCAGCACAATCTAATGTCATTCATTACCGTTAAAGTCATGTTCTGTCTTAGTAACTGCAGTTTACACTGAGCCCCTTATTCTACCAGCTTCCTGAGTGGATGTCACCAATTGTGCAGTTATGTCCCGATTTAGGTCCTTTGTCCATGCTGACTTTAAGACTTGCGCCTGTTGCCTGGGGCAGGAGTTTGGGAGGTACAGTATGCACACCATGCCTGCCTGGACCAGGCATGCAGCTGGTGGTGCTGGGTATAGTCCTTCTACTTGAGCACTGCCCACTGCCTTCACAGCCATGAACACACTGACCAACATGAGCCTGCATGTGCGCCACAGTCCTGTGCTGCCACGTGTGTGTCCGGGCTGTGGTGGTGCTGCCGTGGGACAACTTGTTTTCTGCCCCACGTGGCATTACTGGGCTGCCAACATGGGTGCACATTGCATTATGCCACCTTAACCCATGATGTAGTTCTGCATGCGGCCATCCATGCAACTCATCATCACATGTTGCTTTGTGTATGTGTGCAGCAGCTCACTGTGCATCTCGCTATGCGGCCATGCCCCTGCAGATGTTCAGTGCATAGCAGCCACAGATGTCTGTGTATCTACACTACACAGACTGCTACATGTTTGTCATGCATAACCCCAGTTGGAGGTGTCCACATTAGGGCGACGTAATGTCCTATGTGTATGCGCTTCACAAGTCTGTGCACGCCACGGGTCATTCATGCATGCCTGTAGGGCCCATTGAGATTAGTTTTTATGATTTAGGTAACTTCTTCCTTTTACTAATTATGCAGTCATTTCTTTGCTTGCGTTTTCTCCTTTCTCCTTTCTCCACATTTTCTCCTCATTCTTTTCAGTAAATTTTATTATGCAATGCCCTCATCTGTTCTGTGGTTTATTCTGTCCTTGACCACACTCACACACACACACACACACACACACACACGTCTTTCAGCTGGACCGCGTAAAGATCCACTTGTTACTAGAAGCCAGAGAGTCTTGCACTATGGGGAAACTGCTACCAAAAACAAATACATGTGTCCAACTAGCATTTGGAGTACCTGTAATCAGAAAAGATGGAGAAGTGTTGGCTAGTGCATAAATCCTTTATTCATCGTAGTGTCTCAGTACAAACATAAAAATGCAAGCTGAACAGGGCATGAGCCACCTAATGTGTTTCACACTATTCAAAGTGCTTTTTCAAAGGCTTGTGAATATTTTAAATGTGGTCATTCATCTGAACTGTACATCTGTCTGAATTCTAGACACATTTGTTCCAGATCCCCCTTTTCCCACAAAAGAGACCACGCACTCCATATTTAGGTTTGGCTGCTCAGTCAGCAAAGCCTTTTATTATTATTCCACTTCAAAGTGTAACTATATACACTTCTACAATATTGAGTTCCTTCTACTTCTTTCTTAAGTCCACATTTTATTCCAATCCTTTTATTTCAAACTTTGATTTATTTTGTTTTCTCTCCCTGGGGCGTTGAAGACCCGAGGGGGTCTTGTTCCACTCCTTTCCTGGGTGTAAACCCGAGCTGGTCTTATACTCTCTTTCTTTTCTGGGCAGGTCCAATTCCTGCTCCCCCTTTATTGTCCACTTATCCAGGTGTCCATACCTTGCCTTTTCCGGTTTCTGTTCCCCCTTATGTTCTTTCCTAACTCCCATCTTGCTTTTTGTATTTTTCTTATCCAGTCTTTCCTTCCGACCTTCCATTAGCTTGCCTCCAGCTTGCGTTGGATGGCAAGCTTCCCCCCATTTCTCCCCCCACTACCCATGGCCATCCTTTTGTTAACCACTGATCTATGCCCCTACCCAGTTCCATGATAAATATGTGATTTCCCATCTGGGATAGGTGCACCCCATCGGCCCTATATAGCCCATGTATCCCCTCTTCTATCTCCTCATGCTTAATGGCAACTCCTCCGTTCTTTTCATAAACCTCCCCACCCTACTGTTCATCTGCCTCCTCACTTTTTCTATGGCCTTATGCTGTCTGGCTTGCCTCCACACCCTACATGGAATCATTTTAGACCACATAATTGTTATTCCTGGCCACCATGCTCTCCTGACCATGACATCTCTCTGTATGTTGTTAAAAATTTCTAACCATGGACCACGTCCTAGGTCATTCCTGCTCAGGTGTAGTATAAGGAGGTCTGGGGCCTTGTTGTTCTTCCCCATCTCTAGGAGTAAGGGAAGGAGCTGCCCCCATCACATTCCATGTAATCCTTTCCACAGAATCCTTATTCCGTCGTAGTCAAAACCCAGCTGCCTTCCACCTATCTTCTATGCTGCCTCCCTTTCTGCCCAGTAGATGTGTGAGTGTTCCACCATCCTTATGACCTTCCTTTTCCTTGCTTCTACAACAACAATAGGCAACAGTGAAGACAGCAGCCCTCATTAAACTGCCCCCCTCCCACTTTCTTCCCGCACCTTATCCTTTTAACTCTTTCCTGTAGGGAAGACAAGATTGCAACAGATTAATGTACAGTATTTCTAATGTATTTCTTGTAACAGTCTGATGACCATCGCTCTATGGCCTTTATGTCCTCCCCCCTTTTCCCTGTGCCGCTGCCTCAGATGCTGCCCCAATCCTGAGAGAATGATAGGAGAACCTGTCTGTGTTTTTTCCTAATTCTATTATGCTTTGTTTTAACACCCCTGAAATTTGACTCCCTTTTACCACGTTCCCATCACTGTGTATAAACTGTGGGCCCTCCTTTTTAGGTCTGATCCTGAGGTAACTACACATCAGCTGGCAGGGGCACAGGTCCTGATTTTTACTTGGTTCAATGCTTACTCTATAACCCTTCCCTATCGGATCCATCTTTGAGCTCGCAATTTCGAGGGAGAACCCCTTCCCTGTCCATTGCATATCCTCATACTGTGGACCCTTCCCTGGAGAGGGTGTACTTGACCCCACTATTTCTGACACTCTGAACACTCCCTTGAGTAACACCGCAAACAGTGCTTTAAATAGAATTACTTCATATGGGGTGTAGCAAATTTTTGCCAGATTTTCTTGAATCCTTTCTAACAGGTGCTCTGAGACTGATTCTCTACTATCCTTCCCCCTCCCTTTCAGCCTTTGCCACCCCATCATCATCCTTCTTACCAAAATACTATTGAATGGCTCCCCCCAACCTTTCATCCTGCAGACCCATCCTACCACCGCTAGCTGTACTCTAACCATGGCGTAGGCTGCTCCTTCCTCCCAGCTTGACACTACAAACCTCCCCACCTGCTCTTCTGTGACTGACCCACTTACCTCCATGGCATGGCAGGTTCTGAAAACCTGGAAAATTCTTGATGAGCTTTCATAAGCTTTTAAAGTGTTGTCTTGCCCAAGAGCTTTGAAAGAGATGTGCTGCTCCTTCCAGCCAATCTCCCATAGCTCCTCTGGGATCTTCTCTCCCATTGGATGTGTGTTGGGAGCTAGTACCCGAAACCTCATCATCTGTAATCGGGAGAGGCTGTAAGTCATAGAGTTCTTTTTTCCTGCAGTGTGCCTGGCCTTGAAACTCATGCTGAGCCTCATCCCCTGTAAGACTAGCTGCTGTAGTATGCAAAGTACCAGGACTGACCTTGACCCCCAGTTGTTCAGCACATCAACAACTGCCTTATTGTCACACCAGAATGTGACCCGCTGGTTCTGTAACCATGCTCCCCACGTTTTCGACAATGCCCAAATGAGAAAAATCTCCAAAAAAGTGGTGTCCTTTGTCAGTCCCACCTTGATCCACTCTTGTGGCCATGGTTCAGCCATCCACTTCCCTTTGAAGTAGGCTCCAAACCCATGTCCCCCCGAAGCATCTGTGTAAAGTTCCAAATCCGTGTTGAATAGCTATTCCTCCTGCCAAATGGTTATCCCGTTGTGTGTTTTTATAAATAGTTTCTAAATGTTTATATTCTCCTTAATCTCTCTCCCTAGTGTGACCCAATGATATGGTTTTGTTCCCCCTGCCATGGCCCTTGCCAGACGTCATGTAAACGTGCGCTGTGGCCCTATTGCCCTACACGAAAAATTAAAGTGACCCATTAACCGTTGGCTGGTAATTAGGGGCACCCGCTTCTTTTTTCCTATCTCTAATAACATTCCCCTTAATTTAATTATCTTCTGGCTTGGCAGGTAAAGCAAACCCTGTTCTGCATCCACCTCTATGCCTACGAATTCCAAACACCTGCTGGGGCCCTCCATTTTTTCTCCTGCTAATGGCACTCTGAGCTCCGAACACAACTCTTGAAAGTCCTCCAGCATCACCCGTATCCCTCTTTCTCCTTCCCCTATAAACAAAAAATCGTCCAAGTAATGGACTACTGTGTCGTGCCCATACCTGTTTTTGAATACCCACTGCAGCCATGTGCCAAATTTCTCAAAGGTGGAGCATGCCACCGAACAACCCATTGGCATGGCCTTGTCAAAATAATACTCCCCTTCTGTCTGGAAACCCAACAACTCCCAATCCTCTCTGCGGACTGGCAACAGCCTGAATGCAGACTTGATGTCTGTCTTTGCTAGCCATGGATTGTGCCTCACCCTGATGATATCCACCTCATCCTCTAAGGTCCCATAGCATACCCTACTATCCTCTTCTGAAATGTGGTCATTGACCAATTCTTTTTCTGGGTAGGATAGGTGGTGCATCACTCTATATTCTACCACCTGTTTTTTAGGGACCAGGCCCAACGCAGATACTCATAGGTGCTGGAAAGGGGGTTCTTTAAAGGGGCCCTCTATTCTATCTGCTTCTTTTTCACTCTCAATTTTCTTTTTTAGCAGTATTTCCCTCCCCTTAATGGATTTAAAATTTGTTGCCCATGTTCTAAATCTTTTCGCTTGGTAATGTAAGCTAAAGCCTTTTTGAAAGCCTTCTATTAATTCCAACCCCGCCTTCTCATTAGGGTACCCTTTTAACCATCGTTCTATTACTTCAACTCTAATAGGGTTTTTTTGCTAACTGGAAATGGCCTGCTTTACTTTTCCTCTTGGTGGTACCCTCTCCTGGCTGTATATCGTCTTCCTCTTCCTGCACTTTCTCCATGTGTTCCCCTGTGGCCCCCCCGAAAGGAATAGTTACCTTGACTTCCCCCGGGACCGGCTTCTCCATAGGCTCCACATCAAGAGGCTGGGTGAGTTCCCCCACATTTTGAACAGGCATGCCTGAATCTGCAGTGTGGGAAGGAGCAGTGTGCCCTGTTGTACCCCAACAACATTTTTTGCATCACAGCCCTCCCTTCTGCCATTCACCTTCTCCTCCTCCTGCTACTGTCATAGTTTCCCACCATAGGTCATTATGTCTTGAATCCCATAGACAATCCTCCCCGTAATTAGCCTTCTGCATCCTAAACTTCTCATCAAACTGTAACCAATTCATGCCCCTCATCATCTTAAATGCATTTCTTATAATCCGTGAATAAGCTAACAGGGGAATGCCCAATTCAGGCTTCTTTTCCTGTGCTATAACACTGAAATATGTGAAACCCAGGGTCCATGCTTCCCATGATTTTCCTTTATATGTGGGCCCTTTCTGCTCCTCTCCCTTCTTGACCAGCACTACTGCAGCCACCAATCCTTTTCTACTGAAAGTCTCTTTTTCCTGATGTAATTCCACTGTCTTCTTGTCTACCAGGGCAAAAATATCAACAAATTCTCCCTTCCAGAATTTTCTTTTGTTACTACTGGCACATGATCTCCTATACGCACCCCACCACCCCTTTTATCTTCCCTATCCCTTCTTTTCCCCCTTCTGTCTGTTTTGTATATTTATCCTTTTCTTCTAACTCCCCCAGTACTTTTTGTAACTTCTTAATGCCATCTCCCCCATACCTAGTAGCAATTGCTCCACATATTCCTTCATGCTACTCATGAATGTCAACACTGTACCTGATTCTAGAAGGGTAGTGTGGTGATTGTGGGGGACTTCAACATGCCAGGAGTGGACTGGAGTACCCCAATAACCAGGAACAGAAGGGAGCAGGTACTGCTGGATGCCTTTCAGGACAGCTTCCTGCTGCAAATGGTCAGTGAACCAACCAGGTTAGGAAATACCCTTGACTTTGTGCTGGCAAAAGGGGACTTTGTGAGAGAACTTACAGTGGAGGAACCGCTGTCAGGGAGTGACCACCGCTCAGTATGGCTCACATTGGATATGGGCAAGGAAGGAGTGGAATCTGGAACAATAGTGCTGGACTTCAGGACAGCCAACTTTAGGAGGATGGGGGAAGTGGTAAAAGGGTACCTGGCCAGAATTCAATCTAGTATGGACACTAACGAGAGGTGGGAGCTCATAAAGCTGGGGATAGTGGAGGCAACCAAAACCTGCTGCAAAGCCCAGAGCAAGAAGGCCAGGGCTAAGAAACTGATCTGGTTGAGCAAGGAGGTCATAGAAAAGGTAAGGAGGAAAAGAGCTGCCTTTAGGAAGTACAAGAAAACAGAGAGGGGAGGACAGGGAGGAGCACTTGACAGAATCAAAGGAGGTGAAAGGGCAGTAAGGGGAGCCAAAGCATCTACGGAACTCAGGCTGGCACAAGGCATTAAGAAGGAGGAGAAGGACTTCTTTAAGTATATCAGGGAGAAAAGGAGCTGTAAGGACCACATAGTAAGGATTAGGAAGGAGGGGGTTGGGTGGAAGCAGGGTGCGATAAGGCAGAAGCACTAAATGAGTACTTCTGCTCAGTATTTACTAAAGAGAAGGGGGGGTGACACCCAAGGTGGGAGAAATGGCAGAAGCAGGGGGGAAGTGGTGACAGATGGGGAAATCATGGAGAGCAGAGTTCGAGAGGGTTTGAAGGCACTGAGGGTGGACAAGGCACCAGGCCCAGATGGCATCCACCCTAGGGTACTGAAGGAGTTGGCAGAGGTCCTTGTAGGACCTTTGGCAGACCTATTTAATGCCTCACTACATTAGGGGTGTTTACCTCAGGAATGGAGGATGGCTCATGTGGTGCCCCTCCACAAGAGTGGCCCCAAGGATGAACCGGGAAACTACAGACCAGTGAGCCTCACATCCATCATGGGTAAGTTAATAGAGACTATCCTGAAGGAGTTGCTGGTGGCCCTCCTAGAGGCCAAAGGACTAAAGGACAGCAGACAGCATGGCTTCATATGTGGCAGATCCTGCCAAACCAACCTGGTCAAGTTCTATGACTGGGTAACTAGGCAACTGGACAGGGGCCATGCAGTGGATGTCCTGTATCTGGACTTCAGTGAGGCATTCAACTCAGTGCCACATGGAAGGATGGGAAGGAGGTTAGTAGGCACGGGGGCAGGTGTAAAGCTGGTGAGATGGGTAGGAAACTGGCTGCAGGGAATAATATAATTGTTTTTGTTTTTGGGCTGTTGAAAATTTAAAACATAGTGGTGGTGTAATTCTGTGCTGTCTTTAATTGCTTCAAATTTTGCCCCCCTTCTCCCAACTCTTAATTATATGCCCTGTTAAATCTGATTGACAGGAGCTAAACACAGGGTATAGTAAGGGGTGTGAAGTAGGAGGAGCATAAGGGGGAAGAAGCCCACCCTCAGCACACAAGTGTTTTGACTCATTTATTTATCTATTGGTTTCTTTTTTTTTTAAGAAAATTATCTGAGGATCAGTTGCAGGATTTTTAGGACAGTAAACTAATAAAAAGGGAAGTAGGAGAGCTTCAGTAGCAGACAAGTAGTGGAATTACAGTATAATGTGGGGAGTGGTGCAATGCAGTGGCTGCGGGGCAGCCATATTCAAGCAGACCTTCTGGACACTGAGGTGCTTCCCTATCTGCATAAATCTTCCTGGACTGCGGGATGAGGTAGCCAGACACAGACCGGAAGTAAACTGGGTCAGGAGTACCATCTCCCATATCCAGAGACCACCCAGTCTAATGCAACTGCCTCAAAGGATGTCGAGAATCAGGAGCACTTGGATGACAGTGGGCTCATGGAGGGTTAGAGTGGTCAGGCAGAGGCACATCCCAGATCCTATTCCATTCAAGAACTCATATGCTACACTGGCAAATGAGGAAAACCAAATAGAGGGACCCAGAGAAGTGGAAGGAAAGGATGTGGAGGTTAGCCAAGGAGGTGACCTCAGTGGGGAAAGCAGTGGACCCCAGAGGAGGAGGAAGTGAATCCTGGTGGGGGACTCCATCATAAGAGGGCTCCAGCAAGAAACACAGGAGGGGGAGGACACGGAGGAGAGGTGCCTACCAGGTGCCATGGCATAGAGGGATGGAAGGAAGGTCCTGGGGATCACTGGGAAGGCAAGACGGGAGGGTGAGCTGGATGTCATTATTCACCTAGGCACTAATGACCTGGCAAATGGGGAGCCAAAGGAAGTTCAGGAAGAGTTTAGGAAATTGGGGAAGGGTCTCAAGCAAGTAGCTACTTCTGTCACTTTCTCAGAAGTACTACCTGTGAGAGGCAAGGCAGTGCATAGGAGTGCATGCACCAGAAACTTTAACTCATGGTTGAAGAACTGGTGCTGTGAGGAAGGGTTTGGGTTCATTGGTGACTGGGGACCCACCTGGAGGGATGGAGGTTTGTTCAAGCCTGACGGCCTGCATCCATCCTGGAGGGGAATACAAGCACTCAATGATAAGTTTAAATGCTACATTGACAAGCATTTAAACTAGCAAAGGGGGGTGGCAGGCAAGCAAGGAGGGTACCTACTTGCTCACCCCCCACAGCTAGCAATGGAACCAGTGAACCAGAGGAGTGGCCATCTCTGTAAAGCAGTGTGCAAAAGATGGAGATTTGTGCCCAAGAGGTGGATAGGCAGGAAAGGGGCAAAATTCAGCAGAAAGGCAGACAGCAAGGAGAACCAGGGATAAAGGACAACCAAGGAAGGGACAGGAGTAGAACAGTGAAACAGTCTAGGGAGGTCAAATCATGGAAAGCCATGTGTGCAAATGCCAGGAATCTTAGCAACAAGATGGAAGATCTGGAGGCTGTCATGGTGCAGTCAGACCTGGACATTGTGGCCATCACTGAAACCTGGTGTAATGATAACCACGACTGGGAGATGGCCATACCTGACTACAACATATTCAGAAGAGACAGAGCAGGCAGGAAGGAGGAGGAGTGACACTGTATGTGAAAATGACATAAGGGCCACAGAGATCCAGGAGGAACAAAATGGGGAAAGATACTGTGGGTTAAGCTGGAAAGGAAAATGGGACAGCATCCACACAGGTGTGGTCTATAGACCACCAGCCCAGGAGGAAGAAACAGATAGGAGTTGATGTTAGCCATCCAAAGGATGGCAGACAAGGGTGAGGTAGTACTGGTTGGAGACTTCAATGTTCCAGACGTGGACTGGAGCATCCCAGTAGCAGCATCAACTAGGAGCAGATTTATCCTGGACTCCCTTCAGGGTGCCTTCCTCAAGCAACTGGTCTTGGAACCAACTCGGCAGAAGGCAATACTGGACCTTGTGCTCACAAACAGGGACAGTGTGATGGGGGTAACAGCGAGGGAGCACCTGGGGAACAGTGACCACCAGTCACTGTGGTTTGAAATCACAGAAAGAGCAGAACCAAACCACACGAAAACATTTATCCTGGATTTTAGGGGGGCAGACTTTGGGAAAATGGAGAGATACTTGAAAGAAGCATTAAGGATTATGGGACAGGAATCAGGGGTTGAGGAACAGTGGGCAGTATTTAAAATAGGGATTACAAGAACAACAGACTTATGCATTAAGCAGGTTAGCAAAAGGAAAAGGAAGAGGAGACCATTATGGTTTTCCAAAGAGGTAGCAAAGTAAGTGAAAGCCAAAAAGATTGCATTCAGGCAATACAAAAAGACACAGGCAGAAGGGGATAGGGAGAAGTACCAGGAGAAGCAAAGGGAGGCAGGAGGTCAGTAAGGAAGCCAAAGCTCAGACAGAAAGAACACATTGCAAAATCAGTGGGTAGAGGGGACAAAACCTTTACAGGTACATAAGTGAAAAAGAAAGACAAAGGAGGGATAGTGAGACTGAAGGGGAGATGGGGCAGCGTGGAGGATGACAACAGTAAAGCTGACATGTTTAACAGGTATTTCTGCTCAGCCTTTACTGAGGAAGAGGAGGGTAATGGGTCTGAAGGGAGTACAAGGGGTGAGAATGGTGCAGAAATGGACACAAGTCCCTTTACACGAGAAAGGGTCCTGAAGGAACTGGAAGTAATAAGAGTTGATAAAGAAATGGGGCCAGATGGGGTGCATCCCTGGGTCCTTAAAGAACTAAGAGAGGTGGTGGCTGAACATCTGGCAATCCTGTTTAGCCAATCACTGGAAACAGGGAGGTACCCAAAGACTGGAGGACAGCAGATGTAGTCCCCTTATAGAAAAGTGGAATAAAGAGGAAGCAGGGAACCACAGACCAGTCAGCCTCACCTCAGTAGTGGGGAAGATCATGGAAGCACTACTGAAGGAGAGATTGGTGGAACATCTGGTTGTCAATGGACTACAGGACCCAAGGCAGCATGGTTTCACCAGGGGAGGTCAGTCATACCAACCTCATTGAATTTTTGACTGGGTGACTAGGGAGGTGGATCGGGAGGCAGTGGACATGGCCTATCTGGACTTCAGCAAGGCCTTTGACACTGTGCCACATAGAAGACTATTACACAAACTGGGGAATATGGGTGTGGGCAGGACTGTAGGTGGTGGGTAGGTAACTGGCTGGGTGGCAGGACACAGAGGTGGTGGTAAATGGCTGTCACTCCACAGAGGGAAGAGTGACCAGCGGGTACCACAGGGATCAATGCTGGGACTGGTCCTATTCAACATCTTCATCAGTGACATTGCACAGGACCTAGAAGGCAGAATTTCACTGTTCGCTGATGACACAAAGCTCTGTAACAGAGTAGACACACCAGTGGGTGTAGACAGAATGAGAAGGGACCTGCAGAAACTTGAAGAATAGTCAGGGGTTTGGCAGTTGAAATTCAATGCAAAGAAGTGCAAGGTAATGCATGTGGGGCACAAAAACCCTGGCACAATATATCAGTTGGGGGGTGAGGATATAGCATGCACCAAGCAGGAAAGGGATCTTGGGGTTATCATCTCTGGTGACCTCAAGGTAGGGAAACAGTGTCACAAGGCAGCAGGTAAAGCAAATAGGATGCTTGGATGTATAGGCAGGGCATCACCAGCAGAAAAAGGAGGTCATAATTCCGCTTTACAAGACAGTAGTGAGGCCCCACCTGGAGTACAGTGTACAGTTCTGGAGACCATACCTACGTAAGGACATAGACAGGGTAGAGAAGGTTCAGAGGAGGGCAACAAAGATGGTGCATGGATTGCATCACAAGTCCTATGAAGACAGGTTGAAGGAACTGAACATGTACTCCCTGGAGGAGAGGAGGGAGAGAGGGGATATGATAGAAACATACAAGTATTTCACAGGGAAGAACAGGATGCAGGAATACACTATTTTTAAGCAAAAAAGACGTTCCAGGACTAGAGGGCATGGGATGAAGTTGGAGGGAGGACGATTCAGAGGAAACATGAGGAAGAGTTTCTACTCAGAACGGGTGGTGGACAAGTGGGACACCCTGCCAGAGGAAGAGGTGGGGGCTGAAACAATCATGGGATTTAAGAATGCATGGGATAGACATAAAGAAATTCTGGAGGTCAGGGGTAAGGGGCAACAGACTTCTAGGGAAACATAAACTGAACTTACAAGCTCAAATGGGCAGACTGGGTGGGCCATAGACCCTTATCTGCTGACACCATCTATGTATCTATGCAACAGAGGGTGGTGGTGGGTGGGGAGCTCTCACACCCAAGGGCAGTGGCAAGTGGTGTTCCACAGGGCTCAGTGTTGGGACCAGTGTTGTTTGGGATTTTCATTGCAGACATATCATGGGACATCAAGAGCAAGATCAGTCTGTTTGCTTATGATACCAAGGTAGGCATGGTGGTGGATGATCTAGGGGGAGCAGGGGTTGAAGGATGATCTGGCAAAGCTTGAAACCTGATCAGACACCTGGCAACTGGGCTTTAATGCCAAAAAGTGCAAGGTGCTGCATTTTGGGATGAAGAACCCAAGGAGGAGTTACCAGCTAGGGGGAGTGCAGCTAGCCTAGACAGAGGAGGAGGAGGATCAGGGTGTGCTCATTACAGGGTCAATGAACAACTCAGCACAATGTAGGAAGGCAGCTGCAAAGACCAACAAAATGCTGGGTTGTATTGCAAGGGGTATATCCTCAAGGAGGGAGGAGGTGATTCTGCCACTGTATAGGTCATTAGTTAGACCACATCTGGAGTACTGCGTGCAGTACTGGCATCCGTATCTGAAGAGGGACATTAAGTTACTGGAGGGGGTGCAGCACAGGGTGACAAAGATGATCAAGGGTCTGGGGGACTTATCATACCGAGAGGAGGTTGAAGGAGTTGAACATGTACTCACTGGATGAGAGGAGAGACAGGGGTGACATGATTGAAACCTTTAAATACATGAAAGGAATAAACAAGACTGGTACAGAGTGGCTGTTCAAAGTAAGGGAGGGAGGGAGGGCACCAGGGCCATCGATATGAGACTGGAGTGAGGAAGGTTCAGGAGGGAGATGAGGAGACACTTTTTACAGAGAGGGTGGTGGCTGGGGATGCATTACCTGCTGAAGGGTATGCAGTAGAACAGTGGACTGCTTCAAACGAGGATGGGACAGGACAAGGGGGAAGGTTAATGAAGGGGAAGGGTGGAAGGGAGGGGCAGCTGCAGAATAAGGGGTGCTAGCTTCACAGTCGAGCAGACTTGATAGACCTCTAGGCCTTTATCTGCTGGCAAATTTCATATATTTGTATGGTCGTATTCTCTGTGGGGTTCCTTTGGTGCTCCAATTGCTGCCTTGTCTCCTGGTTCCGTTCTTTCTCGTGTTCCATTTGTTGGGGCCTGCAGGTTATTATCAGTCATGGGTTCCGTTGCCCCTCCACCTGGCTGTGGTAGCCCCAGCTGGGTAGGTTCGGGTGTGGGAATGCTGGGCCCCAGTCCCAGTTGCAACCTAGCCTCTTGCCTTGGATTGGGCTCTGGTTCTGGCATCGGCCCCTCCGGACTGGGTGCTGGCACTGGGTCCGGGATTGTTTGGGTTGTCGGTTGACACCCTGGAGAACTTGTTCTGGGGTGTTTTGGCACCAGGGTCCCAGCTCCCTTCACTTTTTCTTGTGCTTTGCTCTGCTCCTTCTTTCTGACCTTCCCTTTTCTTGCTGGCTCTTCCCCCCCTTCTGCATCCTCCACTGAATCCAGGACTTTGTGGGCCCTGTCCACCAGCTCCATAATCATTTTTATGGTATCCGTCTTCATTAGTCTGGATCCCAGCGTGTTCATTGTTTTTCTCTCTGCTTCCTGCTCATTTAATAATAACTTTGTTAAGTTTTTATTACAAGTTCCCCCTTTTTTTTTATAAAACTTGTCACCACCTGTGTACTTCTTTTGCTGCCAGCCCTTGGTCCTCTTTCTTGCTGACTGTCTATCCTGTCCGGCTACATTTTGGAACTATGTGCTCCCATGCTTGTTGGAAAAAATCCATTGCCCTGTTCCTCCCCCCTATTCCAAGGTGGCCGCCCCATCTCCCTTTTTTTATTGATTTATTTTATTTTTTAAATGGCTGCTCGCCATGTGCCTCTGCCAGGTGGTGTTCAATTTTTGACCCCTTCCTGTCAGCCTCGAAAAGTGGGTTGTTCGCTGGAGGCTCATCTTTTTTGCCCCTTGGTTCCTGTGCAATGTGGCTCTTCCCTTCTAAATGCTACCTCAGCATCGCACATTCAGCCCCTTATTGCTCTGCCCTTGCCCCCCTTCTTGCGTTTTAAAACACACACATTTATTTTGCAGAAAACTCTCTTTTTCATTCTAAAAAACTATTCATTTTTATAAATCTCATGTCCGCCCTTCTCTGTTGATTAACAAATGCCTCTTCCATTTTTTCAGCCCTCTCACTCTCCCTTTTTCTCTCCCCATGTGGTTCCCCATTCTTTTGTTCCTCGCCTTTGTTTGTCTCCTCTTTTGGTCTTCCTAACTTGCCCACCCCCATGAGCATGTAAAAAACCATGCTGGCCATGCCGTGCCTTCCCCCTAAATTCATTGCAAGGCTCGCTACTTCATAGCCAACATGCTGCACCCACCCAATCCCCCTCTGTGGAACCCCCACTCTGGCTGTTGCACACCATGTGGCTTTCCTTGGCCGCATGCCTTGCTTGGTCCCATGACTGCATTCCTTCACCATCCCTTCTATTGCCTCTCCTGACTGTCCACTCACTATTTGCAGTCCGATTTAAAGCTCCTGCACTCCCCTTCAGTTCGCACCAGCTCCTTGCCCCAGTCAAAAAACCCTCTTTGTGCACCTCCCACTTTTGCTCTGTTCATTCCATTCTGCCCCTAGCTAGATCATTGCCTGAAGCTTGTCCTGTTGTTTGCGTTTTAAAAATCCACATCAGAGTCAGCTTCCTTAATTCTTCCACCAGCGCATGTCTCGTTCGGTGCTTCCACCACAACCTGTTGCCTCTTCTTATCTTCTTTCTGCCCCAGCTCCTTAATTATCCTACCACTAAACAAAATACATGCTGCTATACTTATATTTTTTTAAACAGTGCTATAACCTCTTGTTTTGTAACCAACAATTGGTAATCAAAACACCTTCCCACGGTTTTAATGAACTGTAATGGGGACATGCACTACTCCCTAAGCCACTTCAACAGTTGACTCCCTCAGTTTTATGCTGACTACATACCCTTACTTCAGCATTTGACTCCCCCTTTTTTTAAACTGATAAAATTCAAACTCAAATCAAAATCAAAAAACACCTCTTCCTTACCTCCTTCTTAGGAATTCTAGACTGATGTGCTAGGCTTTTGAAAATACTTACCCAAAAACCTAGCAGAAAGTGGCAGAGCCCCTCTGTGCTGCCCTTTTTATTTATTTTTTTTGTTTATTGTTTAACCAGGTATAGCACACTAAGCTAAAATATTTTTTTACAGGAGGTTGAGTGACTTGCTCAGAGTCACACAGTATGCAAATGGAAGCTGTGGGATTCAAATACAGATCTAGTCTGCTAGATGTCTCCAGATTTGCAGCTCAGAGCCTTTGACCACTGCACTATACTGCTTCCTAATTTTTTTTAACCTCTTTTTGCTCTGCCTCCCCTAGCCATTCCTTCTTCCTATTTGTCCTTCTTGCCCACCTACTTTATGACAGCCTTGTGACCTCATGAGGCTGTCCCCCTTTTCTATGACCTCACTCCCCTGCCCTCCTTATGCCCTCCCCTTCTTTTTCTTCCCTCCCCCCCCCTTCCTGCTACAGTATCAGCCTCTTTTTTGGGGCAAAAGTAGAAGGGCCTGGAACAATGGGGGTTGCCCTACATGGCAACTCATTTTGTGTTCAGAAAAGTGCATGGTTCACAAATTTTAAAACACTTTTCCTTATTGCATGAAACCCCTTGTAATCATTTGCTCCTAATAATGGCTGTCATAGACTATGGCAGTAGAGTAACAGTTCTGCATTTCACATTTCCTTGGGGTAGGGGGAGTGGATCAGTAGGGTTTCCTAAAGTCTGCACAGTGCATTACTAGACAGACCAAAATCCCCTCTTTTTATGTCAAACATGGATCCATAAATGAACAAATGGAACTACAACTAATTTGTTAAAACTGGTCAAATACTGTGTTGTTCAGCCGTACCTGCTGCCTGCTGCAGATGCTGGAGTGCTGAGAGGATTCCCCTGCAAGTGCTGTAAAGGAGAATGGCAGTGTGAGAGGCTGTGCTCCTTTATTTGTGGATTGGGAGTTCACTCTGGCAATCCTGCCACTGTGCAGGGGGCTTGGGGAAGCTGATTGCCTGCAGCTACGTGGAGAAGTGGGACTGAGGGTTTAAATTGCTGTGCTGCTCGCAAGCGTGAGCACTGTGAGTGGCGCGAGCACCACTTGGTGTAGGAAATTTGTTTGCTATTTGACTACAGTTTACCAAGTTTATGTCTAGACGGTAAGCGGGGCCTCGGAAGTTTAATTTGTATTGGGTGTTTCTATCTGAGCCAAGTCTGGGGGGGGGACCTATGCTCTATATTTATGTCTATTGATGTAAGATTAGCCCTAACGTACTCGACACTATGTGTTATATGTAGCAGAAGTAGGCATTGTATTTCTTGTTTTATTGTTATATTTTATATATTGAGTGATTATTTCTTGTTAGATTTAGATTATTTTACTTTTTAATTCTTTAAGGTTAGAAACGTCTAGATTCATTACATTTTTAGCAACTTAAAACATTTTTTTTCTTACTTTTGTATTAGGGCTGGAATGTTTAGATTGCCTAATTGCTTTGGATAGTTTTAGTTATTATTTAAGTTAAGTTTAGTAATTATAATTTTTAAATTAGTGATGTGCTGGAGTTATTTGGGAAGGCCTGGGAGGGCCAGGATTGTATATGGGGCATCCTTTCTGCGTGACTTACAGCCCTTCACTTGCCTCCCAGTTTTACATACTATGGTTAGACATTTCCGGGAGGTGGGGATTTGGAGGAGCTGAGGTGATTTTGGGCAGTGGGCAGCCCCATGCACAGCAGGGGGTGGCAAGATAGAGATTCTCAGGTCTAGAAGGCACCTTGGATTATGACCGGCAAAAGAGAGAGGCCAGACGTGTTTGGTGCATGTCCCCAGGGTTTCCACCAGACCATGTGGTCAGGTAACCCAAGCAGCTGCCTCAACCACCAGTCTCCTGAGGGGAGTGCTGTGCAATGCCAGATCGATCAGGAACAAGACCGCAACTAATGCGGACTTGGTTTCCTCGGTCGATCTGGCTTGAATTACAGAGACCTGGGTTGGGATGATGTGGGCCCAGTTTTTGAGGCTTCTGTCCCACCTGGGTATACCGTAATGCACTGCCCAAGAGAGGACCGTAGGGGTGCCAGGATGGCCATCTGTTTTAGAACCGACTTGGCCTTCACCTTGCACCCAGTAGGAACACAGGGTTCTTTTGAATGTGTGGCCATTCGTGGGGGTCCAGGTGTGGGCTGTAGGGTGTTCCTTATTTACTGCCCGCATGGGGAGGTGGGGAATTTTCTGCAGGAGTTTGCCGAATTCATTGCTGGTGAAATGTTGGAAATCCCCTGATGCATTGTTTTGGGCAATTTCAAAGTTTGGGCTGATGACGAATCTTCTCAGTGTGGTCATAACTTCCTACAGATTATGTCTTCTGTGGGCCTGTCACAAGCTGTTTCTGCTGTGACACACCAAGGTGGCCACATGTTTGACCTGGTGTTCTCGCTGGAGCTTGAGATAGTTAATCTCAAGATTGATTGGGTGGTATGGTCTAATCACTGCATGGTGCAGTTCATATTCAGGGCACCCGCCAGTTGCCTCCCCCCCTACAGAGATGATGAGCCATCACCTTTGAGGGGATTGAACCCGGAGGGCTTTTTGGTGGCAGCTGATCTATTTAGAGTGGGTGATGCATGCAAAAGAATGATGTGAAAGACTAAAGGAGCTTAATATGTATACCCTTGAGGAAAGAAGGGAGAGAGGGGACATGATAGAAACTTTCAAGTACCTCAAGGGAATCAACAAAGTCCAAGAGAGTAGCATCTTTCAGAAAAAGAGATGTGCAAGAACAAGGGGGCACAATTTGAAGATAGAGGGGGGGACGGCTCAGAGGTAATGTGAGAAAGTATTTTTTCACAGAGAGGGTTGTGGATGCATGGAACAGCCTCCCTGAGGAGGTCGTGGAGTCAAGAACAGTGGAGGAATTCAAGAATGCATGGGACAGACATAAGGCAGTCGTAGTGAGGGGGTAGGAGGAAGTAAGCTGTTGGTTAACCAGGATCTGCAGCTTATGTGTTAGGTAGGAAAATGGGCAAACTAGATGGGCCAAGTGGTCCTTATCTGCTGTCAAATTCTATGTTTCTGTGTTCCTCAGATGGTAAAAATGAGGATTTGACAATGGCTGACACCTGAGAATGAATTATCAGCCCATCATTAAAGACCACCCCTAGATTCTGCACCAGTTCAGAAGTCAACAGCTGGGATTCCCCATGCCACAGCCCAGCAGACAGTCCGGCAGCCAACCTCTCTATCTGGTGAATCAGTTCCACCACTAACACCTCCTTCTTGGCAGGGTTCAGCTTTAACCAGCTGGAATTCATCCGGTCTTGGATTTCTACAAGACAGCTGCAAAAAACTGAGAGCTCACTATCCTGATTGAGTACAATAGACAGGTACATGCTTGTTGTCAGTGAAGTCTATCAATAAAACTTGAGTTAAAAAAATGGCAGTTCATCTGCTAACATAGTTAGTCTATATCATATCCTTGATTTGTTTTTCAGATTCTTTTCTTGAGGTGGCTTATGTGATGCAAGGTTACACCTTGATTTTGCCCAGAGTAAGGGAGATTGTTTGTGTTGAAAATTATTGGCTGTTGTCATGTTTCTATGATCTAGTGTTTCTTGAAATTGTAGGGCCAGGAAATGTTGACAAATGATGAAATGTACATAATGGGACAGGGTAAATATTAACCCTATGCTTAATTAGCCCTTGGGCTTCTCAAGGGTCCTTTCCCAAATAGTGGTGGTTTAGGATCTTGTAAGGATTAAAATCACCCAAGTGATTTATTGGACCATGTAGAAATTGCCCTACTGGCATACTATGGGTCTCCTTATGTATGGGAGCACAGGCATTGTACCCTGAATCTAGGTGACATAGTGAGTCTCAGGAGAATAACAGGAAAGTTGATCACTAATGAATATAAATGTATTTCTAATATGGCTTGATACCTGAAAGTTGGGCATTTCTTTTGTAATTCTTTGGTTCCCAGTAGTTGCCACTTATTTGAAGGGCTGAAGTTCATCTAAGGGCTATGAGCTACTACTAATTATACAGAATGGTCCCACTTGAATCAACAATGCACTTACTGACTGTTGAAATTTGAAAGTTATGTATAAGGTATTTTTACTGAAATTTGGATTACCTGCTATAGAGGGTAAATTTTGTTGATCTATTTTCTGCACTATCTTACATTTGGTGCTATATTGTGTTTGTAAAGTGCCTGTGAATTTTTTATTCATTGTTCTCAATTTGTAATGACCTAAAGATGAACACATAGTCCTTATCCATTCAACCTGACAAGAGGAATCAGGAGAAAATGGTGGGAAATGGCAGCAGGGCTGGCATTCAGGATGTTCTACCCATTGATCCTCACCTGCCTAACCAGCAGAACAAATCCTGGGGAGATGATGGATGATGGGGTCAGTGGGACAGGGCTGAATGGACCTCTATCCTGCATCAACTGGAGGAGATTAACTATATATAAAAAATACTCAACATTTTAAATGATGCAATAACTCAATGTCATGGGTTTTCAACCAAGGGTGGAAGACTAAGACAAGTATTGGAAGAATATTCTGTGGGGGGATGCAACTGGGGAATTGAGATCCAGCTATGGAAGTGTTACTAGAAATGCTACTGACACTGAAATCAAGAATTGGAAGATGCCTACAAGAAATGGGATTTGATGTAAATGACAAGTTGTGAGGGTGGAAGAAGTTGCTCCACCATTGGTCATCTTTCACTGATTTCTTATTTTATTCTATTCCATGTGCTGTACCTTAAAGACATTTGTAAACATCTAGTGGGAAAGATATAGTGGCCATCAGCAGAATTTAGTTGCATAAAAGTCCCCCAAAATTTGAATTTCAACCCCTTCCATTTTTAGGGCTGTAGGTATGCGGAGCCTTCAGCCCTCTTGCATCAGCTCTAAAAATGAGCTTCCAGATTCAGACAGTGGAACACTTCTTTGGAGTTTTCCATTGATCCTTCAACTCTTTGCAGACCTTCAGTTTAACCCTTCCAGTGCTACAGACTACACATCTGTGCTGAGCTCAAATATATTCATTCTAGTTCTTTTGGGAGACTTGTAGCCCTTCAGTGAGTACAAGAAACATGTTTTCTTTTGAATCCAACTTGGTAAGCAGCATTTGTACAGCTACTGCAAGACTGCAGACTGAACATCTGCCCAGAGCTTAGTCAAAAAAAATAATTCTAGTTCTTTTGGCAGCCTTGTAGTATTTCAATGACTACAAGGACACTTTTTCTTTTGAATCCAACTTGGTAAACAGCATTTGTAGAGCTACTGCAAGACAAATAACAGCACCTAACTGCAGATCAGTCTCAAATTATGTGCTTGGTCATCTCTCCCAATGTGTGTGTGTGTGTGTGTGTGTGTGTGTGTGTGTGTGTATGTATGCGTGCATGCATATGTGTGTGTGTGTGTGTGTGTGTGTAGCAATGATTTATGGTACTTCCTTTGAAGAGTTGATTTATTTTAATCTTTTCATGACCTATGTACTGTGATTAATGGCATTGAAACTGTCATTGTGTTATACCTGTAGGAAGGGCAAATAACTACAAGGCAGCTAATGTTTTAGGAGTTTTCTGAGGTTGAAAGGGGCATCCTAGGGAATTACAAAGAATCATAGCAGTGTCAACTGCAGTGCTCCCAGGTTAAACAATGCATTTCCCTGTAAGGTAGCTTCCTTTCCTTGTATTTTCCATGTAAAACTAGAACAAAACTCATGTACCTTATTCTGTATCAAATTAATACATGCAGACAACTGACTTCATTATGCTTGCCAGAAAAAAAATCACTTTAACAAATGTTTAATTATGTTTTATTTATTTTTAATGGTAAAACTCACCTGCAACATATCACAGATGCTCTGGAAAAATGTTGGAATCTCTCAAGCTTTGTTCCCAATGTTCACATATCTCCAGAACCTCTTTATGGTTTTATAGCATTATTGCAATAAACTGATGCAAACAGATACCCTGGCTGAGGTGCAGTATGTCATACTCAGTGGGGTCATACTTTTATCCATTTTGGCAGTATACTGACACATGATAGCTTTGATGAGATGCAGGATCTCATTTTTTTGGGGGGGGGTCATAATTTTATCCATTTCTACAAATCAAATCAAATTTTATTTATAATGCGCTTTGAGTATCAAAGCGCAAGTACATAAAATAATAATGATTACAATAAATGAAAATATAAAACAGTTAAAAGGCAGCAAGGCGACCTATTCAAAGGCTTGTTCAAATAAATAACTCTTCAAAGATGCTTTGAATGACTTTGTGGACAGGCACTCTTGAATCCAACGACGTAAAAAATTCCACAGGGATGGGGCCACAAAAGAAAAAGGTCTGGCCCCAGATGACTGAAGGCGGACCCTAGAAATCTCTAGCAATCCCTCGCTGACGGAGTGGAGTGGACAGAGAGGGTGGTAGGGTTGAAGGAGATCTTTAAAGTAGTCCAGTCCCTGACTGTGTAGTGATACAGGTTAGCCTGGCCAAGATGCAGTATTCCATTTTCAGTGGGGTCTTACTTTCACCCATGTTTGAGTTCCAACAGGAGGATAAAGCATCTAACTGCAGAACAGTTCCAAATTACATCATTGGCCATCTCTCTCAATGTGTGTAGCAATGATTTACAGTATTTCCTCTGAAGGGTTGATTTATGTTAACCCTGTCAGGGATCTATCTGGTTAGTGGCATTGGAACTGTTATGGATTTATATTTGTAGGAAAGGTAAATACTAGGCAGTTAATGTTTTAGGGGGTTTCAAAGGTTGCAATGTGCATCATAGGGGATTATAAAGGAATCATAGAGGCATCATCTGCAGTGTTCTCAAACTGAACAACGCATTTCCCAGTCAGACAAGCTCATTTTCCCTGTGCTTTTCATGTAAACCTGGGATAAAACTCCTGTACATATTCCTGTATGTTTAAATCAATATATGCATGCAACTGACATCATTATGCCTGTCAGTAAAATCACTATAACAAATGTTAAAGCTATTTTATGTGGCCTTTAGCCCTGTTACAATATACTGACATAGGATAGCCTGGTTGAGATGCAGTATGTCATATTCTCAGTGGGCTCATACTTTTATCCATTTTGGCAGTATACTGACACATAATAGCTTTGATGAGATGCAGGAACTCATTTTCAGAGGGGTCATAATTTTATCCATTTCTACAAATCAAATCAGATCAATTTTTTTTATAAAGCACTTTGAGTATCAATGCACAAGTACATAACAAAATAATAATCATCACAATAAATGAAAATATAAAACAGTTAAAAGGCAACAAGGTGACCTATTCAAAGGCTTATTCAAATAAATAACTCTTCAAAGATGAATTGAATGACTCTGTGGACAGGCACTCTCGAATCTGACAAGGTAGAAAATTCCACAGGGTTGGGGCCACAAAAGA
Organism: Neoceratodus forsteri; assembly: GCA_016271365.2. Classification (NCBI taxonomy): domain Eukaryota; kingdom Metazoa; phylum Chordata; order Ceratodontiformes; family Ceratodontidae; genus Neoceratodus; species Neoceratodus forsteri. The sequence continues at coordinate 5,220,441 of CM028130.1, forward strand.
AAATGGTCTGGCCCCAGATGACTGAAGGTGGACCCTGGGAATCTCTAGCAATCCCTCTTCGGTGGAGTGGAGTGGGCAGAGAGGGTGGTAGGGTTGAAGGAAATCTTTCAAGTAGCCCAGTCCCTGACCGTGTAGTGATACAGGTTAGCCTGGCCAAGATGCAGCATCCCATTTTCAGTGGAGTCTTACTTTTACTCATGTTTGAGTTCCAACAGAGGATAAAGCATCTAACTACATAGCAGTTCCAAATTACATCCTTGGCCATCTCTCCCAATGTGTTTAGAAATGATTTACAGTATTTCCTCTGAAGGGTTGATTTATGTCAACCTTTTCAGGGATCTATCTAGCTAGTGGCATTGGAACTCTTATGGTTTTATATTTATAGGAAGGGTAAATACTAGGCGGCTAATGTTTTAGGGGGTTTCAGAGGTTGCAATGTGCATCATAGGGGATTACAGAGAAATCATAGGGGCATCAACTGCAGTGTTCTTGAATTGAACAAAGCATTTCCCAGTCAGACAAGTTTTTTTTCCCAGTGTTTTTCATGTAAACCTGGGATAAAACTCCTGTACACATTCCTGTATGCTTAAATCAATACTGTATATGCGCGCAACTGATATCATTATACCTGTTAGTAAAATCACTGTAACAAATGTTAAGGCTATTTTATGTGGTCTTTAGCCTTGTTACAATATACTGACATAGGATAGCCTGGTTGAGATGCAGTATGTCATATTCAGTGGGCTCATACTTTTATCCATTTTGGCACAGTACTGACACAGGACAGGTTTGTTGAGATGCAGTATCTCATTTTCAGGGGGTCATAATTTTACCTATTTTTACAATGTGCTGATATAGCTTAGCCAGGCTTAAATGCAGTATCTTATTTTCAGTGGGGTCTTAACTTTTACCCATGTTTACATATGCTTGCAGTGTACTGACACAGGATAGATTTGCAGAGATACTAATGGCCGCCATGTGCAACATGGTGGTGTTGACTTAAACTATCCATATGTGAGTATCACACATATGTAGTCATGTCAGTGATGCCATGACACGGCTGACTCTGGAGCAAACTATGCATGTGCATGAATCAGTCATGTGCTGTTCTGTCATTGCAACAGTATCAGTTACATCTGTCATTGGTGTGGCTTAAAAGAAGTATTTTCAATATTTTAAACCCAGATTCCTCTCATGCAGCCCTTTTGGCTCAGGTCAGAATTTGTTTTATTAGTGAAGGTATTTTCATTAAAACAAGAGCATTGTCTCTTGCAATCTGTCTGTCCACATTCTATAATACTGCAGTGAATGTACAATCCATTCTTTATGACTTCTAACCTGTAGCCATGGAAGTTATTCAGATATTACAAACTGAAGATTAGTGTTTCAGAGCAGGAACAGCAGCAGAGACAGATGATGCCTAATGGGCAAAGAGCTTTTTTGCAAGTAAATGTCTTTAGTAATAAAAAGTGACATGCCATCAAATTAATCTTTTGTGCATTATCATTGGGTTTGGGTCCAGGCAATGCCAACTATGCCTGTTGTGCCAGAACCTGGAAAATCACTGGAAGGAACGATGCCCTATCTGCTACATGAGCCATTTGCTCCTGTGTTCCCTCAGTAGATGATCCTTGGTTTAAAACATTACAGAGAACAGGGTCCCTCAGCATCAGGAGTCTTGTGGATTTCCAGTGTCAGAACTGGTGCATTACAAATCTAATAGTAAACATCAAAGTGAAATGCAAAGCTGCCCAATAATGTGAAACATGATGGTTTAAGATACTACTGTAGACTCTTTTGTACTCCAATGACTAGCTATTCTTAAAAAAACATTCAAAACCTTAAAGATTACAAGTGTTTTGATTTAAATTAATAGAGTTTTGAGTTAGTATTTGTGAAGGGCATGCATCATACTCCATGAAAAAGACAAAGAACCTCTGTGTGCAAACACTGCGGTAATGGTTCCATTAGTTTGCTTACTTAACATAGATTGCATGTACTCAGAAAGCAATATAATTTTAAGCTGACTACATTAAGACTGAAGTTATAGCATGGTACAGTACTGTAAGAGAAATTGTAAAATCCTTAAATATAGGTGCTCAAACCAAAATAAAATGAACAGACTGCAATTAATATGTATTACTACTATATTAACAGACTGTGCAGGTGAAATGCATTACATTGAAACTTGAGATACTTGGTAATAATTGGAAATCCATCTCAAATTAGGGCTTACAAAGGAAATAATCTCTTACTATTCGCTTGGTATGAATGTTGGCCACTCTGTGAATTCATTTTGGGTGGGATCCATTGCATAGTGAATAGGAATTATTACCCCAAGTATGATGTCCCCCTTCGTTTGATAGCCTTTGATATTTAGATTGCCCAGATTGCAGTATAGCTGATTGGTTCTGTAGACAAGGTTAGAAGAAATGAAGAAACAGACAAACATGTAGAATAGCATGGCTCTGAAGCAAAGGTTATCTACAAACCACAAGACTGGTCAGCACAGAGTCATAGCACCCAGAATGGGAGTTGTGATATATAACAAGACTGATGCAGGTTGATGGCCACCTTATCTAGTTTCAGCTTTCTCAGTTTCTTGTTCCTAAAATTAAAACATGTTTATAAATGATGATAAACACTACAGACAATAGGGAAACAGAGAATACTTGAAAATAAAGATGCAGAATGACCCACCACAAAGTAAAAGAATATAGTATTTCAAAATGTTTCTAAACTGTTATGAAATACAATACCTGATATCTGTAGATCAGCTTTAAATGCAAGATGTATTTGTCTGAAAACTCTTTCGTGCTAGCATATTTATTACTTGCTCTAAATTCCCCCTAGCAGATTACTCCATGGGGTAAAGTGTCACAAAATAATTGCATTATAATTAAAATATAATACAGCCCCCCAGAGCTGTCTGTTCCAATTAAATTTAATTAAAGCAAAGTATATCAGAAACCTATTATTTTGCTATTTTTAAAAACATTGCTCACAACGGTATTAACTGTCTTAACTTGCTAATTTCTATATGTCAGCCAGTTGACAAAGATGAGACATCTGAATTGTAACAATATGCATAAGAACACTTATAGGAAAATGTAAAAATGTTATCAGCCTTGATAAACATTAGGACCCCCATATTCAAAGGAGATGTGCAGTACAACCCTGTGGTGCAGGGTGATGTTCTGTGAACCCTAACAATGCACGGCAGCAGGATATTCAGCTGTCCAGGATTTTTTGGCCACAAAGGAATGGGCCAGGACACAGCTGGAAAGTATGCCACAAAAGCAGAGGGAGTGTTCCTAAAATGCCACACAATGGCATATTCAGAGGGAATGCACCCCTCACTGTCCAGAGATGTGTGGCACAAAGATCCACCATGGAAAGCAGGCCTAAATTGGCCAATCACCCACTGGTGGGCTATGGCAATGCAGGCAGGTACACAGCAGCCTGCCCAGCCCAGCAGTCAGGTGGCACCCCCCCTCCCCTATCGTAAATAAAAATTATATCCCCAGAGATCCCTGGTAGTTCAGTTTTTTTCCTCAGTATAGTTTTTATTGATTTAAATCATAATAAAGATACACCTTACATATTATTGTAAATGGTACATTTGTATAAATCTGATAGGTCTTATCTAGACATATTATAGATGGGTGGTGGTAAATGGCTGTCACTCCACAGAGGGAAGAGTGGCCAGTGGGGTACCACAGGGATCAGTGCTGGGACCGGTCCTATTCAACATCTTCATCAGTGACATTGCACAGGATCTAGAAGGCAGAATTTCACTGTTCACTGATGACACAAAGCTCTGTAACAGAGTAGACACACCAGAGGGTGTAGACAGAATGAGAAGGGACCTGCAGAAACTTGAAGGATGGTCAAGGGTTTGGCAGTTGAAATTCAATGCAAAGAAGTGCAAGATAATGCATATGGGGCACAAAAACCCTGGCACAATATATCAGTTCGGGGGTGAGGATATAGCATGCACCAAGCAGGAAAGGATCTTGGGGTTGTCATCTCTGGTGACCTCAAGGTAGGGAAACAGTGTGACAAGGCATCAGGTAAAGCAAATAGGATGCTGGGATGTATATGCAGGGCATCACCAGCAGGAAAAGGAGGTCATAATTCCACTATACAAGACACTAGTGAGGCCCCACCTGGAGTACAGTGTACAGTTCTGGAGACCACACCTACGTAAGGACATAGACAGGGTAGAGAAGGTTCAGAGGAGGGCAACAAAGATGGTGCATGGATTGCATCATAAGTCCTATGAAGACAGGTTGAAGGAACTGAACATGTACCCCTGGAGGAGAGGAGGAGAGAGGGATATGATAGAGACATACAAGTATCTTACAGGGAGAAACAGGGTGCAGAAAACACTATTTTTAAGTGAAAAGATGTTCCAGGACTAGAGGCATGGGATGAAGTTGGAGGGAGGACGATTCAGAGGAAACATGAGAAAGAATTTCTTCACAGAACGGGTGGTGGACAAGTGGAACACCCTGCCAGAGGAAGTGGTGGGGACTGAAACAATCACGGGATTTAAGAATGCATGGGATAGACATAAAGGAATTCTAGAGGTCAGGGGTAAGGGGAAACGGACTTCTAGGAAAACAAACTGAACTTACAAGCTCAAATGGGCAGACTGGGTGGGCCATAGGCCCTTATCTGCTGACACTGTCTATGTATCTATGTATTACTTATTGTAAAAGTGTAATTTTTAAATATGAGGTACCATGTTGCTCTATAATGTGTACAATCTGGCATTGAATTAAAATAAGGTAAAGAATCCATAGTAAAGTCTTAAATTTCAGTAACCTATGAAGTGGGTGCATGAGGAAGGGTGCTGTCCATTATGACGATTCCTTCCAGGTGCAATCCATGCACGGCGACAGAAAGGTAGGGCGACTGGATGAGGGAGTGGGTGAACTAGGCAACAGGATGTCGCTATACGTTCACATTCAGGGGTGGTGGGAGTGAGCACAGTGAGTGTGGGCTCAGAGGGGGTAGAGAGGCTGTAGGGGGTGGCACTGCAGTTGCTGGTCAAGCTGTGTCATGGCATCAGGGATTGGCTAGTTGCTGGGGTGACTAAGGTACTGGGTTCAGGTCAGGGTGCTGGTGTGATTTTTTATTGCACCCAGCCCAAACCTTTTTATTTGCTGCTTTCACCCCCCGGACATGCACCCCCCTGGAGTTGAGAATCCTTAAGTAGGGGGGTGCAGGGGTGAAGCCCCTCATGAGGAAGGGGTGTGGAAGGGTGCAGCCACCCCACAGAAACAGTAAAAATATGTCCTGGCACCGTTCTGGTGCGCCAAGGTTGTCAGGGTACCAAAAATGTGTTTGGCACTCTGACTGAGCTATAATGGTGATTGCCTTTAGGCATTCACCATTATCACATAGACCCTTAAATTTCCTACCTTATGTATGAAACTTTCTTAAAATCTCATTTGCTTCTGTATAAGTTCTTCTTCTTTATATTGTACTTATCAATATTGTTTCCCCTGTTAGTTTAAACAGAGCAACAAATAATAATATGAAAAGTGGAAAGAAAAGGGCATAGAAAATGAAGAGAGAAGAAGATAGCAAAAAGAGTTAAAAAACAGACTATTATATAAGAGTGTGACAATAGAGTTTAATTGTTTTACTAGAATATCTATTCTATGAGGTTAGTAAATTGGATAAGATATACCTATCGTCTAAATGCTTATGTTTTTGCAAAGGTTCTATAAATAGTGTTCCATTTAGAAATGAAGGATTTTTTTTGACCTATCATTAAATGAGCTAATCTTTGTAAATGAAAAATTTCCAGGCATTCATTTTTCCATTTGGTTGTGGAGGGTGTCTCTTCATCTATCCACTCGTGGAGAATGGTATTTTTGACAAATGCCGAAATAAGATGTATTGTAAATCTTTGCTTCTTAGACCAAACTAATTGCTCATCAAAGTGACCTAGAAGACTTGTTTCTATAGTAAGTTTACCTTTAAGCCAGTCTACATTTTTAAGCAAAATGAGCTACCAGCCTCCAGAATGCCTGTATATATCTGCACTTCCATACACTATGAAACATATTAGCATTATCCTCTCCACACTTATTACATGAAGAATCATTTAAAATCCCCATTTTGAACATAAGCATGGGCTTATAATATAATTTATGGAGAGATTTAAACTGGATAAGCTTTATATTAACGTTCTTAAATGTCTTGAGTGAACATTTCCAAATTTGTGCCCAATTCCAGTGTCCTACCTCTTTACCCAGTTCCAGGAACCACCACCTTATGCTTTCTTTATTAGCTCCCTTCACCAATTCGATAAGAAGTGTGTAGAAATTAGACATAGACAGGCTCAAGCTCATCGTCTCACCATTATGTGTAATGTAGAGATTTTTCCGTAATGGCTGAGAAGTGGACAATTTAATATCTAACTGTAAAAGCTTCTGCCTGATCATTAACAATTTGATGTTATCCTTTATAATCCTATTTTGTATACCTTTAATTGATTTAGCAAAAGTAGAGTGTCTGTATCTACCTTCTGTTCTTCTGCTACATTTATTTTAATGAACAGCCACTCTGGAATCTAATTTTTATTGTTTGGTAATGTAAGCCATCTAACTGACTGAGACAGCCTACAAGATAAACAGTATGAATAAAAATCTGGGAATTTTAGACCACCCTGACTTGTAAGTCTAGATATTTTGTCGTGTGCCATTCTGTTTCTTTTATAGCTTGAAAGGAATTTATTAATATTAGCTTGTAATTCTGGAAAACACCTTTTGGGTATAAAGAAAGGTAACATTTTAAATATGAATAACGTTTTGGGTAATATATTCATCTTAATTGCTTCCATCCTACTCCAGAAGCCTAATGGTAAACAATTCAATTTTGCCAAAGATTAATTAATATTTTAAGACCTTTAAGATGAGTAGTTATTGTTTTCCCAGTGGTTTTACATAGTTTAATCCCTAGATCATCTAGTTCTGATTTTTCCCAGTCTATACCCATATTTGTTATGTCAATTTTATTATAATAACAATTTAATGGAAGGAAGTTTGACTTTTCCTTATTAAATGTATAACCTGATAGTTTCCCAAATTTGATGATGATGTCTAGTATCCTGGGGACCACTTTATTTAAATTGTGTATGAATAGAAATATATCTTCGGCATATAGGGAGAGTAGATAGATGGAGACAGTATAGTGCAGTGGTCTAAGGCTCTGAGCTATAAATTTGGTGACATCCAGCAGACCAGACCTGGGTTTGAATCCCACAGCTTCCACTTGTATACTGTATGACCCTACATAAGTCACTTAACCTCCTGTGAAAAAGCTTTCAGCTTAGTGTGCTATACCTGATTAAACAACTAAAAAAAAAGATATCTTTTTTTTCTGTTTGACAATGCCCTTGATGACTTCATCTTGTGTCAATTTCCACACTAATGGGTACAAAGTGAGATTAAAGAGTAGAGGTGATAGTGGACAGCTTTGCCTGGTTCCTTTCAGAAGTGAAACATTTCTTAGAGATCATCCCATTAGTTATTACTGAAGCTGATGTATTATGATATAATATCTTAACCCAGTTAATAAATTGTTCCAAAAACCCACATATTTCCAGTGTATTAAAAATATGAGACCACAATACTGTGTCAAAAGCCTTCTCTGCATCTAACGACAAAAGGCCAGAGTCTATCTTTGATTTATTTGTAGCTTGTTGCAGGTGGAAGATGTTCTTAGTGTTGTCAGCTACTAATCTATCTTTCAGAAAACCCATTTGCTTATTGTCCACTAATGCAGGCATAACTTGTTCTACTCCATCTGCTAGGATTTTAGCTAATATCTTGACGGCACTGTTAATTAAAGATATTGGTCTATAATTGTTTGCATTCTTCTATGTCCTTTCCAGGCTTGGAATAAAAGTAATCAGACTTCTCATCATTTCTTTATGAAAGGCATTTTTTCTCCCAGGCATCTTCAAACATTTCAGCCAAAAATGGGAAAATGTTCTCATATATTTTATGATAAAAATTAATGAAATTCCCATCAGGACCTAGAGTCTCATTTTTCTTTAGGGCCTTTATTGCTTTAATAATTTCAGGCACACTAATGGGATTATTCAGTCTTACTTAGAAACAATCTGATATCTTAGGTATAGTTACTCCCTTACAGAAATTTGTAAGTGCTTAGAGGTGAGTGTCATGTGTATTAGGATATAATTCCTGATAGAATTTGTCATATTCTTTGTTTATTTTACTCTTATCTGTTATAAGGTTATGCTTCCCAATTTCTTTAATTCTACTTATTCTGGTTCCCCTTTGTTTTGCTTTAATTTAATAGCTAGTATTTTAGTAGCCTGAGTCAATACAATTTAATTTTTACCTTCTTATAGAGAATTCTGTGTCTCCTCCCCTTATTAACTAAAAATATTATGCTTTAAATTTAGACCAGAGTGCCCAATTATCCTCTGATTGATCTAGGATTAGTTTTATCTCTATATCTTTAATCTCTTTCAAGAGTTTTTCTTTTTTTCTCTGTTCATAGCTGGTGAGCTGTTAATAAGGAAACCTCTCAAGTAGCATTCAAAACACTCCCAAGTATTAACCCAAGTAGTATCTTTTGGATCATTACTTTCCCCAAAGTTTTTAATTTCCTTTTTAATTTTATCAATGAATTCTTTGCACTCAATGAGAAAGTCATTTAGTCTCCATCTTTTCAATAAAATTACTGGACTATGCTCTGAAAGGGATATTAAAGCTGGTGAATGATCTGATATGACTTGATCTAATATCTCAGTTTTAACTACTCTATCTACCATGACCACTGGAGCATATATCTGATCTATTCTAGATCAAGAATTACATTGTTCTGGCCAGAAGATATTCTGTTTATCTCTAGGATGGAAGATTCTCCATACATCTACCAAGTTCAGAGGGTAACCCATGAGGTGGGTGCATGAGGAAGGGCATCATCCATAATGGTGACTCCTTCCTGCCACAGTCCCTCATGGTGATGCTGAGGGTAGGATGAATGAATAAGGCTGTGGGTGAACTGGGTGACAGGATGTCACTATGTGTACATGCACTGGGGTGGGAGCGAGCATTGTGAGTGTGGGCTGGAAGGGGGGTGGAGAGGCAGTAGGGGGTGGCATTGTGGTGACTGGCCAAGCTCTGTCATGGCATCAGGGGTTGGTGAGTGGTTGTGGTGGGAGAAGTACTGGGTTCAGGTCTGGGCACTGGTGTGATTTTATTGTGCCCAGACCAAACCTTTATTTTTTCCTGATTTCACCCCCCCCGACATGCACCACCCTGGAGTGGAGAATCCTTAAGTGGGGGGATGTGGGGGGCTCAGCTTCCCCCACAGAAAGCAGTAAAATACTGTCCTGGCACCATTGTCCTGTGGCACTGGGGTTGCAGAGTATCAAAAATGTTTTCAGCACTCTGACTGAGTGATAACAGTGATCACTTTTAGGCATTCACCGTTATCATGTAAACCCAGTTTAGAGTAGCTATTACGTTTTGTAAGTCTCTATCTGTTTTGGTATCTCTATGCCTAGTATTCGTTCTATCAAGTAATGAATTCAGAGTGCTATTAATGTCTCCCGCTAAAAATAGTACACTATCTGTGTAAGATTTTAATGTGAAATTTAAAGTCGCAAATGCCTCATGTGTAGAGTTTGTAGTCCCATATACATTTACTAGTACCGCCTCTTCTTCCTCTAATTTCCCTTCAATGATTACAAAGTATCAGCATGGATAAGAAAAACTTTTTTTATCTGAAAATTGAGCCCCCTTTTTATAAGTATTAAAACCCGTGCCCTTTTAGAATTTAAACCTGCCCCATATACTTGCCCAAACAATTCTCTTCTCATTAAGCTTAATACATTCCCTGAACAAATGAGATTCTTGAATAAATACAATATCTGGGTTAAATTTTTTAAGATGTCTAATTACTGTGTATCTTTTAAGTTTATGGTTGAGGCCTTTAACATTCTAAGTTGTAAGGGTGTGATTTTTGATGTTATCCATTTACAAAATGTGAGCAGTATTTAGACTGGCCCAGTATATAAAATGGTGGGTTCATCAATGCTAATAAAATGCATGTACAAATATTTTGAAATTTGTTAAGACTGGTGTTCTAATAGGTAACTAAGACATAGTTGCGAGAAAGAGAATAAAAGAGAAAAGAGCAAATAAAGTAAAGAAAACTATACAATAAAAAAGATCCGGTATAAATTGCTTTAGAAACATTTGTTACATCTCTCCCTCTCCTTTGTCTATTCATGAATGCGGTAACAGGAGCCATCAGTTAAACACTTAACCCCCCCCCAGATCAGCACTATTACTTTATAGAGTGTAATGAAATGCATATTTTATTTCTAAAATAACATAAACAGCAATTATATGGCCATACTATACAGCAGGTATCGCCGGCTATAAAAGCTATATAAGTTACTTAGTACTTGCTATAATAAACTATTTGTCAAGATGTAACATTACCATTAAGCTAACCATCTAATATTCACCCAAATTCTTGTCAAAATGTAGTTTAGTGATTTAATATTAATTAGACAGAGAGCATACTGTAGGTACAATTCTGTAAACTGCAATCTATTTAGTTTAAAACTTTTGACTTATATAACAACAAAACAATCGATTCAGACAAGTTATAAACAATGAAAAAATTCAGTTATGTGCTACAATTTAAAGCTGACGTAAACTAGTGGTATTTTAATATTCAGTGTTACTATTTATTCATGTGCTTCCCATATGGTGCATTCTTCTTTTTCCCCTGTACATTGAGAGTTTATTTTCAGTAAAAGATGGACTAAAGATAAAGAAGAAAGAAAAGAAAACATTCAGCAACCACATTATTTTTTTTCCAAATTTAATCCCTTAAATCAGTAAGATAAGGAGATGAACACTAAAAAAATTCTTTCTTATGAGTCTGTAGTTATTTGAATAGTACAGATGGATGGTAATGAGAACCTGGCACCAGTGAAGTGGAGGATGCACTGTGCTGAATACCATTAGAACGTTGGGCTCAGTTATTGTATTCCCAGAAGGCTAAGAAACAAGAAGCATGTGCAATCTGGAAGTGCATTTGACATGTTTAGCATAAAGAAGATCGAAGCCTCATGTATCATTTCAAAGGTACAACTGATTTAGAATCCTTCCAGAAACCAAGATGGCATTAATTGCAAAAAATTAGCCACTTCGTGAGAGCCCCTGTACCTTTACCACACACACTTTCTGATCTAGTCTCTGCATGCGTCTTCAAAAGGAATAATTGTCTAAACAATATTTCACGGTAGCTTACAGTATCCCTTGTGCTGCGGACATTTGTTAATCGCACACCAACTAGCAGACACCAGTAAAACAAATTTTTGTTTGGTAAAAGAAAGAAAAAAAATTGAGGATTTAACCAGAAAACACCCATCCACTTGTCCCATCTCCATACTAATACATCACCTGGCCATTTGCACAAACACCTCATCCTATCTCCTGCAGTGGCCCATTTTTACTTATTGTCTCACATACTCATCCAGCCAACACATTACTGGAGGATCAGGCACATCCATTGAAAAAATGTCAGAGGAAAATAATGCAGCCATTATCCAGCTGATTTACCTTTAACCCCACGCAAGTTAGCCTCTGCTGCTATAGTAAGAGGTTCAGGGTTATGTTAACAGGGTGACACTTCCTCCTGAACTATTTTCTGTTTAGTATTTATTCAGTTAATGATGTGGTCTTAATCCTCCTGATCTGCTTCCAGAACAAGTAAATGGAGGAATATTTGCTATTTATTAATGGAGAAGATAGGGATTCACTTAAAAGCGTGTTGGTCTCCAGACAGTGAATATGGATAGATCAGAGTGCTGTATTATCTATTAACATCCTAATGAGGGTAAAAAAAGGGAGGTGCATGGAAGAAAAGAAGCAAAACAGAAACAAAAGAAAGAGGTGAGAGAGAGTTATGAGCAAGCCTGCAGTTCGGTATAGCATCACAAAGGCCCACAGCAGTCAGGGGCACTCATGGTAAAACTTGGAGTAATCTTTATTTTTTACAGTCCTCTAAACTTTGAAATTTGAAAAGAGTGCTGGAAAGTCCTTCCTCATCCCTATTTTGGCTGCTTCATATCCGTTATATTCCTTTTTACCATTTGATGCCTAAATCTTTAACAATGTTGGATATAAAAGACTGTATTTTAAGATTGCTTCTCTTAATTGTTTTTTAATGGGAAAGAAGGCATCCCCTTTCTTCATAACTTCTGGTGGTAGGTCGTTGAAGACTTTGATTTTACATCCCTCAAAGTCGATTGTTGTTTCATCTCTTAGCATCCATTGAATATGCACTTTATGCTGAAAATCTAAAAATTTAAATACGAAGGATTGAGGTCTGTCACTAGGACCAGGGAGTGATTTTAAAGATCTGTGTGCCCTCTCCAGCACATAGCAAGCACAATCAGGAGGGGGGCCACCTATAGCAATCAGTACCTTATTTATAAATGCAAGATTGTCATTGCCCTCCATTCCTTCTTTTAAACTGAATATACATAAATTATTTCATCTACATCTGCTTTCTAGATCTTCAACTTTCTCTTCCAATTTAGCAGCTTTTTTGCTTATGAGAATATTCTCTCTAATGCATTTTTCCACTCTGTCCTCCACACTACTAATTCTCACTTCAACGTCTGTTATTCCCATTGTGTTAGTGTCAGTGTCCTTTCTGAGTGGTTTAATACTGTCTGACATATATTGATTGATGTTACTAATAATTTCCATTTTGGACATTAATAAATCAAAGTGTAGAACTGTTAATGGCTGTGCAGATTGATCTGATGCTTCCAAGTTATCATCGCTGTCTACACTTACTTCAGATAACAGCCTTTTGGAGGATTGTTTATTAATCTTTGTGTTAGAAAGGGGAGTCTTTCCATGTTCCAATGTGTTATTCTGAAATTCCATATCTTCACTGACTCCTGACATATTTGTATTATATTTAGAAGATTAATTAAGCAGATGAGGTGTATAAATGGATTGAGTTATCTTCCTAAGCTCTGAATTGTAATGGTCTACTGCGTTTTGCTGGCTAATGAAATTGACTAACAATGACGTGCTCCAAATAGTCCTTTTTTTGGTTTTATTACACAGTCTTGATGTTTCTGACCTTAGATTAAAAGACTTTGTTCTCCATTTGTATTTGGATTTCTGAGACATTTGAAATGATCAGGATGTCTCTACTGTAATCCGTTGGAGGTCTCGACCGGTAGATGGCGATGAGCATAAATAAACTTAACAAAAATTTGGGAGAATATTTACACTTCCAATGTTTCTGTCTGGCTAGAGTTTTGATAAATACAGTATTTCAATACTCATGTTTATATTTTATATTCTTAGTATCTATCAAGGGAGTGGGTCGTGGAACTCAGCTGAATGCAACTAGCCTGGAAGCTAGCATTCGATCGAATCCCCTGGTACTTTAGTGGCCCCCTCCCATCCCTGATTGTAAATATATATTGTATCCCCAAACATACCTGGTAGTCAAGTGGCCCCCCTTCCAGCCCCAACTGTGACAGAATAAGTAATCCCAAAATATCTCTGGTAGTCCAGTGGACGCCCACCCCCATACCCACTGAGGCATCCACACCCCAACAATCTTGAGAATGAAAGCCTATAGTACACCCTGGAAGCTCATTGGTTGATGGTTCTGACCAATGGTATTGTAGTGCATACTCTAGGCTGTCATTCTGTGACAGCTCAGTTGGTGGGCAGCTGTGAATGTGCACTGATGGGTTTTGCTGACCATCAGCTGCATTGACCATGCTGGGATGGGGGAGTAGGGTGGGGTGTGGGTGTCTCTTTGGGTGGGGGGATCCACTGGATTACTAGGGATATTTGGATATTACATATTCTGTTACAATTGGGCTGGGAGGTGGGCCACTAGCCCACCAGGGATCTCTGGGGATGCAATATTTATTTAAGATTGGGAATGGGAAGGGCATCATTAAACTATTAGAGATCTCTGGAAATACAATATACTGAATATTTACAATTGACAATGGGAGTGGAGCTGTTAGACTAGCAGGGATCTTTGGGGATATAATAAATATTTACAATCAGGGATGGGAGGGAGCCACTAGACTACCATGGATATCTGGGGATACAATATATATTCACAATTGGAGATGGGAAAGGGGCTACTAGACTACCAGGGATATCTGGGAATACAATATTTATTTACGATCAGAGATGGGAGGGGGGGCACTCAACTATCAGGGTGATGTGGGGTGTTTTTTGTCACACAAGGTGGTTGAAGGGCACCAGGGGCATTCAGCCAAGTGTAGCCATGCCAATGGGCTGATAATAAATGTTGTGGGGTGTAGAAATGACTTTTACCAGAAACAGCAAATTTGGTACAACATACCTTACAGGTTTGATTTTTATTTAAAAAAAATAAACAAAGAAAAATACAAACTAATTACTTTTTGTTCAAAAAGAGTAAATAAATCAAAAGAAAATCATAAAGCACAGCTTGGCTAGAAAATAGAGAGCTATCTTGCCAACATCTACCTGTGTGTGACCTCTCACAGAGATCTCCCAGGGAGGACCACACAGAGCCTCTCCCCACAAACATCTAATATGGGAGTCTCAGCTAAATCCTTTTATATGCTTGTAGCTCCTCCTATAATTTAAAAATACTCCCATCAATTATTTCAAAAACATTTATTATTCTCAAATAACCTCAATATTTTATTACAAAATCATCTTACACAGATTTGTTTTTACAAATAGTCAAGAACATTCCATTCTTAGTAAACACAAACATTTTGAGAAACTTTTAATTTTGCTTTCAATATACTCATGTGAGCTACATTACTGAAACTCCATGCAAAAGAGCAAGAGGAGGAGATTTCCTAATAAGATAAAAGGAGAATACCTAGGGCTGCCCATCCCCAATACAGGCTCAGAACAAGGCAAGCTTCTGAGCAGAAACATGACTGAAGAGTGAGCTCCTTAAAGGCTTGTGTTAAGGAAACTCAGGTATTTAGGTATCTTTCTTTTACATTGTAACATACATGTACATAAACCTGACTTAGTACATTAAAGAAAAATAACAAAAAAATGAAAAGATTTATGTAGATTGCATATTATACATAAATATCTAATTTCATCTATATAAATACATTTGCCCAGGGTTTAGTAAATATTTAACCAGCACCATATCGAGATAAGAAATCAACATTTTTATGTCTGGCACCAGGTCGATGTTTGATTTCAAAAGTATAGGGCTATAGTGCCAGATACCATCAGAGAATACAGGCATTTTTATCCTTCATTTGTTGCAGCCAGCAGAGAGGGTTATGATCAGCAACACGCGTAAATTTGTTGCCCCACAAATAAAAGTTCAGCGCTTCAATGGCCCATTTGACTGCCAAACACTCCTTTTCAATTGTTGCATATTTATGTTCTCTTGGAAATAATTTTCGGCAGATATAAAGGCTAGGCTGCTCTTCTCCTTTGATCTTCTGTGACAATACAGCTCCTAACCCAGTATCTGAGGCATCGGTATGAGCCTCAATAAGTTGGATAAAGTCAGGAGATTTTAACACTGGTGATGCACACAAAGCAGCTTTAATTGCTTGAAATGCCTTTTCACACTCATCAGACCAAGGAACAATATTGGGGATTGATTTTTTTGTTAGTTCCGTCAATGGTGTAGCTAAGGTAGCAAAGTCAGGAATGAAACACCTGTAATATCCAGCAAGCCCTAGAAAAGATCTTACTTCTGTCTTTGACTTAGGAACAGGACAGTTTGCTACCTCTGTCACTTTACTGACTTCAGGTCGCAAACTCCCATTTCCAAGAATTAATCCTAAATAGCAGTGTCAGTGGCTCAGTAGGTAGCACACTTGTTTCTAAGGCTGGAAGATCAGAACGCTGTGGGTTCAGTTCCCACATCTGACACTTGGGTTAATAACCCAATACTGACACTGTAGTGCAGCATGAGAGGGGTGCTGTCTTTTGGATGAGATGTTAAACTGAGGTCCCATCTGCCTGGATTGGTGGTAGTTCAGGTGGATGTTAAAGATCCCATGGCACTTATCGAAAAAAGTAGGGGAATTTCCCTCATTCACTAAAAATACCACCAACAGCTTAATCTGGTTCAAATTCAATTGCCTACCATCTGTACCCCCCGTCGCCCCTGAAAAAGGGACTTCTAGGCCCAGTGGGCTTACCGGGTCAACAAAATTCAACAACAACATAACTTGTCTCCTGCATGGCTATATGGCATTTTGAGGGATTAATAGTGAGCCCTGCTGATTGAATGGTCTGAAATGACTTTATTCAAATGATCAAGGTGCGAGGGCCAATTTTTGCTGTATATTAGCACACCTCCCAAGTAGGCAGAACAGTACTGTATGTGTGGAGCTAACAACTGGTCCATGTGCCTTTGAAACGTTGCAGGGGCCCCGTGTAAACCAAAAGGCATATACACGAATTGGAAGAAACCAAAGGGTGTACTGAAAGCAGTCTTGTTTTTAGAATCGGCCATTAAAGGAATCTGCCAGTAGCCTTTTGTGAGGTCTAGGGTGGTAATATGACAAGCCTGGCCTATTTGGTCAATGATGTCATCGACTCTGGGTATGGAGTAGTTATCAAATTCTGATACCAAATTCAGCTTTCAAAAATCTAAACAGAGTCGGATACACCCTTCATTCTTTGGAACTATTACCATTGGAGATGACCATGAACTTACAGATGATTCTATAATTCCTAATGCTAACAACTTATTTATTTCCTCCTTGACCCCTGTACATAGTTTTTCAGGTAATCTATATGCCTTCTGTCATATAGGATTAGCTGTTGTTCTAATCTAATCTAGCCTAGCCTAATCTAGGGAGGCAGTATAGTGCAGTGGTCTAAAGCTCTAAACTGCACATCTGATAAAATCTAGCAAACTAGACCTGGGTTTGAATCCCATAGCTTCTATTTGCATACTGTGTTACCCTAAGCAAGTCACTTAACTTCCACCTGGAAGATCGCACCTAGAACAAGCTCTAGCTTAGTGTTCCTTTCCTGGTTAAACATATTCTCCTTTTCCTAATCTGATGTGACACTTTACTAGCTTGTCCTAGCTTGTCCTGGCTTAGTAGTAAATACAGCAGAAAATTGTTCTAGGAGTTGGTTAATCTCAATTTTTTGTTGCTCATCTAATTGTGAATTAATAAGCACATCCTGAAGGTTTTCTGTTTTTTCCAATCTATGGTATGCTGTATCTAACCCTGTATCCTGACCATCAGCATACACATAGCAACAAGGTTTTGTCTCCATACGCTCATGCCATTATTGTAATAGGCTGACATGGTAGACGTTACTCAGAGAGTGTTTTTCTGGGGTCTCTATTCTGTATGTGACAGGTCCAGTCTGTTCTACAATATTATAGGGGACTTGTCACTTCATCAAAAAATTGTTGTCTAATGATGGTAAAAGAAGCAAAACTTTTTCACCTGGAGTGAACACCTTTTCCTGAGTATTGATGTCATGAAACGCTTTCTGTTTTGCCTGGACTTCCACAGTATTATTATGAGCCTGTTGGGTGTATAAAAGCTATCTCTTCCTTATTTATTTTGTGTACTCTGAAATGACAAGAGATATGCTCCATTGTCAAGTGGTCTCCGAACACCCCTGAAGGTGTGCCCACCTCTGGCGGTGACCAGCAACGTCACTTCGCTCACCATCACAGCAGGATGCTGACTGAATGACAGAGTTCAGTCACTAGCTTACTGCAGGAACAGCTGTGAATTGATACAGGAGCACCTTAAGTGTTAGAGATGTGAGAGAGACAGAACATAACTGATAGAGCAGTGCAGGACAGTGAACAGTTCTCCATAAAACCAGAACACTAAAGCAGGTAGTCATTGAAGAGGTCTGCTGTCAAATTATTCATTTTTTTAATTATGAGACATGGATATTATTTGGTGGATAGCAATGAGCTTTGTAGTTATGATCAGACTTGGTAGCAGAGAGCAATCTGGCACAAAGAACCTTGAAGGACACACAGTAATGGTGTGTGTTAGCACACAAAGGATTCTAAAGGTCTAATGGTAGCAATACTGAAGGTTAGTGTTACTTTAAAGACAGGAGCTCAATTTTCAAAAGGTCAGGACTGGCACAAGGGGCTTGTGGTAAGTAAAGGTGGGACAAAGAGCTACTTGCACTGCATATTGAGTCAGTTCCAATTTTGTAAGGGACCAAATGCATCTTCGTGGACTGCCTCCACCAACTGGGTTTGGCCAGCCTTTCCACAACTGCACAGGTGTGCAATGGCAGATGCAGGATTGCATTGGGGGAAGGGCTGCAATATCCCTTATATTGGTATTTTTTAAGCACTCCCAAGGGGTGCATGTATCCTCTAGTTAGACCAGCCCAGAGCTGGTCCAAACTGTCATGTGCTATTGCTATAGTCCCCGCTGGATGGTGGTATGGGGGGGTTAAACTGTGCCTCCCTGGGAAAAGTGCCCAGGCAGACCCCAACACCTGAGTGACCACTGCTAGCATGACCAGTGGACCTTGGCATGCATGAGCCTATAACCCTCTGATGGTGGTGCATCTGCTCCCCACCTGGACATTCACTGTCCCTGCCCTTGCTCACTCAGAGGCAGCTGTCATCCCCCATCCCCCCTGCCCAACCCATCCCACTCCCCATGAGCCAAGGCATGGTCCAGATGACCCACCAGCCACCAGGGTGACCAGCCAGTGGGTTGTCATTGCTGGCCACTGCTGCAGAAAACCCATCCATCAGCTTGTGACATTCCCCTCTGCTGCACTGTTTCACCAGTCCAGCTGGCAGCTTGTGGCACACTGAGGGAGTCTGGCATCGGGATCCTGCTTTTTATAAAATCAGGTTCAGGAGTACCTCAGAAAACTGTGTCCTAGTTCTTGGAGAGCAGTGGACAGGATGGGGCTGCTGACATGCTGAATGCAGTGGATGGTAGAGCAGGAGGTAAGTGTGACTACACCTATACCTATGAGGACCTTCAGCATGACTTTCTCTCTCTCTCCTGCATAATCTAATAAAACACAAGCTCCAACTCAATGCTAAAATGCTATGATTATCTCCCCAAAGACAGTCCCCCATCCCATGAGCAATCTAAAGATCCTAACACTACTGGGTGAACCCCTTGAAACGGTAGATAACTTTAAATACCTAGGGTTCTGGCTGGTCAACAAAACTGAACTTTCTACACCACCTCAATGAGGTCTCAAAAAAAACTGAGACAGCGCTTAGGCATATTCTACCACATCAAACATCTCCTCACCAAAGAAGCCAAAAAAAAGACTTGTGCAAACTACATTCTTGCCACTTCTGGACTATGCTGACTTCCTTTACAATAACTGCCCCTCCTCAGCGCTTAGTAAGCTTGACACCCTCTATCACAGGGCCTTGAGGTTCAGCCTTAACCTACCTTACTGTACCCACCACTGCCTGCTATACCGTGAGTTGGGATGGTCCTCCCTTCCTATAAGGAGGAAAATAAATGCTCTACTCTAGTTCTACAGAGTACTGTCTGATAAGCTGCCAGAGTACCTTTCGAGCCTCCCTGTGCATGCAAAGGGTGCCTATGGTTTGAGGCGCTTGTCCATTCTTTGCTTTCAGATACCTAGAACAAAAGCATCCCTGGCTTGGCTGCAATCAATTTCTCCCTTCCCTCCCACTGGTATACCATGCAACGCTTCCTAAAACTTTATACCTTTCTGGGACCAATCGCCTTCAAAGCAGTAATATCTGACTACCTGTCTGAAACCTGCAACTGCTTTAGATGATTGAGCTCCTTCAACCGGCAACACTTGCACGAGCTAGTGGGCTCCTAGCTACACTTTGCTCCCAAGTAATGGGGTCCAACACTTTTACCTTCTTTTTCATTGTCTTCCTTTCTACCTCCCTTTCTCTCTCCCCCACATCTTTAACACCGGTCTGTCCCATAACACACAGGCCAAGATCTCCCAATCTACCGGTAATACTGTCAACTGGTACATTATGGTCTGTCTGATATTCCACATGTATTTTTTGGTACACATGTTACTGATTTACTGTCTCTTCCAAACTTCTGTAATACTGTTATCTATTTTGGTACCCCACATGTATTTTGTGTGCTTTGTTTACTCCTGTCTGTAATCTGTCTTTATCCAGGACCACCTTGAAAATGAGCTTATTCAATGATGTCTACGCCTGGTTAAAATTTGATTTGATTGATTGATTGACAAAAATGTATTTCGAGTAATGGTTTTCACAGCAACAGCTGAAACAGTCCTGAGACAATCAATAACATTTCTGTGCTTTAGGATACTGAATGCAAGCACTGCGCTGAGCTATTCTTGAGGACAACTTCAATGTTTTTGCAGCAGGCTTTTCTAGCAAAACCCCTATGTAGCAGAAAAACTGATGCAGACCAAGTCTGGAAAGATAAACTGGTCATTTTGCCTCCAAGGGTGAAAGTTGTTTTTTATTTGTATTTTTTCAGATGCCATTCAACACTGGTGCTTACTGAAAATAATCTGAGCTAGACAGTATTTACAGTATCAACTGATACCACTTGCTGTGATAGTCTATTCTGAGTGTTCGCCATTTATTTTCTGAACTTGTTCCAGATATTTGCCTTAAATCATTCACCTTTCACTAACACTGAGTGTTCCGTTGTCCTTTCACCCTTGTGCACCATGAAGAGCTGCACTTGGTCTGATGATATTTTCCCCTTTAGATACTTGAATGCTGTAATCTTGTCTCTCCTTAATCTTCTCCTTTCCAAGGAAAACAGCCTCAGCTCTGACAGCTTGTCCTCAAAGCACATATTCTGCAAACCATCACACAACCCGGTCTGTACTGTGTCTGTACTGTTTCATCTATACTGTATCTTCTCTATTATGTCACTATACTTACTCACCTATGGGGATTAGGGCTGCACACTGTAACCTTCCATAAATTTGTAGAGGACTACCAGCCCATCCTGCTGACTAAGCCTGTCTAATTTTAGGACTGTACCCTTGTTAGTCCATCCTATTGTCCCTCATACACAGTATCGCTATATGCCTGTTGCATGCGCTTTTGAACCCATCCACTCTTTCAGCCCCAATGCCCTACTCTGGAAGTTTTATTCAGTCCATCACCACTCTTTGTGTAACAAATTACTTCCTGACATTCTTCTTGACCCCTCCCCCCACACACACACCAATTTCACTGAGTTACCCCTGGTACCTTTATGACCACTCATTGTTGACATCTCACTACTGTCCTCCTCAAGCATTTTTAGATGACTATCATGTTAGGTATTTGAAAAATTTGTTCTTAGCACTTGTTTAAAAAACTAGTGAGCCACACTCATTTAAGCAAATTGTACTGCAACTACTTATCTTCAGTTGATACACATATTTTCAATATATCTCTTTATAAATATAAAAGGTTCAGTGTCAGTGCATATTATACCAGGTGAACAGAATGATACATAAGTACAGGTAGTACTATGACAGAAATAAAAGTCAACAGAGACCTTTCTCCTGTGCGACTTCACTTGAAAACACTGTGCACAATACTCTGTGGAACATGCACCAGTCTCTGATGTTTATGTGCTATTTGTACCCTGAACTTTACAACAGAAATAACATGCCTAGACATGAAGTTCAGAAAGAAGCACATATGTCTATAACAGATTTGAACTTGCCTCCTAATACAGAATTGTTCTTCTCCCAAATGGAGATTGCCAAAAGATGTTAGTTTTAACCCTTTGATTGCTAGTGACTGCAAGAAGAACATTCTGATTTATCATGGATGTGCAGCTGTGCCTCCTTAGTTAGGGATTCATTGCTCACTTCTGTATCAAACTAACAGCATATAGCTATGGTGGCTATACACTAGCAGGGGCCAGGTACAGGCAAGACGTGCATACCTGGCCCATGCAGCTCTGCACCCATGAACAGACACACAGGACTTGGAATGCATGCTTGCCAGCCACTAAAGAGTGCCTGTCTGTGGTCTCACTCCCTGGCATGCTGGTGTATGGAGGGCAGATCGGAGACACAGTTATCCAATTAGATGCACATCCTGGCTTGCCAGTGGATCCCCTCCTCTGCACAGAAGATGGGATTGTTGGAGTCCTCATACCCCTTACATTTTAAAATGTTGGGCAAGTGCCCAGATGATTTCCCCCAGCCCTCCTTTCCTGACCAGAGAGCCAGAACAGCATGGGGGTGGTGATGCCATTCAACCACAGTCGACATTTGTATTACATAAGGGTACACAATGGATACAGTAGAGTGCCTGCTGCTGCATCCTGCACTCCCTCCTACCCAGCACTCAGAACTTTTGTGAATGACATAGAGTGTGGACACACCCCTAGCCACTCCCCAGACCATGCCTATAACTGAATGTACAACCTGGGGATCAAGTGTGGAAGTGGAATGTACATCTGAGAATGCTGCTAGGGGTCAGAGGGACCCATGATGCGAATCTTCCTAATGTTGCCTACATGCTGCAGATACCTAGTGCATAGGCATTATACCTATCAGTGTATTGGGGCATAGGTCTTTTAGAGTTTTATCCCAAAGTGAAGAAACAAAGGAAATGAAGGAATACTGTAGGACTGGTAATCAGGACTTTGGGAAATCAGTAATATAGTGTTCCTCTGTGTTTCAAGGGTCACACAACACAGGGCTGGCTTTTCCCTAATATGGACACTCTCTATTCAAGCAGTGCTGTGTCATTTTCTTTGTGTGACAAGTCAATGCTAATATTTAGATAACACAAATCTTTTGTAGCAAGACTGTTAAACCACTCCCTATCTGCTCAGGTGTCCCTCAAAGGTCTTTCCTGGATTCTATTCTCTTTTTTTAAATTCTTGATTGATATTCCCTCTGTCTGTTCTTCTGCATCCATTCATATCCATGAGCTAGCAGTATAACCTAGAGATTAGAGGAACGATGTGTGAATGAGCTTGGTACATCCAGTAGACCAGACCTGAGTTTGATTCTCACAGTCTCCACTTGCATACTGTGTGACTATGAGCAAGTCACTTAACCACCCAGTGCTCCCAGGTTGCCCTGAAAATAGGCACTTGTGCCTAGTGGGCCTTACCCAGTTACCAAAGACTAAAATAAAAATAAAAAAATACAGTACTTTTTCATCTGTATTCTCTTCCCATAGAAACATAGATTTCAATGGTATATAAGTACCGTTTGGCCCACCTAGTCTGCCCATTTCCCTACCTACAGGATAGGCTGCAGATCCTAGTTAACCAACAGCCTATTTCTTCCTACCCCCCACAAGAATTGCCTTATGTCTGTCCCATGCATTCTTGAATTCTCTCACAGTTTTAGACCCCACAACCTCCTCAGGAAGGCTGTGCTTACCTTACAGCTGCAGCAGGATTCTGACAATATTCATCGCTGATTCTAGTTTAATCAATTAGCCCTCAATTAGGGTTGTCAGAACCCTCTGAAGTTCTGGGTTCTAGTTGTAGTCTAGAACATTTGAAAAAGTTCTAGGGTTCTAATGTTTTTTAGAACTTTTTAGAACTCAAACCCTATTATTTTATTGTGCTGCCAGTAATGAAGATAGTAATAAAATACATGTAAAGGAAAAACTGTTAAATATAAGGGGGAGAGACATTATCATGTGTGACATTGATAGGAGTACAACTAGGTTTATCTATGGTTTCTTCTGTTTGCTAAAGCCAGCAACTTAATACGTAACAGGCCCACCCACACATATGTTAAAAGTTTTCCTGCTGCAGCTGCATCATAGTTCATTAGTGAAAGAAAGAGGCACATTAGCCATTTATGTACTCAGTTATATATGCTCATCATCATGAATTATGAGAAAAAATAACTGATAGTACCTAATCTCAGCTATTTGCTGCTTTCTGTTTTAAATAAGTAAATCAAAAGTTGCTATGTTTAAAAGAAAGCTTTTATAACAAACTCAAGCCAAGGTACTACAGCAGCAGCATGTGGAACTGTTGCAAAACATATTATGTCATAACATAGTCAGTCAAGACATTTGAATAAAAAAATATGCCAGTCATTGTTGCTGGCAAAAAATGCATGCAATTTTCTAAGATAATGCATACATATACCAACTTTTTTGTTGGCAAATTGAAATAATACATACAACTTTCTAAGATGATGCATTTTTGCAGCTGATACTTCAATAAAATCTGTATTTCAGTCACACAAATAAAAAAAGTGGTTTCACCACATACTAACTTAAGGAACATTTAATGTAGCTGCAGCAGTTGGCATGTGATGTTTAAGGACAGCGCCTGTCAACCCCTTATGTATCAAATTATCACTACTTGTAAAGCAAAACACTTTATGATTGGTCACATTCTGTGAAAACTGCTGATGCAGATTTTCTTTTATTTCTGATTCCTTTATTCTTTTTTTAAAGGGGACAGGACAATTGTGCTAGGAGGCAGCAGTTTGCAATGTATTTAATAAGAAAAAAAAAAAATATATATATATATATTATGGGCTGGATATTCAAACTGCACCCAAAATGTGCGCAATAGCAGGAGCAAGCACAAGTCCATTGTGCACATGCGCAATAGACGCGATATTCAAAAATGGAGCAAGCCAAATTGCGCAACCAGCCAACGTCTGAATATCGCACATCTTGTGCCATAGCGCAACCAGGAAGGGGAAGCTGAGCAGATATGATGCACTATAGCGCAACAAGGGCAGCCCAGCTGAGCAGCCCAGAGGCGCCATAGCGCAAGCAGGGATCCCCCCAGCAGCAGAGCAATGGAACTGCACAACCAGGGAGGTAGGCAGGGGCCCACCACCCATGCCACAGATGGGCACAGGAACACACTGCAGAACTGACAATGCACCCCCACACCCCATACACTGGCCAATGGGGACAAGCAAACAAAGCACAGCTGGGCCATGTTGCCCCAGCACACCCACTGGCAAGCTGAGACTGCCGCACAAGGGGGGACGGACCACCCCATTGTACAGCAGCCCCCCTGTGCACAGCACACCCTGCACTGTGACCCCAAGACACCCCCCATGAGCAGTGACCATCACTGCAGGAATCCCCATGCATACCCCCCGTCACACTGCAACCTCGTGAACCACAGAATCATACAAGCCAAAGCCACCATGAGCACCCAGCAGTGGGTGGCAGCACACACCAATGCAACAATGGCAGACACAGTGCCAACACGCACAACCCCCCTGAGGCACAGCTGAGAGACTGAACATGTGTTGCCACAAGTGGTACCCCACACGGGAAAGGGCGTGCCCGTGACACCACTGCCATTAATACAGCACCCTGCACAGTAGACAGTTATCACAGCGCGACCCACCACGAGCCACAGCAGCCAGCACAGACACCCATAGTGTTGCATGGAAGCATGCAGCACACCCGATGCAACACAGTGCAGGGGCAAACACACACCCATACCCTTGGGGACACCAACACAGGGATGCAGTAGTGTGGCAACCAAGCCCCCAGTGTGGGCACATGTAAACTGTGCACACACAGCCTGCAGTCCACCATGGCACAGGGGTGACACCCACCCTGTGCATGTACTGTGGCCCTGTATGCCACCAGCACACACCTGGATCACACGTCACAGACAGTGCTGCACAGCCCCTGCAACACACACAAGACACAGCATGGAGGTGGGACAGCAACTGTGGAGGTCACAGTGTCACCCGAGGCAAACATGCCCCCCACCGGTGACAGGTGGCAACCCAGCATTGTGACGATCACAGTGGATGACCTGCAGGGACAGCACCGACTGACAAGGCAGCAGACCTGGCAGGCCACAGACAAGCAAGGGTGTCAGCTGCACAGGTCAAGGACAGCTTGACAGGGGCACAATGGACACAGAGCAGGCACCATGGAACACTGCACACAGCAATGCAATGCACAGAAAACAACACACACCACAGATACCGACTAAAAGCCAATCCCACACCACAGACACCTCCCCACACACACACACACACATACCCACGACTATACCTCCCCAGATGCCATGCACACCACTGCAGCTGAGCACCTATAGCCAGCTGCAAATCAGAGACCAGCACAGTATTCATACCAAAATAACTGTATTAGAAAAACAATAACAAGTATAACAACATCAACAACTATTTACGCATATACAAAACTGGGGTGGAGGTACAGGTACAAGGTAGGGGTGGGTAAGGGGCAGGGGTGAACAACTGGGAGAGGGAAGGCGGGGTGTGAGGGTTATTCAAAGGGTGGAGGTGATGTCCAGCTACTGGTCTCCAGCCTGCTCTCCTGCTGCCTGGTGCCGGTCCCAGGGTCTCCATCGCCTCTGCACCCCATGCCACTGGAGGTCCTGCAGGTTACCTAGGGAGTCTGTGGCCACCCACAATAGCTGCTGCATGGCTCGCTCAATGCGTAGTAGTATCCGGACACCTAGGACAAGGGATCAGAGTCAATGGGTGTGACTGTCCATCTCCCTGAAGCCCACCCATCATGTATGGCATACAGCCAAGTGCCCCACTCCTGTGATGGTGTGCACCCACCCATAGTGGCCGTGTGCTCAAGACATGCCCAACCAGGCAGCAGCAGCCATGTGTACCACTGCACACACATACCGCCCATGTCCAGCACAGCACACCAAGGCCATACAATTACGTGGCTATGGGGTGGGCAGGCAGTGCCACAGCCACGTGCCCAGTGCATGCATGGACCACCATTGACGCACTCCCAGACATGCAGTGCCACTGGACAGTGCTGACTGTCACATGTCGTGTGTGCATGGCAGTGGTGTCCATGGATGGTGGCCATGCCCTGCTCCCCACCCTGTCACACAGCATGCAATAGCAATCATGTTGTCATGGCACTCACCCTCATCGGGCTGTTGCTGGTGTTGTGGTTCTCTACCGCCACGCTCGGGTACTGCAGCCACCACCCTCTGCTGCTCAGCCATGGCCCTCCTCTGCTCTGCCACGCCTGTGGGAAACAAAAGGTGAGAAATACATCAGTACAGTCCCAAAGCATATTGCCCCTGCCCCAATGATTGTGCCCACCCACCCAGCCAGACCCATACATCACATACCCTGTAAACACCTCCACAGCCAACCCTAGACCAACCCTCCCCCATGTGCTGGACACAATAGACAGTGTTACCCATATGGACCATACAGGGGCGTAGATGGATCACCCACCTGGACAAGGCACCATGCCCCTCCTGGCACGTGACCGCAGACATGCCAGTAGCTCCGGCCCCCTCCTCCTCAGGTATCCATAGTGGTGCCTGCACTGTTCTGAGGTCCTCCTCTGGCCAGTGGCTGCCTCCAGGTCAGTGGCCACCTGTTGCCACACCTGGGTCCTGGCCCTGTCCAGGGGAACCTCCCCATACAGTGGGCCATAGTGAGGCTCCACAATGGCCACCAGGTTGGCCAGCTCCAGGGCACTCTATTGGGGGGCTGTTCTGCATGCCAGCTCCAGATCTATAGTAGGCAATATGGCGCTCCGCAGTGCGGCAACCCCATGTGGAATTGCTGCATAATACAACGCCGCTATTCCCTATCGCGCTGTTGGTACAGCGCCGCCATTCCCTATCGCGCTGTCACCGAACAGCGTGATAGAGCTGCAGACATACCATACGTACAGTGCCAAGGGGACAAAGGTCAGGCACAGGGTCATGGGTCTCTGGTGCAAGGTCACGCACAGCGCCATCGGACGTCTATGCATCCAGCGCGGTTGGTCACCTGTGTGCCATTGCCACAGCGAACTATTGTGCAGTTGTGCCACAGCGCGATGTAGTGACTGTTGCCGTAGTGCCACTGGCACGATGGTGGCCATGCCCTGAATTGCCTACCACATACAGCACATCATCAGCGTGGCAGACGCCTGCGTAAGCTACCTGGGCATGTGCAGTGCAGTGTACTACGCAGTCACAGAACTGCGCCATTGGCTCAGCAAGTTCAACCGTATTGCGCAAAGTGCAACAGCGTGATATTCAGCCGTCATATGCAAATCATCCGATCAGCCATTCAATGGCGCAGCAGTGCGATTTACATCTCATTAAAGTTGCTCCACACCTAATTTGCATGGATTGCGCTATAAAAACTGCGACAATGTTCTTCAGTGGGCATATTCGGTTACTGCAGTTGATAGGTGAGTTGCATGCTGTGTGCTGTTCTGGACTGTGGTTCCAGGGAATTGATGTGTACTGCACAGCTACCGGTGACCACTCTCACCCATACAGGCTGAGAAATGACCGAGCCAGGACTGGGTGAGGAGGATGATGGTGGACGGAAGAGGAGGCCTAATTTTATGAAGGCTGAGACGGAGGCACTCTTCGAGGCCTACCTGGATGAAGAGCCACTGCTCGGTGGATGGTGGGGCATCCCTCAGGCCCGTGCTGCTGCATGGGAGGGGGTGGCACGTGCTGTCAACCTGCATGGCAGCCACCAGCGCTCTGTGCAGGAGTGTAAAAAGAAGATGGGAACCGACAGGAGGAGGGTGAAGGAGAAGGTGGCTGCCATCAGGGCGGCACGTGCTGCAACAGGTGGGGGCCAGCCAGAGGTGGTGCAGCTGACACCGGCAGAGGATAGGCTCACTGCAAGCATGCAGTGCAGTGCCATTGAGGGCGTACCTGGAGGTGGCTTCCAGACAGGTGGTAGCCCATCACTGCATGGTATGTCATGGTCTCTGGGGGGGAGGTAGATCCCATGGACTAACGTGTCTTTGCTTTCTGTTACAGATCCTGTGCATCTGCAGGGGTCAGTGGTGGAGGGCCTGTCCACTGCGGACAGCCATCTGGAGTTGGAGGAGGGACCATCCACCTCCGCTGGTAGCCGGCGTGCAATGCAACAGTGTGCACGCCTGGCTGCCAACACTGGGGTCATTGAGACAGGTGTGGGGGTGCCCTTCCTGTGTTCCAGTGGTCTAGCATCTAAGCATGCCAGCACGCTGTGGCTGTGGCACAGACCTGCACCATTGATGATGCAACGACCATTATGGGTGTGAACATGTGTGTGTCACAGAAAAGACACACAGCAGGACAGCACATGCCCATGGATCTGGCTGGTTCTGACATGTGTGCCAGCACTTCAGCACAGTCCCAGGCAGCACCTGTCACACCGGTGGCTGTTCAGGTCAGTGGCACTGTTGCAGCCACAGCAGCAGGACAACTGATCCCTTGGGCACAGCAGGTGGAGGAGCAGCAGCAGCAGTCACCCACCGGGACTGGGGGTACAGGGTTCAGCGATGGCATATGTGTACCACCTGTGGACTTGCCCATACCTGGTCCTGGTGAGCAGTGCCCACCCTCAAGGGGTGCTGTGCATCAGACCCTTCCATACCCTGAGGGACAAGTTGCTGATGTGGCAGATGACCTCTTTGACAAGCACACCCGCCTGCTGCAGGCATCAGTACAGCAGCAGATGTGGGTTGCAACGTCTGTGGATGCAATCTGTGTGGCTCTGGAGAGGGTTGAGGAGCGACACAGCAGGGACACCGAGGGGATCTTGTCTCGGATTGACCATATGCAGATGGATGTGACTGCAGCCACTGACAGGCTGACACAAGTGGTGGTTGCTATCAGGGACACATTGGGCACACAGTCAGGTGCCCCTGTGCCACTCACACCGTGCAGTATGCTATCCACTCCCCATTCCCGGCGTCGTGCGACACCCACCCTGTTGACACCTGGTTCAGCTGTGGGCATCCCGAGCACTCCCGGTGCAGGTATGTTCAGTGTGCTGCAGACACCTGTGTGGGCACTGTCATGTTCACGCAGTGGAACCCCTGGTGGACCATCGGTGCCACCCCATGAGGCCCGTGCTCAGCCTGCCAGTGCTGCTGGGTCTCGGTTGGGCCGCCCACGCATCCGAGGTGGCCGTGGCACTGTGCCGCAAGACTGAGCTGTCTCCCAGTGTGGGCCTTGTCTGTTACTGCCCTGTGTGCAATATGTGTTTTGGTGGGCAGTGCACTGGTGGGTGCCCAGCCCAACTCACAGACACATGGACCACCTGCACACCCTCCCAACTGCTGTCCACAGGTGTGTGTGCATGATGATTCCTGCATTGCGCTGTACACCAAAGTGCGATGGTGTCCAGCATCTGACACACCCACATGGACAGTCAGTGGACGTGGTGGCCTGTGGACATGTGTGTCTTTAGTGTCTATGTTCCGGCTCTGTTTTGCACCTGACCCCTGTGCACCTTGTGCCTATTGTGTGTGTGTCTGTCCATGTGGTGTGTTACTGTTCACCCCTTCCTAGTTGTCTGTGTGTGCCTCTGTGCCCTGCCACTCCCCTTGCTGTCATGCACCCCTGGTGTGTTTCCATGTGTGTACATTGGTTGTGCCCTAGCCACTGGTGGTTGCACATGGCCCCATGACTTACCTGTGTTTGCTGAAGTGCTCCTCTGTGATGGTGTCCCAGTGCAGCTGGGCCAGCTGGATCAGTCGGGGTCCGTTGTCCAAGGGGGGCTGCCCATCCCCATCTTCACCGGCGTCACCGTTGTCCCCATCGCTGTCCCCCTCTTTGACCTGTACAGCTATCCCACAGTCTTTGGCCATGTTGTGCAGGATACAACAGGCCAGGAATATCCCACAGGCCTTTGAGGGGCTATACTGTAGGGCACCGCTGGAGGTGTCTAGGCAACGGAAGCATGCCTTCAGCATCCCAAACACCCGCTCAATGATGTTGCGTGTGGCAGTGTGCCTCATTGAAGCATTGCTGTGATGGGGTCGTGGGCTGCCGGTAGGGTGTGAGCAGCCAGGGACAGAGTGGGTATCCACTGTCATCTGTGTGGAGATAGTGGAGGTTAGTGTCTTATTCAGGCTTCAATTGCCCCTAACCCTGTGCGGCACACCCATGGCACCGGTGGCTTACCCCCCCTTGCTCCCGATTTGTCAGTTCTACATGCATACTCACCAACTAGATGTCCTGTGGGGATGTCCCCACTCTGAAATCGATGGCACAGTGCCGACTGGTACCATGTGAATGAATCATGTGCTCCCCCAGGGTGCGTGGCACAGACATTGATGATGTGCCCACTGGCATCACACACCACCTGGCAGTTGACACTGGCATAACCCTTCCAATTCATATATGCAGCCCCATCGGGGTCAGGTGGTGTGTGAATAGCCACATGTGTGCAGTCTATCACCCCTGGCACACCAGGCATACGTGCTACCCTGTGGAACTCCTGTATGTTTGCAGTGCACTCCGCCGCGGTGCTGGGGAAATGGATGTACTCCGCAGCATGTGGCAGCAGTGCGCTGAGGAATTGGGTGAGGATGCATGATGTGGCCAACTGTGTTATGCCTGTGGTGTCCCCTGTTGGTCTCTGGAAGGTACCCATGGCGAGCAAGCACATGCAGGCTGTTACCTTTGTCTCCACTGACAGAGCATGACTCCGTCGGGTGGGTGCCTGCATCACATCACTGCACAGCTCACAGAGCCGCCTCAGTATTGCCCTGTTCAGGTGGTACCGGCCCACAATCTCGACATCTGAGTACAGCTCAAAGCTGGTGCGGGCTCGGTACTGCCTGTTGGGGGCATACGCGACGGGCCCTTCCACGGCCACGTCCCCCTGCAGCATGCCTTCTCACCCCCTCATTACGGCTTCCATGTGGAAGGTGGCACTGTCCATGTCCTGGCTTGTGTTCCCCCAGCTGTTGTTAGCTCTGTTCCCCTGCTGTCCTGACTGCTACCTCCACTGCACCGGTACACCTACTGGCCTCTGCACTCTGTGGCCCCACACACCTTTCCTTGTCCCTATTTTGTCCTCTTAACTCCCTGGCCTGCCCTCTTTGTCCCTCTGGCCTTGTCTCTCTCCCTGCCTCATGTGGCTTCCCTGCAGCGTTCTTGCACCTCTTCCTTGCTCCTTTTTATTTTGGCTCATTTCTGCTATGGCGCAACTTCCACCTGATCCACTGTTGTGCATTGCGCAAGTCTTTGAACATTGCACTGCGCACTTTATGCATGGTTCCACCCCCTTCAGTTGCGCATGCCTTCATTAGCATTGTGCTGTTGCTCAGCATGTTTTCAGTGGCGCAACTGCCTCCTGCTGAATATCGCAGAATGGCGCATTTTCTGACTTGCTCTGGTGCAACCCTATTGCGCATTGCACAACCCTTTTGAATATCCAGCCCAATATGTACAGTAGGTTCGGTCTGTCATCATTTTTTTCTCACCATCCCCAGCCATTCATGAATCTGTGAATGAAAGGACTAAAACAACACCCACCCTTCACCCCATCACCCATTCCACTTTTCTTCCACCACCCTCATCTGTGCAGTAGCACCCATACCACCCTTACACCCATGTTAAAACCAACGCACAACCCACACCCATGTACTAGCATCCATTTTTGGTTTATGACTAACATTTCTGTAATTGAAAAAATAATAAACAGCTACCAATTAGAACTCATTGTTTTGTCCTCTTTAGAATTGAAAAATAGACCGCCCCCAGTCTCAGCCCATACTGATGCACCACAAAGTCACAGAAGGTAAATCCAAAAATATATGTTTGCACTTTAACTATAAATAATATGATACAGAAAGGATTGACGTGACAGTGTCCTTTTTATGCCAAATTTGGGCCTGTTCCCACTGATGTTAAAATTGCCCTGTATATAAAACTTGTTGACTTTAGTTTAGACCCTAGCTACAAAGCAGTTTGCCATGAAATGGTGAAAGTTTTGGGGGTATATAGTCCAAGGTAGTAGATTGAGAAAGGAGAGAGACAACCAAAGTCATCACAGTCTGTAAAAGTTTCCTTTTTGGTGCAGAGAGACTCTGTCCCACACAGTATTTACCAGCCACCACCATCTGAGTTGTCATCACCATCAACATCCACAACATCAATCACTTCAGGATCAGTTTGTATACTCTTGTAGGGATATGAAAATCTTGACTTATTAACTTTAATAAAAGTTAACGTGTGTACATTTTCTGGCAGCAACCTATTTCTGGTGTCTGTCACAATATTGCCAGCTGTACTAAACATGCATTCTGAAGAGACACTTGTTGCAGGACAACCAAGATATTTACAGGCTTCATCATACAGCTCTGTCCAAATTGACTTTTTTGATCTCCAGTATTCAAAAGGGCATGCATCAATAGGAATAGGCAGTTCTTGCAGGTAACTGTCTACCATGATGACAGAGACTGCTCAGAAGAGGAATCAGCAGAAGCTGGTATGGCAGCAATTTGGGAAAGGTTTTCCACAGATTTAGCTTGCTACTAAGGGTTGAAGAAGTGGCAGTTGTGGAACAACTACTGTTAATGTTTGGTGACTTTTTCCAGTTCTGTATCCTTGTGAAGATGAACCTGCATGTTGTGGTGATGACAACCTGAGGGTACTGTGCGTGTCTGTGTTTGACTCCTGTGAGTGCTGCAGCTCATCTAGCAACAGACATTTGTACTGCTCTATATCATCTGTTTTTGGAAGATGTATAGCCTTGAACCTGGGATCTAAGAGAGTTGCAAGGATGTAGTGTTTTGATTTCGTCATTGCAACTAATTTGTCATTGGTTTTGAAGCGCTCGCTCATTCTCTTTATGAGATTCCCATGATACAGGCGACATGTTGTCTGAGCTTCAGATCTGTCTTTTTCTATTTGTAGATTTAGAACACTAAGATGATGTGAAATGAGCATTATGAGTGGGATAACCTGACTCACAGATGCGCCTTCAGAAGACATGTCCCTTGTAGCTGTCTCAAAAGGAGCTAGGATGCAGCACACTGTCTCCATTAATTTCCACTGCAGCACAGACAGCATAATGCCATCTCCATAATGTAACTGGAGCAATACTCATGTACAGCTTGCTTTTGCTCCAAGAGGTGCTGCAGCATATAAAGCGTTGAGTTCCAATGAGTGGAAACATTTTGAATCAGCTTTTGCTGGGGCAGCTTGTGTTTTTTTTGCAGTTCGGACAATGTCCGTATAGCCTTGGTTGAATGTGAAAAGTGAGTCACAATTTTTTTGCAAACAGCAATCATACCATCCACTTGTGTTTCATTGCTGAGAAATCCCGTGACAATTAAATGTAAGCAATGTGCAAAGCAAGAAGCATGCATAAATCCTCCATCCTGTACTGCTTTCAAGATGTTGGCTCCATTGTCACTTACTATGAAGCCACATTTTGAACCATGAGAATAAACCCATTCATCAAGGAGGTCATTTAGTTCCTGCAAGATGTTTGCAGCAGTATGACTTTGCCCAAACTTTTATATGCAGCAGTGCCATCTTTTGGGGTGTCATTGTTTTTGAAGAAGCCCAAGAAAACGTGACCCAATGAGCAGTAAGGAACATGTAATCTATGTTTTGAGTGCTGAGCCACATATCTGTTGTGACATGAATAACCCCATCCTCTGCAGTTTTAATTGCAAGCATCACTGTCGCTTTTAAAGCCTGATTAATGTTTGGTATTTCAACATAGGAAAATTACCTTCGATGAGGAACATTGTACGAGGCTCTGCTAATGTCATGAGCTCCCTAAAATCCTCATGATCTACCAAAGAGTATGGGAGAAGGGCTCCGGCTAACAGTTCACCAATTCTGTGATTAAGATGAAAGGTCTTTGGATGATTTCTAGTAAAGGTATTCTTCCTTTCAAATGCCTGAGACAGTGTTATCTGTTTACAACATGTCCCCGTTGGTTTATTATACATGACCGTGCTTTGATGGGCAGATGGATGCTGAGATGGTGGACTAGGAGGACTTATACATTCAGTGCCATCACTGGATGTGCAACTGGTACTAATGGTGCTGGCATTTGTGGTAAGAGTGATCCTAGGGCTGGCAGTGGTTCTGTCCGCATCAAGTTCAGACAATTCAGTATCCATTTTAGATTCCTGACCCTTCTCACGTGTAGTCTGGAAGATGGAGGACATGGGTTTTGGACGATCAAGCAAAATTGAATGCTTTTCAGATGGCGTTTAAGAGCTGTAGTGCCAAGGCATGACACAACTTTACCATGGCTTACACTCTGTTTACACAGGGAACAAATTGCTCTGCATGGATCAGTTTTACTGACAGAGAAATAATTCCACACCTCAGATGTGACAGATTTTGTTTGAGTGCTAGGAAGATAGCTAAAGACTGTTTGTGTCTTTTCACCTGTCCTAACAGAACCCGGGACATGCTCCTTGGTGCTAGAAGAGTGGGCAGAAGACTCTGATGGATTTTCATTGCTGGCCAACACAGAAGTGGTGGATTCAATGGATATGTCCTTTTCATTGCCAACAGTGCTGGATGTATTTGCAAGTGCACTACCTGATTCATTGTCAGCAGACTTGCTCATTTCACTTTGTTGAGGAAGTAATGATACGTCGCAAGACACAACAGTGTCGGACTGAGACAAAGAGCTACTGTCTGAGTCAGAGAGGGACTCACTGTCACTTGCATTATTACTGCTAGTCACAGGGATTTTAACAGCATGAACGGCATACCTTCTAGTGGTGCCTCTCCATGTGACCCCAGCAGCTGCACAGGTTTTCTTAAAAGGTCCCCCTTTACCACACTTCGCTGTTGCTCTTTTGCTGTTTGTTGAATTTTTATCACATGAAACATGTTGGTTATTTCTGCTAGCACCAGGATTACCACTATCACCAACACCTGCTCCAACACCAGCACTAGATGCTTCATCTATGTTGGTGTCAGCCATAACAGAACCAGTATACTGCAGAGAATACACCCACACAATTCCTGTGTAAGAAAGCAATGTGATCTATCATCACTGGCTACAACTCCAAAATTTTATTTTGGCTATGTGACACTGTGATGCAGTGGACTGAAAGTAATTGAAGAATATGACGGTTGGCAATGAAAGGATCCCAGGTTCAAGGCTTACAGAATGATTGGGCTGCTGGGCATAGGCATAAACATAGCAGTGAAGGGGCGCACAGCAGCAGGGTGATGGGCTGACCACAAGAGATGGAGTTACACACACAAACCGAGGAAAGAGATTTTTCTGTCTCTCCTCCCAACCGGGAAATATATTTCTGGGCTTCTGTCATGTATTTAAGGATAATGCCACCACACGACAACTGGCCACTGGGCCTCTTTCGGTAACACACACTTGGTAGGGTACAGTGCAGTCAAAAGGCACACAGCAGATGGGCTGACCATGGGAGATGGAGTAACACACACATATACAACCCAAGGAAAGAGATTTTTCTGTCTCTTCTCTCAACAGGGAAATATATTTCTAGGCTTCTGTCATGTATTTAAGTATAATGCCACCACACGACTGCCCAACAATGGGCTTCTCACAGTAACACACAATGGGTAGGGTACACAGTCAGCAGCCACAGGAGGGTGATGGGAACACCACAGGAGAGTAGAGATACAGTATAGTGGAGTCACATACACAACACACAAGTAGGGAGTACTGTGTAAAAAAAAACTAAAAACAGCCTGGTGTTGTTCTATCAGGAATTTTATAGGGTGGAATAGAAGAACGCTCAGCAGCACAGTACCACAGAATCCCCTCCCCTTCCCTCCCTGTCTTCCTGATTATTTTACTTTGTTTTGTGGAGAAGGGTATAAAGTAGTAAGTAAAAATGCCATCAAATTCAAATGTTTCAACTTCTCAAAGACTCACACATTAAAGATAAACTTAATTTTCCTCGAGTCATAATCTGTTTGTTATAATTTCTTCACCCCTCCCCCAACCATCTGATGCTCGCTCCTTCTTCCCAGTGTGAAACAACTATGCCATGCAGAAATGAAGTTTTTGAACTGTTGTTTGAGACTACGATAAAATTCTCTCAGTTTCACTCAAATACTCAGCAACTTTAACTTCCCTCGCTCTGTCCGTCTCATCCTGAGGCTGAGCTTCTCACCAACTGTTCCTAAGTTCAGGCCCCTTCTTTTCCTCAGTTCCCACTCCCAACTCTGAGTCCCCTCCGGCCCCTACCTTTAGTTTTCACACCCACCCCTTAGCTTTTTTATTTATTTTTATTGTTTGCTACAACACGACGCATTTAATTAGTAAGCAATTGCCAGAGCCAGAGAGCAGAGCTTAGCCCAGACAGAGGGAGCGAGTGAGTAGCACAAGCTGCTGCAGCCTGCAACCTTTATGGCACTGGCTGGGCAATGAACGGAGCTGCAACCGGTGCACGGTTTATGTCTGACATCCACCACCTGACCACAGAGCAGATGGTCAGGTGGTAACACGGACTGTGGGATGAAGCACGCAGGGCGCAGTCCGACTCCAGTGCAGTCCACACCATTCAGCCCCCACAAGTTTGTGCATGCTGTCATCATGCACCCTTCCCTTCATTCCACCTCCTTTCTGCCTCCTGTGGCACTGTGCTGCCTCCCAATCCCATCCTGCTCCTTCAACCTCTCTCCCGTCCCTTTGGAGCTGACACTATAGGACTAGGCAAGCTTGCATTGCGGTTGCGGCTTCTTAAGGCATAAACCCCCCCCAAAAAATGGATTGATTCAAACCGTTTGCGTACTCAGTGTTCAAGTTCTGAATTAGAACTCGAACACCAGGGTTCGTGATGGGTTCGAATCTTTTCCGAACTAGTTCTGACAACCCTACCCTCAATGCCAAAAAATAGTTTCCATGACTTTTGTCACCATCAAAGGCTTGTCAGACTCACATCTATCCCTTTATTTCATACCTGTGATGGTGCCATGATTGAGGATGTATCCTCTTTTTAAGAACCTCAAGGTTTAACTTGAACATCACCATGATTTCTTGGTTCGTATTGATGCCATACACCAAAAGCTCCTCCCAAAGCTAGGTGCATTATTCAGGCACAAAATGCGTATCCTGCTGCCTATCCAATGAGAAATTGTAATAATGATGATTCTCCTTATTTTTATGGCTACATTGGTGGAGCTCCACAGACATATCACTGCCATTCTGGAAAAGAGCACTTTGTAAGCATGGGACTGTACATTGCTCCTGCATGCTTGCACAGTGCTCTGGCACAGTTCCAGTGGGTTGTGGTGTAACTGCCCTTCCCCTCCATGTGCTGCATCAACACACCCACTTCATGGGGCACTACATTTTTCTCCCACAACTGAAACAATGATAGCTGCCATGCCGAAGATGTCCATGGACTCAAACTGATCATGCACGAGTATTGTACATGAGCAGTTCTGTTACAGTGGCCATCTTGGATATGGCATGCCCTGGTGCAGTGAGAGCTCCGAGTATTCTTTCACTTGGTCTCACCGCTCTGAGCAGCCATATCGGCTCTGATCAGATATTGTTGATTATGGTGACATAGTCTGTAGCGGAGCTCCCAAATGCTCCCTTGCCAGACATTACCACCTCTTTCACTCTTTCTGTCATTTTGCTTTAGATTGTTCCTCACATACCCACCACTGCTCACTCTAGCCTGCTCTTTCTCTCCCCCTCCTTGATGTCAGGTGCCTTCCTTATTGTGCCTCCTTTATTTCCAAGATCTGGTTTGGTTCCCTTCCCTCCTAACTTTAATCTGTCATATCATCTCCCCTTTACATACAAACATAGAAAAACAGAATTTGATGGCAGATAAGGACCACTTGGCCCACCTAGTCTGCCCATTTCCCTATCTGATGGATAAGCTGTAGATTCTAGTTAACCAACAGCTTGCTTCTTCCTACCCCCACTAGAATTGCCTTATGTCTGCCCCATGCATTCATGAATTCTCCCACTGTTTATGACTCCACAGCCTCCTCAGGAAGGTTGTTCCATGCATCCACAACCCTTTCTGTGAAAAAGTACTTTTTAACATTACCTCTGAGCTGTCCACCTTGTGTCTTCAAATTCTGCCCCAGAGCCCTGGGCAGAAATCACATCATGTCAACACCCATCACAGACCTTTGCGATGCTTTGTTTTAAGTAAACAGTCAGATTCTCCTGGTCTGCATCAGTTCTAAGTCAGCTGCTAGCTGCCAGATGATGCAGGATGCCAGTTGAGACTGGCACCTGCCACAGCCAGGGCCATCCACAGGAAGGGCCCGGCTCACATCCAAAGTCACTACCGCCATGAGGTGACACCTTGTCCAGCCGCGGCACATACCCAGCCCCACTTTACACCTATGCCCGACTGACCCAGCTCTTAAAGCCAATCCATATCCCGAAGTTATGGATCTGGTTTGACCATTTCCCTTACCTACAATGTTCTAACATGCCAGAGGCCATTGACCTTGAAGACCTGCTGCGGATATGGATAAGGCTTAGCATGAAACTTACACCATCTCCCCCGGATTTTCAAGGGCCATCGAGAGCTCACCTGACACCACTGGAACTGCAAAGCTTTTTCCAACTACCCTCTCCACTATGCTATTTCTTGTTCCCTCTCTATTCCTACTAGAAAATCTACTGCTGGTCAGTCTGCTTTTATCACGTTCCTAAATTCTGGTTCTCTCTTCCCCTGTCAATTCACTCTGCTTCTTCTGTTTTCAACTTAAAGTTTCTTCTTCGTGTTTTGTTTCTCCATCCTGCAACTGTCCATGTCCCTCTTCCTAACTCTCTCATATTGCCCTTGTTGTTTGTTTCCCTCATTCCTATTCACTAGTTCCCTTGTCTATATTATAGCAAATATAAATAATGCACATATCTTTTATACTGTGTGACTTCATATTTTTTTATTCTGCTTCTGTTATATTGTATTTGCTGAATTTTAATTTCCATAATCCCTTCCCACAGGATGCATCTGGAAACAAGCTTTTAGCAGCTCGATATGTCTTTCTTGGTGAAACTTTTGAAATACATACATACATACATAGAGTACATAAAACCCCAAAAGGAACACCACACCACTGATTTAGCATGGTTCCAGACTTCCAAAAGTATTTTTTTTAATTGATTTTAGATACATATACAGTACATCATTTAACAGTGGGTAAAGTAACCATCATATATTATAACTGTTACAACTGATTTTCAATGCTTGTTAAAGATATTAGACTCATTGAATAATTGTGATTATATTAATACGATATTGTCACAATATTATTGATGGTGAGCATACCTCACAAATGGTGTAGGTTAAATGGCAGGAGTGGTAAATTAGTAGATTTAATGATTCTGTGCTACAGGATGATTTAATATTTCATTTATATGGTCAGAATGTATTACATTACCAAAATGAATCTATATTTGATTGAATTTATAATGATTTCTATGGGTAATATAGTGGTCTTTTTCAGTCTTGTAAATAGCAATCATTAAATTTAGCCATGTATTATAATCAGGAGGTTGTGGGTCATTCCATTTGAGAAGTATGCTCTTCAATGCATTTACTATGGGTAGAAAGACTGAGGTTTGTTGTGTATGGTTGGATGAGAAATAGAAGTGTCCAGTTTGTAATATAATACATTCAATGGTCCTTACTAAGTTTAACACTTCCGCAATTACTCTAGGTTTCAACACTCATAACTCAGAGTGGAGCTAGCCAGCCAGAACTGCACTGACCTCTGGACCTCTTCCAGTGTCAACACAGCAGTCTCATATCTTAACTCAACCTTCCTTAAGCTTCACAAGAAACATGTCCCCCTCAGGATCTATGACCAGTCATTGACAAACATTTTGTCAAATGACCAGACAGCAAAACGGTCATGTTGACTGCCTTTGTGGTCAGCATATGGTTTCTAACACACTAACATGTTTTGTTTGGGGGACTTTGCCCCTGAACCCCCCCTAACTAAATATGATCAACTCCAAGTCAGAGCTCATTAGAAGAGGGGATGCAAGACCTCCCAAATACAGTGCCAGGGTCCAGCGCTGACACTACAGCAACCAGGCACTGTAGTCACTGTAGTGCTGGTCAATGTCGAAGTTTTGACATCAGGAGGGTATACCCCCCCACTTCCAGGCAATTCTGAGGACAAGACAAAAAATGGCTCACATGCCCCCTCCAGGCACTCCTGAAAGAAAGGGATCAATACTGGGCATCAATCAAAGCATCTAAGTCTCATTCAGATTGGTCTTCCTACAGATTCCGTAGGAATAAGTGCAAGCAGGGAATCTGGCAAAGCAAGCATAGCTACTACTATACAAAGTTCTGGAGCTATCTTAAACAGGACCTTGGTCATTCTGACCCCTTCATCACTCCAGATTTCAAAATAGATAATGTGAATTGCAGCAGTCCTCAAATTATCACTAATGCCTTCAACAAACAATTCAGAGATCTATCCCAAACCATTAAAACTCTAAATCTGGTTCAAAGTGGTCCAACATAGAAACATAGAAACATAGAATTTGACAGCAGATAAGGACCGCTTGGCCCACCTAGTCTACCCATTTTCCTACCTAACAGATAAGCTGCAGATCCTAGTTAACCAACAACTTACTTCCTCTTACCCCCCACTAGGACTGCCTTATGCCTGTCCCATGCATTCTTGAAATCCCCACTATTCTTGACTCCAAGACCTCCTCAGGAGGCTGTTCCATGCATCCACAATCCTCTCAGTGAAAAATACTTCTCACATTACCCCTGAACCGTCCCCTCTATTTTCAAATTGTGCCTCCTTGTTCTTGCACATCTCTTTTTCTGGAAGATGCTACCCTCTGGGACTTTGTTAATTCCCTTGAGGTACTTGAAAGTTTCTATCATGTCCCCTCTCTCCCTTCTTTCCTCAAGAGTATACATATTAAGCTCCTTTAGTCTTTCTTCGTATATCTTCTGGTGCAGACCCTGCACCATTTTGGTTGCCCTCCTCTAGACAGTCTTCACTCTGTCTAAGTCTTTGCGGAGATGGGGTCTCCAGAACTGCACACAGTACTCCAGATGGGGTCTCACCAACTGTCTGTACAGAGGGATAACAACTTCCTGTTTTCTACTATTGATGCCTCTTCCTATGCATCCCAGTATCCCCCCCCCAGCCTTCCTTACTGCCTTCTCACATTGCGTGCCCACCTTTAGGTCATCTGATATAATTACCCCAGGTCCCTTTCTATTTTTACTGTTGTCAGTATCTCACCCCCCATTGTGTACGCTTCCCCTGGGTTTTTGTTTCCCATGTGCATTACCTTGCACTTCTTTGCATTGAATCTGAGCTGCCATACATTTGACCATTCCTCCAACCTTGCCAAGTCCCTTTCATCCTTTCCACTCCATCTTGTGTATCAACCCTGTTGCAGATCTTTGTGTCATCTGCAAAGAGACATACTTTTCCTTCCAGTTCCTCTGCAATGTCACTTATAAAGACATTAAAAAGGACCGGTCCCAGTACTGAACCCTGCGGTACCCCGCTAGTAACCCTCCTTTCTTCACTGTGTACTCCATTTACTACTACCCTTTGATCCTGTTGTCTCAGCCAATTTTTATCCAGGCTACCACCTTGGGACCCATCCAAGGCTGGCTATCTTGTGTATTAATCTTTGTGTGGGACTGTATCAAATGCCTTGCTAAATCTAGGTAGGCCATGTCCACAGCCCTCCCTGGTCTACTACTTTGGTCACCCAGTCAAAGAAATCTATTAGATTCATCTGACATGACCTTCCCATCATGAATCCATGCTGCCTTGGGTCCTGTGCCCCACTGGCCTCTAGGTACTCAACAATTCTTTCCTTCAGAAGTGATTCCATCATTTTCCCTACCACTGATGTCAAACTAACTGGTCTGTAGCTTCTTGCCTCTGTCCTGCTCCCACATTTGTGAAGAGGAATCACATCTGCCCTCCTCCAGTCCCCGGGTACCACCCCATCCTCCCATGATTTGTTAAAGAGAGTAGTCAGTGGTGTCACTAGTTCTACCCTTAGTTCTTTTAGAATTCTTGGATGAATCCCATCAGGCCCCATTGCTTTGTCCACCTTCAATTCTATTAGTTCTTTCAGAGCCCTTTCTTCTGTAAATGGACTGGTATTGACCCCCATCTTCGGAGTGTTTCTCTTGTTTGGTTTAGATAACTCCCCTTCCTCTTCCTTTGTGAATACTGAGCAGAAATATTCATTCAGTATCCCTGCTTTTTCACTGTCACCCTCTACCCACATTCCCTCCCCTTTATTAAGCTTCAGTATCCCTCCTTTGGTCTTTCTTCGCTCCCTGATGTACCTATAAAAGGTCTTATCCCCCTTCTTAACAGAACTGGCTATCCTTTCCTCAGTTTGGGCCTTTGCTATTCTGACTGCCTTCCCAGCCTCTTTCTGCTTTAACTGATAAAGTTCTCTGTCCTGCTCCTTCTGTGTTTCCTTATATTTCCTGAATGCTGTCCTTTTCTCCTTAACCTTCCCTGCCACCTCTTTTGTGAACCATAGTGGTTTTTTCCTTCATTGTGTTTTATTGATTTGCTTTACACAAAGGCTTGTTGCCTCTGTGATGGCTGTTTTGATCACTCCCCATTGTTCCTCCACCCCTCCTTCTTGCCTGTTTGCTAGTGCTTTTCTGAGGCACTCTCTCATTTTCCCAAAGTCAGCCCTCCTAAAGTCTAGAACCCCTTCCCCTCCTGACTGAAGACCAACACCTTCCCTTCCTATTTAAACAGGTCACCCCTACAGAAGTACTTAAACTTCTCAAGAAGATCCCAGAATCCAAATCAGATGGTCCAGATGCACTAGAGCCTAAACTCATCAAACTTGCAACACATGAATTGGCCACTCCCTTAGCCAAAATTATCAACCTCTCCCTCTGCACCAATACCATCCCTAACATTTAGAAAAAAAAACAAATATTGTCCCTATCTTTATGAAGGGAAACAAAAACTACTATACAATTACAGGCCAATTGTTTTACTACCAGTGCTAAGCAAAGTTCTAGGAAAAAAGTGTTGCCATGCAACTCAGTGTCTATCTTGAAAACCACAATCTGCTTTCTCCAGCTCTGCACAGATTATGGAAACATGGAAACACCACAACACTACAACCCCATTTACTAACCTTAATCAACACCATCTACACCTTTCTAGACAAAGGGGCATACATACTGTAGGTGCAGTGTTTATAGACCTAACTAAGCCTTTGATATTTTGGATCATCCCACTCTAGTCAGTATATCACACTCACTGGGGATCACTGAACACACTCTACCCTGGTTTACCAATTACCTATCAAATAGCTCACAGTGGATTAATATCACATTGTCCCTTTCTGACTACCTCCCTACCACCGCTGCATCCCTCATGGCTTGATCCTTGGGCATCTCCTATTTGGGCATATCAACTTCATTCATCACTGCTTCATGCTTAGCAATCTTCTTCTCTCTGCAGATGATCTTGTGTTAATTGGCCATGCACCAGATGTAGCACAAGTCAACTATGGTCTAGCCACCAATCTCAAAACAGTTCAGTCCTGGCTCACCACCAATAAACTAATGATGAATCAAGTGGAGTCACTGGTCATGCCATTTGGCTCACTTCCACAGCTAAGAAACTAAGGCACTCCCCTCTCAGTGATCTGTGATAATGGGTCCTACCTTGAATCAGTCATTTCTTTCAGTTACCTCAGTATATCCCTAGACTCTTCCCTGGATTTTGCAGCACACATATCCAGTGTCTGTAAGGCCATAAACTCTAGCCTTGGCTGGGTCTACTGAGCTACTGCAAGCCTCTCATCATCTACCAGGATCAATATAGTGAGAGCAACCCAATGATAACTTGTCTGCCAGCATATTCAGATATAATTCAGATGTTAAATTGAAGTTTAATTAAATAACAGTGCCAGTACTATTTGAGTTGGCTTATTGCTGTATCTCTGTCTAAACTATATGTTCAAGTAATCTCCTTGATTTG
This sequence comes from Neoceratodus forsteri, assembly GCA_016271365.2. Taxonomy (NCBI): domain Eukaryota; kingdom Metazoa; phylum Chordata; order Ceratodontiformes; family Ceratodontidae; genus Neoceratodus; species Neoceratodus forsteri. The sequence goes on from CM028130.1 coordinate 5,265,127, forward strand.
TACTTATAAATTTGGTCAAATATACACTTAAATGTATATATCTTGTGATGTTCTAGTTGAAATGCACTTTAAAAAATGTGATAGAAATGAGTACCAGTTTGGGACAACTGTTATCAAGTAATATGATTATTATTGTATAATGATATTTTGTATGTAAATGAGTTGAGTCTGTTATTATTTTAGATAAATATGACAAAACAGGACCATCTTGAAAATGGGTTATTAACCCAGTGATGTGAAACCAGAGATTTTTCTTCTTGTATAAAAATAAACATTTTTACTACTACTAGCACTGCTTCTGCCAACACTTTCTTATGGACTACCTGTCTTTCCGAAACACTTCTAGCTCCATACTACATAAATTGACCATGGGCTATATTAATTTTTGCCTCTTTGCCCTCATGTGCAACTGATGTACCTACCACTTCCAACTTCATTGTCAGCTTGACTGGTTCTCTTCCCAAGTTCTCATGGATCTCACCCTAGGTAATGCTGTTTACAGCATAATTCAGAACTGGGCACCTCACCATCTTGTTTCCTACCTTACACCAAATACCAAATACCAACTACTACACATTAAGATCCTCAGGAGTCAAACAGCTGTCCATCCCCAGATCTAGGACTAAATAAGGGAGCAGGCTTTCTTCCCAGTTGCCTCCAAACTCTGAAGTAATATACCTCTGACAGTATGACAGAACTTGTCTGCCAGCATATTCAGGTGTTAGCTCAGTTCATTTCTCTTTCAGAACTGCTAACCTGAAACTTCTCCCCTGACACCTCCTTCTAATATACCTAATTTGCTCCCCACTACACCCTACAGTATTTACAAGAACTTATTATACTAATTTCTTGTGTTCCTTCCTACCTTAAAGCTCTACTGGCCAGTCCTCCTAATTCAGAGCAAATCATAGCATGCTATCTTCTCCAAGTATCCAGAAATACTGCAAATGTTATTTTATTTATTTATTTATTTCAAAGTTGCATCAGGAAGGTACACTGAACAAACAAGTTGCTCATCTTCTGGAGCATCCTGGTGGAGAAGGGATGGGAGTAACAACATAAAGTGCAATATAATGCCAAGGACAATATATTGTAATACTATATAGCTACAAACTGGAGAACACAAATGAAGTGCTAACAATTAGTTAATAAAAGCAAGGGATTATCAACAGCCTTGGGATAAGAGAGTAGGATAACAAAACAAACATGACGCTTGTATACTTGATGTACATATACATTACATACTCAGCATCAATTTTCATCTCATAGAAGTGCTTTAAGTAGGGTTATCATTTCTTTCAGCTTAAACAAAGTAAAGGAATGGTAGTGAGTGGAACATGGGAGAACATTAGAAGCAGGAGCAGTTGGAAGAAAAGAAGTTGTGCAGGGATGAAGAGAATGAGAGAGGGGAAGAGGAGTGTCTAATTTAATGTGATAGTTCAATTCAGTTAATGAATTGGTCATATGACCATTACAATACATTTATAACATTTCATTTCATTTATATTTTTACACTTGTAAGGAAGATGATCATTACTGCCCATTTGCTCATGACAAGTCTTACAAAAACATTAAAATTTATACATGGTGGGCTGGCCCGGTGGAGCTGAGGGCTAGACACTGGTTGCCTGCACTTCATGGCACACCGCTGAATGGTGTTTGGGAATGAGCAAAGGTCCCTTGGGGTTGGCAGGGGAGGAGAGGGACTGATTTTCGAATGGACTGCTTTTCCTGTCTGGGTGGGGGGTCCATGACACTCAGTGCATGATTGCCCCCAGTGGAGGCTGGGTGACAGGATGCATACTGTGCTCTGGGGAGAGTTTGGGGCAGATGCCAGGAGGGAGCACATGCAGATGCATGCACACTCTCCTCTGTCAGCATCGTTGTATGCCTGCTGGCTCAGGCAGAAAAAAGAAAAGAGGAAATACAGCACCATGTCATGCGGCTTGATGGCCGTGCATGATCTCTGGTCCTGGGGATGCACCTGATCTGAATCCATTTGGATGGGTGAGTTGGGGGCTCCCCACCACCCTGCTGTGGGGGGACAAGCTGCAGGAGCCAAAGGCGGACCCTTTTGGAGTGCAGAAGGATGGGAGGAGGCAGGATATCTAAGTGGAGTTGCCAGGCAGAAGGGAAGCAGATAAGGCAGAGGGAGAAAAGTATAGCTAAAAAAACATACATGTTACATAACAAACACACAATGTACATAAATACTTAATAAAAACAGTAAAAGGACAGGACATTTATGAAACTGGTTCACAGGAACAATCATTTTCAGATGCCAACCTTGATTTTATCTATATTGAAAGGATTTTACAGTGCCACTATAGGTTACATTATGTGTTAGACATACATTTATACATCAACATTCAACTAGATACAAATAAAGTATTAATAAAATTCATATAAAAAGGAAATGAAAATACATGAGAATATTCATATAACAGCAAGTTCTAAACAGCAATATAAAAGCAGCTGTCAGCATGAGAGTCAGAATCCAAGAGGGCATGAGCTTGGTTTTTGACAATCAAGTTCATAACACTTAATTTAAATAAAAAATGATGATTATTATTATAACAAAGTACTATGTCCTACAAAAAGTGCAATTTCCATATACAGTAGTTTCAATAAGATTTATAAAAGCTTTTATCGTAATTGGTATTGTTATATTTGATACAACATCTAGAAACAGACTCAAGATATTGGGCAACAGCCAATATTATAACAGGATCATTTGTTGTAAAAAATAACTTCAGCAAAACAGTCTGATCTTCAGTTTGTATAGAATCACGTGTTGTGCCAACCACCAATTCCAAGGTTTAGGATAGACAAAAATCACATGTTGCAAATCTTACAATGACTGGCAAGAACAAGACAAAGCTTACCCCAGATCATAGAACTCTTTTTAATTTTTTTTAATTCAATATGCTTTATTCATTTTTTTCCATTGTACATGTTGGGCTATTAGGTACATGAGATGTCATACATAAACCAAAAACATGACATTTTAGCCTTGTGGTTACATCGGCTCAATAACAGCTATTACTAAGTACATCTACAACTATTTCTCACCCCATTAATACCCTTCCACCCTCGGTCTACCCCCTATCCCCTCCTACCTATTTCCTCCCTCCTCTCATCCCACCCATCAAGTGTGTATATACTTAACTTCAGTATAACTGCAATATTGAACTACCACTAAAGAAAAGCAATCAAAAACCATAGACCTTTATGGTTTCCATGCAGTGAGTAAAGCATTAAGGGAGCCCCATCTAGACTGGTATAGATGGGAATGGTTATTCATGTGTAAAATATGTTTTTCTAATTGAGAAGCTATAAGCACTTGCCTATACCATTCCAAAACAGACAACCTTGCTTTGTCTTTCCAGTGTCTCATAATGATGAGTTTGGCTATGGCAGAAATCAAAGCTAGGTGTGCCTTCCTGACCCTTCTGATACTCTTCGGGAAAAGATATAGTAAGCAAATTTCTGGAGTGAAAAGGGAATCAAGCCCAAGCAACGGATCCAGCAACTGCTTGATAGATTGCCACAAGGTCTGAACCACTGAACATTCCCACGACTTGTGATATAAGGAACCCAGGGCTTGATTAAACTGAGTGCAAGTAGATGAGGGGAAATGACTCAATTTGTACAATTTAACTGGTGTATAATATAGATTGTTCATAATATTAAACTGTATTAGTCGTAATCTGTCTTGTTTAACAAATTTATAGACATTCTCCCATGCACTTTCCCAAGACCCCACTTCCGTTGTGATGGATAATTCTTGGGTCCAATAGTAGCAGATCCCATGGGGTAAATTGACGTCAACAGATTGCATCTCCTTTTGGACCCTAGACACTGCATGGAATTCTTTAGCTGAGTGTAGGAGCCAGTTCAATATTTCTGTATGTGACCGGTTTATATCCTCCCATCCCAGGTGAGTTTTAATTGTCTCTTCAATCTGTTTGTATTTGAAAAAGTTTGTAACAAGCACATCAAAACGTGAGCGAAAAGCAGCAAAGGATATCAACTTACCATTCTCTGATAAGTCAGAAACCTTCTTATCAATCAAAAGAGGCCAGAATGTGGGCAAGATGGGTTTATGATCAATTTTAAAATGGGGGTTACCAACTATCGGTTGTTCCAGGGATATATGCCAGTTGCACAAAAGGTGAGTTTGTAATTGATGGAGGGCTCTAACCGACCATCCAATGGAAGGAAGTGTTCTTCAGCATTCTGGGGAGCTTCTTAGGACTGATGTAGATCAAAGAAAAGAGAGTACCTTGATGTTGGGATATTAGGGACCTTTCTATGTCGAGCCACAGGAGTGCATAAGCCTGACCCTCTTTCTCCCAATCTGCCTTTGACCAGTAAACTGCTCTACTAAGATGGTGGGCACAATAATAGGTAAAGAAAGAGGGCAATGCTAATCCACCCTGCACCTTGGGCCCCGTAAGCTTATTATAAGATCACCTAACACCTTTGCCTTTCCACAAGAAGGTACTTAATATGGCTTGCAACTGGGTAAACCATTTTTTGGGAAGAAAACTCCCAAGCATCCCTAAAGGGTATAATACCCTATGTAGAACATTCATTTTTATAATATTTATTCTTCCCCATAATGTGAGAGGGAGACCTTCCCATCTAGGTCTAATTTAATAGTTTTAATCAAGTCTGCGAGGTTAAGCTTAATCATAGTGGGAATATCTCTAGCAACCTGTATTCCAAGGTAGGTAAGGGTATGAGGTTCCCACTCCAAGTTAGCATTATTTATCACCATCCAGGTGGTCTTGTTATTCATGGGAAATACCTTGGTTTTAGATATGTTAAGCTTATAGTGGAAGACCACTGAAAAGGACTTAATCTCTTCCAAAAGAGCAGAGATCCCTACTACAGAGTCCTCTAGGTGTATCAGTAGATCATCCACTTAAGCCGACAGGGTATACCATCATTCTCTGATTTTAATACCTTGGATTTGTGGGGAGGAAATTAGCCTCCAAACTAGGGGTTCTAAATAAAGATTAAACAAAAGGGGGGATAAGGGACAACCCTGTCTGGTCCCTCTCTGGAGTCGGAAAGGGTCAGACAAAATCCCATTACACCAGACCTGCACTGACGAGTAAGCATATAGTAGCCTGACCCATTTAACAAACTCTGCAGGAAAGCCATACTGTTCTAACACTAGAAATAAGAAATCCCAGGAAACCATATCAAAAGCCTTCTCAGCATTCAGGGACACTAATACTGCAGCTGAGTCAGAGTCCCTGGGTACTGAGAGGATATGCATAACCTTTTGCAAATGATCAACAGATGACCTACCTGCCATGAAACCAATTTGCTCATGTCATGACTAATAAGTGTAGCTAACATGGGACTTAACCTATTGGTCATAATTTTGGCTAAAATCCTTACATCCATGTTGATCAAAGAGATGAGCCGGTAACTACCGGGATTGAGGGGGTCCTTACATGGTTTGGGTATAAGAGTAATCAATGCTTTCAGGAAGCTATCCTCTAACATACCTTCCAGATACCAAAAATTAAATACCTCTGTTAAAAAGGGGGCAATTTCTGATATACACACTTTATATAGATTATTAGAAAGACCATCTTGTCTGGGAGATTTATCCAATGTTAGTTGCTCAATTACCTGTTTTTCTTCCTGTATCGTGACCGGATTACCAAGTGACATGACATTCTGGGGGGACGCTTTAGGGAGCACTATCAAGGCAAGGTAATTAGAAATAGCTTGGGTTGTGGGGCGATCAATCTGGTCAACTGAGTACAGCCTCAGATAGTATGTCCTCAGCTCATTTACAACTCCTCTGGTTGATGTAATAATTTGGTTACCCACTTTAACACTTGAAACGAAATGGGAGGCCTCGGTCTGCCTAAGCCTGACCACTAACATTTTCCCTGCCTTTTCCCCTACATCCAGATATTTGATCTTGATATGCTTCAAAGACAACTCTACCCTCCGGTATATCAGGGCTGAATATTGGGTCTGTAGCCTATGCAGAGCTGCCCACTCAGTATCTGGGGATCTACTATTAAGGGTGGTCTCTAACCTATGAATGGCAGAAAGCAGCTTATCCTGTTGGGCTTTATACTGTCGGGATTTAGTGGTAGCCAGACGCAGGTATTCTCCTCTCAAGGCACACTTCGTAGCCACCCAGACCACATCAGTTCTTGTAAGCGAACCCCTATTTATAGATATAAAATTAGAAAGAAAGTCCTTTATCTGTTGCAAGATGTCAGGTTTCTGGAGTAACTGATTATTAACCTTCAGATAAAATCTCTTCTAACTCCCAGCCCCCAAAAAAACAGAAGTGATAGGGGCGAGTGATCTGAAATGACCCTCTCATGAATGACTGAGCTTATGACATTTGGGAGCAAAAGGGAGCTTAACAAGATAAAGAGAAAGAGATTTGTGCGGGGGTGAATAAAAAGTGTACTGACGTTCCATAGGGTGCAACACCATCCATGCATCCAAAATGTCTGCACCACTCATCAAATCGTGTAATGCCCTCTGTGAAGGAGAGAACTCCTGCCTCCAAGAGTCAGATCGATCTATATGTGTATATGGAACCACATTCCAATCTCCTCCTAATATAGTTACAAACGGTTGGTTAGTAAGCACTATACTCAGTGGCTGTGTGAAAATCGCAGGGGATTCACAATTTGGGCTATATATAGCACCGACTATAATTGGCTGAGCTTCAATGCTTCCATGCAAGAGAATGTATCTCCCGTTGGGGTCATATATTTCTTTCCCCATTATGAAGGGAACTTTCTTATTTATTAGAATTGCCACCCCCCACTATTATTTGATCTCCCAGCACAAAAAACCTGTCCCACCCATGCTTTGGCTAATAAATGGCAAATAAATGGATATCCTCCCACTTCAGGTGGGTCTCCTGAAGGCATGCTATCCCTGTCTGCAAATGCTGTAGATGTCTGAGGACCATCCACCTTTTACCCTTGTCCTGGGCACCCAAATATTACAACTTATTAGGTTACATGGACCACTTATTACACTCAGTGACATATATCCCTGTGGGTAAATCTACACCGTTCTGTCTCTGAAGTCCTTGATTAATCCCAGAAGCATGTCCTAACCAAAACTGAGTAGTAGTATATAGATTACACACACTTGATACCCTCTCCCCAACCCTCGTAACACAACTATAACTATATACCCTCTTTATTTCTATCACTATGCCCCCAAAATAAAACAGAAACAACCCTCTTTCCTTCACCCCCAGTTCCAATGAACTGCAACACCCAATTAAATAAGGTGCATGATGTCTTTCTTACAGAGTGATGCGCACCAAAATCCCTCCTCCCCACTTCCTGCACCTTCCCCGCTTAAACAAGCAGCAAGCCAAACCTGAGTACATTTAAAATGATCTAAATCTCCTAATAAACATAGCAATAGTAAGTGAGATACAGCATTCTTAGTTTAACATTTCAAGATCCGATTACTTCATCGTGATCCACCCTTACTAACCCTTCATAAAACCCAGGACAAAAGGAAGGGCAAAATAGGCAACAAGAAGGAAAAGAAAAGGGGTTTTAAATCAGTCCCCGTGTAGCAGGTAGCACTGACAGCAGTCCCATATCGCTGTAGGGTTAACATTCATGGTCTTCTCCATCTTTGTCAATTGTGCTTTACGGATGGATGAAAAATAAGTTTCAGACAAGCCACAGATTATATGCGCTGAGTCCAAGTTCTGACTCCGAAGACAGCTTCTTCTGCCCAGCACCAGATAAGCATTAAAGGTGGTCTCATCACGGTAACATAATTCTTAGGGAGCCCCCCGATTATCTTATACTCTTCTTGAAGAAGATCCAACAAGATACATCGTTAACAACTTCTCTGTCCCAGGTTACAACTTTCTGTGTAGCAGCAATCCCTCGTCTATTGCAGCCTTGATGTGCTCTGTCAATCTGCTCACTTAAACAAATTGGGGAATAACTCTTTGAGCTCTTTCAGTGCTTGCTCCTTGGTTTCCAGGGGTATCCAGTGATCCTCATATTTAACCTGAAGCACTGCAGGGTATCGCATTCTGAAGGGTTTTCCCGCTGCAATTAATTTTGAAACAATCGGGTGCATCTCCTGCCGCTTCACTCTCACCGACTGAGTCAAGTCCAGTGCTATCCTTAAACAATGCCCTTCCCATAAAACTTCTTGCAAATCTTTGACCTTGACCAGAATATATTGCTTGTCAAGGAAATTCAGTAACCGACATATCAAGGGTCGAGGTGGAGAGTTAGAAGGCAGAGGCGGATTTAAGAGCCCAGTGTTCCCGCTTATAACATAGGTAGCTCCATTCGGGGAAGGGCCTGCTACCTTTTCGAACAACTTCTGCGTGAATAATACTGGGTTTGAGTCTTCCTCCTTTTCAGGCATACCAATTATGAGGAGATTATTCCTCCTGCTTCTCCCCTCTAAATCTTCCAACTTGTCATCCAACTTCTTTAGTCTCCTCCCGAACAGCGTAATCATCAGCTCACTCTTGTCTTGTTTCTTTTCTAACTATATGAGCTTGACCTCTGAGTCTCCGACTCTCGTTGTAAGGGCTTGTACAGAGGAATTATTCTGCTGCATGTCCTCTGCGATCTCTACTATTCTCTCCTGTAATGGCCGCATTACTTCCAAAAATCTCTCCTCTGAGAGAGCAACTGTAGGAGAGGGAGTTTTGCTCGTGCTCGCCAACTAATGTTTAGGCCACTTTGCGGCTTTTTCTTTTCCGGCGTTGATGGTGGCGAGTGTCTTGGTGTTTTTTTTTTTCATAAAGACCTCCATTCTGAAAGGCTTCACTGCTTCCTAGGAGACCACAGCAGACAGTTAATATCGATAAGGCGCACTGTTTGCTAAGATTGAAGTAGAAAATAGCTGTATTAGCGAGTGAAGGTGCAGAGCTATGGGGAGTTGCTGCTGTCTTTCACCCTGTCATCACATGACCCCCCAGAACTCTTTTTATATCTGGCAGTAAGAATGTTACTGGGAAACATTTCAATTCTATATTTAGTATATAAGACCCTTTGCCTGTGATCTGTAAGAATATCTAAGTAGTAACAGTGATGGTGAGAAATATCATTTTGTCTTAACCAAGAAGAAAAATGGAGTGAAGAAATGAATTCTGTGTCCAGAACTTTGTAGTGACAAACAACCTTTTTGGTAACATATGCTTGGTATTTTAGACTAATCTTTCTCCCCTAGCCTAATAACTTTGCAGAAAGTCCAAACCAGATTCGCAGAGAATGAATATGATTCTAGAAAGCCATTTAGACTGCAAATGACCTTGAGTAAGTCAGATGTATTTTTCCATTAAACCCAAATAGATCAGGCTCCCAGGATCATGTTATAGTAATCTTATCCAGAAATGTATTTTTCGAACAGCAAGCAGAGCCTGAAGACTACAAGGTCATGGCTCTGCCCTAATCAGGGCTGCAGGAGTTGAATTACTCAAACCCAAACTAGACCTTAAAAGCCTGTTTAGAGGATCTCTAAAGAATTACTGTTCTGAAGATCCCAGATTGCTCCATTATACAAGGCTTGAGCATTATACTAAACTTTAATGGAAGTTAATAAAGGTCTAATTGAATTTCTCCATACTTCCTATTAAAAGCATTGAGAGAAGTTGCAGTTTGTTTGAACCTTATTTTTAGAGTATTTGTATGTTTTGACCATTTACCATCTAATGAAAGTACTAAGCCCAAGTATGTATTTTGTTTTACAGTTTTTAATTTATTGGGTCCAACCTACAAGTCTTTCTAAGAGTATTTGTACCAGAAGTTATCACCTGACTTTTATCATTGTTCATCTTTAAATTATAATTGTTAGCATAATTTTCCAAAATATTTAATTTTAGCTGTAACCTAGATTAAGTGATAACAAAACTAAGTCATCAGCATATGCTAAGACAGCGACATGTTTACCCATCATTTTTGGAGAGTCAGATTGTAAACATTGTAATTGTGCTAATAATATGTTTATATAAATACAAATAGGTTGGGAACCCTGCCTAATGCCAGTATTTGTTGGAAAAGTAGAAGACAAATTACCATTTTTTCCTAATCTCTCCTGGGCTCAAGTGTTGGTGTATAATTCTTTAATAATAGCAATTAACTCATTGGTGAATCCTTTCTCTTGCATTAAGGTCCAGAGAAGGCTTCTCTCAATTGTATCAAATGCTGATCGAAAATCAGTAAAGGCTGCATAAAGTTTTTTGTTTCCTCAGCTTAACATACTTTTCGTAAAGATGTGATATTACAATGCAATTGTCAGTTGCATTATATCCTGGGCAAAACCCAGCTTGAAGCTCTGATAGGTTACCAAGAGATACTAACTGTTAAGTAAGTCTTTGAAAAATTAGTTTTGCAAATATTTGCCAAGGTTATCGAAAAGTGAGATTGACCTATACATTGAGGGGTCAGATTTGTCCCCCTTTTAAAAAAAATGGAGATAATAAGTGCACCTTTCCCTGAATTAGGGAATTCAAGCTTACTGCAACATAATTTAAAAATAATCCTAGTATAGTAGCCCATTGTGAGGGGTCAGTAAGAAAAATCTCAGTTGGAATTAGGTCTGGACCAGAAGACTTGTTATGTTTTAGAGTCACAGTAATAAAAACAGACCTCAGACCTGGTGAAGGGAGGGAAGCGAGACATGTTTATATCCAATGGTAATTGGACTATGACAGATTCAGAGACAAAAAATGTGCCAGTATAGAAATTAATCCAGGTATTCATAGGGATACAGTGTGTGAATCAATTTCAGATTTCAGGTTTTTAGTCCCCTTGGCTACCAGAAGCCAGTAAGACTGATAATCATTACTATTTATGATATTAAGCATATTGTTCCACTGCTTCTCCTGAATCTGTATATATTTTAGTTTTAGAAACTGTGTATAGTTCACCCCTGCTTTATTTAGCAATTTGTAGTCATTATGTTGGACTTTATTTTTACATTTCCTGATCATATGACTTAAATGTCTTTTCTCCCCATGGTAATCTACATAAAACCAAGTTTGTTTTGATATATCAGTATTAACTTGGGAACAGGACTGGCTCAATAATGATCTAATCTGAAAAACATGATTCTAGAAGTCTAGAGATACTAGTATAATTGGCTCTATGGTCAGTTATAGACAAAGTAATACTCTGTAGTATAGGTCTTATTTGTAGTTCCTTTGAGTCTTGCTATTTGATCTTATTTTGATTTTTAATTTCCAATTGTGGAAGAGAGAAGGCAATGAAGTGTTGTTTAAAACACTAGATTTTAAAATCAGCAGAAAATGGCCACTTTCTGCCTTTGTAAGAACTTTGCAGGACTCCCAGAAAGTCATGTCACCATTCCAGAATAAGTAGTCTATAATGGAATGGTGTCTGGAACAGAAGTGGGTGTAGCTACCCAACTTATCCCCCTCAATACGACCATTAATTGGGGCTAGATAATGGATTGTGAGTAGTTCTATTAGTCTGCGACATGCTTTGTTAATTTTAAGAGCTATTGTTTGTCTAGGGAAATTATATGCTTCAAAATGACACCAGTTATTGAAACTGTTGTCTACATCACAATTGAAGTTACCCAACCTGGAATTAAAATCACCACAAAGTAAAATTTCCTTGCATTCAGTGACCACCCAGCTCTGATGGATAACTTTGTCTAATACATTCCAAATTCCAGGAGAATAAAACTTAGAGCTGGTTGGTGGTATGTAAATAGTAATTAAGCAAAATGTTTTTCTATAAAACTGTACCCTAAAGGCTTGCATATTAGTATTTGATGAAATCACATCTACCTTTATAGCTTTGTCCAACTTAATCCACGGAGAAGGCCACCAACAGATCTTCTCATTTTAGCAGTCATTTCTCCTAGCACATGAAACGTGCTATAGCCATTTAATGAAACATCTTGATCCTTAGTGTGTCAGGTTTCTTGAAAACATATTATGTTAAACTTAGAGATAAAATGAAGCCATTCACAATCAGCAAATTTGTTAACAAGACTTGAAGTATATTCCATGAAATTAGATCAATTGTTGTAGAATTGCTACAGTATCTGGGTGACTAATTGCAGTCCATTTAATTATTTATCCTGACTGGTGAAAATCTCAAACCTGTTTGAAGTGGTGAGATTATAAGATGGAGCACTATTAATTCTCATATCTGAGGTGTGAGCCTCTTTTCCTTCATTATTCACAGTGTTAGAAGCAGACATGCTAATGTTAGGGTCTGAAGGAACGACATGTATGCCTAATGTATCTAAGAGAGAAGCATAGAAACATAGAAATATAGAAGTTGACGACAGCTAAGGAATGCAAAGCCCATCCAGTCTGCCCATTTTTTCTACCTTATGAATGTACCATATGCCTGTATTCTGTCAATTGCCTATCGAGTCATACTCATCTGTATTGCTCCCTTATACCTATCCCATGCCTGTTCTAGCACTGCACTGTATTCATATCCACAGCTTCCTAGAGGCCAGTTCCATGCATCCATGAACCTTTCTGTGAAAGATAAAGCACATTACCCTTAATCAATCTCCATCTAATCTCATGTTGTGTCCTATTGTCCTGCTATTTTTCTTATATTGAAACATGTAAGACTCTTTCACCTTGTTAATGCCCTTAATATGTTTGAATGTTTCAATCATATCACCTCTCTCCCTCCTTTGCTCTAGGGTATACATATTGAACTCCATTACTCTGTCCTCATATGTTTTCTGATGCAGTTCCTGCACCATTTTGGTTGCCCTTCTATGGACTGCCTCCATTTTGTTAATGTCCTTGTACAAGTGTGGCCTCCAGTATTGCACACAATACTCAGATGGGGTCTAACCAGTGTCTTGTAAAGATAGGATTATCACCTCTCTCTTATGATAGTGATACCCTACTAATACACCTTAACATCCTCTAGCCTTACCTACTGTTTTAGTGGTCTGCTTGGATAATTTCAGGTCATCTGTGATGATGATGCCCAAGTCTCTCTTCCCTTGGGATTGCCTGCAACTCCTCTCCTAACCTATAGGTGGCTTAGGGTTTCTCTTCCTTATGTGCATGAGCTTGCACTTGAAATGTTAAACCCTTTTTCCACTCTTCCAACCATTTTGCTAGTTTATCCAGATCTCTTCTCATTCTGCCCACCCCATCTGGATCATCTACTCTGTTGTAGATCTTTGTGTCATCTGCAAACAGACAAACCTTACCCTCCACTCCATCTCTAATTGTCACTGTGAAAATATATGAAGAGGGACTTGTAGTAGAAATGTCTGAGTTCATAAAACTATAACTCTATTTGGCTATTATATGCCCTGAATATATGCTTGCTTTTGTAGTGTTGCTGTAACAAAGTCATAATGGATGTAGTAGAAATTTCTGGTATCATGCTGTTTTTTATTTTTTATTTTGTTAAGAATACTATGAGGTTACTTGAGGTACTTTGTAGAAACAGAAAGCAAGATAAAACTGGGCAGAACTGGTTTGTACCAGCCTACATAACAAGCTCGGTCAGAATATAAGATAACAGTAATGTTAAGGCATCAAAGGCAAGCTGTACGTTGCTATGGTGTGAGTAAAACTCATTGTTTCATTCTGGTCAGATTGACCCAGGCAGATGTATCGCTAAAGTATTGAAAGAGATGAAATAAGCAGTGGAAATGTACCTTATAGTGGTATCAAAATGTTTTCTGTTACATTGGAATCAACATGTTTTCTAATTCATGATTGGTTAATACTGCAATGTTGGTAATTTCAAGATAGAGTACGCCTAACAATGCCTTGATAATAAATGTATAAAGTGATTGACTAATGAAACTCAGGAGCCTTGCATGATTTTTGTAAGCAGACTCCCATGCATGCATGTAATAAACTGTTCTTTCTACTATGCAGGTCCTGAGTCTGATTTTAAACTAAAGTGTAGAACCATATTTTTTCCACGACAATTTGAGTAGTCGGTAGGATCAGGCACGCTCGGACCTCAGTCAGCTTCGGGTTGGGGACTGCTTCCCAGGTTCTCCCACTTGAGGAGAAGTCCTGACGCTGAGGGAATGCTGAAGGAAAATCTCAGTGATACAGCCAGGGGAGATTGAAATGGGATGGGCCTGATCGTGCTGGATTTTGTTTCCCTGGGCTCCGGCGGCGCTGATCGTGTCACTACCTTTTGCCTTGGGACACTGCATATTATAAAGAATAAGTACAACAAGTAAATGGGAAGTTTTGAGCCTGTTTTAATTGTATGAGACTTTAAGGTGAAGGGAACAGGGAACAGGGGGACCTGCAAGAGAACTCTTAGGTGAGTTGAGGCACCCTCCAGCAAGATACGCCTTAGGTGGTTGAGCACCCTAGCAAGATACCCTTAAGTGGGTTGAGCAAGGGGACCCTAGCAAGATACCCTTAGTGGGGTTGGAGCTCTCGCGAAGATACCCTTAGGTGGGCTGAGCGCCAAGATACCCTAGGTGGGTTGAGCGCCCCCAGCAAGATACTTTAGGTGGGTTGAACACCCTCTGCAAGATACCCTTAGGTGGGTTGAGCACCCTCGTAAGAAACCCTTAAGTGGGTTGGCGCCTTAAAACTATGTGACAGGTAGGGCACAGTAACTCCGGTGGTTGCTTTTTTATCTTTTTCCTTTTTGATTTGCTTTCTTCGTGTGGGTTTCTTTTACTTGGGGTGTAAATCAGGAGATATTAGTTAAAATGGGGAAGGGGAGTGCAGCAAACATAAGCAGGAAAATAAGAAGTCTCCATAGGTTGCCTCCGGCCCGTAAATGCATGCTAAAGTAAGGAGGTAATAATAAAGTAAAAGAGAGGTTTAGGACTGCAGGTTTGAAACATGTGGAGATATGTATTGAAGAAGTCTCAAACAAGCAAGGGCAACTGCCTTTTGCCTTGTAATTTATGCTTATACAAGTATACTGTTAGAGCCAATGATGACTTTCACAGTTCAGGCTGCTTTTAGGAGGAAAGCAGCTGCATGATTAAGTAGTTAGATAAGCAACATTTAGAAAAGAAAATAAACTACTGTGGATGTTGACACAGTGGTGACTTCTGACAGGTCATGATTTGAAAATCCTCCCCCACATGTTGCCTATCTGTTGTAGTTTCAAGTTTTTTGTATCAATTTCAAGTTCCCTTGCCGCCTATAGAGGCTGAAACATTTGATCCCAAACCAAGTACTGAGGGACCTCTACCAGATGGATCTCAACCTAGTACTGTTAGAAATTTTTTGTTGTGTTTTTAAACTGCAAACCAGAGCTCTGGAAAAAGACTTGGTTTGTGAGGTTACTAAAATAGTAAAAAAAAAAAAAAAAACCTTTAAAAGGTTAATAGCTGCAGCGTTTGGAAATTATCATGAAGGTCCTGCAGTCAGTTTTCTTACTCAGACTTGTGTATCGGAAAAGAAGAGAAAAATACCTTGGCACGGGTAAGTTCGTCCGAATTTTTATTTAAAGTTGTTTTATGTCTGTTTGTTTTATTTGTAATGCATATACTAAACAAGGTAATGCTCGTCTTTCTCATGCATATTTTCTAGCTTATATCTATGTTCTGTAATTATGTTCTATTGTCAAGGTTGTGAGATAGGATTGACTGCCTTCAGTGCACAACATGTTTACAGTAAAAAGAAAAAGGAGCTTCTTTTGCCTCATATCTGATTGCTTTAATTGGTTTTATTTTTAATGAAACATTTGTGCTGCCTAGATAGGGTCAGTAAGAACTTTTGTATATAGTGGTTGGAGCAGGTAGTGTTGAAGGTGAAGAGTTATGGCGTCATAGATTGCAATGTGCAGAAAGATTTGTAGTTTGCAAACAACGTGCCAAACCACTGCTAGGTGAAAATGTAATGTGTTAACAGCTATAAAGGCTTTCTCATACTTCTAGTTGTGACAGAAACTTTTTGCAAAATGGCGGGAGTGCCATATTTTAGCTATGTGCCAAAAGGTGTAACTATGTTATACGTAGATGTGTTCCTTACAGATGGTATGTTGTGCTGCATTTTAGCGGAGTTAGAATGTGTGTTTAAAAGTGTTTTGTTCTGAAAAGATTTGGCAAGGCGATATGTATAAATGTGTTGGTTTAAAAATTGTCAGTGTTACAAGACAGGGCAGGAGGCAGCACATATGTCTAAAACATTGATAGTTTCTAATGAAACTATGGGCATTACCTCAGCAAATTGGTGTGAAACAATGTCAGTCTTATTTTGTGTTAAGTATTTCTTTTTTGTGTATGTGTATGTGTGTGCTGTCTTGGCCGCAGTTTTATTCTATGCTTTATTATTATTTAAAGATATTTAATATCAGTAGTGTTCTAAGGACACTAAAAAAAAAATAACTGGGTTTGAACGACCCTTGCATGCACACTGTGACCTTTGCCGTTGCTTTGACCTTCTTGTGTTTCAACATTTTATGTTACTACCAGTTCAAACTTGATGTGTATTCCATACCTAAAGCACAACTTTCACACGAAATGTATGTTTTCATGAAAGCACACCAAGGGTGAACCATGTAATTTGACTTTTTATTGCAAAACTAGTATTCTCAAGTGAAGAGGAACAACTTTCTTCTCTTCTCCTGCTTCTGCTTGCAGCCAACACAGGCAATACTCCAGCTGAAGGGGAAAATTATTCATCATCTCCCCATATTTTTATTATATATATACAGTACGCTTTTGAAAAAGGACTATTACAGCGTTTTTGAAAGTTTACCATCTACAGTTGCAAAAACAATGGTTTTGGTTTTGTATGTGACCATGGTGGTCTTATTTTTTTTTTCCTTTTGAAATGCATTCTAAAAATAAATGCGCAGTATTACCATCAATCCAGATCTTATAAACTCAGCTGACATTTTGTCATGCTTTGGATAAGGGAACCGAGGGACGCTTGCTTCTTTTATCCTAGGAAAATAATCTGTTTTATTTTTAAACTGGTGTGTGTTTGTTTTGTTGTTTGTCTGTGTTTCTTTTCTTCTGAGAAAAGAAGTTCCCATCTTTATAGTAAGGTATGCAGTAAGTACTGGGAAACATTTCAATTTATATTTAGTATATAAGACCTTGCCTGTGATCTGTAAGAATATCTAAGTAGTAACAGTGTGGTGAGAATATTTTTGTCTTAACCAAGAAGAAAATGAGTGAAGAAATGAATTTGTGTCCAGAACTTTGTAGTGACAAACAACCTTGGTAAGATATGCTTGGTATTTTAGACTAATCTTTCCCCTAGCCTAATAACTTTGGCGAAAGTCCAAACCAGATTCGTGAGAGAATGAATACAATTGAAAGCTATTTAGACTGCAATGACCTGAGTAAGTCAGATATATTTTTCCATTAAACCCAATAGATCAGGCCCCAGGATCATGCTATAGCAATCTATCCAGAAATGTATTTTGAACAGCAAGCAGAGCTGAAGATTGCTGTCATGGTCTGTCTTCAATCAGGCTGCAGGAGTGAATTACTCAAACCCAAACTAGACCTTAAAGGCTGTTTAGAGGATCTCTAAGAATTACTGTTCTGAAGATCCTAGATTGCTCCATTATACAAGGCTTGAGTATTATACTAAACTTTAATGAAGTTACGGTTTAATTGAATTTTTTCCATATCTATTAAAAGTATATAGGTTACAGTTTGTTTGAGCCTTATTTTTAGAGTATTTGTATGTTTTGGACCATTTCATCCAATGAAAGTATTAAGCCTGGGTATGTTTTGTTTGCTGTTTTTTAATTTATTGGTCCAACCCTACAAGTCTTTCTAAGAGTTTGACCAGTAGTTATCACTTGACTATCATTGTTCATCTTTAAATTATAATTGTTAGCATACTTTTCCAAAATATTTTAATTTTAGCTGTAACCTGATTGCGTGATAAAACTAAGTCATTAGTATGTTAAGACAGTGACATGTTACCCATCATTTTTGAGAGACAGATTGTAAACATTGTAATTGTGCTACTAGTTTTATATAAATACAAATAGGTTAAACCCCGCCCATGCCAGTGTTTGTTGGAAAAGTAGAAGACAAATTATCATTTTCCTAATCTCCTTGGCTCAAGTGTTGGTGTATAC
Organism: Neoceratodus forsteri; assembly: GCA_016271365.2. Classification (NCBI taxonomy): domain Eukaryota; kingdom Metazoa; phylum Chordata; order Ceratodontiformes; family Ceratodontidae; genus Neoceratodus; species Neoceratodus forsteri. The sequence continues at coordinate 5,283,180 of CM028130.1, forward strand.
TTCTTAATAATAGAATTAACTCATTGGTGAATCTTTTCTCTGCATTAAGGTCCAAAGAAGGCTTCTCTCAATTGTATCAAATGCTGACTTAAAATCAGTAAAGGCTGCATAAAGTTTTTGTTCCTCAGCTTAACATACTTTTCGGAAGATGTGATTACAATGCAATTGTCAGTGTGATTATATCCTGGCAAAACCAGCTTTGAAGCTCTGATAGGGTACCAAGAGATACTAACTGTTAAGTAAGTCTTTGAAAATTAGTTTTGCAAATATTTGCTAAGCTATATTTAAAAGCGTAAATTGACCTATATATTGAGGGGTTCAGATTTGCCCCTTTAAAAAAAAAAATGGAGATAATAAGTGCACCTTTCCCTGAATTAGGAATCAAGCTACTGCAACATAATTCTAAAAATAATCCCAGTAGAGGGCCCATTGTGAGGGGTCAGTAAGAAAATTCAGTTGGAATTAGGTCTGGACCAGAAGATTTGTTATGTTTTAGAGTCGCAGTAATAAAAACAGACCTCAGATCTGGTGAAGGGAGGGAAGCGAGACATGTTTATATCCAATGGTAATTGTACTATGACAGATTCAGAGACAAAAAATGTGCCAGTATAGAAATTATTCCAGGTATTCATAGGGATACAGTACATGAATCAATTTCAGATTTCAGCTTTTTAGTCCCCTTGGCTACCAGAAGCCAGTAAGACTGATAATCATTCATATTCATAATGTTAAGCATATTGTTCCACTGTTTCTCCTGAAACTGTATTTGTTTTAGTTTTAGAAAATGTGTATAGTTCACCCCTGCTTTATTTAGCAATTTGTAGTCATTATGTTGGGCTTTATTTTTACATTTCCTGATCATATGACTTAAATGTCTTTTTTTCCCCATGGCAATCTACATAAAACCAAGTTTGTTTAGATATAAGTATTAACTTGGGAACAGGACTGGCTCAATAATGATCTAATCTGAAAACATGATTCTAGAAGTTCAGAGATACTAGTATACTTGGCTCTATGGTCAGTTATAGTCAAAGTAATACTCTGTAATATAGGTCTTATTTGAAGTTCCTGAGTCTTGCTATTTGATCTTATTTTTGATTTTTATTTTCCAATTGTGGAAGAGAGAAGGAATGAACTGTTGTTTAAAAACACTATATTTTAAAATCAGCAGAAATGGCCACTTTCTGCCTTTTGTAAGAACTTTGCAGGACTCCAGAAATCACCGCCACCATTCCAGAATAAGTAGTCTATAATGGAATGGTGTCTGGAACAGAATGGGTGTAGCTACCCATCTTATCCCCCTCAATACGACCATTAATTGGGGCTAGATAATGGATTGTGACTAGTTCTATTAGTCTGCGACCTGCTTTGTTAATTTTAAGATCCATTGTTTGTCTAGGGAAATTATATGCTTCAAAATGACACCAGTTATGGAAATTGTTGCCTACATCACAAATGAAGTTACCCAACCTGGAATTAAAGTCACCACAGAGTAAAATTTCAGTGACCACCCAACTCTGATGGATAACTTTGTCTAATAAATCCCAAACTCCAGGACAATAAAACTTAGAGCTGGTTGGTGGTATGTAAATAGTAATTAAGCAAAATATTTTATCAAAAAACTGTACCCTAAAGGCTTGCATATTAGTATTTGATGAAATCACATCTACCTTTATAGCTTTGTCCAACTTAATCCAGGTAAGAAGGCCACCAACAGATCTTCTCATTTTAGCAGTCATTTCTCCTGGCACATGAAACATGCTATAGCCATTTAAGGAAACATCTTGATCCTTAGTGTGTCAGGTTTCTTGAAAACATATTATGTTAAACTTAGAGATAAAATGAAGCCATTCACAATCAGCAAATTTGTTAACAAGGCTTGTAGTATGTTCCATGAAATTAGATCAATTGTTGTAGAATTGCTACAGTACCTAGGTGACCAATTGCAGTCCATTTAGTTATTTATCCTGATTGGTCAAAATCTCAAACCTGTTTGAAGTGGTGAGAGTACAAAATGGAGCACTATTAATTCTCATATCTGAGGTGTGAGCCTCTTTTCCTTCATTATTCACAGTGTTAGAAGCAGACATGTTAATGTTAGGGTCTGAAGGAACAACATGCATGCCTAATGCATCTAAGAGAGAAGCACAGAAACATAGAAATATAGAAGTTGACGACAGTTAAGGAATGCAAAGCCCATCCAGTCTGCCCATTTTTTCTACCCTATGAATGTGCCATATGCCTGTACTCTGTCAATAGCCTATCAATTCATACTCATCTGTATTGCTCCCTTATACCTATCCCATACCTGTTCTAAGCACTGTACTGTATTCATATCCACAGCTTCCTAAGGTAGCCCGTTCCATGCATCCATGAACCTTTCTGTGATAAAGAACATTACCCATTAATCAACCTCCCTCTAATCTCATGCTGTGTCCTATTGTTCTGCTATTTTTCTTATATTGAAACATGTAAGACTATTTCACCTTGTTAAAGCCCTTAATATGTTTGAATGTTTCAATCATATCACCCCCTCTCCCTCCTTTGCTCTAGGGTATACATATTGAGCTCCATTAATCTGTCCTCATATGTTTTATGATGCAGTTTCTGCACCATTTTGGTTGCCCTTCTATGGACTGCCTCCATTTTGTTAATGTTCTTGTACAAGTGTGGCCTCCAGCATTGCACACAATACTCCAGATGGGGTCTAACCAGTGTCTTGTAAAGAAGGATTATCACCTATCTCTTATGACTAGTGATACCCCTACTAATACACCTTAACATCCCTCTAGCCTTACCTACCATTTTAGTGGTATGCTTGGATAATTTCAGGTCATCTGTGATGATGATGCCCAAGTCTCTCTCTTCCCTTGGGATTACCAGCAACTCCTCTCCTAACCTATAGGTGGCTTCAGGGTTTCTCTTCCTTATGTGAATGAGCTTGCACTTGAAATGTTAAACCCCATTTTCCACTCTTCCAACCATTTTGCTAGTTTATCCAGATCTCTTCTCATTCTGCCCACCCCATCTGGATCATCTACTCTGTTGTAGATCTTTGTGTCATCTGCAAACAGACAAACCTTACCCTCCACTCCATCTCTAATGTCACTGATGAAAATATTGAAGAGGACTTGTAGTAGAAATGTCTGAGTTCATAAAACTATAACTCTATTTGCTATTATATGCCCTGAATATATGCTTGCTTTGTAGGCCATGCTGTAACAAAGTCATAATGGATGTAGTAGAAATTTCTGGTATCATGCTGTTTTTTATTTTTTTATTTTGTTATAGAATAATACTGAGGTTACTTGAGGTACATTTGTAGAAACAGAAAGCAAGATAAAACTGGGCAGAACTGGTTGTACCAGCCTACATAACAAGCTCGGTCAGAATATAAGATAACAGCATGTTAAGGCATCAAAGGCAAGCTGTACGTTGCTATGGTGTGAGTAAAACTCATTGTTTCATTCAGGTCAGATTGACCCAGGCAGATGTATCAAGAAGTATTGGGAAAGAGATGAAATAAGCATGGAAATGTACCCTATATAGTGGTATCAAAATGTTTTTCTGTTACATTGGAATCAACATGTTTTCTAATTCATGATTGGTTAATACTGCAATGTTGGTAATTTTCAAGATAAGAGTACGTTCAATGCCTTGATAATAAATGTATAAAAGTGATTGACTAATGAAACCTCAGGAGCCTTGCATGATTTTTGGAAGCAGACTCCCATATGCATATGTAATAAACTGTTCTTTCTACTATGCAGTGGTCCTGAGTCTGATTTTTAAACTAAAGTGTAAGAACTGCATATTTTTTTTCCACGACAATTTGGCGTAGTCGGTAGGATCAGCACGCTCGGACCTCAGTCAGCTCGGTTGGGGACTGCTTCCCAGGTCTCCCACTTGGAGGAGAAGTCCTGACGCTGAGGGGAATGCTGAAGGAAAATCTCAACGATACAGCCAGGGGGAGATTGAAATGGGATGGCCCCGATCGTGCTGGATTTTTGTTTCCCCTGGGCTCCGAGCGGTGCTGATCTGTAAGTACCTACCTTTTTGCCTTGGGACACTGCATATTATAAAGAATAAGTAAACAAGTAAATGGGGAAGTTTTGAGCCTGTTTTAATTGTATGAGACTTTAAGGCAGAAGGGGAACAGGGAACCGGGGGGGGACCTGCAAGAGAACTCTTAGGTGAGTTGGAGCACCCCTAGCAAGATACCCTTAGGTGGGGTTGAGCACCCTAGCAAGATACCCTTAAGTGGGTTGAGCAAGGGACCCTAGCAAGATACCCTTAGGTGGGTTGGCTTCCATAGATACCCTTAGGTGGGTTGAGCCCTGCAAGATACCCTTAGGTGGGTTGAGCGCCCTAGCAAGATACCCTTAGGTGGGTTGAACACCCTCACAAGATACCCTTAGGTGGGTTGAGCACCCTCGCAAGAAACCCTTAAGTGGGTTGAGCGCCTTAAAACTGTGGAGAAGGTAGGCAACAGTAACTCCCGGTGGTTGTTTTTTTATCTTTTCCTTTTTGATTTGCTTTCTTCGTGTGGGTTTCTTTTACTTGGGGTATGAAATCAGGAGATATTGGTTAAAATGGGGAAGGGGGGAGTGCAGCAAACATAAGCAGGAAAATAAGAAGTCTCCATGGGTTGCCTCCGGCCCCGTAAAATGCATGCTTAAAAAGTAAGGAGAGTAATAATAAAAGTAAAAAGAGAGGGTTTAAGGACTGCAGGTTTAAAAACATGTGGAGAGATGTATTAAGAAAAAGTCTCTCAAACAAGCAAGGGCAACTGCCTTTTGCCCTTGTAATTTGTGCTTGCTACAAGTATACTGTTAGAGCCAATGATGACTTTCACAGTTCAGGCTGCTTTAGAGAAAGCAGCGCTGATTAAGTAACGTTAGATAAGCAACATTTAGAAAAGAAAATAAACTACTGTGGATGTACACACAGTAGGTGATCACAGACGGATGATTTGAAAATCCTCCCCCACATGTTGCCTATCTGTGTAGTTTCAAGTTTTTTTGTATCAATTTCAAGTTCCTTGCACTATAGAGGCTGAAACATTTGATCCCAAACCCAAGTACTGGGGACCTCTACCAGATGGATCTCAACCTAGTACTGTTAGAAATTTTTTTGTTGTGTTTTTAAACTGCAAACCAGAGCTCTGGAAAAAGACTTGGTTTGGCAGGTTACCAAAATGGTAAAAAAAAAAAAAAAAAAAACAACCTTTAAAAGGGTTAATAGCTGCAGCGTTTGGAAATTATCATGAAGGTCCTGCAGTCAGTTTTCTTACTCAGACTTGTGTATCGGAAAAGAAGAAGAAAAATACCTTGGCACCGGGTAAGTCTGAATTTTTTTATTTAAAGTTGTTTTATGTCTGTTTGTTTTATTTCTGTAATACATATACTAAACAAGGTAATGCTCGGTCTTTCTCATGCATATTTTCTAGCTTATATCTATGTTCTGTAATTATGTTCTGTTGTCAAGGTTGTGAGATAGGATTGACTGCCTTCAGTGCACAACATGTTACAGTAAAAAAGAAAAAGGAAGCTTCTTTGCCTCATATCTGATTGCTTTAATTGGTTTTATTTTTAATGAAACATTTGTGCTGCCTAGATAGGGTCAGTAAAGAACTTTTGTATGTAGTGGTTGGAGCAGGTAGTGTTGAAGGTGAAGAGTTATGACGTCATAGATTGCAATGTGCAGAAAGATTTGTAGTTTGCAAGCAACGTGCCAAGCCACTGCTAGGTGAAAATGTAATGTGTTAACAGCTATAAAGGCTTTCTCATACTTCTAGTTGTAACCAGAAACTTTTTGCAAAATGGCAGAGTGCCATATTTTAGCTATGTGCCAAAAGGTGTAACCATGTTATACGAGATGTGTTCACTTACAGATGGTATGTTGTGCTGCATTTTAACGGAGTTAGAATGTGTTTAAAAAGTGTTTTGTTCTGAAAAGATTTGGCAAGGCGATATGTATAAATGTGTTGGTTTAAAAATTGTCAGTGTTACAAGACAGGCAGGAGGCAGCACATATGTCTAAAACACGTACAGTTTTCTAATGAAACTATGGGCATTACCTCAGCAAATTGGTGTGAAACAATGTCAGTCTTATTTTGTGTTAAGTATTTCTTTTTGTGTATGTGTATGTGTGTGTACTGTCTTGGCCAGCAGTTTTATTCTATGCTTTATTATTATTTAAAGATATTTAATATCAGTAGTGTTCAAGACACTAAAAAAAAAAATAACTGGGTTTGAACGACCTTGCATGCACACTGTGACCTTTTGCACGTTATTTGACCTTCTTGTGTTTCAACATTTATGTTACTACCAGTTCAAACTTGATGTGTATTCCATACCTAAAGCACAACTTTTCACACAAAATGTATGTTTTCATGAAAGCACACCAAGGGTGAACCATGTAATTTGACTTTTTATTGCAAAACTAGTATTCTAAGTGAAGAGGAACAAACTTTTCTTCTCTTCTCACTGCTTCTGACTTGCAGCCAACACAGGCAATACTCCAGCTGGAAGGGGAAAATTATTCATCATCTCCCCATATTTTTATTATATATATACAGTACGCTTTTGAAAAAAGGACTATTACAGCTGTTTTTGAAAGTTTACCATCTACAGTTAAAAAACAATGGTTTTGGTTTTTATGTGTGACCATGGTGTACTCATTTTTTTTTCCTTTTTGAAATGCATTCTAAAAATACGTACGTACAGTATTACCATCAATCCAGATCTTATAAACTCAGCTGACATTTTGTCATGCTTAGGATAAGGGAACCCAGGGACGCTTGGCTTCTTTTATCCTAGGAAAATAATCTTGTTTTATTTTTAAACTGGTGTGTGTTTGTTTTTGTTGTTTGTCTGTGTTTCTTCTCTTTCTTCTAGAAAAAAAGAAGTTCCCCATCTTTATAGTAAGGTATGAAACTTACTAAACTAATTGTAATATTATCTTGTTATAATTTAAAGTGTAGTAGGTGGGGATCATGTTATCATCCACAGCTAACCTTTTTTAATGCTACAGTATTTGAGCAGTCTCTTCCACCAGTAGGAGCTTGGAGGGAGGGGGTAAGCTACCCTTCCTCCCTTCCAGTGTAGTACCCACAAAGGTTGCAAGGTACATCACTGTCCCCCCAGAGGGGTAAATAAGGAAAATGTGTATTTGCCAAAAATGGTTTCTTATTTACAGGTTTTAAAAAAGACCCAAAGTATTTTAACAGCATAACCCAGCCCAAGCCCTTCTGTTTTTTCTAGTGCAAACAGTTAAATCTCACACCTATTATTGGTACAAGGGTTTCTGCCCTCAGCAAGTAATCAGTTATGCTGAGGGTGAAGTTGTGTAGTATGTCCACACATATTCATTCTTTTGATTGTCTTTTCAGCTTTTCTTATCCTGTCAAAACAAATGAAAAGCAACTTTGTCATAGCCTTACAGCAATGAATGCATTTTTTTCAACCAGTAAATTCACAGTACTTAACATTTCTGGACTCTAAGCTAAGTTTACAGTTTATATTTGTTGTTTAAAATGTATGTTATGCATTATGCTCAATACTGAAATTGTTCTATTGCAAACACTAATGTTTCACGTTTATGTTATAATGTTTTGATATACATCTTGCTACACTGTATCATGAATGTATGTATTCAGGAAAGTGCTCCACATGTATAGCGTTTTTAATGCTCATAACCAAACCTAAATACTGGGGCCAGCATTGCTGACTCACCCCTACAATATGTTCCAAAGCAAAACCCCAGACAAATTAATGCTCTGTTTGTCTTATTATTCACAGGTGCAATAGGCACTGTTATTAAATTGGCATAGGCCAACAACATATGTATTTGTCCCACTAATTGCATAGTGTATCAGGCATATTGCTATGAACTATATGTTTGAAGCATGTTATTGTAACATTACAAGATTTTATGACTCAGGTCTCAGTCAGGCCTGCTTGCAACAGACAGGGAAATAATGTTCATCACTGTCATAACTGCTTCTGTGATTTGAAAGCAGGGGTGTAACCATAACATTGTCATGATTTACAGATGGTCAAATGGTATAATTGAACCTCGGCCTGCACCCCTAGGGTGTGCGGTTGATGTCCCATTTTTATTTTTCTCTTTCCAATTGCCAAAATTTAGGCTCTGTCACACCACTCTTTACAAAACAAAAAAGCTAAATGGTTTACAAGATTGTTTATGTGTTTTTAATTCAGTGTCTAACGCAAGTTTGCAGGTTTCCATGGTGTTGCACACATAAGATCTCCACATTCCACAGCAGTAAAACTTTCATCTAAGTTGTCGAGACCTTCATCTTTTTCCTGGAAAGAAAACAACTGCCACAGCTTTGATGTCATCGCATGAATCAAGTTATTATTACCTCTGCAAGGGTAATGTTTTCAGCAAATTACACCTATTTGTAGAAGAAGGTCCAGTCAGTTCAGACTCTGCGATCAAGCTTATTGTTTCTGCTTACTATGAAGTTAAGTCTGGGGAAGGGGCACTCCCCTAACTCCAGCGAGAGATTCTGCTTCAATTGACCTTCAAGCAATACATCCATTTTCTTCACTGCCGCTTGTTCCAAACATGGCTGGTACTTTCTACAACCCTATTGCTCTGTTATGGACTGTGTTCTTAATGGTTTATTGTCAATTGTTACCTTTTTATGGACTGTTAGTCTTTATGCCGGGGTGTAATCAACTACGACAAAACAAATGCCATGCCAGTGTGCGTGTGTGTGGCTCCATTAAAAGAACTCAATGAACTCAATGCATAATCTAATGCACCCCTGGCCAGTGTGTCTGCCAATCAGTCATCCAGCAGCCAGCAACGTAAACACTGACTTTTCAACTATGCTGGTGTTTTGTTTTTAAATTACTGTCTGCATTGCCCCATATGCCTTGTGGGGTTACCACCATTCTGCAAATGACATTTCATCTGTACTGTAACTACATCAACCTGTGCTTACTTATATTAACTTTATGGACTGTTAACTTTATGGACTGTTATGTTTTATTCTTCAATCAAGCTCCAAGGGTGTGCCACACCTCAACACAAGGTAGCATCTACCTTATTCACTCTCAATGAACTCTTTTTCATCAACAAAATTGTTATGTTATATTGTGTTATATGTGGTATCACATGTTAGCATTCTTTCACATATTTCAGTTGTGGTGTTGACATCCCTCAGTTCTGTATTGTGTTTTCAAACTCACCATTTGTGTTCCATCTGTAACTACCTCTGTATCAACTCCAGAACAGCATGTTTTTTATAAATGCCTTAACTATCTGTATGCTGGCAACCAGTTTTAAATCATATAGATAAAAAGGGGGGTGGTTAGTTGATACAAAGTATCAAAAGGGGGGAGAATGTAGTAGAAATTTCTGAGTTCATAAAACTATAACTCTATTTGCTATTATATGCCCTGAATATATGCTTGCTTTGTAGGCCATGCTGTAACAAAGTCATAATGGATGTAGTAGAAATTTCTGGTATCAGGCTGTTTTTTTATTTTTTTATTTTGTTATAGAATAATACTGAGGTTACTTGAGGTACATTTGTAGGAACAAAAAGCAAGATAAAACTGGGCAGAACTGGTTGTACCAGCCTACATAACAAGCTCAGGCAGAATATAAGATAACAGCATGTTAAGGCATCAAAGGCAAGCTGTACGTTGCTATGGTGTGAGTAAAACTCATTGTTTCATTCAGGTCAGATTGACCCAGGCAGATGTATCAAGAAGTATTGGGAAAGAGATGAAATAAGCAGTGGAAATGTACCCTATATAGTGGTATCAAAATGTTTTTCTGTTACATTGGAATCAACATGTTTTTCTAATTCATGATTGGTTAATACTGCAATGTTGGTAATTTTCAAGATAAGAGTACGTCTAACAATGCCTTGATAATAAGTGTATAAAAGTGATTGACTAATGAAACTCAGGGAGCCTTGCATGATTTTTGGAAGCAGACTCCCATATGCATATGTAATAAACTGTTCTTTCTACTATGCAGTGGTCCTGAGTCTGATTTTTAAACTAAAGTGTAAGAACTGCATATTTTTTTTCCACGACAGACTGGCCCCAGGATTGATCCCTGATGTACCCCACTTGTGACTTGCATCTCTTCTGATGGTATACTGTTTACCACCACTCTCTGTTTTCTGCCCGCCAACCAGTGTGCCACCCAGTTGACCAACTTCTGACCCACCCTGAGCCTACACAGCTTATTAATCAATCTTCTGTGTGGAACAGTATTGAAAGCTTTGCTGAAGACAAGGTAGGTGGCACAAACTGCTCCCCCCTGGACCACCATTCTGGTTACCCAGTCAAAGAAATCTATGAGATTAGTTTAACAGGCCCTTCCTGTTGTAAACCCATGCTGTCTTGGATCCTGTGCTCCTATGGATTCCAGTTGTTGCACTATAATTTTCTTAAGGAGTGCCTCCATCATCTTGCCCCCTACTGAGGTAAGACAGACTGATATGTAGTTCCATGCCTCCTCCCTGCTACCACTCTTGTGGAGCAGGATCACATGAGCCTTTGTCCAGTCTTCTGGAACCTCTCCTGTGCTCAGAGACTCACTAAACAGTTCAGATAATGTCTCTGCTAGTTCCACGCTTAGCTCCTTCAGTACCCTGGGATGTATGCCATCAGGTCCCATTGCCTTGTCCACCCTGAGCTTATCGAGCTCTTTTAGGACCTTTTCTTTTGTGAAGGGACTAGTGCACACCTCCCTCCCCCTGTGTCCATGGTGCTGAGCTGTGAGCCCTGCCCTACTTTCTCCAAGTATTGCATCCTTAATACCTGCCCACTTTGCATGAACCCCCTGACCTGTATTTCATCTTGCCAGGGCTGGCTTATCAAAGTCAGCTCCTCTGAAGTCCCATATGTTTGCCTTGGAATGGGTTGATTAAGTTCTAGTGGCCAAATTGAACCATACCATGTGATGGTCACTGGACCCTAGGTGACCTTCTACCCAGAGATCTGTGATCCTCTCCCCGTTAGTCAGTACTAGATCTAGGACAGTCCTGTCTCTTGTGGGTTGTTTTACCAGTTGTTTGAGACCTTCCCCTTGCAGGGAATCCACTATATGTCTAGTTGGTGGATGTTCCTGTTTTCTACTGGCACTGACCAATCTGTATCTGGCATGTTGACATCTCTCTTTATCAGAACCTTCCATTAACTGTCAAGTTTTGTATATCTTCTAACAGTAATGTATCTATGTCTTCCACCTGGTCTGGAGCCCTGTAGACAACCCCAATTTGTTTGGCTCTCCCATTTCCTGTTTCCAGGGTGACCCACAGTTCTTCTGGCTCCTTATTTGTATTCAAAATTTCTGTAGCTTTGAAATTTTCATTGACATAAAGGGCCCTCCCCTTTTTGCAGTTCAGTCTCTTCTGAATAGTACATACAGTACATAGCTGAGTACTGAAATCTCCCAAGTGTGGTTGCTTGTGAACCATCTCTTGCTAATGGCTACTATATCCAGTTTCGCCTCTGTCATTGTTGCTTGCAGGTCAGGGATTTTGTTTCCCAGTCTGTGGGCATTTGTGTACATGATTTTTCATTGACCAGATTTCAGTGCATTAGTTGTTGGGCAAGGTCCGGCGTTTCCCCTCCAGGTAGTATGGGGAGTTGGACCTTTTTCCTTAACTGGTGTTGTAAATGAACTACAAACATGCTGTAATCCTGTTTGATCACTAGCTGAGAGGAAGGGGTGTTCTTTCCATTTAATGTATCAGGCACTGCACCCCCTCCCAATTTACTAGTTTAAATATTCTGCAAAGATGTCAAACGTCTGCCCCAATGCACTGACTCCCTCCTTAGTCAGATGCATTCCATCGAATTTAAAGAACTTTTGCTCCCAAAACTGTTGCCAGTTACCTACAAATTTGAATTCTTTTTCCTGGCATCAGCCCTTGAGCCACATGATTACGTCCCCTATCTCCCCTTTTCTGACCTTCCATTCATCTTCCCCCTCTCCCTCACTGGCAGGATCTCAGAGAAGGAGATTCCAGATGAAATGGATGACAGTTTGCCTCCTAGCCTGGTTAGGTGTTCCTTGGTCTCCACAACTGACCGGCTGGTGAGATCATTAGCCACTATGTGTACCAGGATGTCAATGTTTTCTCCTGCTTCCTGAATGATTTTAGAAATGCAGTGAGTGTTTCTCCATGCTGATGTACTTGGGAGGCATCTGACCATTACCCCTGGCTAGAGGTAGGTATCAACTCCCCGAATCATGGAGTCTCCTATGATCAGGTTTTGGATTTGATTCTTGCTTTTTTGTTTTGATCCCTGTTTTGAGTGAGTTTTGTTTCACTATTTTCTGTGCTGCAGTGTCCTCTGCACCTTTGTTTGATTTTGGGGATAGAGGCAGATACCTGTTTGTAGTTTTTGTATTGTTTGTGGAGGTAATACACTGGTGATCATTGAGTGATGGGGCCCCTTATTTTCCCCTCCTAACCACCTGCCAACCTCACAGACCAAGTACCCTCTGTGGTCGAGGTGCTTCACTTGGATGTTAGGGAAATGCCGGGCAGTTCTTATAAAATATTTTCTCCTGAATATGCGATTTGAGGTGAGCAATCTCTGCCCATGATGCATGGAGCAGTGCCCTTAGATCTCCAATGGTCCAGCATGTAAGACAGTGTCCTAAATCCTGTACAATTGCCCTTTTGAAAAGTGTCCCACAGTATGTGCAGTTAATAATATCCACTTCAGATGAGTTGCTGGGTTTATAATCTGGTCCAAGTAATTAGAAGGAGGAAAATGAAAGCAAAAGTTAGATTTTTTGGTTTGTTTGTTTTTGTATAACTTGTTATAACATGTTAAATTACTTGTGTCCCTGTAAGTACTATCACTGGGTGGATACACCTCTGATCGTTCCCTTACTGCTTTGTTACAGAAAACGTCAATACTGTGCTACCCTATAAAAGGAGTGTAGCATGGGGTGGTTGGGCCCTTCCCCTGCCGAAAAAGAAGAACCACAGATGAAAGAAATGAGGAGTTAAGAGCAGAAACAATCAATCAACAACAAAAGCAGTAGCCCTGAAAGCTTAGCCTAATGATAGATAAAACTGTAAAACCTGTAAAGCATCATCTGTAATAATTTCACAGAAGATGTACCCTGTAATAAACACTTTGCTACGGAGAAAATAAAGCAGTAACATAAACATAGAAACACAGAAGTTGACAGCAGGTAAGGACCACAAGGCCCATCCAGTCTGCCCATTTCTTTTTCTACCTTTTGAATGTTCCATTGACCTTTGCTCTGTCAATGGCCTATCTATTCATACTCATCTGTATTGCTCCCTTATGCCTATCACATGCATGTCTGAAGCCCTGCACTGTATTCATATCCACCACTTCCCGAAGTAGGCCATTCCATGCATCCACCACCCTTTCTGTGAAAAATAACTTCCTCACATTACCCCTCAATCGTCCTCCCTCTAATCTCATGCTATGTCTTCTTGTTCTGCAATTTTTCTTATATAGAAACATGTTATACTCTTTCACTTTGTTAATGCCCTTAAGGTGTTTGAATGTTTCAGTCATATCACCTATCTCCCTCCTTTGCTCTAGGGTATACATATTGAGCTCAATTAATCTGTCCTCATATGTTTTCTGTTGCAGTCCCTGCACCATTTTGGTTGCCCTTCTCTGGACTGCCTCAATTTGGTTAATGTCCTTGTGAAGGTATGGCCTCCAGTACTGCATGCAGTACTCCAGATGGGGCCTAACCAGTGTCTTGTAAAGAGAGATTATCACTTATCTCTTATGACTAGTGATACCCCTACTAATACACTTTAACATCCCTCTAGCCTTACCTACTGTTTTAGTGGTCTGCTTGGATAATTTCAGGTCATCTGTGATGATGATGCCCAAGTCTCTTTCTTCCCTTGGGATTACCAGCAACTCCTCTCCCAACCTATATGTGGCTTCAGGCTTTCTCTTCCCAATGAGTATGATCTTGCACTTCTTTGCATTAAACCCCAGTTGCCACTCTTCTGACCATTTTGCTAGTTTATCCAGATCTCTTCCCATTCTGCACACCCCATCTGAATCATCTACTCTGTTGCAGATCTTGGTGTCATCTGAAAACAGACAAACCTTACCCTCCAGTCCATCTGCAATGTCAGAAATGAAGATATTGAAGAGGACTGGCCCCAGGACTGATTCCTGAGGTACCCCACTTGTAACCTGCATCTCTTCTGACTGTATACCATTTACCACCACTCTCTGTTTTTTGCCCATCAACCAGTTTGCCACCCAGTTGACCAACGTCTGACCCACCCGAGCCTAGCCAGCTTATTAATCAATCTTCTATGTGGAACAGTGTCGAAAGCTTTGCCGAAGTCAAGGTAGGCGACATCAACTGCTCCCCCTTGGTCCACCACTCTGGTTACCCAGTCAAAGAAATCTATGAGATTAATTTGACAGCACCTTCTTTTTGTAAACCCATGCTGTCTTGGATCCTGTGCCCCTATTGATTTCAGGTGTTGCACTATCCTTTCCTTAAGGAGTACCTCCATAATCTTGCCCACTACTGAGGTAAGACTGACTGGTCTGTAGTTCCCTTCCTCCTCCCTGCTACCACTCTTGTAGGGCAGGATCACATGAGCCCTTCTCCAGTCTTCCGGGGCCTCTCCTGTGCTCAGAGACTCACTAAACAGTTCAGATAATGTCTCTGCTAGTTCCACGCTTAGCTCCTTCAGTACCCTGGGATGTATGCCATCAGGTCCCATTGCCTTGTCCACCCTGAGCTTATCGAGCTCTTGTAGGACCTTTTCTTTTGTGAAGGGACTAGTGCACACCTCCTTCCCCCTGTGTCCATGGTGCTGAGCTGTGAGCCCTACCCTACTTTCTCTTCAGGAAATACTGAGCAGAAGTATCTATTTAGAATAGATGCTTTTACATGGTCCTCCTCCTCACATGCTCCCTTATCCCCTTTGATCTTAGCAATACCCCCTCTGGACTTTCTCTTTTCACTAATGTATCTATAGAAAGTCTTGTCACCCTCTTTTACTGTTCATACTAGTGTTTCCTTGGTTTGGGCCTTTGCCTGCCTTACTGCCTTCTCTGCTTCCTTTAGGGAAGTTTGGTATGCCTCCCTATCTTCATCCTGCTGCATTCCCTTATATTTCCTGTATATGTATATTAGTTACACCTTTGCTGTGCTGTGCAGTGTCTGACTGCTCAGTTTGCTGCCAGACCTACTAGACTTATTGAATGACCAACTGACCTACTGAGAATAAGGACATTTCCAATGAAGTTGTCACAGCAGAGAGCAGGCACATGGATTGTTTTCTTGGCAGGGGACCCTACTCATTGCTGATTATACAATGTCAAGAAAGAATCCTGGCTTCTGATTGGTCAGTTGGCTGTCACAGCAGGGATGTTATCCTAGCATAACATCCCTGCTGATTGTTTGTAGGATATGGAGCATGCAGGTGCACTTTTCTTTTCTCTTGAGAAACAAAAATATTTTTACACACTAACAAAAACATTCTTTAAAATTCTTTTTAACTATGAAACAATAAGCCATTGTATAATAGAATATGCTCTCAGGGTGGGTGTTTGCTGGATAACATCCGCCATGTGTTGGATGCCTTCGGCCGTTGGCCTCGGGCCCAACCACGTGAGGTGGGATGTTATCCCAGCATAACACCCACCCTGTCAGGCATTATTCCTTTAATGCTGACTTCCCTGTATTTCCTCAGTGTTCTGAAAGTCAGCAGTGCATACATCCAGTGAGGAGTAGGATGACTACGCGTGCTTGTATCTGTGGAGCAGATGCAAGTTACAGGGCTACATAGCTCATTTTAATTTTATGTAAGGAATGCTACCTGTTGCCTGATCTGTGCTGTAGCCTTTCCAGTTCATTTTACTGCCATCCACATCTGTTGGTTTAGTTTTTTTCTGTTGTCCCTCTCTCCTCTCTGCAATAGGAATAACAAATACTACCGACGAATTCAGGCGCAAGCGGTGTAGAAGGAGAGAGAAGTCGGTCGAACGGCTGGATCGGGAGATAGGATTTATGGTCTACGTTATCGTTGAGCTAAAGCTTAAACATCTAACCTAAAAGGGATTGTCTCCTGGACTAAAGCTGAAATAAAGATAAGGAAACATTTGTGCTGTGGCATGTAGAGGAGAAATTCATTGCTGTTTTATTATTATTATTATCTGTTTTTTTATCCCGGTCATATAGGACTGCTATATGGTCATATTTTTTACATCTTCTAACCTGGATTTAATGCTTCTATTTTTAGTTTTATAGTAGTTTTACTATTGATTTTAGAATTGTTAGAAAAGTATTCTTTATACTCTTGTGTTTGGTAAAATTTCATGCCATTTTTTAATTAGCTGTGCCGTGTGATCCAGGCTCACCAGGTGTATTTAATTGGCAGGTACTAGGTTGGCTAGGTATAATCATTTGGGACCTTACAGGGGAACTGCAAGCTGTTTTTTTAAATCCGGAGCAGAGGAATACCATAGCATTACCTGAGTTGGATCCTAAATACTGATGTTAAACTAGCCAGCAAGCAAGTAAGCAAGCAAGCAAGGAAAGCATGTAACTGTGAATGCTGCTTGTAGCGTCAGTATAGAAAATTATTTTGCTGTGGCCTGTTAAGTTTGCAGTTTTACTCACTGTTCTCATTACTCCTTATGAGCCTCAGCATGAGAGAAGTGGATTGCTTTGACATTCTAGCATAGCTGACACCTATGAAGTAAGTAAGTAAAACAATAAAACATAGAGTTTAAGGCTGTGGGATGAAAAACCTTAAGTTTTAATGGGCCTGGATTCGGGTCACAGCTGTCAGTAAATTCAAATTCTTTGTGCATGCATGTTTATTGTTTAATTTACAATAGAGCCTGTTTTCTGAGATTGTATGCCCTTTGTGGGCCTTTGGGCAAGAAAGCTAAGTGTTTGTATTTTTCCTTAATATAGTGGAATGAAGACGTCCGGTGCTTATTAATTTAATGAGAAGCTGCAAACTGCCTGCTTACGCTTTTCCTCCAAAACCCGTTCTGTGAAAAGTTACTCTCAAACAGACTTGAGCACTGTCTAAGAAGGGTTTATTGAGACTTTTGAGCATTCTGGCAAGTGTCTTTTGAATTTATTCTGGAAGAACTGGAGCGGATTATTTGTCTACAAGCAGTAATAAGTGACCTTGTGATTTTCCTGAGGGCCTCAGTATTTGCACAAAGTAAACTTTTAACTTCTAGCCCTTTTGTGTGCTCTCTAATTAGAGCTTATGTTCGTTTGCTGCTATTGTTAGATTAAAGGGCTGCTGGTACCACAGGGAAAAGTAAAAAAATACTGAATACTGAATTTTGGACACTGATTAAGACACGTTGGAACTTTGCCTTCTGTTGCAACTTTTCACAGTATTATACAGGTACATGTTGGATGTTTGATTACATCTTTTTTGCCTCCGATATATCTTCTTCTAGTTAAGATAGATAGCTATAGAACCCAAAGCTAATCAGTAGAATTATAGCTGTCTTCTATGAGTACCATAAAAACTGCAAATAAAATTATGCAGAAAAAGGGGGAAAAGAAATGAGAGAATGAAAAGAAAAAAGCTCAACTAAAGATGAAGCTAAAAGGGGATCTGAATAAAATGACACATTTTTTAAATTATCCAGAAGAGCATATTGAGTTAAGAGGGAATAAGAAAGTGATGAGGAAAATGTTTGAGCCTAAAATGACGTCATCTCCTGCATCCCCTGTATTAATACTGAAAGAGGAGGTCCATGCATGTACCCATCATCTAATGAATTATATTAGAAAATTGAAGAATGAGATACAAATAGTTGAGATACACAAAAGGAAAAAAAGACAAGTGGCATTGGCCTGAATTACGTGTCTCTGATCTGATTAATACAGAAGAGAGTATGGAAAAATATACTGGACAAAATGTCAGCACCAATAGAGAAGATGTGGTGCATAATGACTGGCTGTCTAGTAATTGCCTGTTAAAAGATAAAGGGAAGTTAATTACAGGCGATGACGGTATAATCAGGGAACCAATATGCTTGTTAAGTTCAAGCCCAAGCTCAACTCAGGGAGTGGAAAATCAGGATGTTAATAATGGAACCTTCTTAGAAAAGTATGAATCCTTTTTATCCCCATATATTAAGGAGCATAACACTAATGTGCCACCTAATCATTAATTAGGCAAATATGTGCAAGAAAGGGAGTCACAAGATTTGGATAGCTGAGCAAATAAATCTTGATGAAGAAGAGGATGGAAACACAAGTCATCTGGGTACATTTAAAAAAGGTGATGATAGGAGTGATTCATTACATAAAATTCTGCAGGATTTAAAGAAAGAACAATACTTTAGTAATATTCAACTTTTGGAATTGGTTAACATTTTTCATGTTTTTATGGATATATATGTTAAAAATATTAATAACAATAATAATAACTGTGACTATGGTGGTAATGATGGCAAGGGTAGAAAACAAGAAACTGTAAATGAGTACATAGCCAGAACTGAGAAGGCTGAGTACAACAATAATAATGAAAGTGGGATGCCATCTAATGGAGAGAGCACAAGCAATGTAAAAAATGTAGAAAATAAGGAATTGTTTAAGTCAATAGAAACTATAACAAATGAAATTGCTGCAAAGGAAATCAAAGAAATAGATCTTTTGGTGCAAGATTTAAATAATAGAAAATAACAGATTAAAGAAGCAAGGTCTAAATCTGTAACAAATGGGAATATGCAACTAAAGAGGAAAGTAAAAAGTCAGACCGAAATAAGAAAGGAAAAAAAGGAAAACAAGGAAAACTTGGATGAAGTAGGCAAAGGTGAATTATTGCTGTAAAATAAAGTGAGATTTAAAGGAAAGAATCAATGCAGAGGGGATGAATTATTAGCAGAACAAAAAAAATAAAAGAATAGCTGAAGGAGGCTTATTGCCAACAATATTTGTGCATGGGCTGCTGAAATCAAGAAATGAGAATAATTACACATTGAAACTGGCAGTTTATAGTCAGCTTAAAGGTTTGTTGGGGCCTAAAGTGAATTGGCAAGATATAAAATCAACATATCGATATAAAACCAGTATAACAAAAGGATGGATTTGTATAGTCCTCAAAGATGGGTATAAAAGAAAAAAATCTGATGAAAAAGGAGAAATTCTCAGAAATGGTGATTCTATTGGATATTACTACAAGAGAAAGACAAGAACAACAGATAAGACAAGATAAAAAAGAGATAAAGGGGGAATGTGTGAGAATGTAAGGAAAGATAAGGTAGAAAATAGCTATAGACAACCAAGGATAACAGCCTGTATGGCACCTATTGAGACTGTGCATAATATAAGGAAAGAGAAAGAAGATGTGTTTAACAAAAAAAGGTAGAAGACAACTGGGGAAAAGGGGCAACAGCTCAGTTGTCTTAGAGTTAGATGATCAAGTAGAGGGACATAATATGATGGAATCGGTTACTTCAGCAAGTATGGTTAGTAGTGAAAGTATGTTAAATACACAGGAATTGACAAACTGATCAGAGTTGGACAATGTAGTCACTGGCCCCGTAGATCTACTTAGTTGGAATGTGGCAGGCTTGAAAGAAAAATTATGTAAAGAATGTAAGGAATGGTTAAAAAGGACCCCTATTTTACTTTTACAGGAAACTTGGCTAATAATGGGACAATCCAACATATTAGAGGGCTATACTTCTTGGGCAGTTGATGCCAGAAGGGATAAGAAATGTGGCCGACCTAAAGGAGGCTTAATGATTCTAATAGATACCTCTATGAAGTATAGAGTGCTGGAGGCCAGTGTGTCCTTTAATTACTTTATGTATATTATTATAGCAAATGATGTATGTAGGTGGGCTCTATTCAACATTTACATTCCTCCAAAATTAAAGTTACAGGACTATGAATCACTCTTAAATTTGATAGGTAGTTGAGTGGAGTTGGTTAAAAGCTGACTCATAGGCCTAAAAATAATTATGGCTGGGGATTTTAATGCCCATATAGTGAATTTGCTAGAAGAGCAGTCTGGGGACTGGTGTATAGATGATGTCCTGAATATACCAATAAGAACTTCCGAACAGACAAGTGTGTCAAAATATGGTAAGAAAGTTATTCACGTCTGTGAAAAACACAACTTTAGAGTAATAAATGGAAGAGCAAAGGGAGATAGAAATGGAGAATGTACACTTTTGACAAAAAAAGGTGGGAGTATTTTGGATGTATGCCTGATTAAAGCTTTTGATTATAACGTAGTAGAACAATTTAACGTGATGAGGCTTTGGGATAGTGATCATTTCCTTACTATATGCAAAATTCATGTTGATTTAGTAGTAAAAACAAAAGATGAGAGAAAGGAATATGAAGCAGATAAGTTTATGTGTATTACTTATGGCAAAAGGATCACGTGCAATGGCTTTACAAAACAAGTTTTGGATAACTTAGTTAACGATGGACAAGTAAAAATATAATAAACAAATTGACATCTAATTGTACAGTGAAAGGGGATGAAAGAATTGCGATGTATGATGAGTTGATAGATATTATTGTTGGTACTTTAAATAATCAAAAAAGTATAGTAAAACCAATGAATAAGGGTGCAGAACATCAATGGCTAGAAAGTGAATGTTTTATATTAAGGAATGAGATTAAGAGAGTAGGTAAATTAAGACTAAAACAACCAACGATAGATATTTTGAGGGCCTTTCATCTGTTGAAAGCTGAATATAGATCTGCAGTAAAAGAAAAAAGGAAAAATTATAGGAGATACCTTTGGGGAGAACTTCAAGCTAAAATTGTGAACAAAGACATGAAGGAATTTTGGGCATTAGTTGCCTATGGATGCAATGAAGAAAATGTGCAATATAATATTGTAGGCATGATTTCAGAAGATAGTTGGATCAAACATTATAGGCACATTTATAATTGTTCTAGGGTAGATTGTAATGAAAATATGGAAGCTAATGAAAGTATAAGGAATTTTTGTTATAATTTTTCACTTAATTTCATCATGGAGGAAGTAAAAAATGCAATCAGTGCACGAAAAAGAAATAAGACGGCAGGAGGTGATAGTATTCCTGCAGAGCTGCTACACAATGATTTAGATCTCTAGGCCGTTATTTTTACACAATTGTTTAATGAGATAAATATTACTCTCTGTTTACCTCAAGCCTGGAATAAGGGAATAATTGTACTGCTCTTTAAAAAGGGGGATACACAGGATCTGAAGTGCTGTCATCCTATAACACTGCTTCCTGTTTCACAGAAAATCTATTCTAGACTGATTTTAGATAGGTTGTCGACTTGGGTTGATGAAATTGAATATATTTCAAGATTCCGATGTGGCTTTAGAAAGGAATGTGGGACTATGGATTTGATTTTTACACTTAATTATTTATTTGACACTTATGTAAAGAATAAAAAAGGAGCCTTATATGTTTGTTTCATTGATATTACATAGAAACATAGAAACATAGAAGTTGACGGCAGATAAGGACCGCAAGGCCCATCCAGTCTGCCCATTTCTTTTTCTACCTTATAAATGTGCCATCGGCCTTTGCTCTGTCAGTGACCTATCTATTCATAGTCATTTGTATTGCTCCCTTATGCCTATCCCATGCCTGTTTGAAGTCCTGCACTGTATTCATAGCCACCACTTCTGTGGTAAGCCATTCCATGCATCTACCACCTTTCTGTGAAAAGAATTTCCTCACATTCCCCTTAATCGGCCTCCTCTAATCTCATGCTGTGTCCTCTTGTCCTGCTATTTTTCTTATATTTAAACATGTTAGACTCTTTCACCTTGTTTATGCCCTTAAGGTGTTTAAATGTCTCGATCATATCACCTCTCTCCCTCCTTTGCTCAAGGGTATACATATTGAGCTCCGTTAATCTGTCCTCATATGTCTTCTGATGCAGTCCCTGCACCATTTTGGTTGCCCTTCTCTGGACTGCCTCAATTTGGTTAATGTCCTTGTGAAGGTGTGGCCTCCAATACTGCACGCAGTACTCCAGATGGGGCCTAACCAATGTCTTGTACAGAGGGATTATTACCTCCCTCTTACGACTTGTGATACCCCTACTAATAAATGCTGATATTAAATCAGCATTTGATCAAGTAAATAGAAATAAACTATGGAATTTATTGGACAGCCTGGGAATCGATCGTCACTTGTCAGCTATTCTAAAGAAGCTACATATAGATACCATAGCAATCATTAGATATGGCCGCGATGGGGCACTGTCTAAAGAAATTAAAGTTGCTTGTTGTGTAAAACTGGGATGTCTATTGGGACTGATACTTTTCAATCTTTATATAGAAACACTTGTTAGAAATATTAATTTGATTGATACTTTTGCACCTAAAATAAATAATGTATCTATTCAAATCCTTTTATATGCAGATGATGCGACAGTGATTTCTCAAATGGCAGCTGGCCTACGCAAAGCAATGTTAAATGTTATGGACTCGCTGAGTGCTATAGAATTGGAACTGAATGTACTGTAAATTAATCAAAGATTATGGTATGTAGACAAAAAAATAAGAAAGATACAGTAGTAAAGAATGAGAAATTGGGCATTGTAAAATTGAGGAAGTTTCAGAATATAGATATTTGGGAGTAATTATTGACAAAAAAGTATCCTGGTTACAGCATATGGCTGAGGTTATGTTTAATGCAGTTAAAACTTCTAGTGCAATTAAAAGCTTTGCTTACAAATTTGCTAATAACTCATTTGTGGCCTTAAAGAAAACATTTGATAGTAAATGTGTTAGTCAGTTGCTTTATGGAAGTGAAATATGGGGGCTTTATATGGAGAAGTATAATATAGAAGTAATTCAGAACTCATTCATGAGATCAATGCTGAATTTACCCAGAGACTGCCCAGTTGGTTTTATTAGATTAGAAACTGGGTAATTTCCCATAAAAACAGATATTTTGATTCATGTTACTAAATTGTTCAGTAAAATACTGAAAATGAAAGATGGGAGATTATCAAGGATGTGCTGGAATGATTTTATAAATAAACGAGCTTATGGGATAAACAATGGATGGTTTGAAAAATTGAATAAAGAGTTATCAAAGGCTGGCCTAGTGGATATTAGGAATGGGAAAGTAGTTAATAGTCCTGATTTATTTGTGAAGAAAGGAAGTGTAAGGTTAAGAGATATTGCAATGCAAGAAGATCTAGAAAAGATACATGAAACTGATTCAGTGGGGCTATATTCCAGAATTAAAATTAACTGGGGTATGGAGAAGTATTTGGTAAAATGCGAAAATTATAAACACAGACATTTGTTATGTTGGATAAGGCTGGCTATCTTGTGTAACTCGTTCTTCAATTCTCATAACAAACTTTATGGATTGAATATAATAAAATGTAATTGTGCTGATAAAAATGATATTGAGATTGTGCACATACTAACTGAATGTGAAATATGGCAAGAAAAAAGAAGGAAATGGTTAATTCCACTATTTGGGAGGCAATGCATTGATGTTAGGGTAATGCTAAAAATGCTTGAGATTAAATATACGTATGGGCTTCCAAGATTTTTTATATGACTGAATGGCAACAAGTTTTATATCTCAAGATTGTAATCTGTTAATCAAATAAGGTGTATGGTGTTATTTATATGTCATATTTGTGATATGTTTTTTATGAATGTAACAAACATGTGTTTTATACAACCTTTTAACAATAAATAAATCTAAATCTAAAAATCTGACCTTTTCTGCTACTGTGTTTGAGAACCAAAGTGGTTTCTTTCTTCTTTTGCACTTCCTTTTCTCACTAACACAGTGGGATGTTGCTTCAAGTATTGCATCTTTAATGCTTGCCCACTTTGCCTGTACCCCCTCACCTGTATTTCTTTTTTCCAGGGCTAGCTTAACTCTGTTGGACATCTTATCAAAGTCAACTCCTCTGAAGTCCCATATTTTTGCCTTGGAATGGGATGATTTTGTTCTAGTGGCCAAATTGAACCATACCATGTGATGGTCACTGGCACCTAGGTGATCTTCTACCTAGAGATCTGTGATCCTTTCCCTGTTAGTCAGTACTAGATCTAGGATAGCCCTGTCTCTTGTGGTTTGTTGTACCAGTTGCTTGAGGCCCTCCCCCTGCAGGGAATCCACTATGAGTCTAGTTCTGGCAGATGTCCCTGCTGGTATTGATCAATCTGTATCTGGCATGTTGAAGTCTCCCATTATCAGAACCTCCCCTTTAGCTGTCATGTTTTGTATATCTTCTAACAGTAACGTGTCTATGTCCTCCCCCTGGTCTGGAGGCCTGTACACAACCTCAGTTCATATGGCTGTCCCATTTTTTGTTTCCAGGGTGACCTAGAGTTCTTCTGGCTCCTTATGTGTGTTCTGAATTTCTGTAGCTTTGATATTTTCATTGACATAAAGGGCCACTCCACCCCCCTCTTTTTGCACCTCCTTGATATAGTATACCTTGCAAAAAACAATTTGAATCAGAAAAGATTACAGCAGTAATCTGTAAACACAAAACAGTAACAACCTTGTAGGCACACCCTGTAACAATGCAGCAGAACATATACATTGCAACAGCAATTTGAATCAGAGAACAGTAAAGCAGTAAAATGTTAGAACAAGCAGTAACAAACCTTGTGAGTACAAAGGGAAATAACACACAGTAGATCTGCGTAGCCTAAAGAAGCCTTAATCTGTTTACTTGCTCTGATAATGTTCCTTGATCTGCCCTTACAAGCAGACATAGATGAAAAGAGCTCAGGTGAAGCTTGGTGCCTTTGTCAGCAAACCTAGTCTTCTACTTATCCACATTATCCAGAATTGTGTTATAAAGTCTGAAGAATTCAATTTTAATATAAACTAAATCACAGTCTGGATCCAACCCCTGTCTAGTCACCTGTAGCACATTGTTGTGATCTATTGATAGATTTAAAAGTTGTTCCAAAAGATGTAAAACACAGTTTTTTAGTTCATGATTATTTTCATTTTTAATTTGTCCCAATCCATACAAACAGAAACCACCTGGTAGCCTATCCTCCATTACTGTGGGTCTGCTAGCTTGTGTTCCCTGTTTGGGGGAATCTCGCTATCAGAAATATGAACACCATATTTAAAGATGGCCAAAGTGGCCCACTTTCGCTCCACAAAGTGATTCGTGGAGTGAAGGCAAATTCATGGAGTGCTCCTCAACGAGAAGCGGAATACTTTGTGTTATAATGGGTAATGCGAAGTCCATTTTGAGTTAATCTGCCTTCCCAAACCACTACTCCACCAATTCTTAAGGTGAAGTACATTGAAAACAATGTACTTCACCTCACTTCTCCTTGTTTTTAAGCTCCAAAGGCACATTTTACAGTGATTCATGGGATTTCAGGTCACATGGGCTCTAGATTGTTCTGCACAGCCTCAATTTGGGGTAGTGTGTGTAGGAAGCTGTAGGAGACAATATGCTCTGAGAGCTCTCTACGATTCAAACCTTCTAAAAGCTGTTAAAATAGCCTTTTTGAGTCTTTTTTTTTTTGCTGAAACTTTAGTTCATTGATTATAGGAAACCTTCCTGTGCTCATATCATCGAGCATTTATTGTTTGTGTGTGGATTTTGAATATTAATGTACAACATTCAGTCTCTGTACTGAGAGACAGTGGAGGTGTGCTTTGAGGGAGGGGCGTATCTGTGGTGTAGGTAGATCAACTTGAAGAAAAAGACAGTGCTTTCTGTTTTGGTGATAGTTTTCTTGTATGACTGTGTTAATGTACACAGTAATATTTTCAATAATTCTTGGCATTTTTTTGCTGATGGTTGTGGTGCAGCAGTGCATAATTTTAGTTTGTTTAAAATATGTGGTTATATTACTGAAGTTTTCAATTTGCTACACATTACTTAGTGTGTGTGTGAGTATGTGTTTGATGTATGTCATCAAATCAGACACCTTTTATTGTGCCACATAATAATTTCAGCAATATGAACTTGCTATCCACTGCAGCTGTGTGATTTTTGTACTTTTTTGTGGTATCTTTACTGGTATTAGTACTAGTGACTGTTACTGCAGCAGTGCAGTATACTGCCCCCTCGTGGCCCGCCCCAACCGGCAAAGGTATTCTTTTCCAAATTTGAATTTCTGATGGTGAGCACTGGTTAGGTGTTGTACCTTTGTGTCTGCATTTCTTCAGTGCGCAGTGCAATCTTAATCTGTCTGTGCAGTTGCATCTCTTTAGGACCCAATCTCCATTGGTAACTTATGTCACAGTTGTTTCTTTGGCTTACTTTCAGAGTATTGGACAGGTGTGGTGCATAATTCTGCATGAACATTGTACTCATTGATATGTGTTTTTAAGTCAGGACCATCATCACAAGTCACTTGTGATACAAATCACGTTCTTCATCATCACAGTCACAAATCACAATTCACAATCACTTCACGAATCACATTAATTTTTTTACTAGTTACTTGGTTGTATTGTAAGCATGTTTTGTAGTATCTCTCCAGGCTTCACCACCCAGCCATTGCACTCATTAATGAAAATTTTTAAGTCAGGGAGTTTGTGCTACAACTCATCGGGGAAGTACAGCCATAGGCATTCACATTCCTTCCTGCACAGCATGTGAGTTACAGTACTGTAAGTAGTAGTGGGTGAAGTGGCCCCAATTTGATCCATGAAGTGATTCACTGAGTAATGTGGAATCTACGGAGAACTCCACAATGAGGAACGCGAAGTCCATTGAAACCAATGACTTTGCATTATTCCGCCTTCCCCAAACCACTTCTATATCAATTTTTAAGGAGAAGTACATTGAAATCAATGTAATTCACCTCACTTCACCCTGTAATTGAGCTCCAAATGAAATTCTGTAGTTATTCATGGGACTGCAAGTCACATGGGCTCTAGATTGCTCGGCACAGCCTCAGTTCTGGCCTGTGTAGTGTGTGTGCAGTGGTAGCTGGAGACTGTTTGCTCTCAGAGCTCTGCGATTCAAAACATCTAAAAGCTGTTTAAAAATGCCTGTTTAGGTAATATTTTTTGCTCAGAATTTAGTACATCGATTGTAGGAAACCCTTTTGTGCTCATATCATCGAGTGTTTACTGTTGTGTGTGGATTTTGAATGTTAATTTAGAACAGTCTGTGTACTGTGAAGTGTGCTTTGGGGCAGGGCGTATTTGTGGTGTTGGTAGATTAACCGGGAGAAAAAGGCAATCTTTCTGTTTTGGTTATAGTTTTCTTGTATAACTGTGTTAATGTACACACAGTAATAGTTTCAGTAATTCTTGAAATTTTTTTGATGATTGCTGTGGTGCAGCAGTGTACAATTTGTCTGTTTAAAACATTTGGTTATATTACTAAAGGTTTTCAATTTTCTATACATTACTTGAGTGTGAGTGTGAGTGTGTGTACGGTGCATGCCATTAAATCAGACACCTTTTATTGTGTTAGAGTAATTGCAGCAGTGTGAACCTGCCATCCACTGCACCTGCATGATTTTTTTATACTGCTTTGTGGTATCTTTACTGGTAGTGGATTGTTACTGCCATGCACTAATCCCCCAACTGGCAAAATGTGTTCCTTTCCAGATTTGGATTTGTGACTTCTGAGCACTGGTTGGGTGTTGTGCCTTTTTGTATGCATGTATTGCAGTGCAATCTTAAACTGTGCGTTTGCATGGCACCATTAATTCTGGGAGACTGCATTTCTTGTTATGCTCTCATTTCACTTTGTCAGCACTGGGGAATTTTCTGGACACAAGGCAGTAGCATTTTGGGGATGAACATTAATTCTGGTGACTCTTTGTGTGACCTGACCACTGCGCTCACGACTGAGTGTGCCATTAATTCTGGGAGACTTTGCATTTCTCGTTACACTCTCATTTCACTTCATCAGCACTGGGGAGTTTTCTGGACACAAGACAGTAGCACTTTGGGGATGCACATTCATTCTGGTGACTGTGTGGGTGGGATGCTGCCAATATTGTTGTCACTCAGCCTTACTTCATGTTTAATGTGGAATGACAAAGCGAAGTAATAATAACAAGGTGAAGTCAGCCTTTCCTATGGGGCACTCCACATAGTGAAGTGCCAACGTGAAGTGGCCACTTCATGTTCACTTCACCAGCGGATTTTAAATTTGCTGCATCTCTAACCATATCAAGTATTGAGGCCTTGTTCAAAATTTAATTTGTCACGTCTTCTTTCTGAATCAGCATATCAACCAGTCCATCATTGGAAGGGTTATTCAATTGAAGGACTTGAAGGATCCAATGGTCATTAGATGACATTTTTAGAACATATGTAGGTAGGTTCTGTATGACATGTTTTAGTTTACTAGGCTTTTCATTAGGAATCACCTTTAAACCATAAATACTTAGTTGTTTGGGATGAACAGAGTTAAGTTTGTTACAGGTATGTAATGCCTTCCTAGTAACATAACCTACAGTGTAACCCATTTTTTTCTAGAGACTCACTATTAAGCTAAATTTAGTTTGCTACAGGTGGTGAGGAGCAAAAAATAAAACTGCATTCAACCCCATTCATGTCCCTGTCTTGTCAAATCTAAGCAACTTCAGCATGTGTGATGTCAGCTCTGGTAGCACAATCTTGTTCCTCTGTGCATTCAGTAGCATGAGAGATCTCTAATTTGAGTAAAGCCATATAAACACAAAATGGCACAGCCAGATATATGTATTACATTATTTACATGATGACACTGAAAAGAATCAGAATTATCCTTACCAGAGTTAAATGTCTGTGACTGTACATCTGTTGGTCAATTATGTTTATCCACTCTGGGGACAAATCTGTCTTTATACTCCAGTAGCTCCACTCACTCCTAAAGGAATTTAGGTCTGCTTCAAATTTGCTCAATTAATTTGCTAAGTTTTCCATAAAAGGGACTGTTAATTGAACATATGAATCCAGTGGAGCAGCTGGGATATGGGACACAGAAATAATGACTGTACCACCAGAGGAAGGACAAGGACACTTTCTGGGGAGAACTATCAGTCACCATTAGTTTTATCAGTCACCATTATGTGAAAAATATCAGGGGTCGGAAATTCCTCTCTTGTGTTAGTATTTACTATTGCTTTCTTGCTATCCCCTTTTACCATGTTTTGTCTTTTACTTTTTATAAATGATACAGCTGACTCTGGTATAATGATAGATGGAAAATCAGGTCGAATTAAGGGTGGGACTTCCTCAATAATCAGGAGAGCACTCCTCTGGAATTAATTTTCCTAATTTACATAAAACATCATCCAATCTACAGCCATTTGTGGCTCTATTTTCTTTCAGTGTATCATATTCAAATTTAAGATTAATCAGGTGGTCTATTATCTTAAGATAATCAGCAAAAGGATTTTTTATGCATATTTTTAACTCTTCACTCAGACAAGTTGGATAATTAACAATTGACTCAGATAGAGGTTGATTTAGGAAAGTGACATTTTTTTCTTGTGAAGTATTAGGCACAGAGGCCATATCTGGATCATTAAATTGCTTTAGACCATTTATGGTTATTGAAGCTCATTTACAATACCTTTTAAATCATTATGCTAAGTTGGTCTTTGGTAAGATTCACTGAAACAGTCTGGAGAAAAATCAAGAGACTCAAAAGATTCAGAAGAGTTATACTGAAAGAGGCATTCATAGAATGGAAATGAAGTAATCTTGTAAATTCTCAAGAAGTTTGACATCTTCCAAATTAAAAGAGGGAAAGTTGGTGTTTGGCAAACTAATATGAGTATTAGTGTAATTTGCCTTAGAAGTAAGAGATGTTTTATTCACATTTGTAACACTATTGGAGAGTCCAGTTCTGCCAGAAGGGGAGATGACATTTGGCTAAAAATGGTCAACTATTTTAGATTGCCTAGATGTACCAGATCATTTATCATAATTCTTGTTTTCCTTGATGGGAATCTTATCTTTGGTAGACTTGTTTCTGGGCTCCTTTGGGATGTCCTTATTGCTATTTTTCTCCACTTATTAAGCTTATAGTAAAGGTGGGGTTTAAACTTGTCAGAGGGGAGTTGGGGCTGGAGGCCAAGGCATACCTTCCCCCCCAGAGGTAGACAGAGGGTGCCCAGCAGGTGCATCAGACTGTGTGATAGAGGCAGGGGCAGGCAAGCAGCTACGGTATTGGGGGCTGAAGGGGCAGGTGAGGGCAGGGGGAATGGATGGAGAATGATCCTGATAAATGCCAGGAGCATGGGCACTAAGATGCCTGAGCTGCAGGCCTTGCTAACCGATGGGGAGGTGGATGTAGCAGCAGTTACAGAAATGTGGGCCACACCAAGGCATGATGGGGACTCAACCTGGAGGGGCACTCGGTGTACAGGAAGGACAGAACTGGGGGTAGGGGAGGGTGGCTAGCATTCTTCATTAGAAATGACATTGAGGTATGCAGGGTGGAGGTGTGAAGGGGTAAATTGAGGCAGTGTGGGTTACCCTCCAAGCACCTGGGGGTAAGACAGTGACATTGGGGGTGGTATATAGGCCAATAATCCACAATTTTTAGTCTTCCTGGGTTCTTTTCAAGCTTTATTAATATAGGGAAGTAGAAACAAGAGAGTGTGACTAAATGAATTCATTCAGTGACAGTAACATGTTAAAGTCTCACTCAGCCCTCTCATAAAAAAGGCAGGCCACAGTAGTATGTAAATCTGTGATTTTATTTTCTTTCAAACTGTAGCTCTCATTATTGAAGTTCTCCTTGTTTTGAAATGTCTCTTTCATTAAGCTCAAAATAGATGTTATAATATACTCCATGTTCATATTTACACTCTTGTGTTACATTTCAGAACTCATATAAGTTCCTTCTTCAGAATTGGAGCTATAAATAAATCTATATGGATGTAAAAAACAAAAAGGAGAAATATTTTTAATGTGTTAAATGCCAAAATTCTTTTAGTTATAATAATTGATTAGGAAATCTTTCAGTTTTCAAGATTTCTTGAATTAACTTGTGTACAGGTGGAACTGACCTGTATAAATCACTTGCCTCAAATTAAATCTTTATAGGAGTCAGGGTGGGTTAAGGCATTGGGGAGGTGTTCAGTCTCCTGTTCTATGGCTTATCTCAAAATTGCCCAATCTAAATAAGAAAAAGTTCAAAAGAATTTTCATTCAAAACCTGAATGGTTTCAATAAAAAAATGGGCTCATGAGTTACAAAAAAAATCTTACTTCAAATTTCAAAAACACAATTTGTTTCAGCAGGAAAAGATTCATTTGCCCAATGCAGCAAATCAGTGTTGATTCTAAATAAAGAAATATAGAGCCTTGTATTTAATCCAGAATGAATTCTCAGTTGCCCTAAAAATGTTTTTTTTTTTTTAATTCAAATGAAGTTCAAAATAGGGTTGAATAAAACTCCCTAACCTGTTTCTGGGAGTTTGTTTCATTTATATTATGTCTGGCTTAATTTCATTAGGGCAAAAAAAAACCCACCAACGACCCATCACCATTAACCCAAACACTTTTCCAAGAGCAAAACTATGCTAACACATTGCAAGGTGAAGAAGAGGGGCCAGGCCCCTTGGCTGCACACCAGGATAGCCTGTCGACATCAAACATGACGTCACCTGGGCAGCCAGATCAGTTAAGAAACTCTCTGGTGCATATGGGGCAGTCAGAAAGTCCCCCGCTTCTATTGTGTTAAAAGGTCTTTTGAATAATCTTCTCATTTGCAAATTATTGATTAGGAAGGACCCATATTAATAAAGGAAACCATGATTACACATGTAACATTCTATAATTTTACAAATAATGTAGTAAACAACACATTCTGTTCTACATGTTATAAAGTCCTTTATGTCGTATTCTTTATCATTCCATGTGCTTCTTATCATTTTAGTTTTCTGTCTCCTGTTGCAGTGCACACAATTTCTGCAGGGATAGAAGCCTGTCATCTTGCTTTTAAGCCAAGTAGAAGTTATATTTTTAGGTTTCCAATGCTGTGTCCTTATTAGTTTATGTTGTATGGTAGTTGTTCTCTTTGCTGTAATCCATTGTTTCTGTTTGAATATTGTTTCTCCTCTTTCATTTGACTGTAAAATCTTCCAGTTTGCCAAGATAACATTTTTAGTATGACCAAAACTCTTGGAGTATTGAGTTGACAGTGTTATTTTAGAGGTAGTCTCTGTCACACATGTAGGTCTATCTCTCAATAAGACTTCTCTCTCTCTCTAGAGTCACATTTATTTTTTGATGTTCTTAGTACTTTGTTCAAATAGCCTCTAGATTTGAACTTTTCAGTTAAAGCTGTTATGTTGTTAATACAGAATTCTTGACTGCCACTATTCCTTTTAACTTTCAACATCTGACTATAAGGAATGCTATCTTTTAGCATTTTAGGATGGAAACTTTTAGCATGTAAGACAGTATTAGTAGATATTTCTTTTCTATATAGGTCTGTTATGATCTTCCCATCTTATTTTATAATCTTAAGGTTCAAAAAAGGAATTTCTATGTTGTTGTACTCAAATGTGAAGGATAGATTTGGAGTGGCATTTTCAAGATATTAGTAAAAATCTTGTGCTTCTTGTAGTGTGCCTCTCTAGATGATCAAAATATCATCAATAAATCTTCTGTAAAAAAATTAAATTTGACTTGAATCTATTGTTTTCCGACTGAATGTATTACTTTTCAAAATAAGCCATATAGATTGGCATACGTTGGTGCCATTGTTGCTGCTATGGCTGTGCCTGTTTTTTGTATATAGGTGGAATCTTCAAAGGTAAAATAATTATTTTCAAGTACTATTCTGGTGAGATTTGTAACATTTCCTTATTAGGTTTATTCTGTTCTCTTGTAGACAAAAAGAAATCCAATGCCCTCAGTCCTTCATTGTTTTATATATTAGTATAAAGGCTTTTAACATCCAAAATGATGAGTAGTACTACCTCGAGATTCTGTTCCTTCTGATTCAACTCTAACATACTAAAATGCCAGCAGAATAGGCCTAATGGTCTGTCGTGTCTGCTCGTTTGGTTAGCCCCCACCCTGGGTGCTGACCTTGCTGTCCCCCTCGCCTTCTCTGGCTTCTCCCTTCCCAGTTCCGGATATTCTTGCTGCATTGGATTTTGCTTCCTGAACCCTTCCCCTGTACCTGTCCCACCCCCTCTTGAACCCCTCCACTGTCTCTGCCTCCACCAGCCCCCTAGGTAGTGCATTCCATGGCTCTACCACCCTCTCAGTGAAGTAGCACCTCCTCCTTTCTCCCCTGAATCTTCCCCCCTCCAGCTTCCACCCATGCCCTCTAGTGGCCCCATTCCTCCTTCCTTCGAAGCACCCTCACTGTTCCTCCCCTATTTACCCTCTTCATGTACCTGAAGACCTCTATCATGTCCCCCGGTCCTCTCTCTTCCAAAGTGTACATATTTAGCTCTTGAGCTCTCCTCATAGGTCCTGTCCCCAAGCCCCAAATCATTTGGTTGCCTCCTCTGGACCCTCTCCAGGAGGTTAATGTCCCTCTTTAAGTGTGGCCTCCAAAACTGCACACAGTACTCCAGGTCCGGCCTCACCAAGCAGTTATACAGGGGAGTATCACTTCCTCCTTCTGAGGTGATCCCCAGTGATGCATCCCTGCATCCTGTTGGCCTTGGCTGCTGCCCTCCTACAAGTCTCAGAGTTGTTCATCTTGACATCCACCACCACCCCAGGTCCCTCTCAGCCATTGAGACTTGTAGTATTCCCCCAGGGTGTACACTTGGCCTGGGTTTCTGGCCCCAGATGGAGTACCTTGCATTTCCTGAATTAAACCTCAGCTTCCACTTTCTAGACCATCTTTCCAGAGCCTCCAGGTCCCCCTGCAGGGCCACCCTCCCCTCCTCCCCATCCACCACTGTCCCCAGTTTCGAGTCATCTGCAAAGAGACTCATCTCACTCCTGATTCCTGTCCTTATGTCAGATACGTAGGTGTTGAACAGAAGGGGCCCAAGGACTGATCCCTGTGGGACCCCACTAATGACCCTCCTTGGGGAAGGGATTATCTCACCAACTACGACCCTCTGGGTCCGGTCCTGGAGCCAATTGCCTATCCATTGGATCATCTGGTTTCCCACCCCCATTTCTCCTAGTTTATCCAACAGGCCCCGTGAGGAACAGAGTCAAATGCCTTGCTGAAGTCCAGAAAGAGGACATCCACTGGTCTACCCAGGTCCAAGGCACTTGTCACCCAGTCATAGAACTCCACCAGGTTTGTCTGACATGATTTCCTGGATGAATCCATGCTGCTCTATCGTCCAGGCACCCTGACTTATCCAGGGCCCCTAGCCACTCCTTGACAATGCCCTCCATCACCTTGCCCACCACTGATGTCAGACTGACAGGCCTGTAGTTCCCTGCCACCTCCCTTTATCCCCCCTTGTGGATAGGCACTACATGCGCCACCTTCCAGTCTTGGGGCACCCACCCTGTCCTCAGAGAGATGGTGAAAAGCTCTGCCAGGGGTTTTGCCAGGACATCTGCAAGTTCCTTCAGCACTCTAGGATGTAATTTATCCGGCCCCGGTGCTTTCTCCGTCTTAAGGGAGCTGAGGGCTTCCCTCACTCTCTCTGCTGTGATTTCTACTTCCAGTACCTCTTCTCCCTGCTTAGCGCTCCCCCCACCTGCCAGTGATGCCCCCCTCTCCCCAGACCTGCCGATTGGTAAGGGTCCCCCCCTCCTCATTATCTCTGTCTCCTCCCATGTATGGTGCAGCATCCCCATTTTCCCTGGTGAAAACTGAGGTGAAGTATTCATTTAGTACCTCAGCCTGCTCCTCTGGGTCTTGTGCCCATCTCTCCCCGATTTAATCCTGCTAATCTGCCCTTCACCCTTCGTCTTCCCAATGTATCTAAAGAACCCCTTTTTCCTCTCCTAATTTCCCTGGCCAGGTTCTGCTCCTTCCTTGCCTTAGCCGCCTCACCACTCTAGTGGCCCTTCTAGCCAACAGCTCACTCCCTCGATCCCTTTCACCCTTGAGCACTTGAATTTTATAGGCTGCTTTCCTTCGGCACCACCTCCTGGACCTCCTGGTCCACCAACAGGGTTTTTGGGCCCTACCGCATTTTCATCTTACTCTTGCACAGGTGCTGGTAGCATCCTGCACCCCTCCTGATGATTTCCACCTACTATCAGTCCATGTCTCGACCTAATCCCATCCAAATGCTCCTTAAGGATCCTTCCCATTTCCTTAAAATCCACCCCTGAAGTCGGTTACTTCTGTCTTTGTGCAGCCTTCTACCCCTCCTAGGTCCAGGCAGAACCAGACTGTGGCATGGTCACTCCCCACCAATGGGTCCCTTACCTCCAGGCCCCCAATCTGGTCACTGTCTGCCAGGACCACATCCAGTACCCGTGCCTCCTGGTTGGTTCCCTCACCTGCTGAGTTAGGAATGGTCTTGAAAGACATCCAACAACCTCTGTTCCTGGTCACAGAGGATGTCATAGTCTCCCAGTCTGTTCCTGGCATGTTTAAGTCCCCTAACACCACCACCTTTCCTCTGCCCAGTCTGCAGTGTCTCCTAACATCTGCCACCAGACTGTCCTCCAGCTCCTCCGCCAGGGCAGGGGGTCTATACACCACTCCTATTTTTACTGTCTTGCCCCCCCTTGTTATCAAGGTGACCCAAATCGCCTCCACGGTTCCCTCCGCCTCCTCAACTCCCCGTATGCCAATGCAGTTTTTTACTATCATTGCTACCCCTCCTCCCCTTCCCAAAACTCTGCCAATAATTGTATACAATGTTTGCTATCTTTAAAGTATGACCAAGTACTCACTGTTAAATGTTTACAGTAGTGGTTCAAATAGTTAGATAATGGTTCTGTAATGAATCCTATTCCCCAAAAAATAGGCCTTCCAGGGGGCTGTACTAAGGTTTTATGTATTTTCAGTAAACAATAAAATAGGGGTATTCTTGGTGTTTTATTTATGAGTTCCTCTGAAACCCACTGTTCTATAATTCCTCTATCACTGGCTTTAATAATTGTTTCTGTCATCATGGTTCTCAATTGTTGGAAGGGAAAATTTCTTATTTTTTCATAAGTAATCTGATCATTAAGTTGTCTTAAACACTCTGCTCTGTAATCTTCTCTATCCAAAAGCACTATATCTCCCCTTTTGTCAGCTGGTTTGACTATTATTGTATCATACTTGTTCAGATTATCAAGGGCTTCATATTCCTCTATTGTTAAATTGTAGTTAATAGGTTTGGATATATGATCCACCAGTATTTTTTCTATGTCCTTGTTAAGTTTTTCAACAAAACAAGTTACATTAGCTGGGGTAAACCCTGTTGGGTCAAAAGTAGATTTAGTTACCAGGGCTTCTTTTAATTTGTATCATGCTCTCTTTTCATATTCATTTTCATGAGATTCTTCTCTTGTACCAAAAAATTGTTTAAGCCCGATCTTCCGATAAGACTTCTCTAGGTCTATTTTGAGTTCAAAAGGGTTTACATTTTGTGTTAGACTGAAAGAAAGGCCATAATTGAAGACTTTTTCTTCTATGGGAGTTAATATTCTGTCTGATAAATTATAGATATTTAATTTTGTTGATTCCGTGATCTGAGTTTGTGTGTTTTTCCTTTTTCTAGATCGCCTCCACCTGTGTGTTTTTCTTTTCCTTTTTTCCTTGACCCTGAAGGGTCTGCCTGCTCTGGACCTTTCTGAAAATTCCTTTCTGTTTTCCTCTCCTGTTGTTGCCAGTAGGGGATAATAGAAGTATTTCTTTCATAATAGCTTCCTCTTTGATGTTGAAATCTGCCGTATCGTCTGTTATAGTAATTAGAGTACCTATTTATTCTATAATATGGTTTTCTGTACCAGTGCCCCTAAAAGTTCTTGGTTCATAGTTTTCTATATCAGAAATACCCAAAGATGTTAATGCATCATCCAAATTATAGAAATTGGTGTTGCATTCAGATCTTTTCCAGGTATAAGTGGTGCCATTTTTATAGTCATCAATGTCTCTTTTAAACATATTCATTTTTATACTTCTAATATGGTTATCATATTCTATCAAAGATTTTTCAATTTTTTCTACTAAAAGTCTGAGTTGTGTTGTTTCAACTGTTTCTTTCAATTTTGTTTTTAGTGTTTGAATTTCTTCCAATATTTTGTTTATTCTATGGTTAATGTTTCAATCAAAAGTAGCATGAAGTCAAAAGAGCATTTAGATCTAATTCCATCCCATTTAACCTGGAAACCTCCTGGGACAAATCCTAATTGGGATTTGACCAGTACCCTTAATCTTCTGGGTATTTTCTTTTGTTTTCTATGTTACAGTAAGGTCACAGCATGCCAATCTATCCTTATCTCTCTTTCTTTTAAGGATTCTAGCTTATTAATGGATGCTTTTGGTAATTCTGTTGTGTCTGATTGATCGATATCATGTTTACTTTTTACTAGGGACGTAATTCTAGTAGCTTCTTCTGTGTTAATACACATTGCAGTGGATCTATTGTCCATAATTTTTCCAAGTTCCATAAAGGTGGCTATGTTGAAAATCTATCAATTTCCTTGATCTTCTGGGTCCTTATAGTAAATGAAAAATGATTTAGGAAAACTATACTCCTTATCCGTATAGGAACAATAATCTGTATCCTCAATCTTGGGTTCCTTTTCAAGCTTTATTAATATAGGGAAGTAGAAACAAGGGAGTGTGACTAAATAGATTCATTCAGTGACAGTAACATGTTGAAGTCTCACTCAACCCTCTCATAAAAAGGCAGGCCACAGTAGTCAGTAAATCTATGATTTTATTTTATTTCAAACTGCAGCTCTTATTATTGAATTTCTCCTTGTTTTGAAATGTCTCTCATTAAAGTCAAAATGGATGTTATAATATGCTCCATATTCATATTTACATTTTTGCGCAACATTTCAGAACATATATAAGTTCCTTCTTCAGACTTGGAGCTATAAATAAATCTAAATGGATCTAAAAAACAAAAAGGAGAAATATTTTGAATGTGCTAAATGCCAACATTATTTTAGTTATAATAATTAATTAAGAAATCTTTCAGTTTTCAAGATTTCTTGAAATAACTTGTGTACAGGAGAAACTGACCTGTATAAATTACTTGCTTCAAATAAAATTTTTATAGGAGTCAGTGTGGGTTAAAGTGTTGGGGGGTTCAATCTCCTGCTCTATGGCTCATCTCAAAATTGCCCAATCTAAGGAAGAAAAAGTTCAAAAGAATTTTCATTCAAAACCTGAATGGTTTCAATCAAAAAAATAGGTCCACATGTGTTACCAACAAATCTTACTTCAAAGTTCAAAAACACAATTTGTTTCAGCAGGAAAAGATCCATTTGCCCGACGCAGCAATTCAGTGTTGGTTCTAAATAAAGAAATATAGAGCCTTGCATTTAATCCAGAATGAATTCTCCGTTGCCCTAAAAATGTTTTTTTTTTTTTTTAATTCAAATGAAGTTCAATATAGGTTCAGAATAAAACTCTCTTACCTGTTTCTGGGAGTTTGTTTCATTCATATTATGTCTGGCTGGATCTCATTAGGTCAAACAAATGCCAACGACCAGTAGCCATTAACCCCAACACTGTTCCGAGACTGAAACTATGCTAACACCTTGTAAGATGAAGAAGAGGGGCTGGGCCACTAGGCTGCATGCGAGGATAGCGTGCCAACTTCAAACATGATGTCGCCTAAGCAGCCCGGTCAGTTAAGAAACTCTCTGGTGCATATGGGGCAGTCAGAAAGTCCCCCGCTTCTATTGTATTAAAAAGCCTTTTGAATAATCTTCTCATTTGCAAATTATTGATTAAGAAGGACCCATATTAATAAAGGAAACCCTGATTACACATATAACATTCTATAATTTTGCAAATAATGTAGCCACCCTTGTAGGCAGATGATTTGGAGGAAGGCTTGGTGGAGAATCTCAGGGAGCATTGTGGTTAGAGGAAGGGAAGAATGGTGATGCTGGGGGACCTTAACTTACCAGGGACAGATTGGGGAACTATGTCATCCATCTCAACCAAGGAGCAATGCCTGCTGGACATCTTCCAGGATGCATTCTTGTCCCAACTGGTGGTGGTTCCAACAAGGGAAGGTTGTATCCTGGATATGGTCCAGTCAGACTGCGATCTGATTAGGAACCTCAAGGTCAGGGACCCTCTGGGAGGGAGTGATCATGCCTCAGTATGGTTATATCTGAAATCATACTAAAACAGTAGTAATCGACTTCAGAGATACAGACTTCAAGGGTATGGAGGGAATCCTCTGGGAACATTTACATGGGATTGGTCCAGGCATGGACACAGGCAGCAGATGGGAAGTTATTAAAAGAAGGCTTCTTGAAGCTACTAGAGCCTGCATTTAGGTCAGATGCAAGGCTGAGGGTGCCAGGAAACCATGCTGGTGGACCAGAGAAGTAGAGGAAGTGGTAAGCGAGAAGAGGGGAGCTTATAGACAATGCAAGTGAACACGAGGGGTTGGGGACAAGGATAAGTATGATGACATATCCAAAAAGGCAACCAGAGAGGTGAGATTGACAAAGGCTAGGGCAGAGCAGAAGTTGGTTCAGGGGATCGGGGGGGTGATATTAGGGAAAGGAGGAAAGTGAAGAGGCAGATTAGCAAGTTGAGGACAGAGACGGGATGAACTGAGGAGGCTGGGGAGCTTGCTGAGGCACTAAATGATTACTTTGCCTCAGTCTACACTAGAGACAATGGTGGGATAGCTCCTTATGGGGGAAGGGGATACAGTCGAGGAAGGTGGCACCTCATGGGGAGGGGGCTCAGTTTTGAAGAAGGGGGAGGGAATGGATGGGGAAATTCCTTCTGGTAGGGTATTGGATGCCCTCAGCACCATAAAAACAGACAAGGCACGGGGTCTGGAAGGCCTGCATCCCAGGGTGCTTAAGGAAATAGCAGATGTACTGACTGCTCCCATGACAGACCCCTTTAGCTCCTCCCTATGGACATGGTGTATGCCTCAGGACTGGAGGATGGCTAACATCTTGCCCATCCACAAAGGTGGGCAATGGGAGGAGCCAGGCAATTACAGACCTGTCAGGCTGACATCCATGGTAGAAAAAATGATGGAAGTCATATTGAAGGAGAGGCTGGATGAGTTCCTGGAGCAGGGGGCCATTTGGATGATCACCAGCATGGTTTTGTACATGTCAGATCATGTCAGACTAACCTTGTAAATTTCTAGGATTGGGTGACTAGGTCTCTGGACCAGGGTAGGCTGGTGGATGTCCTCTTTCTAGACTTCAGCAGGGCATTTGACTCAGTGGCACACCCCGGGCTGAGGGATAAGTTGAAGGGAATGGGGGTGGGGGTAGGGATGAAGATGGTTAGGTGGATAGGAAACTGGCTAACTGGGCATGGCAGAGGGTGATGGTTGAGGGGGTGGTCTCCTCTCCTAAGAGGGTCATCAGTGTGGTTCCACAAGGGTCGGTGCTGGGCCCACTCCTGTTAAACGCTTATATCTCTGACATCAGAAGAGGTAGCAAGAGTGAGATTGTCCTTTTTACAATGACTCCAAGCTGGGAGTAGTGGTGGATGGTGTGGAGGGCAAAATGGCCCTTCAAGAGGACCTAGAGACCCTTGAGAAGTGGTCCTACAACTGGGGGCTGAAGTTTAACGCTAGGAAGTGTAGGGTTCTCCACTTGGGTCTTAGAAACTTGCTCAAGAATACTTTCTGGGAGGGGAGAAACTGCATGCTATGGATAGGGAGAAGGACCTGGGGGTGGTGGTGGATGTCCAAATGAATAAATCTGAACAGTGCAGGAGGATGGAGGCCAAAACAAACAAAATGCTGGGGTGCATTGCAAGAGGGATAACTTCCAGGAGTTGGGAGGTGATTCTCCCTCTGTATAACTGCCTGGTTAGATCACACCTTTAGTACTATGTGCAGTTTTGGCACCGAGACTTGGTCAAGGATATTGCACTCCTTGAAAAGGTCCAAAGGAGGGTGAACAGGATGATTCAAGGGCTACTAGGAAAGACCTATGAGGAGAGACTCAGGGAGCTTAACTTGTACTCCCTGGTTCTTTAAATATCTTAAGAGGGTAAATAGGGCATGCTCTGATTGAATTTTCCAACTGCAGGAGGCAGGGGCAATCAGGGGGCATCACCTGAGACTGGTAGGAGGGAGGCTCAGGACTGAGACTAGGAGATGTTACTTCACTGAGAGGGATGTGGAGCCCTGGAATGCATTGCTAGGGGAATTGGTGGAATAGAAAATGGTGGTGGATTTTAAAATGTGGTGGGACAGGTATAGGGAGAAGTTTAAACTGAGTAATGCAGGATCTGGAGATGCACACCTGATGGGGGAGGAGGTGAGGGAGGGGAGAGCAGTGAAGGCTGCATCTACCAGGTGCTGATCTTCAAGCAGACTAGCTAGACCTTCGGGTCTACTCTGCTGGCATCGTAGTGTTAGTATGTTATTGGGCTTATTGCCCTTGTCATCTGGGAAGACAGGAGTTGAATGGAGTCCAGAAAGGGCTGTTTGACAGAAAGGGCAGTCCCAATAACCCCAGTATCAGAAAGTATAATAAGGGGTTGATTAGACTTGGGAGATGACAATGTCTCTGGGGAGCTCAAAGGCTCTGTCCCAGTCTCTATTTCAGCCAGCAATATCTGCTTCCTTATAAAAACCATAGCTTTAAAGCTTGGAGATTATGCTTATACTTAAATAGGTCTAATTAGCTATTTAACTATTATAAAAAATTGGGGTAACAGAGTTAGCAAGCTTAATCTGATTCACTTTAGCAACATTTTGATAAGTATGTAGTGTAGATCGAATGTAGTCCAGAAGGAAGTCCAGAAAAAGACTAGAAAAATCAGATTCAATTAAAGTCAATACTTGAAGGGCTCGGCAGTCCAGGAAAGCACACACTTCATAACTGATGCTTGAAGGAGCAGAGTATTTTTCTTGTGCTTCAGTCCCTTCAGGGTTTTTAGACTCCTTGAGGGATGTCTGTGGCCACTTTCTCCATGCAAAATCAGATGCACTGAAATCCATCTGTTCCACTTTTCTGTCTCATTGTAGATAAGCCACCACTAGAGAGAGAGAAAAAGAGGATTTTGAGAAACAGGACTAAAGAGATCTGTGCACCTTAGAAAAAAAAACAGTTAATAAATACTAGAATGCTTATAAATCCAGTTAATACTGGCTTTAAGATACAGAGACACAATATAAAAATGAATCAATTCTATATGGCTGGCATATCTGATAAATCACTAAGCAGAGAACCAAACAAGATCATAAGCAGACAAAATAATGAAATGCAATCCTTTAGTTAATAATTGCTGAATCAATTGCTGTAACACATTTATAACTCACTTTTGAAGACATACGCAAAGCTCCTACTGAGCACTAGCAACAGGCTCAATCTTTTGATTGCTAACAGCTAATGGTTAAGAACTTTCAGCTTTTTGCCTTCAGGAGTTAGATGCTTGATGTTCTGGTTTCTATCTAGGTCATTAAATTACCACTTATTTGCTGACCAGTGTACCAAAATACCACTATATAACCAACTCATGGTACAGCTTGATTGCTTTTGACAGTATTTGCACTCAAAAAGAAAAAGTCAGGGACAAACTAAATCCTCTGATTTTTTGAGGTAATAAAATGAGGGTGCACAAAATGAACACCTCTTCAAAATGTGTGGTCACCTCTCAAGAGGAAGCAGAGTGAAGTCAGGAAGCCTAGGCACCAGATCTGCACATGCACCTTATATTAGGAGGTGGAGTCAGGTGACTCAGAGCGGCATGAAAAATAAGAGAAAACAAACAGAAAACCCTAAAAGCTAGGCACTACACAGTAGCTGTTAATATATAAAATGATATAAGATACTTCTAGGGTTAATCAAAACTAGGCTTTTTTTTTAGTACAGAAAACAGTAGTCTGCTAAACTGAACTACTAAAACTAATCAGATGCCAAAACATTTAAACAGTTATTGGAGTCTGGTACTTACTGCAGTTTTGACTACAGTTACTGTCTCTTAAAAAAAATTAGAGTACTAGTAACAAACATCCCTTTTACCTTAAGAAGGAAGCTTCATCATAATCGGGGTGTAAAATCCTTCTATAGGGGTCACAGCAATCGGTTCCATGTCTTAATAGCGATTGAGCAACAGCGATCGCTATTATGGCAAGTGTACATTGCTGAAAAATGATTTTGGTGATGCACACTGGCAGTGCACAGAAACACGGTCTCATTTTTAATGAGGGGGTCTGTACCACCACACACCCCCATTTATGGATTCTCAACTCCAGGGGGGGTGCATGTGGAGGGGGGGATGTTTGTGGTGGATGTGATGAAATACATGCCACGAGGCAGCAAAAAAAAAACATCCGTACCATGCTGGACCAGAACCTGGTACCCCACACCTCCCAGCCTACCACCCTCCCCACAGTGCCAGTGATCCAGCTTGGTAGCTGCTTGCTGCAACCTCTCCCACAAGCCATCCCACCCCATGTCTCTCCCCCCGCAGGCATGCATGCACATTTATACACGTGAGATCCTGTTGTGGTTTTCTCTGACCACAATATCCAGTTGCCCTCCTCCCTAGGTAGCCATGATCACAGCTGCTGAAATTGACTCGCCATTTTTCTAGGTACTCAATCTTCATTGCTATGGTCACAGACTACCACAGCACTCTAGTGTCTTGGTGTTTACAGCTGTTCTGAGCATCTCCTTTGAGGTTTTGCAGTTCTGTCCTCCAGTTAACACCAACTCAGGGAAAATTTCTGGCTTCACACCATAGAGCAGACTTCAGCTGGGGGGACAAAGACACACCAAAGGCAAAACTGTGCTGACTGATGGTTTGCATTAAGTTTAATTGAAAACAAGGCAAGCAAAGTTGAGACAACAGTGTCGTACCTTTTACAAAATTATGCCAAGCTTTGTCTCCCTGCTTATTTGGTTTACTCCACAAACCAGAGTGCATAGCAAACCTTATCCTCTCAACACTCCATCTCTGGAAGTAGTCAATGTGGTACTGAATTCCACAGTTTAGGGAAGTGGCATTAGAACGCTGACTGCCCTGCTGAGGTTGAATGGCGAGGGACTGCCATTTTGCGAGTACTGTAGGATCTAAAGGAGTGAGATGAGGGGGCAGGCATGGTTAGGGAGGATGAGAGGTAGGATGGGAGGGACCAGAACCAAAATTCTGAAATAAGTTTGGCACTGTGGGAGAAACACGTGCTAATTTTACCCTACCCATTGTTAAGGCATACTCATTAAAATATATTTCAACTATTTTCCTTTCCTATTAACCTCCTGTAATAACAATTCCTTTACTCTGATACTGTCCAGACCTGTTTAAAACAACCTGTCTCAGTGATACCTTATGTACTCTGCACTGTATCTGACCTGTCTGTTGATTTTATCCTATATGTGCAATTGTCTTTGATATTCCATGAACTCTGTACTATTACTGAGCAGTCTGTTGCTCAAATCCAATATGTGCAATGGTTTTGGTGGCATACTATGAGCTCTTTACAGTTTCTGATTTGTTTGTTGATGTTATCCATTATATGAAACTTTCTTTGTAAACTCCTGAGTCGTGCCTGAACATAGGCATATGAATGCCTAGTGCACCCTACCCGGTCAACAAAAAATAACTAAATAAAATAAGTTGGTAAAATAATTGATG
Organism: Neoceratodus forsteri; assembly: GCA_016271365.2. NCBI lineage: Eukaryota > Metazoa > Chordata > Ceratodontiformes > Ceratodontidae > Neoceratodus > Neoceratodus forsteri. The sequence goes on from CM028130.1 coordinate 5,327,792, forward strand.
GTTGTTATGATCTTTGGCCAGACAAGGCAAGGTGAGTAGCATATGCCCTAAGGTTCCTGTGTTGTTATGACATCTAGGACACATGTCAGATACATCCTTATTGATAAGATTTAGTCTATATGGCGTGTAATACAGATGGTGAATCACATGGCAGTAATTCTGTTGTAATTTTAAAGATATTGTGCCTCTCCAAGAAAAATAAATAATTATGTGCCACAATTTTTTGCAGATTGTACCCCTTGCATTTCTTTTTTCCCATTCAGATTTTAAAGTTGCAAAACTGTGAGAATAATGTGACATAATTTATAAATTTATAGTTGAAAGAATGCTTGTGCTTGTGGGACTAATGAATATTTGTTCTAATTGATTTGGTTCTATATGATTCAGATTGCCATGGCTTTTGATAATATAATTTGTAATATGAAAGTATGAAAATAAATCATGGTTAGGAAGGGAACTCTTATCTTTTAATGTTTGTAAGTTCCAAAAACCATTCTTGTTCCACATATCATCTAATTCTAGTAGGTCCTTGTTTGACCATGTTTCAAAATGAACATCAGCTAAGGAGGGGCCACAATGTCCAGTGAAATTAATGGGGGGAATATAATGATGTACTTATAGGTTGTTTTGGTAAGTTGTAACATTTTTTCCCAATCATGGCAGGCAGTTATGGTACTTTGATAAAAATATGTTATTTTCTTTCTGTACTGGTCAGAGTTTAATATATGTTTATTTTGCTTGTATGGACAAGAAACTACTTCTATTTGGCAGGGAGGTTGATGTACCTGTTGGTGAAACCAGGAATATAGAGTATGGGCAGGATTCATAAACGAGATGAACCACCACGAAAAAGATATGCCGAGCACAGTCAAAGCGATTCACAGAGGCATGCGCAATGGGCTGTGCCAAGTGTAGCCCCACTGTGAATAGCTCAATAGCAGTACAGCACAACTGGAGATACACCAGCGCATCCTATATGTGCTGAACCACACAGGGGGAGCAAGTGGAGCAAGCCAGGGCAATCGGGAGCAACAAGGAAGCTGGAACAATGAAACCACAGTGACACAGGTGCTAAGGTCAACTATTTTATAAAAGTGGAATAAAGAAACTATACAACATCAAACTACCACTAAACAGAACAACAAACAACAATAAAAAGGGGCAGGGTGGGAATGTCAGGGACCAGAATGCAAGGCAGGAAGGGGACAGGAACAGGGGGCTATATACAAAAGGTGGCCCCTACAAAAGGCAGGGGGGCACTTCCATGGCTGTGCACCCCGCACAACACCCCCACACAGCCACAGAAAGGCAGGAGTCACCCCGATCACATCATGATGACCCTGGAGACCTACAGCAATGACAAAGGAAACACACACTGAGTGCCACACCATAGACAACACCCCCACCTAGCAGTAACCCAAAGCAACAGTAACACAGCAACAGTAGAATGCACCGCTTACCTTCTCCCTGCATGGGCACCTTGCCTGGCACCTGCGACACCCCTCCTCCGTACCTCAGTGACCTCTGCAGCCCATCACCTGGCTTCTGGCCCTGTAAAACACAACAGACAGAAAGAGCCATGAGTGGACACAGCAGTGCCAGAAACACACCACAGCACCAGTATGCACAGGTGGCATAGGGACAGCCAGATAGTGCCACAATGCTGGCTGCACAACCACTGTGCCTACCCCCCCCGGACACCATCCAATGTGCATGCAACACACAGTGGTAGCCAGCTGTGCAATGCCCAGTGGCCTGCATGCATACACAGCATTGCCAATTGCCCCCCCAAGTGGCAAATATGATATGGCTACACAGGCATGTGCAGCCACAGCCATGTGTGCAGGATGACTGTGACCCATGCAGGTGCCCCATGTGGGCAGAGATACACACACCCAGTACATGCCACGAAAGCAGCTGGATGAGCAACACCTACCTGGTCATGGCAATGCACCCTTGCATGTATGACAATGCAGCCACTGCAGTCTTTCTGCATCCCTCCTCTGGAGGTCACCATAGTGATGCCTCCATTGCTCCTCTGTGTGTGGCATCCCTGTACACTGCACAAGCCACTGAGAAATGGAGGCCCACACTTCAGCCCTGGGCACATGTAGGTCATCCTGCCCAAAAAGCTGCCCCTCCACAGTCATCACCAAAGCCACCAGGTGCAGCAGCTCTACCTGGGACCAGTTTGTGGCCCTAGGTGTCAGTCTCCTAGCCCTAGGCATTCTGAAACAGATGAACACTGTACCATGGGGCAACACAGTAATGCGCGATGTAGGCCACAATATACACCATGTGAGACAGTGTGAAGCACATGCAGTACACCATGCACAGAGCATGAAGCATGATCGGTCCGATGCAACACGGTCGCACATGCGCAATGACCACTGCAAAGTCGTGGCAAGATCACGACCAGGTCGGATGTGCATTATGCTCATGCGGCCACCATGTTGAGCACGGAATGCATTCTGGACAACTATAGCGTACATCGCAGGATCTACAGCCAACAGTAACAAACATTGCTGCATGTATCGTACATGTGGACATACAATGCCCAATAGACAGCACAGCGCAATGCTAGGCAACCCTGCAGCTGCATATCGGACAAGCGCAGTAGTCGTGCATATTGGGAGGATATGAAATTGAACATGTTGACAATGCATGAGTGACATATGCACCGTGTAGACTTCCCACGATTCAGGGACATGCGCCCATCAGTACAAGCATGTGCCAGGGATGCACCATAACATGCTGAGCACAAATTAATGGATGCTTCTTGTAAAGTGAGATAAGCAGGGTCAGTTTTGCACTTCACAGACAATGCGCCTAAAACAGGTGAATTTCACATGCATTGGCATCTCAGCTGCTTAGCATCTAATTATCAGATGCCTACAGTAAGCCTCATTTGCATGCCCTGAGCCATAAATGCTCCCAATTCGGCAGCCTGAGTCTAGGTGACTGAGAGGAGACAGATCCTTGAAGGTGAGTACACAGCTATTTTTTCATGCTCTACAGCACTTACTGGGTGGATTTACCTTTTGAATAGCTGTAATTGGCCATGTGTGGTGGATGCTGCATTGTGCTAAAGGACTATCTGAGGCACACAGCAGCACCTGTGCTGGTGCATTTACAGTGTTGCTATGCCACACACTGTGGCCAGCTGCACCATGGCCTGTAGCTGCTTGTCCTATGCCTGACCCCTCACAGCCACACAGGTGTACCAAGGGCAGTACCCAGGATGGATGGGGGTACCAAGGTGGGTGCACACACGCCACTGTGCTAGTAGTGCATGTCCATGGCATACTGGACTGCTTGCCCCTTGGGGCAGCAGCAATGTTGCCCCAGCCATGTACTGGTGGCCATATATGGCAAGAGCACCATCCCCAATGGACCAAGCCCCATGGGGCACTGCCCTCTGTGCCAGACCACACACCTGCTGGACCCCACCCAGCACATCAGCCGCTGGGTTCTAGGTGGCAGACAACACACAGACCCAGGCAGTCACAGGAACATGTGTACTCTACAGGCATGACTAACAGCTGGATGCTTCCCCCCACAGAATCCAACATGTTGGAAGGCACAAATACTGCCACCATGCGGTGTCCAAACTTAACAAAGGATGAGGAGAGAGCACTGATAGAGGCATGCCACTTGCACCTGGACGTCCTCTTCAGCAGGGGTGGAAGCTGGACTGTGCGGGCAGCTGGATGGGAGGAAGTGGCCCAGCAGGGCAATGCTGTAGCCTCTACAACCACACAATGCAGGAGTGTAGCAAGCATTGGAACGATGGGTGCAGGAGGGCCAAGGGGAAGGTGGCCAGCATATAAGCTTCCCTGCCGCAGACTGGGGGTGGCCCAAGCACAGAAGTCTGACACAGCCTGAATGAGGCTCTACTGGCTGATAGCATCAACAGGACCACTGTGCTGGGTGTCCCAGGTGGTGAGTTCCAGACTGGTGGTGGCCCATCACAGCAATGTGAGTAGCTGTATGCTCTTAGCGTGCCTTGGACTACATGTGTCATGGCTGCCATGCCTGTCCCTATGTGTTGTGCACTGTCAGTGTGTACCCAGGCACTGCGCCATGTGGATGGTCAACCCTGGACAGATGCAACATGCCTAGCAGTGCCACAACAACCATGCCACCACACTGGGGGTAACTGTCTGCTGTGCAGCCATGTGGCACATGCCACCTACGCCATGCAGTGTGCACTGTGGGACAGTGATGGGTGTGCTGATACCATGGCCTGTGTAGCATTGGCATGTCATGGCCCTACTGTGGATAGGCTTGCACAGCCCTGGTGCCATGTGGATGGCTGTGAATTGGTGTGCAAAACTGATGTGAATTATGTGTACTGAGTAGTAACCATGTTCTCCCTTCTTCTTTCCAGAGCAACATCATGCCTCTTGGGTGCAGCCTTGGCCATGGCTACATGTGACGCCCTTGCGAGTGATGATGCGGTTCCATTACACAGGACCCATGACAACACTGTGGATGACTCTACCTCTGGACTGTGCACTGCACGTGGCACAGCAGTCACAGCCCCAGCACAGGTGGGCCCCGCGGACACCTCAGCCACTGCTGACAAGACTGCCAGTGGGAACATCTCATGGCTGGGGTGCCTGTCTGGGTTATCCGATGACGATGACCCAGATGATGCAGTCGACATTGTGGATGACCCCTCATACTCGTCAGTGACATACAGGGGAGGGTCCCTTTACCACCACGGTTACCACTGCCACCACCACCAGCATGGACATGGCCGACAGGAGTACATTCAGCATGCAGGTGCCTGTGCAGGTGGCCCTGGTTGGCACTGACATACCCACTGTGCGTGGTGTGGATGCAGACCTGACACAGCTGCCCACTGCTGTGAGTGCTGTGTCCCCTGCATCAGGGCCATGTGCAGTGATGATGATGTTGGTGGCATCCGGGCAGAGTGCCATGGTGCATGCACCTGCTCCATTGGCCCAGGAGCACACCAGCCATGGGCAGTCAATGGCAGTGCACGGCCATGGCCCACCCATGTCACAGCCCACCAGGGTGTGACCACTGCCTGTGAATGCTCCAGGCAGGCTGTTCCATCCCCTGCTCATCGGCGACGTCACCATAAGGCATCAACTATCTATGACATGGAGGCCTACCTCTCCCTGCAGTGGGCGACTGTGGAGGAGCAGGAGGTCCTCCATGCAGAGTTCCTTAGCCACAGGACTGGGACGGTCCAGGAGCATGGGTCTGTGGCTGCATGGCATGCACAGATGTTGGCAGAGGCACACCTCATGCGGGTGAGCATGAACGCAGAACTGGAGAGGATCGCAGCTGCTGCTGAGGCAGCAGCTGGCTCCACATCTCCCTGTTAACATGGGGTATCCAGTTAGATGTCCAGCAGCATGTCCCGCACACCCCGGTAGTGGCACCAGATGGACCCCCTTCTGCTGACATCATCGCTGCCTCACTCCATGCCCAGTGTCCATGGCTTGAATGTTGGCCATGGATCCTCAACACCACTGAGCACCCATTCACAGTCTTGGTGCAGCACCCCTGCTGGGTGACTGGCTACCCCCCCTGTGACCGGTGGTGGCACATCTACCACCACCTGTCATGGCAGAAGCCACCTCTGTGTTTGTGGCAGCAGGGGTGCTGTCCTGTGATGCTCATGTCCCCAGTCCTGTGGTGGAAGCATGTCACACCTGTGTCTGCAAGATGCCATACTGGTGGTACCTGGGGTGGTGTGTGTGGCAGGCACCCACCCCACTGCAGCCCTAGCACCACCCTGTGCTATCTTTGTAGTTCCACCTGCATGTCTGTGTGTGCAACTGTTGTGCCATGTGTCATGGGCATGATGAGTGCATTCTAGTATCTGCTGTGCCTGTGCACAGGCTGCAGTGCACACTGATCCATGAAATCTGTGCCTTGGACTGGGTGGTACAAGGTCGTTGAATGCCGTGTGTGTGTGTGTCCATATCTGTGTGCTCTCACTGTGTGTGTGTCTGTGTGCACCACTGTGTAGTGTCCAGTGTCCACTGTGCCCATGACATTTCATGTCCACACCATGGTGCACACCCTGCATACATACCTGTATACTCACCTGCGATTCCAAGAGTTTTCCTCCATCACACACCTGCGGTGTTCTCTCTCCTGGGCCACCAGTCTCAGGTCCCTCCAGCCCTGCATGGCATCAGTGCCCTGGCCCTGTGACGGTGCATCTGAGATGTGCACAGCACATCTCTTTTGTGAATCCTGCCCTATGTGTTCAACATTAGCAGCTAAGTAAGTCCAGTAGAGGTTTGGCAGGGACATTTCCTCTAATTGTTTGGATATATACATATTATCTCGCTTCATACTGGGGTTTCTGCCCTGCCATAAAGATTGCCTCATGATCTTTTCTTTTGATAAGAATATTTTGTGATCAGTTATGATAGGTAGATTTTGGAATAGGAATAAAAATCTTGGTAGGGTGTTCATTTTAATTACGTTTACCCTACCAATTAGTGTAAGAGGTAATGAGTTCCATGGTGTTCATTCTTTATTAACACTAGTTAAGGGGGCAACATTTAGACTAAACAATTGTGATCCATCTGTGTGGATTAGAATCCCTAAATATTGTGTACTTGTTTTATTTTGTAGTTGTTTATATTGCAGAAGGGGTTCAAATGGTTACTTGATTCTAATAATTTAGATTTTTCACAATTAATTCTGTATCCTGACAGGGAGTCAAAAGTATTAATAAGATTTTTTTTTAATTAAATATGCTTTATTCAGGCCTGGTGGTGCTGGGGGCTGAGGTGCTGGTTGCCTTACCTTGCACTATGCTGGCGATCTGGGTTCGGGAATGAGCTGGATGTCCCTCCTTAGATACGGCCTCCAGAACTGCACACAGTACTCAAGATGTGGTCTAACCAGGCTGTTGTACAGTGGCAAAATGACCTCCCTGTTCCTTTAGGTAATCACCCTATCGATGCATCCTAACATCCTATTTGCCCTGAGCGCAGCCCACCTGCCCTGCTCTGAATTATTCATGTTAACATCCACCAAGACTCCTAGGTCTCTTTCCCCTGCCATGACCTGCAACTCATCCCCCCTCCCGGGTGTACACATAGTTGGGGTTTTCCCACCCGATGTGTAGCACCTTGCACTTGGAGGAGTTAAACTTCAATTTCCAGGTGCAGGACCACCTATCCAAAGTATCCAGGTCCTCTTGCAGGGCCAATCTTCCCTCATCCCCCTCCACCACCTCCCCCAGCTTAGAGTCATCTGCAAAGAGACTCATCTCACACCTGACACATTCCCTGATATTAGAGACATAGGCATTAAACAGGAGTGGCCCCAGGACTGATCCCTGTGGGACCCCACTTATGACCTTCCTAGGAGATGAGACCTCCCCTCTGACCACTACCTGCTGAGTGCAACCTGAAAGCCAATTCCCAATCCACCTAACCATCAATGGGCCTACCCCCATCTCCACCAGCTTCCCCCTTAGGCCAGTGTGAGTGACCGAATCAAATGCCTTGCTGAGATTCAGGAACAGCACATCTACTGGCCTCCCCCTGTTGAGTGCTGATGTCACCCACTCATAGAACTCTACAAGGTTTGTTTGTCGCAATCTACCTGGCACAAACCCATGCTGCCGGTCATCCAGGTAACCCATCTCCTACAAGAAACCTCCCAGCCTTTCCTTAAGTATGTTCTCCATTACCTTCCCCACCGCTGATGTCAAACTGATGGGTCTATAGTTTCTTGGGTCTTATCTTGAACCCCCTTTATGGATGGGCACAACATGCGCCAGCTTCCAATCCCTTGGCACCTTCCCTGTCTGGAGTGACAAATTAAAGAGATCTGACAATGGTGCAGCCAAAACATCTGCCAGCTCCCTCAGTACTCTGGGATAAATAGCATCAGGCCCCAGAGATGTATCCTTTTTTTATTTTTTGAAACTCAAATTCTTTATTAAATTTTTCATTACAGGCATACAAAGCCATTGGCACAATGATAAACAATCATACAGTTTTGGATAACTTAACATAACTACCCCTAACCCCCCCTCCCCTCACAACCTTCAGTTCCCTTATTCTCACCCCCGGAGTGCTTGTAAGACAAAAGAAAATTAGGAGTTATAGAGAGGAACCACTGGGGGAGTCTACATAAAACAAAAACCTAATGTAAATATAAAGCATATAACTTACCCCATGTTTTCTCAAAAAAGGGAAGCTTATTACTAGAACTTGAGGACATATGTTCATTTCTAAGGTAGACTGTAATTTCATTGATCCATTCATTATAAGAGATACACAGTTGGTCTAGCCTGTGTTTAAGTACAAGTTTCTTGACTGCCATGGAGGTTAAAGTCATATGGATTCTGTGCTCTTTTACCTCTATAGTCTGGTAGATACCTAGCAGATAGACCTCTTTGGTGAATAAGTCCTCTAGCTCCAATAGGGGTCCAGCTTAGAATGGAGAGCCTGCCATAGGGAGCTACTTTTTCACAATGCCAAAACAAGTGTACCAGGTCTCCTTCCAATTTGCCATACCAAGAGCAAGTAGAGCTGGAGAGATGACTTATTCTAGCTAGTTTGACCAGGGTATAATACATGTCATTTAGTATATTATATTGGGAGAGCATGAGTTTATCCTGGGTATTATGAATATGTAGGTCTTTTCAAGTTTGTGACCAGTTTATGGTTAGATTGGGAAACAAGAAGGTCAACATTTTAGCCCGGGGCAAAGGGTCCAGATACTTGGAAGCTAGAAGGCTCACACAAATCAGGGAGACACAGTGTGGTAATATAGAGATGGACCTTATTTGCGCTAGTAATATGTCCCGCTTGGGTGGCTGAGGGGGTGGTACCGAACAGGTAGCCTACCAGGTGTCTTACCTGAAAAACCTTGAAAACGTGCATTTGAGGAATGTTATATTTTCTGAGAATATCTGTGGAGGAAAGGAGAAAGTCTTGTGAATGTAAGTCTATGACCTGGGCATCCTTCATCTGTGGTAACCATTCCTGTATAACAGATGTACCTCCATTTGTGATATTAGGGTTCGATATAAGTGGTTGAGCCATATCGTGGGATGAAGATATTTTCAGGTATGAACAGCATTGGGAAAAGAATTTTAATGAGCTGCCAATTACCGTGTTACATAACTCAGGTGGAAGGGGTTTCCCAGCAGAGAAGAAAATGGTGGGGATGTCTAGACTGTGTAAGTGAAGAATTTGGTTTTCAATCTGAAGCCAACTTGGGGTATACTCAGCATTCATTGTGGCTAACCACCTACCTACCCTTGATAAGTTACTGTCCCAATAATATAGGAGAAAGTTAGGTAGATGTAAACCCCCGAGGTCCTTAGAAAGACTCAGCTTATGATAAGAGTGCCTAGGGTGTTTATTTAACCAGATAAAATTGAAAATTATTGGGTGTAACTTCTGGAAGAATGACTGAGGAAGCCAGCTGTGTATCATATTCAGAGGATAGAAGATTCAGGGAAGAATGTTCATTTTAACAATGTTAATCATCCCCCATAGGGACAGCGGGAGTGGTTCCTATCTGTGGCGGTCTTGTTGTATTATGTCCAACAGATCCTCCAAATTTAGTTTCTTAACCTTTATAGGATCTGTGGATAGAAGAAAACCTAGATACTTAATAGAGTGTGGGAACCATTTCATGCCAGACCTCTCAATGGTGTACCTATGGGTGAAGTGGTTAAGTGGAAATATTTCATTTTTAGATTGGCTAAGGGTGTAGTTGGAGTGTCTCCTAAATTTAGCTATTTCCTGTAGAGTTCCTTCTAAAGAAGATACTGGAGACTCTTAATGTAGGAGAATACCAGTTGCATAAACTGAGAGGGTTAACGTGTGATTAAGCATGGAGATGCCCGTTATCTGTGGTAATGAATTAACACTACAAAGAAGGGGTCACAAGTAGAGGTTAAAATGAAAAGGTGAGAGAAGACAGCCCTGTCTGGTGCCCTTAAAGAGGCGGAACCAGGAAGAGAAGACCACGTTGCAATATATTTTAGCAGAAGGCGAGGAGTAAACAGTTTGAAGCCATTGGATGAAAAGAGGAGGGAAGCCCATTTGGTTTAGGGTTAGCCAGAGGAATTCTAAGTCCACTCTGTCAAATGCTTTTTCAGCATCTAGTGAGATGAGAGCCATACAGGAATGAGAAGATTGGGCAATCTGAAAAATGTGTTTAATTTTCGGAGGTGGTCTGCGGAGGAACATCCAGGTACAAGACCTACATGTTCGGGGCTTATCAATCCAGTCCATACTGACTTAATGCGCCATGAGAGAATTTTAGATAGAATCTTGATGTCATAATTCATAAGAGAAATGGGGCAATAACTAGATGGTTGAGATTGTGGTTTATCCAGTTTGAGGAGAAGGACAATTGTTGCTTCTGAAAGAGATGGGTCTAGGGAGTCTGCTGATAACATATATCTGCATAGCCTGAGTAGAAGAGGGGTCAAATCGGTGGAGAATATTTTATAGAAATTGGAGGGAAAGCCATCTAGTCCAGGGGCATTATCAGGAACTAGGTCTTTGATTTATGCTTTGACTTTGGATAAGGTCAAGGGGGACAAGATAAAGGCCCTCTGATGTTCTGAGAGAGAAGGTAGACCTAAGGAGTCTAGGTATGCTACAGTGTCTGTAATGGTCGGCGTATTAGTTCACTTACCATATAAGGAACAGTAAAAATGTTCAAATACTTCAGTGATCTCCTGATGGGGGAAACTTTGGTGGTGCCATCCTGGGCCCTAATGGAGGGCATGTGCCTGGAGGATTCTATCATGTACAGCCTTAAGGCTAAGTGCCTACCTGTTTTCTCACCTTGATCTACGTACCTGGAATTGGTTTTTAAGAGAGCATATTCTGCTTTTTCCCACATTAATTCAGCAAATCTCTTCCTGAGGGATATTAAGTTGGCAAGAGAATCAGAAGAAGTAATTGAGGACAGAGAGAGTTCTGCTAAGCTGATTTGAGCCTGAAGAGAAATTATTTATTTCTCTCTGCTCTTTTTCCGGTATGAGGCAATCTTTATTAACTCCCCTCTAAGGGTACACTTGAGAACACCCCAGAACATCTTCCCGATGAACTGAGCCCTTATTGTCTACCAGGAAAGATTGAATAATGGAGTCAATTTTGAAAACTATAGACTTCTCTTTAATAATTGTGTGTTTAGCTTCCAGACTGTATCTCTCTGATTTAATGGGTCTAAAGTTAAAAGCACCCATGCTATGGAATAGTCTGATAATACGATAGGTTCCAGATCTGCTTGACTGAGGCCCTTGAGAAGAGGAAGACTAATGAGGATATAGCCAAGTCTGGACCAAGTTTAGTGTGCCATCGAGAGGTAAGAGAAACACTTGCTAGAGGGGTGAGAATACGCCATGGGTCACAGTTACCCAGGAGATCCACAAAGTCCCCCTGCACCCTCTGAGATGGGGATGGGGATGGGGTTTTTAGAGCTGAGTGAGATCTGTCCAGATCTTGGGTTAGGAGGGTATTCGAGTCCCCTCCCAAAATTAGGGGGACTGATAAATTGGGAGCAATTGTATTAGCCAAGGCCATGAGGAAGGTAGGGTCTCCTCCCACTGGACCATATATTGAACACAGAGTAATCTCTTTACCCATTAAGATGCTTCTAACTAGAATAAATCTGCCACTGGGGTCCATAGTAGTAGAGTCTGCCTAAAAAGAAATATTATGTTTAATTAACACTGCTACCCCTCTACTTGCAGTGGAATCTCCTGCTGCAAAAACTTGTGATATCCCTTGCCTACACAACCATCTGGCTTCAACCCCCAACAGATGTGTTTCTTGTAAAAAATGATTCCTGCATTAAGCAAGGCACAATATTTTAGAATCTGAAGTCTTTTAACAGGATCTATGACTCCCCTTACATTCCAAGATGCAATTTTAATCACAGCATTCACCATTTGTATTAATTAAGATATGTAACCCACTGGTGCTAACTAAGAACACAACAAGAACCTTGATGTACACTCCAGCCCTCCCCCTCCCTTCCCAGGACCCATTGTAACACTAGTAACTTGTATGTCAACACGAGCCTCCTTCTGATAAGTGTTCCCTCATTCTTTAACCTGCACTGAGTCACAGCCCCCGAGATATCCATCCTTGCAGAGTATGTAAGCTGTGACCTGAACCTTAATCTATTCCTCTACTACTTCACCCCACTCCTCTACCCCAGCAACTATATACATAGGACCCTATCTTGAGCTGATGAGTCCAAAAGGGCTAGTGGGTCCCACCCCCTGCCAGCTCCTGACTGTTTCCCAAAAAGAACCCTATTTATAAAGAAAAGGCAAACATAGAGGCTGTCCAAGTGTATCTTGGGTTTATACCTAAGGGTTAACCGGAAAAACGTTACCCAGAGCAGAAGGACCTTAGGACACATTGAGGAGCTGCCCTTCCCCATAACTGGAATGCTGAGCAGCTTCCAGGCACCTGCTTGTACTGAAGCCCCCCCCCATCCTCGACTAAGTGCCCAAATTGCTAGCATTAATCCATGCCCTAGTAAAGGAAGTGTGAAACCAACACCATACCCCTGAACCAACTGAGCAGATTGCATATCGAGGCCTGACCAGTAAAATTTGACATTTGACCTTCTACCTATCCCCCGCTGCCCGGTAAACCACCTCCTATAACATTGAAACAAGCAACAACTTCCCATCTAACAATCCAGAGTAACTAGTAACATTGGTTACATTTAAGGCTTTCAAAAAGTTGAAAAAGGTTATTATTTACAGTTCCTGTAGTAACAGTCCATGGAGAATCCAGCATTATGTGGAAGGCCATGGATGCATCTGGGGGGAGAGTAAAGTCCAGGACAGGGAAATGGTCCATCATGAAATCCTGTCACAGGGAACCTCCAGGGTATTAAAGGTTCCCTTCACAAAGAAGACTCTGAGATCCTCAGCCCCCCTCCCCAGCGGTCTGAACCACATTTAACTAGGCAAAAGAAATGCACGGCCTAGCCAGACCACCATCCAAAAATCCCCGTCAGGTACCACTTTTGTACATACAATAAGCCTTTTTAAAAGCAATAAAACTTGTCTATTAAGCTTTAATCAAAGGGAGAAAATCCTTCAAAATCAGTGCCGAGAAAACCTGTGCTGCCAATGTCAACCGTTTTTAAACAGTTCTGGTAGTTCGCTTGTTAGGTCAGTAGTTGCTTGTCTAGGCGAGTCAAAAGTAATCCAGTTGCCAGAAAGAGAGGCCTGCAGTTTAGCTGGATAAAGCATCTTGAAAGTGTGCAATGAGTTTGCCGACTGTAGGATGAAATGCTGTGCATCTTTGTCTTACTTCATATGGCAGATGCTGAGTTATTCTTAACTTAGTGCCCTCCCAGGTAATTGTAAATCTTTGACCTTCTCAATGACATGTTGCTTTTCTATGTAGTTCAAGAACTTAAGGATTATTGGGTGAGAGGGTGTTCTGTGTTGCAGCTTTGGCCGAAGAGACCTGTGAGCCCTCTCAATATAGTAGTTGGTTCTGAGCGGAGAGGGGCCCACAATTTTCAAAATAAGCTTTGAGCAAAGAGTATGATGTTGGAGCCTTCTTCTGCTTCTAGTCAACCCAAAATAATAATATTGTTCCAACCTCTTCTCCCCTCCAAGTCCTCAGTTTCAGGGTCAAGTCTCTCTTTCCAGTTCTCCATGGAGGAGGTTCTAGCCTCTGCATCTCCCATCCGTTTATTAAGATCCTCCAAGTCACCCCTTATGGATTTGATTTCAGAGGAGATCTTGATAAGTGTTTCCCTAAAAGAGAGTAGCTCCTGCAGGAAGTGATCCTCCATGAGGGGGATCGGGTGAGAAGGTGCAGTATTGCTTTTGCTCGTTTGCCCACTTTGGGCCTTCGGTTTGTTAGGCATTTTCTCTGGTGAGGGAGAAGGCGTATGTTTTAGCTGGGTCTGCCTCATTTCAGCTTACATCACACAGGTTAAAACTCCAATAGTTATGCTAATTTCTCCAATATTCGACACTGTAAGCAGGCACTGCTTCTCCAAGTATTTATGTATTTCTGGAGGAAGATTTTCTAGATAAAATAACCGAGAATGGGAGGATTCAGGCAGGAGCTCCACTGCTGCTACCAGGTTCCTAGCATCACATGAATCTATTATCCTTTTTTAGGGACTGGAGGGCTTCCCACACCCGACCAATAGGAATATCAGCATCTTCCCCCCCCATTCAGCAGAACCAGCCTAATATCTCACCCCTGGCCTATCTCCCCCAGTGGCTTGTTCTTCAGCAGGAATGCCAATGCTCAGGTCTGCTGTGCCTTCTGTGTCCTTCAACCTCTTTTTTGGAAGTTCCACAGCCTCCTCCCTAGTGAACACTGAGGTGAAGTACTCATTCAGTACCTTCATCTGCTCGCCAGCCCCTTCCACCCACCTCCAGCTATCCTCAACCTACTGAGATGGTCCTTGACCTTCCTCCACTTACCAATATACCTAAAGAACCCCTTTTCTCCCCCACCCCGTATCTCCTGCACCAGCCTCTGCTCTTTCCAGGCCTTTGCCTCCCTCACCACTCTGGTGACTTTTCTGGTTGCAAGGCGATAGTTCTCTCTAGCCCTCTCTCCTATCATTTTTTTGTACCTACTGTAGGCAGCCTTCTTCTCCCTTATTGCCTCCTGGACCTCCTTGGTCCACCAGCATGGTTTATGCGAACTACCGCCCTTGCACTTCACGCTTACACAGATCCTGGTGGACTCCAGTAGCCTCCACTTTATGACCTCCCAGCTACCTTCCACGTCCAAACCTGGTTTTATCTCCCGCAAATGCCCCTTGAGAATTTCTTCCATGTTCTGAAAGTCTGCCTCCCTAAAATCAACTATCAGTAACCTTGAATGTTCCACCCCCCCCCAGTTTAAGCAGAAACCAGACTGTGTTGTTGTCACTCCCATCCAGGGGTTCTTCCTCAACCAGATCTCATACAAGATCCCCATCCTCTAAAACCACATCCAGGATATGACCTTCCCTTGTTGGGTCCATCACCTGCTGATTAAGGAACGCATCCAGGAATCCATCCAGCAGCTTCTGCTACCTGGTTACAGTGGATGTCATAGTACCCCAATCAGTAGCTGGCATATTAAGGTCCCCCATCAACACCACTCCTTCCTCTTCCAGTCCACACTCCCCCTTAATGTTAGCCAACAGGCAATCCTCCAGGTCCTCCACTCATCCTGGGAGCTTATATACTACCCCCAACTTGATACTCCCTCCCACGGGGATCACAAGGTGACCCAAAGGGCCTCCATGTTGCCTTCTGCTTCCTCCACTCTCACAGTCTCAATGTTATCCCTAATGAACATTGCTACTCCCCCCCACCCACCTTTCTGTCCTTCCTCAGTACAAGGTAACCACTCAGATTAAGGTCCCAGTCATGGCCAGAGGTGTCCCAGTGACTGCTGCTACATCCACTCCACCCTCAAACAACATGACCTGGAACTCAGGCATTTTATTCACCCAGGCTCCTGGCATGTATAAAAGTCACCCTCCGACTCTTGGCCCTACCCCTCTTTACCATATCCTCCCCAGATCTTTCATACATCTGTCCACACTTCTCCCCTAGGGTACCGTCTGTCCCCCCTCTATGGTGTTGCAGGCCAGTCCTACCAGCAGTATGGATGGCCAGATCAGCCCGGCAGTGCCCCCTCTCCCCTTCACAAGTTTAAACCCAGTCTAGCCTGAATGAAATCTGTTATCCCCATTTGAGAACTTCTTTCCCTACAAGATTTAGGTGAAGCCTATCCCAGGTGTACAGTCCCTTGTCTTCCAAAACTCCCCCCCATTCTTCCAATATCCCAATCCCCTGTGCTTCACCCCACTGCCTGAGCCAGTCATTAATCTCCCTGATCTTCTGTTTGTTCTCCACAGTGGCCCTTGGCAGTGGCAGGATTTCTGAGAAGGAGACTGTACATCCATTGTCATGAGAGACCCTGGGCAGTTCTCAGAACCTTGCCTGAATTTCCAGCACACTATTCCCCTCAATATCATTTGTTCCCAGATGCATCAGGAAGTCTGGTGATTCTCCACAGTCCCTCGCCAGCTCATACACCATGAACTCTGCCTTATGCACAGTCAGACCAGAAATACCCACTACCTTAAGTGGACTGTATTTTTCCCTCACCCTGTCCCACCCAGTGAATACCCTTGATCATGGAGTGCCCCAGCAGGAGAACCTTACTGTCCCCTTGATCTTTTGTGTACCTCCTTTTTGAACTCACCAGCCAACCCCATTCACCTCCCCCTCCTCGAGACAACTTCCCCTTGGCTCCTCTCTAGACCCTCTACAAGAGAACCCCCAGCTGCCCTACCCCTCTTGTCATGCTTTTTACAACTGGGTTCCCAGCCCCCCCCAGTTTAGCCTCTACCCCACTCCCTACCTTAATTGAGCCTTTCTTCCTACCTCTGCCCCTCTTCCAGCTCCCACCTCTCCAGTAACCCCCCCAACATGGCATTCTCATCACCATCACCACCTCCTCCCCTTAACTCTTGCCCCCTTCCATGCCCACCTGTAGGTCCCCATTATCTTTGGGCCTTTCTCTGGTATGATCCTTTCCCCTCAAAGGAAGCCTCTCCCTCATCTCAATCTCTCCTCCTTTCTCACTGAGTTGACTTGCAGCCTCTACACCTTCCATCTGCTGGTTCCTCCTCCCCTTTTTGACACTTGATTTGCCCCTTCCCCTGCTAGCATACTTATTTGAATTACTGATGCCCACCCTCGTCCGATTCATTTTATCCCTCTCTCCTCCTCCTTTTCATCCTCTACCCCCTTCACCATGTCCTCTCCAACCAACTTACTCAATGGCTCAAATTTATTATGACACTCAAAGCCAACCTCCTTTTTTTCTGAGTTCCCACTATCCACTCCTCCAGTAGATCCCCCTGTCAATCCCAACCTCCCAATAAAATTTAGTCAATTCTATTTGCCATGATCTTAGCCAAGATCTTGGCATCTGAATTGATCATAGAAATTAGGCAATAGGAATCTGAGAATAGTGGGTCTTTGTTTTTGTTTTTAACATGCAAGCCGAGGCTTTTTGAAAAGTTGGGGGTGGTGTCTGTTGTGAGAAAATATCATCCAACAATTATTTTAAATACAGAGTAATTAATGACGAAAACATTTTTAAGAAAACTATCAGTATTCCATCAGGGCCAGGTGCCTTATCATGATAACTGAATCCTGGCTCACACTCTCAACCACAGACAAATCTATCAACGTACCTGAAGATATCCTCTACCGCTGTGATAGACTGACTAGAGAGGGAGGGGTTGCAATATATGTCAAAAGCAAATTCACAGTCACAGTCTTTGACTGTACCTCAAAAGCTAAGGAATTTGAATGCCTTGCTCTAAAATTATCAATTTCCAGTGAGAAATCACTTCTTATGGCAGCATGCTACCGACCACTGTCTGGTGGCTGGGCAATTCTGCCACACCTTCAAAACCTTCTTGACTCTGCTAATACTGAGTGTATTCTAATGGGGGATTTCAATCTAAATTGGAATGATGACAGCTCTAAGAAATTGAAGGATCGATGAGATGTTAATGGTCTGTTACAAATGGCGACTGCTATAACCAGACCTAACAGAAAAAACCCTGAGCGCAGCACCCTCCTGGACCTTATGCTGGTAAACAAACCTCACAATATCTTGCATACTGGAGTATTCTTCAATGATATAAGCAACCATTACACTACTGCCTGCATCAGACATCCTTCCCAAATAAAAATGGCCTCCAAATTCAAACTGAAAAGATGCCTGAAAAAGTTCTGCCAGTACATTTTCCTGAAAGATCTAAGCAACATTCATTGGCAGGATTTCTATCTTGGCCCCACCTTTAATGAGGCATTTATCATCTTTCACAGCCTCTTACTGGGGCTAATAGACAAACACACCCCACTAAGACTGATCAAATCCAAAAATAAAACTCCTGGCTGATTCTCTCCCATCCTGAAGAAAGCACTTAGGGATAGGGAATACTGGTGGAAAAAAGTGAGGAAATCCCTCCTGGAGGCTGACTGGTTAGTATTCCGTACCACTAGGAATGCTGGTACCAAGTTAATTAGGTCAGAAAAAGCTAGGTACTTTCAAAAAGAACTAGAAGACAATAAAAACAACTCTGCCAAATTTTGGAACATCCTCAAAGAAGTCGAAGGTCAGTCCACTGCAACACCCCTTCCAAACAAAATTGTGTCTGATGGAACCACCTATACGGACAAAGCTGATATACTAGAGAAGTTTAGTGATCACTTTGCCACTGCAGGGCTTGCCTTTGACTCCTCACCTATCAGCAAACTTAGCCTGGCAAGAGACTACACTATTGCCTTCACTGATAACCACAACCAATAACCAACCGCATCCCACCCCCTTCAGCTTCCTCACAATTATGTTCAAGCAAGTGGAGGACCTCCTCCTTTCTCTAGATACAAAAAAGAGTGCAGGTGCAGATAATATTGAACCTTACTTCCTAAAACTTGGCCATACCTCTCTGATCGCCCCCATTACACACTTATTCAACACCTCTCTGATTCAAGGTGAGTTACCTGTCTCGAGGAAAACTGCCCACATCTTACCATTATTCAAGTCTGAGGATCCGAGTGATCTGAACAATTACTGGCCTATTTCTATACTATCCATCCTCTCTAAATTACTTGAAAAAATTGTCAACATCCAACTTACAGAACATTTGGATTCACAAAAGTTGATAAACCTGGCTCAATCCGGCTTCAGAGCCAAACACAGTACAGTATCGGCTCTTGCCAAAGTAACTACAGACTCGCAAATGGCCATGGACTCTAAGAAGCATGTATTTGCCTTCTTTCTTGATCTAAGTAAGGCCTTCAGTACTGTGGATCATACTATCATGCGTACTGCACTGAGTAACATCGGACTTGATAGTTCTGCCATTAAATGGTTCACCAGCTACCTAACCAATAGGTTACAACAAGTCAAAGCCATAGGAGATCTGTCCCCACAAAAATCCTTGTTATGAGGAGTCCCACAAGGCTCCATCCTGGGCCCTATCCTCTTTGCAATATACATCAATAATCTGGACTCCCAGCTGGGTACAGCCAATGTGCACTTATTCACAGATGATACTGTACTCTATACCACAAATTCATCCTTGGATTTGGCCCATGAGTACTTACAGAAAGTCTTTGTCACCCTCCAATAGAAACTTATCACTCATAAGCTCCTGCTCAATGCCAAAAAGACTAAAGCAATGATTCTCTCACCAAAGTCTACTTCAGGATGTCCACATATCACACAGATCCAAACACTCTTAGATGAACCCCTTGAAGTAGTTGATACCTTTAAATACCTAGGGTTCTGGCTGGATAACAAGCTCAACTTTCTGTGCCACTTAAATGAAACCTTGAAGAAACTAAAACAGCGATTAGGTTTATTCTATCGCATTGAACACTTACTTATGTTAGAAGCCAGAATGAGACTAGTACAAACTACATTCCTACCTTACTGGACTACGCTGACTTCCGTTACAGTCTTTGCCCATTAATGATGCTAAACAAACTGGACACCCTTTACCACCGGGCTTTAAGATTTATCCTAAATCTACCCCGTGGTACACATCACTGTCATCTATACCAGGTTTCGGGATGTACCTCACCCTCAACTAGGAGAAAAAGGAATGCTCTCCTCTGGTTGTTTAGAGCATTATCTGATAACCTCCCTGCATACATCTCAAACTTTCCAAATGGGCTAAAGGTTCCTATGGCGTGAGATGTTTCTCCATAACCTGCTTCCAGATTCCTAGAGTGAAAACTACCCTTGGCTCGGCAGCAATCAACTTCTCACTTCCATCACTTTGGAACACTATTGGAACATTTGGAACAAGACTCATTAAAATTATCCTCACTTCCAAGCATTTTCACATTCAAAGCTTTATTAACAGATTATCTGAAGGAATCATGCAACTGTTTCAGATGCCTATGACCCCAAGCCCTGAGTGCCACTCTCAAATCCTGCGCCTAAATATCTCATCCACCCCACATTCCTAACAACAGAAACCTAGGACCTACAAGCCTAGTTCCCTTAATCTGAGATGACCCTGCCTATTCTCTATCTTTTACCTATTCTGGCCTCCCTCTTGGCTGCCTACTCTTTCACCCCAATTTCTACCCTATTCCCTAATACCTCCTTATTTTTTATCATTTAAGTATGAGCTCTTACCTAGTGGAGACTATATGGGATTGTTATCTCTTCTCATTCCGTAAAACTTATCAGTATGTACCTTTGCATGTTAATTATGTTGACTGGTATGTATAGGCCCATATTGACCGGCACCTTCACAATGTTTTTTTTTTCTTTTTTTTTTTTGCACCGCTGTCCACCGTAATTGTAATCTTATGAAGTGTACTTTATTGTATTAATGCCCAGGACCATCCTGAAAATCAGCTTGCTCAATGGTGTTTATGCCTGGTTAAATAAAGTGATTGATTGATTGATAGATTATCAATAGTTAAAGAATGTATCACTGATTCAGTTTCTTCAGTGGTAATTGTTCTTTCTATAAATGTTAAATACTTCTGAAGTATGATAGGCATAGCTAGTTTAGATAAGAATTTTTCATCAAATCAAAATTCTTCACCTCTTTACTTATTATATTTTGTGTCTCAGACCTAAATGATGCATTGATGCAGTTCTTTTTTTGTAATTAATATCCTTAAATTTTGAAAATGATATACAAAGGCTTCTATATAGTGATACTCTCTGCACCATTTCTGAAGCTTACTTTGTGACTGGCTCTTTGGGTTACTCATGAAGTTGCTGTATAATGATGTTTCTTGCACCAGACCTTGACACGTGAGATTTACTTGATAAATACTCTTGGTAACATAAAGGTGTTAGATCTCAATGATACAACAGACATAGCAGCATTTTTATGAATTGAAACCCCTATTGCTATGACCTAGGAGAAACATGACATTGTTCACTACACATTATATTAAAAAAAGTGATGCCATTTTTTTAATGCTTTGGTAACTAGGTAAGGCCCACTATGCACAGGTGCCTGTTTTCAAGGGCAGCCCTTGAGCACCGGGAACGTTGAGTGTCTTGGTCACAGCCACACAGTATGTAAGTGACAGTTGTGGGAATCAAACCTAGGTTTGTTTGCTGTATGTACCAAGCTCATACACAGCTCATTACTCTAACCTCTAGGCTATACTGCCAGCCCCTAGTCATTTGCACGCTATATATATATATTTTTTTTATCATGAAAAAGTTTTATTGGATTTCAACTTTCAATAACATTCAACTATGAAAACAGTCATACAGGAACAGTATGAAGAGTATAGGTAAATACAATCACATAGTACTGTGCTAAAAGCAATCCTGAAGTAGCACAGTACGTACCAAACCTGGAACCTTGCATATAAAAACGTGATACATAGCTCTGTCAGAACTTTGCATGTACATTACTATCAGTGCTGATTGTTTCGATAAAAGGTTTTTTTTCAGATCAAGAAGGTATAGTTGCTATACAATTTGTGCTGTATATACTGACACTTTGCATTTTACACCATCGAGCACAGGTCACTGACTATCTCTGTTTTCCCTTTGAAATTTATAATTAGACATTTGTCCACTACTGGTATGTGGAGGCTTTCTTTTGATATATCTCCATTAGTGGACACATCTCTCTGAGATGGTGCCATCTTCTGAGTCCTATTTATAAAGAAGAAATGAACAGTAATACATAGAAAATACAAAGTCACACATGCCCCCACAATGCAAAGCATCATGGGCTGCATATGCAAATCACCACAGAATGTTATGCTGGTCCAACTTTAAGCAGTAATACATAGAAGTTTCAAATAAGATTGTTTTGTTGCTACAAATACAGTACAGCAATGTGGGATTATATATGGAGATGTATTTGTCAGTGGTCTGTGCTGCACAATGCAAGTTATGAGAGCACCATTTTCTCACTAGGCTGCTTTATAAGTACGTGTTAGGTCTGGCAATTGGTCATCCCCATGCTTTCAAACTGTACGTGTTGCACAATATGTATGGATGCTTCAGGTGACATTAATGTAGAATTGTTATATTACTTTGACCTGTGGTGTTTGGACTTCATGTGTATGCACAGATTTAAATGTTACATATAAAAGGACACAGGATAGAAAGACATGTGACTTTGATAAAGCTACATAACTGTTCAGTGAAACGTTAGGTGTTTCTGACCTATCAAGTCATCGGTCCACTGCTGTCTTGGTACATTTTCCTTGCCCTTTTGTTTGTCTTCTTGTGAGTCATCACACTTTCTGGCAACATCTGCTTCAGTATATCTACTAAGCATTGTTTAATATTATTGCCTTTGATCAGTACTTCGGTTTTTGTGTTAGAATGTTTTGCTTTTGGACTGCTCCAGACCTGCAGCTTCCTTCATCACTGGCCCTGCAGGTGGTCAGGGTGATGCTCACAACACCTGACATGTTGCTTACTCTGAAAAAGACTTACTATCCCATGACCAGATGCACAGCTTATTCTGCAAGAGGCCCTGTGTGTGTCACTGCTGTATTCACCACATGGTGACACACACTGTGGCAGAACTGTAGTTTATTTTGTGAGTGGTGCTACAGGCCACTCATGAAGCAGCAACATAGTGATGACCACTGCACAAGACCTGTATTTGCTTCGTTAGTGGCCCTGTGGACCACTCAAAAAGCAGGTGCATCATTACACACTGTGAAATTCCTGTATCACAATTAATTAGTGGGCATGCAATCTACTAGCGAAACAGTTGCAGTATCATATGCATTCCCCAAAACCTGTAGCTTGCTTCGCACATAGTGATGCAATGCAGTCTATTCTGTTTCTCATTTTGAGGCCAAGTGTCATGAAAACAGAAGTAACATCACACAAAACTGGGATTTCAAGTCATGAAAGCTGGCCCTGTTTTCATGACACTGAACAACCCGATATTAATATTAATTTAAGAGATATTATGTTTTCAATAAAACAACAACTGAAGAACTAACCAGACAGCTACACTGTTGACCACATAAGATTAAGACTTGGTTTCCAACAGATTTTCTTGTTTATGCCCAGAGGGAAGTGGAGTATACACTTCCATCTTCAGTCTTAGTGTTATTTCTGTCCAGACTGACAAAGCACTGCTTTTCATCAATGCACTGTTAATACACTGCACTGACTTTCTACTACACTGTTGTAACACTGCTCAATCTTTCTTATGTTTTGATGCACACTGTAAGAGCACTGCAAATAATTACTAGCTTTTCATGCACACTTCTTTAGCACTGTATTTCCTTCACTAATTTTTGCTGCACACTGCAGTAGTACTGCTCAATCTTTCTTATTTTTTGATGCACACTGTAAGAGCACTGCAAATAATTCTTAGATTTTCATGCACACTTCTTTAGCACTGTATTTCCTTCACAAATTTTTGCTGCACACTGCAGTAGTACTGGCAACACTTTATAATTTTTATCACACTTCTTTAGCACTGCATTGTCTCAGCAATCTGGTTACCCTTACTGAATTTGTCACAATGGCATTACAGTGGTATAGCAATGGCAATACTGTGGTCAGCTGAAAAATCCACAATAGTACTACCCGGTGGTACTCTGGTATCACAGTGGTAGGTGATATATATATTTTCCTCTGTGCATTGGTAGTGCACTGGCAGAATGGTATCCCTATGGCATTTTTTACCATTTTCTCTGTCTCTCACACATACACTGGTAATACAATGGTATCACGAAATTTTTAGATTTTTGTCGGCTCCCACAAATACTGGTACACTGATAGCACAATGGTACTGCGTTATTTTGACATTTCAGTATTTGGTACCTCTCACAGTAACCCTAGACTCATGTGGTAGCACAGTGGTACCAGTATTAATCTCATCATACTCTGTACTCTAATGCATTGTTAAGATAAATTACATTATCAACCTCATGGAGAACAGCTCTCAATTCCATATTAGTATTTGTTCACTTGTCTTTATCTTACTGGTAATGGACTGTTATTGTTCACATAGACCAGAACATTCAAAGAGCATTTGCGATCGCTAAATGGGTAAGTGACTCTCAAACAACACTTTGCACCCCAAAAACAGGGTAGGATCACAAAATGATATCTTGAATAGCATAAATGTGAGTCTTTGACCAGTTGGTAAATGGCTCTAAAAGATGTTGCCTCCCTAAACCAGGTAGTATCACCTCTGCCTCCTACCACTGCCTCTTTGAGCTCCCACCATCAGTAATATCACACTTCCCTTGGTGTTCAGTGGTGCTGCTGTCCATTCCATACATTGGAAACTGCCAGTAACTACCTGCCCACCCAGTCCCACTGCTCGCACCATTCATGGCCCCCACCATATGTTTACGCACTCTCCCCACAGTGGCAATTGGCACAGACACTCTGCTAACCTCTGTGACCAGCTGAGGACAGAACACCAGTTTTGATCTCATGTGCCTATTGTATAAACAGCTGTGTACAGTTAGCACATGATTGTGAACTATCATCCATTTTGTGCCTGATCAAGGAGCTGAGAGGATGGTCTCTGCCAAATGTGGAAGGGTGTCAAATATATAGTAAGGCTGGGGACCAGGGGGTAGTATTTGTTGTAAGAACTAACTGGGTCATGGTGGGGACTTTGGATATACAGAGGACAAGGGCTTTCACTCAACACACCACTGCTCCCTCTACCAGACCCTGGGCTGGCTTCCCCCATCAGCCCAACAGACTGATCTCCTGGCCAGCACAGTCAATAAGGCCATCCAAAACTGAGCTACCTATCTGCAATCCCACCTTCTTTGGCCAAAAGAAGTTTGTTCTAGAGCTCTGCCTCACTGCTGGCCCCATGCTTGAGTGCCCCCTAGTCTCCACCATATGGGTAAATGTGCATTCTCATCTGCAGCCCCTTTCCTTTAGAACAACCTGCCCACTCCACTTAGCACCACTGACTCTCCAGGACTCTTCCAGTCTCTCCTTGGATCTCACCTTCTGTCCTCCACTACTTGCTCCTGCCCTCCCAACTTATTATCATGCCTCTACTTCCTTCCCTCCTTTTCCTTCTTGGTCCATACCTACACTGCCATGATGCACTTTTCCTTTACTCATCTCAGATCATGCCTAATTTGTATTACAACTTGGCTACTACTGTGCCTGCTATTGTCATAAATGTTATTTATCCATTGTGCTGCAAGTTTATATATATCTTCATATAAATATCCTGTATATTTTTATTACTGTCTATTGTATGCCTTGTCCCAGCCTCCTTTGTACTTGCTTTTATTCCTGTGCCATCCTCAATGGCCCAGGTCATGCCTGAAAATGGTTCTCGGATCAGTGCACCTACTCAGTAAACAAATGAATGAATAAATAAATAAATGGGAACCACTGAACATCAGGGATGGTAACAATCTACTGTATACCTGTGGGGTGATTGTAGGATGGGGTAGAACTGGAGAACAGGTAAATTAAGAACCTGGACCTGTGGGATAATTAAGGGAGGGGGGCCCAATGGAGACTGTTTCCCAGGAGGGCTCTTTGGTGGTGTAATTCCCAGGATACGTTTTGCCTGGTGCTGTAATGTGGTCTGTGCTGTAATCGGCATCAGCAACATGGCTGTCACACCAGCATGGGTGAACCCTTTCTACACACCCTCCTGAGTGTCAACCCTATAACAGGTTTTGGTGGCATCTGCAAAAAGACATACCTTCCTATTCAGTTCTTCTGCAATTTCACTTATGAAGACACTGAAGAGGCCCACTCCTAGTACTGAGCCCCACCCTGCACCATGCCTTTAACCAACTGTTGAAAGCCATGTGGAGAGTCTTATCTTCTCCCAAGATGTATATAGGCAGCCTTTTGGCAAAAGCCACCATGCATGCTTGAGGACTCTCCCCTATCCCTGAAATTTCCCTGCACTGCTCCTACCCTGTCCCTTGCTAGGTCATTTGTCCCCAGGTGGACAATGACATCTAGCTCCCTCTCATCTCCTGCTGCCTAATGATCCACTGTATCTGCTATCATCCCTCCCAAGCCAAAGTACCTCTCAGGTATTTCACCTCCCTCTCTTTTACCCCACCCTGCTTGCAAGTCTATCCCCCTAATTAAGTCCCTCACCAGCAGTTGCTTCCTACTTAGTTGGGGGCCTCTTCCTCCCTCATTGTAACTGTGAAATGGTCCATGGACAGTGCTTTCCTTGGGGAAGGTTTCCCCAGGGGCCAAAAAGGTGGTTCAGCTGCAGGGAGAGTGGTTGGCTGGGTAGGGCCCATTTCAGATGCAGGAAGAGTGGTTGGTAAACAAAGCAGGTGAACTGAAACTCTGACAAACAAACTGGCAGAGGGACAGAAAATGCAAGCCCCATAGGAAAGAGCACAGTGAGAGCTACAATAGATCATTTACTGGAGACGTCTCAGGTCAGGGAACTACAGCTGAAGAGAACATAGAGAACAGGTCAGCATCAGAAAATGATGCAAGGGGCAGTGGACAGACATGGACTCATGAAGGCATGCATGGGAACTACGGATGCCAATACTGTGGGGTGCAAATGCCAGCTTAGGTAGGTGGACACTAACCTGTAGGCAGAGTGCACAACACACAGGGACCCCTGCATCCCTGCATGCTGGACAGCAGGGAAGTGTACCATGGAGCATAGCCCCACTGCAGCACAGTAGCTGATAGGAACACAGGACACTGTGGACACAGAACTTGAATGTGACCATGGTGCACAGCACAGCCTTGAAGCACTGGGACTGTGGGCAGACAGTGGCACTACAGTACTGGTACAAACCACCCACAGACAGGTAGCAACTGCCACAGGTGTGGCCCATAGAGTGTGATGTGCAAACGAAGTGCAATCACACCCGCATGCCTGAGCTGGACCCAAAGCCGGTCATGTTGCACAGTTCTCTGGCACAATGGAGGACAGTGTAGAAGCTATGGAGGGGCCAGGGTGCTCAACTGCAACCCCAACAACATGGACAATCTGTGAGGTGGTACCATCCAGGAAGGGAAAGTCCAAGCTAAATGTGAATGGCTTCCTCCTGGTCCATGAATGGACCTGCAATGAGACAGTGTACTGTTTTTATAACATATCATATTTTTCACCTGCTGCGGCACACACTCCAGCTTGGGGCATCCAGCAACCAGCTCCACCCACCTGGAGAGCTGGGTAGCTCAAACTGCACCCAGGAGGATCAGGGACAGCCATTGTGCCATCTTGCTGGAGAGCTCCCCCTCTGCCTCTGCAAGCCAGGACAGCCCCAGACCCTCCTCAACAGGACTCCACCAAAGTCCTCTGGGTGGCTCAGAGCACAGCCATCAAGCTGAAAGGTCATGCCCAGTCATTTTCCTTTGATTGATCCCAGTAGCACGGATGTGCAATGACGTCCAGGAGCAATGTACCAACATCTGCCATGCTCCCCATCTAGTGTCACTGACACTAGTAGTGCCCCTCAGCATCCCCAGGGGGCTGCTACAGCACAGTAAAATTCCACAGCCCACCCAAGGACTGGAAAAGCAGTCTGTGGATGTTCGATCCCAGTCCTTCCCTGCTGACCCCTGATGGCCCAGGCTCAATCCTGAACCTGGGTCACTGGCATGACACAAGGTATGGTATCCAGCGCCTCAACCCTCAGCACCACCAGGATGGCATGAAACAGTGTAATGGTGCTGTCAGCACCATAAGTCAAAGCCCTGCCTCGACCAGGCCATCCCACTGCTCCAGGATGGCCAGCACCACCTAAAGAAAAAGAATGAGCACAGTCATGCTCTGGAGGTGACAGATGCTCTACCAGCACAGGTGTTGGCAGGCATCAAGTAGAAGGCACACTGTACCATGGCTAGCCCCACATAGCTACTGCAGAATGAAGCAACTGCAAAGACCACTGAGCTGTGGAAACAGTTGCCAAGCAAGAGGGTCCTGCTGCAGATTGTGAACAGGACCCGCCGCAAGGACCTCTAACCAGAACCAGTGGCACTGGCTGACCTCACTATCCCCAAGCAGCTACAGATGGTGACTGGATGGCCATGGTACAGCACAATCACCAGCAGCACCACCCACCAGGTCCTTCTACTCACCACAGAGGACAACATCAGGGACCTGGCTCAGACACCCTTCTGGGTGATGGATGGTACGTTCAAGACTGTGCCACACCTGTTCACTCATTGTACACAATCCATGCACCCATGGGGATGGGCTCTAACAACCTCATTATGTCATTGGTGTATACACTGATGACGACAAAGAGCCTGCAATGTTACTGCACCTTGTTCCAGGAGCTGAATAAATATGCCAGTATACAGTCCTGCACCCTCAAACCACCTATGATCATCACTGACTTTGAGCAGGCTGTGATCAATGCCTGTAAGATGGAATTTACACAAACCATAAACAAGGGACGCCTGTTCCACTTTGGGCAGATTGTGTGGCGGAAGGTCCAGAGCTTTGGCCTTGCACCACAATTCAGAAGTGACCCAGACTTAAGCCTGAAGATCCATGAACTCGTGGACCTCACCCATCTCCTGGCACAGGACATTCCAGCAGCATTCAGCCTCCTGAAGTCAACCATTCCACCCAATGCCACCACACTCTTCTATTGTTTTGAACAGACACATGTGCTGGGCAGGATATGGCTGTACAGTAGGGTGACCAAGGTGCCCATGAGATATGACCCCATGTTCCCACTCAGCTGTGGTTGGTTGCAGATCTCAATGAGCGAAGTATGCCGTGGACCCAAAGCAATGTCGAGACCTGGTACGGCCATCTCCATGCTGTGCTCAGGAAGGTGCATGTAGGGGTCATGACAATGCTAGCAGAACTCCACAAGGAACAGCAATGGACCTATGTCACCAGGGAAGGCATTTGTTCAGGACTGCCATGGACACCACCCAAAAAGAGCTATGAGGAGTGGATAAGGATGGTACTAGCATCCAAGGACAGGGCAAGCTGCTGAAGTTCCTCTGTAGCATGGCACCCAACACCACCCTGTAGGGTTTCCATGGTGACTTGGCACCTGACAGTTGTACACTCACAGTACACATCATGCACAGCCACCAGGTTGCCACTGTGGCCCCCCACTGTTGAATAAAGTTTCACCTCGACATTTAACATGCACCTCAACCTGGTGGTGATGTCTCATCACAACACTGCTGGGTATCTCCAAGCAGCCCATTGCACACTGCCACATCTGCACTGTGTGTTGCATGTCACACAGGTCTGAAGCTGTGTGAGTGCCCACCAATCCTTCCAGCTGTGCAACTGTATGGTAACAGCATTCCCACAATGGGCTCTTGGGGAACCCCACACAATACACCTGGCAGCCTTCATGCCACAGTGGGCTCCTGTGGCACAGGCCCCCCCAAACACCTCCAGACTTTTTTCTGTGTGGTTACTGCAGGCCCATAGTGGGCTATCATGACACGGCCACATGCGCACATTGCACGGTTGGTGCGATGGCATGCTGCTCTGTGTCCTGGCATCCACATGTGCTGTTGCTGTGGACCATTTCCTGGTGCAGCTATCCATGCTCTCACTGTGCCACTCTGCTGTGTGCCTGCAGTGTCATGCGTGCACTAACCAACAGGCATGGTATTCCAATTCCTTCATGCATGCCCAGCTGGCTGGCTGTCAGCTGACATAATCATGCATGCAGGGATGCAAGGACAATCCACCATGCTGCTTGGGATGGCTGGTCAACACACTAGGGCATGCATGGCTATTTGTTTCATCCCTGTCTCACGGATGGTGAGACAGTCATCCTTACCAGGGGGTCCATGATCAGGTCAGTGTGTCCTCGGAGGGTGCACCACATAGGGGGTGGGTGTTTTCACATCATCCATGCTGTTCAGTAGTGTCTCAGGTCCTGGGATGGGTGGCATAGGTCAGGATCGGGTGCTTCATGTGTTTGTGGAAAATCCACTCAACAGCCACACAGCATCCCAACCTCCTCTTGCCTGACAGTGTGTCAGGTGCTGTCCTAGGTCAGGCCACTGTGTGTTGGGCTGCTGGGGCTGTTTGGTTGTTGTGTGTGGGATGCAGCATGTCAGACTAATAAGTGTTGGGATTATAAAAGGGTACCTAGCAGGGCAGGGTTTTCTATGTGCAAGCAGAGTGGTCAGTGGTTGGATAGGCAGCTGGTATCTGGGCAAGATGGGTAGTGTTGGTGGGTCCATCTGCAGAAAGAGTTATCTAGAGGGTGCTGGTCCAGCTCTAAGGAGGGTGCTTTGTTTGGTGAGACTGGGAGGTTGGTCCAGCTGCAGGGGAGGTGGTCTACTGAGGTGGGGAGGCAGGTCTGGAGGGTTCCATCTGCAGGGGGATCATGTCTGAGGATAGGAAGGATGGCCTGGAGCAGCCAGCTACAGGGTGGGTGATAGTAGATGGGAGAGGCTGGTTTGGGGCTTGTAGGGTGGACTAGCTGCAGGCAAGGTACACAACTTGGGAGAGGTCTATTGGGATGTTGATATGGTTGTCCAGCTGGGTGGTCATCTGGGCAGGGGGTGTTCAAGATGTGAGTGGTCATGGGATGTGCAAGCCCAAAGTGCTGTACTTGGGAAACCTCACTGAAGTCAAATACTAAATTTAGTATTAAAGTATTCATTAATTTGCCTTCAAAGACTAATTTTAGTCATTTTTAATAATCTTTAATCATCATTCAAAAATACAACTGCTAAGAATACTAAATTCTAAGAAGTATTTCAGCAGACTAGTTGTTCAACAGTAAGTTATTGCTAAATAAGGATAAGAAATAGATCTGCAATGCTCTTAAAAGTACAATTTTTTTAATACAACTGAATCATAAATGAAGATTACAGTCAGTGGAGTAGTTTTAAGATTTAAATTAGCCAATCAAGGCTGGGTACATTACCATGCATTTCAGTTCTACTAAGCAAGGAGACAGATAAAACAACCAGCAACACCAATTAATTTTACCGAAGGTAAGCAATAATAAAATGTGGATTTTTACCTGGAAATAATATGGTGCAAAAAAAGTTGGCAGTGTCCATTTCAAAGTCTATTCTAAACTTCATCTCCCATAAGTCTACTCAGTCACAGGCCTACATTTCCCAGCTCTCTTCCTGTCTGTGTTCAGTCTGATGAAACTGCATGAGTGCTCTGTGGTCTCTATTTTTGAACAACTGAGGTTTCCTATAGCTAAGATTTACATGTTAAGGTAAGAGCTTATGTTTAAAAAGTACATCTTTTTAACTCCCTGAAATGTTAACTACAGTAAAGGAATCATCACTCAGGTGTTTTTTTTTTCCCAAAATGAAATGCAGTGCAAGTTTCACTTTTAATGTTTTGTCTTGAAAACATTCTCTTCTCTGAACTCTTGGCTAAACTTTGAAATGCACATTTTATTTTCAATCAACCCCCCCCCCCCAAAGTGTTTAGAATGCATTGTGCCTCTAGATTACTTGTTATTTGTGGAATTTTTGCTGATTTCGTTATTTTAAATTAGTGTTGGTGTGGTGGGGGCAGGAGAATGAACAGCAGGAAGATTGTATAACTGAGCAAATTCAGAATGCATAGAGAAAAGATTACAACTTTTTTAATTTGAGAAAATCTGGAGTTACCCTAAAGAAAGAATTATTTACTGCAGATATTTGAGTGTGTTTATGGGGGAACTGTTTTTTTGCGTTTAATATTTGTCTTTAACAGTTGCATGTGTTAATCCATTTTGTAATCTGGGGATCAGTGTATTTTTTCTTCTTTTGCTGAAGACTGCATTAATTTATATTTTATGTTTATTTTATTTCATTTTTGTTGACCGGCTAAGTGCATTAGACAGACTCTTGCCTATTTGCAGGCATGACCCAGAGGGAGAGGAATACAGATGAAAGCCAACTGACCTTGAACCAGATTAAGCTGTTGGTGGTATTTTGAGTGAATTGGGGGAGGATATGGCCAGGGCACTGGAGAAAATTTCCCTGCTTTTTTCGAGAAGTGCCATGGGATCTTTAACATCCACCTGAACTACCACCAGAACAGGCAGATGGGACCTTCGGTTTAACATCTCATCTGAAAGACAGTGCCTCAGGAGTGAAGCCATCCCCCTCATGCTGCACTACAGCATCAGTATTGGGATACTAACATAAGTGCCTGGTATGGGAATAGAACCCACTGCCTTCTGATCCCCCAGCCTTGGAGGTGAGTGTGCTACCTGCTGAGCCACTGACACCGCAAATGCAATATGTTAATGTCACATGTTATTATTTTTTTTTAATACTATGCTGAGAAGTATGGGGTCCATGGTTGAGGAAGGGTGATTGGGGGGGTCTAAGTGTAGAGAGGTTCTGCTCAGGATGGTGGGTGTGTCCATCTTTTGGAAAGGGTGTCCAGCTCTGGGGAGGTTACTCAACCTGCAGAGGGGAGAGTGGCTGGTCTGCGGGTAGGAATGAACCTGGGGTCCAGCTGCAGGGAGGATTGTCTGCTGGGGGAGGCTAGTCCAGGGCATGAAAGAGTGAGCCAGCAGCAGGGAGGGTAGCTGGTGGTGGTGGTGGGTCTAGTTCAAGGTTGGAAGTGAGGTCTAGCTGTAAGGTGGGTGGTTCGATGGTGAGGCTGCTATGGGGCTTCTGGTGGATCTAGCTGTAGGTTGAGTGGTTAGGTGGGGGGACTGCTGGTCCATGGGCTTGGAGGGACAGCTTCAGATATGTGGTCTGTTTAGAGTGGCAGTTTGGGGTGGTGCTCCAGCTACATGGAGGTTGTATAGAATGTAGTTGGAGGCTGGTCCAGATGTAGGGAGGGTGGCTGGCTGGGTAAGTGGCTGACCCAGAGCCTGTGTGGTGCTCTAGCTCCAGTGCTCATTATCTGAAAGGCTGGGGCTAGAAGGGTTGTTCATATGCATGGAGGATAGTCTGATGCCTGGAAGGGTGATCTAGCAGAGAGGGGGGTGGTTGACTATTTTGGGGGGGGTGTGAGGCTAAAGAGATTGATCAGCCTAGGAGGGATCCAAAGTGGTAAAATTAATTAGAAACTGGCTAATATGTGTGCCCTTCAGCTTAACAGTAGCACTATGACCTGCGGTGGAGGTGACCTTAGTTCAGGAATGAGCTTGTGTCAGGGGCTCTCTGGGGAGAGGAGGAGGAGGATCAACTGTTATGCAAGAGGCTCTCTTCTGGGGAAGGAGGACAGCCAGCTCAGCTGTAGTACTGCCAACTGAGTGACCACAAGTGGCAGTGCAATTGGGAGCAGCCCATGGGTGGGAAGACATTGACTGGTGCTGTGCCACACATGTCTGTGCATGTGTTTGTGCACCCTTGCTGCTTATGTCCTAGAGAATGGAAGAACATGCAAATGTATACTGACTACCTAGGCAGCTGCTCCACATATTGGATTCATTCTGTGGTGGAACAAGTCCTGGCAGATGCCAGAGTGATGGTGTTGTGGTAGCTGAACAGAAGGGGGCGACCAGAAATGCAGGTTGGAAAACGGAGTAGTAGTTGGGGGTGGGGGTTAAGGTGTCAGAGGGTGATGGTTAATGGCACTTATTACAGTGACGGGACAGTGAGCAGCTCAGCTCAGTACTGGCACAGATCCTCTTCAGTGTCTTAATAAGTGACATTGCAGAAAAACTGGCAAAGAAGGGAATGCCTTTTTGCAGACAATACCAAAATTTGTAGGGTGGGCACTAAGAAGGAAGCAAAGAGCATGCACATGCCTCTTGGAGAAACTCAAAAATTGGTCAAGATTGGGGCAGTTGGGGTTCAATGACAAAGTGCAGAATTGTGCACCTAGGGCATAGGAAACCAGGATCTGCTTTATAGGGTTGGTACTGATGATCACTAAGTGGGGGGGGGACCTTGGAGTTATTATGATCTTAAAGAGACTTGCCAAGATACTGCCCTGCACTATACCCATCTGTGCCTTGCTGACAGAAGACCCCAAGGAAGTTAATATGTCCCTAAATTTATAAGCCATTAAAAAGTTCTGTCCCTTATAAAAATATATAAACTGGGTCCCAAGGACTTCCTGTTTTTTTTTCTGCTGCACAAGCTCTATCCCCATGCTCACTAGCAGGATGACGAGATGCCAGTAAGGGCATGGGGGCGCACTCCATTATATGTAATGGGAGGCAGCATTTCAATTGATTTTTAAACTATATAGTGGCTACCTGGCAATAAAATGTGGGCACTGTTCAACTAACAAGGGCCTTGTTACTTGACTGATGTCCACGTTTCATTGCCAGGTGGTCACTAGATCATTTAAAATCAATAGAAAAGCTGCCACCCATTACAGATAAAGACGAGCACCCCGCGACTCACTGGCATCTCATCATCCTGCTAGAGAGTGTGGGAGCAGTGCTGGGGTGGCAGCAAGCAACTGGGAAGTTCTTGGGACCTGCTTTGTATATTTTTATGAAGGACAGAACTTTTTAACGGCTTAAAAATTTGGGGACATATTAACTTCATTGGGGTCCTCTGGCAGCAAGGCACCTATGGATATGGTGCAGGGGCCAACTCAGTTAGCTTGGTGAGTCTCTTTAAAGTTGCTGGG
Source organism: Neoceratodus forsteri (assembly GCA_016271365.2). NCBI lineage: Eukaryota > Metazoa > Chordata > Ceratodontiformes > Ceratodontidae > Neoceratodus > Neoceratodus forsteri. The sequence continues at coordinate 5,362,307 of CM028130.1, forward strand.
CTGTGTGACAAAGCAGTGGGTAGGGCTAGAAGGATGCTGGGGCTGCATAGGAAGGGGTATCTTCAGCAGGAGGAGGGAGGTGGTGGTGTTGCAAGTAATCCCTTATTAGTGAGATCCAACTAAGGCCCCATCCACACTGCACCTCTCAGACCCTGTAACAGATAGAAACCGTTACAACCATGGAGTGGTACAGTGTGTCCACACTGTCGCAGTGTCCATTTTGGGCCCGGCACCACCACTCCACACTTCGGAAGCTGGGCGACCATTACCGTGGCACCCGATCCCACAATGCAGCTCGTGTTGCACTAGGGGACCAGTGCCACGTGTCCACACTACACCCAGTAACGTTACCGAGGCATAACTGGTTTTATATCCATTGTTGAAACCACCTCATGTGGTTTCAACAACGGTTACGAAAACTCCTTCTGTAACGTTACAGGTATAAACGTAAACCATTGTGGTAACCATTTGGGCACTCTGTAATGTTTCAGAGGGGTAGTGTGGACAGGGCCTAAGAGTACTGTGTCCAAGTTTGGAGGCTGCACCATAGTAAGGCCATAGGGTGTAGGCGGTATAAAGGGCAACTAAAATTGTACACGGGCTGTGGCAAAAGCCCTGTGAGGAAACTGGGATCTCAACATATAAACCCTGAAAGAGAGGGGACATGATGGAGACCCACAAGTACCTTACAAGGATGAACAAGGTGCTGGGGGCTCCTTCAAATAGGAAAAAGGACCATGGGACATGATGAAGCTTATGGTGGGGGTAAGATGGATGTGAGGAATTACTACTTCACTGAAAGGGTAGTAGACACCTGGAACAGACTGACAGCATTATAGTGTTGGAGGTCAGGAGTGAAATGTGGTGGGGGCTTAAAACGTGTGGTATATAGACATAGGGAACTCTCAGTAAATAAGAAGGGAAGAGGGAGGGCCATAAGGGCCACAAGAGACCATTTAGAGTTTGCAGAGAAGGACTTCACAGGAGCCTGTGGTTGCAGTTGTAGCGAGGTCTGGAAACCACAGCAGAAGTGTGACCTGGAGTGAGGGCTCATCAGCAGTGAGGTTTGCGAGCAAGCAGTTTAAGGAAAAAAATCTGACAGTTTCTATGTGCTGGGGGAGCTCTGGTGGCAGTTGTAGCGAGGTGGGGAAACCAGAGTGGAAGAGTAAGAGTGAGGGCTTATCAGTTTTTGAGGAAGCAGTGTAAAAAAAAAAATTCTGGTTTTTATATCGAGAGGTGTGGCGAGGACACGGCAACAGAATGCAGAGGAGTGTGACAGCTTGGAGCAACCAGTTGAAAAAGGTTTGGTAGAAAAGCAAAAAAAAAATGTAAACAGAAACAGATGATCGCTGTACGATAGTGGGAAGAACGGGGAGAGGTATGACTAAATGGCAGGTGGCGTGACTGAGGGACGGGCAACCTGGAAGAGACAAAACTAAAAGCAAGATACCAGTAAGCAGTGTCAAACACCGGGGGTGAGGGATGGGGATGTGTGACGCAGTCCACTATGCACATTAATCGAGGATGACGTAATAAATATATGTGTAAATGTAAGATTCTGCATGTATACATGTACATGCTTGGATAAAATGGATTTATCACACTCCATTTATGTCCACTCCTATTGCATAAATTTACTTAATATTTATAACTCATCAGGGCTCTTTCTCTTTAGTGCTCTGTGTTTTTGTGAGCTGTCCTGGACCTTATGCTGTTCTTTTCCTCCCCCAAATCCTTTAATTAGCCCCTGGTGCTTTGACATTAGCTGCTGTGAGACTCTGTTGTATGCAGTGCTTGCTGCTTTCATGGACCCGTCAGGGAGCCCACTGATTTCCCCTGTTTGCCTCCCACCCACAGCTACTTTTAAGTCAAGTTCAGGCATTGCCCTTCAGCTGCACTGTGGATTTTCCTTTGTGGTCCATATCTTGTGCATTTGCTCTCCCAGTCCCTTTCTACCAGGCCCTCAGGGCACCTACAGTCTGCCACCATGTGGCTTAGCTAAACGTTCCTGCCACCTACTGCTGGCTGCCCACCCTCCAGACCCTCTTCCTGTGGGGGCTCTTCACATGCCACTTTATGGCTGATGGGTAGAGGGAGACATATTTGCTCTAGTCTCTTCCCCCTCCCAAAAATATCCCATCTTCATTCCCACACACACGGAGCAGGTTACAGCCTGAGCTCTGTGGGCTGAATCATAGACACACAGACCTTGATGGCAGATAAGGACTGCTTGGCCCACTCAGTCGGCCCATTTTCCTACCTAGTGGATAAGCTGCAGATCCTAGTTATCCAACAGCTGACTTCCTCCTACACACCAATAGAATTGGTTCATGTCTGTCCCATGTATTCTTGAAGTCCCCCACTATTTTTGACCCCACAACTTCCTTAGGAAGGCCATTCCATGTGTTCATCACCCCCTCTGTGAAAAAATACTTCCCATCATGTTGCCCCAGAGCCGTCCCCTCTATCTTCAAATTTAGCCCCTTGTTCTTGCACATCTCTTTTTCTGAAAGATGCTACTCTTTGGACTTTGTTGATTCCTTGGAAGTGCTTGAAATTTTCAGTCCTGTCTCCCCGGCCTTTTTCCACAAGGGCATACACATTCAGTTTGTCTGTCTTTGTATGGCTTCTGGTGCAGACCCTTCGCTATTTTAGCTGCCCTCCTCTGGATTGGCAGTTGAAAGTGCCTGCCATTACTGTCACTGTAGTTCAGTAGCACTAAACTGGCTGCCTAGCAACAGCCGCAGCATTTCTGGTCAGCAGTTTTCTGAACAGCCTCCTGCCTGCTACATACAGTCTGGGCCCAAGGACATCACCCCCCCCCCCACATTAGGTTCCAGGGGAAGATACAGTAGTATAAAAAAAAAATTGCCACTGTCCATGAGGGAGTGACCCATTATATCACCAGAGCTATACCTTTCAAATCACTGGCCTCCTGGAACAACTCAAGACTCCTGAACCACCAGTGTCCCCTTTTTTAAATAATATAAGGGCCACTAGCCCAAATGCATTCCCACCTGCCCATCTGGACTACTTCTTAAATTTATTGGCTACCTGCAGGTCACCTAGAGGCGCTAAGGGGGTTGCTGAGTCCCAAATACCACTTTATTCTCTGTTCTTAGCTGTCTGCATTTTTTACTCCATCTCTAGTTTCCTTACTTTGGCCTAGTTTGTCTTTTCCTCTGAAACTTCTGCTCCTTTACTCCTGTGCTATATACCATTTTTGTATCTCTCTACTCTTGCTACTATAACTTCCCCATACTGATCTATTTTTCCCTTTATTTCTACAGGTCTGGCCAAACATACCAATCAGATAAGTATCTTTGTTTAATTCTAACACTCTAATCTCTCCTCTAGCTCCTCCGACCCTTTGTGTCCCTTCAACCTTCTCTGTTCTTCCCTTTCAGGTCCTACCAGAATACCCCAAACCAAGGACACTCCAACTCTGGACTCCCCTACTCTGATGGAACAGGTAAGTCCTAATTACTTAACTGCCTTAGAATCATAGAAATCTGGTGACAGAAAAGGACCATTTTGGCCAGTCTAGTCTGCCCCTTTCCCCAACCCCCAATCATCATCTTTGTCAAGAGACACCCACTCTGACCACTGGTCAGCTCCTGGTGTCTGTCCCATGCCCCCATGAATCCTTTCACCATTTCTGCACACACCACCTCTTCTGGTAGTCAGTTCCTGGACTCCACCACCTTCTCAGTGATGTAATGCCCCTCACTGCCCCTAAACCTCCTTCTTCTAATCTTAGTTTATGATCCCTAGTTCTAGCACTTATTTTCCTTGCAAATAAGCCTGTGCTTAGTCTCCAGTGTGTAGCAGATCAGATCCCCCCTACCTCTCCTCATAGGGCTGCCTATGCATAGCGTGCACCATCTTGGTGGCCCTTGTCTGAACCCTTTCAATCCTGTCTCATATCCTTGTGTAGGTGAGGCCTCCAGAACTAAATCCCATACTCAAGGTGAGGCCTCACCATGGATTTATAAAGGTGTATCAGCACCTCCCTCTTTCTGTTTTATACCCCTCCGTATGCACACAGCATTCTATTCACTTTGCCCACCACTGTGCTGCACTGGTTCTCCGGTTTCAGGTTATTTGAAATTATAATCCCCAGATCTCTGTCCTGCTGAGTTTCCTTACCCCCCCCCCGTGTGTAAATGGTTTGAAGGTTATTACACCCATGTGAATTACTGTGCACTTTTTGGCATTAAATTTCAGCTGCCAAGTTTCTGACCACCTCTCCAGAATCTTTAGGCCCTCCCTCACTGCCTCCACCTCCCCTGCCAGGGTGTCTACCCTATTGCAGATCTTCATATCATCTAGAAATAGGCACACCTTCCACTGCAGTTCCTCCGCTATATCTAGCATACTAAAAGTCATCAGAATAGGCCAGATGGTCTGTTGTGTCTGCTCGGTAGCCAGCCTCCTAATGGGTTCTTTCTTTCCCACCCAGCCCCAGAGAGGGTCATCCTCTTCTTCAGTTTAACCTTGAACCTGTCCCACTCCCTTGTCAAGCCCTCCACTGTGCCCTCCTCCACCAGACTCCTGGACAGTGCATTCCAGGGCGCCACCACCCTCTCAATGAAGTAAGGTCTCCTGCATCCCTTCTGTAATTTCCCTCCTCTAGCTTCCACTCATATCACCTGGTTATTTCCCACCTTCTTTAGTCTGAACATCTCTTTGGCACTGCCCCTGTTTATTCCTTTTACATATTTGAAGACCCCTATCATGTCCCCCCATCTCTCCTCTCCTCCAGCGAGTACAGCCCAAGCTCTTCCAGCCTTTACTCATAGGGCCTTCCTCCCATGCTTTGAAGCATCCTGGTTGCCCTCCTCTGGACACTCTCCAGCAGTGTTGCGTCATCCTTGAGGTGAGGTTTCCAGAACTGCATGCAGTACTCAAGATGTGGTCTGACCAAGGCATTATGCAGAGAGAGGATCACCTCCCTCTTCCTGGACGTAATCCCCCTGGCTATGCAGTATCCGGTTTGCTTTGGCCACAGTTCTTCTGCAATTTTTAGTGTTGTTCATTTTGATGTCTACGACCACCCCTATATCCCATTCACTCGTTGTAGCTTGCAGTATGACACCCCCGGGTGTATACATGGCCTGGGTTTCTGACCCTCGGATGCAGCACCCAACATTCCCCTGCATTAAACCTCAGTCCCCTCCTCCTTGACCACCCCTCCAGTGTATCCAGGTCAATCTGGACTGTCTCTCTCGCTTCGTCTCCATCAGCCAATGCTCCCAGTTTTAAGTAATCCACAAAGAGATTCATCCTACTCTTAACTGCCCTCCCCATATGGAAGACATAGGCATTGAACAGGAGTGGCCCCAGTACCGAACCTTGGGAGACCCCACTGGTAACCTTCGTGGAGGAGGAGGAGGAGACTACCCACCACTACCCTCAGTATTTGCCCTGTTAGCCAATTTTCTACCCATCTGAGCTACTGTCCTCTCACCCCAACCCCCTCCAATCTGAGCAACTGTCCTCCCACACCCAGCTTTAATAGCAGCCCATTTTGGGGTACTGAGTCAAATGCCTTACTGAAATCTAGGTATAGGACGTCCTCAGGTCTATGCCGGTCCAGGGTCCCAGTCATAAAAATCTATGGGGTTGGTCTAACACGATTTCCCCGAGATGAAACCATAATGTTTGTCATCCAGTTGCCCCAACCTTTCCAGCTGCCTCCTGAGCCTATTCTTGATAATGCCCTACATTACTTTGGCCACCACAGACGTTACGCTGACAAGCCTATAATTCCCCATCTCCTCTCTAGACCCCCCCATTAGTGGATAGGCACCGCATGAGCCACCCTCCAGTCTTGAAGCACCCATCCTGTTATCAGTGAGGTGTTAGAGTGCTGCTAGCTCATCAGCCAATTCCTTCATAACCCTCAGATGCAACCAATCTGGCTCCGGTGCCTTATCAGTTTTTAGTGTCCGAAGGGCCTCCTTCACCCTTTCCTCTGTGATTTCTCCTTCCCTCCCAGCCCACCCCTCATTTAACCACCCATCCCCTTCTAGACTTGGCCCAGCCTGTATCCCAACTTCTTTCAGTCCTCTCGACTCCATCTGACCTCTTGACTCTGCTGGCTCCCCTTCCTTCCCATTGGGCTGGAGGAATCCCCTGCCTTCCTCCATAAATATCAAGGCAAAGTACTCATTTAGCACCTCTGCCTGATTTCCCCTGCCTCCTGAGTCCATCCCTCCTCAGTCCTAATCATGCTGATCCGTGCCCTCCCTTTTCTCTTCTCCCTTGTGTGTCTGTAGAACCCCTTTCCCCCTTTGGATATCCCTAGCCAGGTTTTGCTCCCTCCTCACCTTGGCTCCCCTCACCACTGTGATGACCCTTCCAGCCATCAACTCATACCCCTCTCCCTATCCCCCCTAGAGCACTTAAAACATGCATAGGCAGCCTTTTTATCCCTCACTGTCTCCTGCACCTCCCTGGTCCACCAACACAGCTTGTTGGCTCTACCGTGTTTATGCCTCACCTTTGTACAGGAGTTAGTAGTCTCCTGCACCCCCCCCTTCTTAATGGCCTTCCACAAGCTGCCAGCATCCATACCTGGCCTAATCTTGTCCAAGCTCCCCTATAGAATCCTGCCCATGCCCACGAAGTCCGTTCCCCTGAAGTCCACTACTACTGTATTAGAATGGTTATCCCCCCAGATACAGCAGAAACCAGACTGTAGTGTGATCACCACCTGCCAGCAGGCTGCACACCTCCAGGCCCTTTATCTGGTCACTGTCTGCTAGGACACAATCCAGTATCCGCTCCTCCCTAGTAGGTTCCCCCACCTGCTGGACCAGGAAGGCATATTGGAACATATTCATCAGTCTCTGTTCCCTGGCCACAGAGGATGCCATAGTGTCCCAGTCTGTCCCCAGCATATTAAGGTCACGCATGATCACCATCATACCCTTTCCACGGTCACAGTGCCCCTTGATGTTCTCAACTAGTTTGTCCTCCAGGGCCTCTTCCATCGTTAGGAGTTCTGTACACCACCCCTATTTTCAATCTTTTACCTCCCCTCTTTTGTAGGGTTACCCAGATCTCCTTCACCTCCCCCTACAGCCTCCTCCACTCCACTAAACGCTATGTCATTTTTGACTATTAGCGCTACACCCCCTCCTCTTCCCTTTCCTCTATCCTTCCTGAATATTTTGTAACCCACCAAATTTAGGTCCCAGTCATTTTTCTGAGTGGACCATGTCTCAGTAATTGCTGCCGCATCCACTGATCCCTCAATCAGCATCACCTGGAGCTTGGGCATTTTGTTGCCCATGCACCTAGCATTGATCAGGGCTGTCCTCCATCCTGACCCTTCTCTCTTCTCCAGTCATCTCGACCCTGAGAAGTCCCTAGATGCCCTTTCTTGCACAGCTCTGGATGGATTTAGATCACAGTTACCTGCCTTCTTTTCATGCCCTGGACCTGGACCCTCGAGCAGCTCTCCTGGAGCCACTCTTTTACTTAACCCCCCCTTTACAAGTTTAAACTCCACCTCTCGACTATGAATCCAGCAAGATTTAGTTTCAAGATCTCCTTCCCCTCCAAGTTGAAGTGTAGCCTATCCCTGGCATATAACCCCTTGTCCTCCCATGTATCCCCCAGTCCCTCACCAGCCCATACCATTCTGCCCTGCACCAGTCCCTGAGCCACTGGTTCACACCTCTAAGTTTATGTTTGGTCTCCCTGGACACCCTAGGTACTGGCAGAATCTCAAAGAAGGAGATTGCGCTTCTATAGAGTGGTAAACCCTGACCAGTTCTCGGAATGTTGCCTGGATTTCTAGTTCACTGTTCCCTCTAAGTCATTTGTTCCCAGATGTTTCATCTGGGGATTACCCACATTCCAATGCTATCGAGTATAGCTGGAATTTGGCTTTGTGTACGGCTAGGCCTGGGATACCTTTAGCCTTGACTGGGCTGCCTTGTCCCTCCCCGGCCCCCTCCCACTGGATGCCCCAGGTCATGGAGTCACCCAGCAGGAACACCTTCTCCACCCCCACTTTACAGGCCCATTAGATTCCATCCAGGCCCTTTCTTCTGTCATCAACCCCACTTTACTTCTCTTGTCCCCCTCAGCCTGGGGATCACAAGCCTGTGCTTGCCCTACCATGCTCATTCTTCTACCTGTAGCTCCCTGCTTGTTCCTTGCCCCCCCAACCTCCTGGGTGGCACAGATTGCCCTCCACCCAGATCTCTGTGGACTCTTTCTGGGCTGGTATCCTCAGATCCCCCACCCAGGCTTCCTTCTACTGCTTCCCTCCTTGCCCCCCCCAAGTTCTGCACCCTTCACCCCATCTGCTGTGTTTCTCCCTACCCCCGTCTTCCCCCCTCCTCTCCACCTCATCTGATTTCTCCCGCCCTGAAGCTGGTATTCCTTATCCTTGGTAGACTTCCTAACCTGGATGCTTGCCCAACCCTAGTCCTCCCTCCTCCCACCCTGGCTTCACTCTGCACTCCCCTTCCTCCCCACCCTCCCACCTAGGCTAATGTCTCTCCCTCCCTTCTGTGGATCTGGCTCCTCTCCTGCCCCATCTACCCCAGCTTACTGACCAAACCTCTCTGTCTGCCTGCTCCCCTCCTCCCGCCAGCCTCTCCACCTCATCTCCCGTATACAGCAAGGCGAATAGATTAGTAAGTGTGATGCTTGCCCCTGACCTGCTCTCTCCTGTCCCCCCTCCTTCTGGTCAGCCACCTTCCTATGAAGTGATTTCCATACATTGCTTGTTTCGTGCCCCACCCCTCATGAATAACCATATGATCCTTGTCTACCTGTTCCTTGGGTTATGCCATATTGGCCTCGTGTACTCTCATGAGGTCCTTTCCACACCTTTCCTCCCAACCCCTCCCGCCTTCCAGCTGCCTTCTGATCCTCTCTACTTCCTCCCTAAGATCTGCCAACTGAAAACACACTGGGCACCCTCTGAACCTCCTTGCCTAATTTAACATTATTGCCGCCCCGCACCCTGTACACCCAATCACTCTACCGAAGGTGCCCGCCTTGGCCACCCCCAAGTCTACCCTCATTTTAGGTCAGCAATGTGGCCCTCTAACAGAAATAATTCAGTCAGTGTTGCACTAAAACCCAAGCAGTTTGCCCCTTCCAATTACAGCAATTTTCCCTCTTTCTTGACAGTAGCCAGTTTTCTAGCCCTAGCAGTAGACGGTTCACATGCAAAATTAACATCAGGACACCCACCTTGCTCAATTAATCTCCCTACCAACCAGAATGAATCACAAATCAGGCAGACACTCTACTATAGATTGGGTCCTGACCTCATTCCCAATTAATGTAAAGTTGGCTGGGACTCTGGCAGATGCCCTAAGCGACCACTCGCCAATTTTTGCTATATGGAAGAATAACAGGATAAATGTCCCACCTCGAATGATCAGTTCTAGGGACTTCTCTAATTTCCATCCTGACCAGTTCATAGGCTACCTAAACGGCACTGACTGGAACCCCATAAGACATCTTCCTAACCTGGAGGAGGCTGTTAAATTCTTCCAAACCACCCTATCTCATATCACTAACCTGGTTGCCCCTATGAAAACCCACAGGGTTAAGGGGAACTGCTATAAGTGGATCTCTCCCCACCTAAAAGCCCAGATGTCCACCCGGGACAAAGCATGGAAAAAGTTCACCATAACTAAACTCCCCGTGGACTTAGCCAGTTACAGGGCCCTCAGAAACCTCTGCAAACAGAACATAAAGAAAGCCGAGAAAGAATACATCTCCAATCTCCAAAAAACTAACCTGGGTAACCCCATGCTTTTCTGGTCACATATTAACGAACTCCTGAAAGGGCCTAAAAAATCCACTACCGGCCCTATCCAGGTGAACGGGCATGTACTGGAGGAGGGGTCTCGCATCACGAGGCCCTAAACGGCTACTTCACAAACCTGGATGCGTACAAGGTGGGTCACACAGACGACAGAAAAAAGGCCCACGAGCAGCAGCCCCATGAACTTGACTGCCCTCAATTTCATCTGCAGCTGGTAAAGGTAAAGGAAGTTCTGCTCATCCTTAAATCCCTGCAGCCGAGAGGCACTAGGGGCCCTGACAGGATCCAGCCAAGAATTCTCAAGGAGGGCACCCCTGCTCTAGCTAAGCCAATAGCCTGGCTGATTAACCGGTCCTTGTTGGAGGGGACGGTCCCTGAGCCATGGAAGGAGGCCCTAGTGATTCCTATTCACAAGGGAGGCACCACTGAACAAATAGGGAACTACAGGCCTATCTCCCTGCTGTGCTCATTGGTGAAAATACAGGAGAAGCTAGTCTACTCCCAACTTCGCGAATACCTGGAAACTCACTAGGTTATCTCCTTGTCCCAGTATGGCTTCAGAGCCAACCATGGGACAGACACGGCACTAACCATATTCTCGGCAGATGTCCTGCACAACAATGACTCGGGGGTCAGCACAGGCGCGGTCTTCATCAACCTCTCTAAAGCCTTTGACTTGGTCAACCACAACCTCCTTTTGCAAAAAATGTGCTCTCTTGGCCTGGACACCCACGCGCTAGGCTGGTTTGCGAGTTACCTCTCAGACCATTCCCAGAGGGTCAGGTGGTTGGACAATGTCTCCCAGACTGCACCGCTTAAAGAAGGGGTACCACAGGGGTCTATACTTGGCCCCCTTCTCTTCACTCTGTTCATAAACGACCTGCACCTACACTGCGGGAGCAGCAGAGTCATCCAATATGCTGATGATGTGGTCATCTACCACGCCTCCCCCAATGTAAAAGAACTGGAGAGAGCCCTTCAAGATGACATCCTCCAGATGGAGGATTGGCTCGCCTCGAACAAAATGGTACTAAACACCAGCAAAACCAAGGCGATGCTGTTTGGGTCAAGATCCCTGGGATCTGATAGGTTGACGCTTCTTCAACTGCAGTCCAGAGGGGGAGTCAAGCTCGAAGTGGTTCCCTCAACTAAGTACCTCAGTCTAACACTAGACCAAAGCTTTACTCTAAAACAACATGTCGACCTACTAACCAAAGCCATTCATGTGAAACTCAGCATCCTCTATAGAATAAAGGACCTGATTATCCCTGAAGCTAGGGTAGCTATCGCCACTAGCGTCCTACTCTAAGCTCACATCACGCCCCGGTTCTCTCCAAGGTGTGGCGCTACAGAACTTGACAGGCTAAAGACCCTCTACAACAAGATTGCCAGGTTTGCTACCATGTCCCACCCTAGAACCCACCACTGCGAGGCCAAACCAGAGGCTCAGATGGCCGTCCTTGGAAGCCCGCCTCATCTACCTGACTCTCTGCCTGACATTTAAGCTACTGGGCCCCTTTCCTCCCCCTAGCCTCAAAGGGCTAGTCAGGGCTAAAACCAGTCTGAGGTGTCTCCGCACCTCAGGACAAACTCTCCCCGAGGTTCCTAAAACTAGGACTAAAGCCGGATCCAGGTCCTTCACATTTACAGCCCCTTCCACCTGGAACAACCTCCCTCTAGGGGTACAAGAGACAGGAACAGGTCCTAGCTTCCGCTCTAAACTTAAAGCACACTTGCTTGATAGGAGTATCTGCCAGTGCCTTAGGACCTGACCACCCGTCACTGCCTCTCCTAAACTCTGAAGGCGTGCCCCATGGTCACCCCTCCCCCATCTACCTTGATTCCTCAGAATGGGACCCTGACTCTAGGCAAACTAGCTAGCACCATCTACTTTGATTCCTCGGGATGGGACCCCGACTCTAGGCAAACTAGCTAGCACCTCGCGCTCTTCCTGGGTCCCCAAGATTGATGCATGTACAATGTTTGTAAATATTCACTTCCACATGTTCAATGGTCTTTATGTTCCCCTACCTCCTACCTGATTGTAACCCTAATGATCTCATTGTCTACCAACTTGTCACTTTATTACCTGTACTGTTTCCGTTGATTGTGTATGTAACTTTCCTCCGGGTCGCCCCTGAAAAAGGGACCTCCGGGGCCCAGTGGGCTCACCCGGTCAACAAAATTCAATAAATAAATAAATAAATAACACTAGCAAGCTCAGAGGCCCTAGCAGTAATCGATTCACACACAGTTTTCCTACTCCCTCAGATGTAGTTGGCATACACAGTCATTTATACAGTCTGCTTCATTATGCCCCTTCCTGGTAGTAGTCAGTGTTGCCCAAGCAGCACAGTGTACAGGACCCTTTTCCCCAATCAATAACAATCCAGCTTCCTAGTGTTCCAGTTTGCCCAATCTAGACTTGTCCTCCTCCAAGGCTCTGCCCTCACCGACCATTTAATAGAGGTCGGGGCCAGGGTGGGTGGTGTGGAACAAAGAACAGCTCTCCTCCTCCTCTGATTGCGACTGGACTATTTGCCTTTTATGGCCCAGTCACACAGTTAAAGGTTTGCGTCCTATTCACTGATTGGTCGCTCCTTCCTGAGTCGCCAGCTTGCAAAGTTGTGGCTGATGTGGACCCGGTATGCATTGCCTGTCCCCTGCCAGCAAGAGCTTCCTTGTCAATCACCAATGTGATCCCATCTTCTCCCACTGCCGATGTAGCCCCAGAATGCCTGCCGAGACCACTTCCAGTGACAAGTCCTGGTCTGGAAAGAACTGCTCTCCTCCCCTGATTGGAACTGGGCTAATCGTTGCTATAGATATTATAAAAGGATGGGTCCCAGCACCAACCCCTGGGGCACACCACTGCCACCCTGGAATGCACACCATTTGCCTTACCACCACCCTCTGGTTTCAGTCTTTGAACCAGTTCTCCACCCACCTTGTTATTTACTGTTCCACCCCTAAGCCTTCCAGCTCATTTACCAGCCTTCTATGTGGCAAAGTGTCAAAGGCATTGCTGAAATCTGGGTAGGCCACATCCTCCTCCATCCACCTTCCTTGTTACCCAGTCAAAAAACTGAGTTAAGTTTGTCGGGCACAACCTGTCTCCCATAAAACCAAACTGCCTTGGGTCCTGGAGGCAATATAGCACATTGAGTAAAGGCTCTGAGCTATAGATCTGGAGACCTGGGTTTGAATCCAACAGCCTTCTAAGTGCATACTGTGTGATTCTGAGCAAGTTACTTAACTTCTTTGTGTTCCAGGTTGCATCTGGAAACAAGCTTCAGCTTAGTGTGCTACTCCTGGTTAAACAATGTTCCCTTCCCCCACTTCCCCTGTAGACCATTGACAACCAGGTGCTCCACTATTCTTTCCTTCAGCAGTATTTCCATTACTTTTTCCACTGTTGTGGTCAGGCTGACCAGTACATAGTTCCTGCATCCTCCCTGTTAACACTTTTGTATAGTAGGACCACATCATCCCTTCTCCAGTCCCTGGGCATGTCACCAGTTTACCAAGATAGGGTGAACAGGGTAGTCGGAGGCCCTACTAACACCTCCCTTAGCTCCCTCAGTGTCCAGGGGTGCATCTATCTGGCCCCCATAGCCTTATTGCTGCCAGTTCCATGAGAATCCTTTCTTTTGCAAAGGGATCTGTGTCCTTTTCTATGATCTCTCCATCCTTATTAATGCTGGCCCATTTCCTGCCCCTTCCTTTGTAGAAACTGAACAGAAGTATTTGTTCAGTATTTCTGCTTGTTGGCGGTCATCTTTTACCCTCCATCCATCCACTCTTTTCAGACACTCAATATCTCCCCTTGCCTTCCTTTTCTCCCTGATGCACCTGCATGTAAAAGGTTTTGTCCTTCCTTACCACATTATCCACTGGCTGGCTTGTGTCAAGGGTCCCACATAAGTGTGGTTCTGGTGCCAATGTGCACTTTGCGTGTGAAAACATTTTGGTTTGCCTACTGTGTGCTGTAGTGTAGTGGATTATGATGACAGGTTTTGCTGGATTCTGTACTGACAGCTTCATTTACAGCAGATCCTGGAGTTCTTTGCAGTGAGAGATTGTCCTACAGTGCATGTTAAGAGTTTATATGGGCTTTCAGCTTTGGTTTACTGGCCCCCACTGAACTCCCTGAGCTAAGTTCTGTCGCAGACTGACTTACCCTCTGGAGAAGAGCAGAAGTGGAAAACATCTGATGAGAGATTGTGTTAGCTCAAATGTGCACTGCAGGCTATTGGAACTTCTATTGCCTGTTGCCAGCTGCAGGGAGTTCTGGGACTGGTTGTGTCTACATATATCTGCCTAGAGATGGTCACAGTTGGCCTGCTGTGGTGTGCTGTACTGCAATGGGTGGTAGTTGGAAATTCCAAATCGGTTGGGGGGGCACTTAGGGGAAGGATTAGGAAGTACTTCTTCACTGAGAGGGTGGTGGACAACTGGAATGGGCTGCTGAGGAAAATGGTGTGAGGGTTCACGAGGGCATGGGATAAGCACAGAGGGCAACTGGCATGGGAGGGGGACTACAGAAAAGGCCTAGTGGATATCTAGGCGAACTGGGCAGACTAGGTGGGCTTGCAGTCCCTTTCTGCCATCACATACCTGTGTTCCTGTGTATTCTACAGGCAGATTGGGAAAAGGGAGGGGGGGGATCCACTACACCACCAGGGAAGCATTCATTGTGCCTTGAATATCTGTTCCTTGGTGTCTTTATCCTACCCTGTGTTGGTTGATGTGGGGAGCAACATGACGACCTACCCCCAAAAAAGATCAGTTCTAGGGGCACGGGCAAGGAGTCCTCCTCCTCCCTCCCCCAACCACTACATCCCCTGAGTGACTGAGTCCATTCTAAAAGCCAGGTTGATGGTGTGGTACAGGTCTGGTATCCCCCCCAACCCACTCTTTTATTTTAACCTCTACAGAGCCTTCCCAACTGACCCAGCTGATCAGTATTTTTATTTTTCATACTGACCCATTTTCCCTTTTATATCTACAGGTCTGACAGGACATTGACTGGGAGTAGGAGGACACTGACCATATGTATCAGATAAGTATTGATTTTTTTTGTTTACCCTATATTGTTTGTCATATAACAGTTCATAACGAGCTGCAGAACCTTTGTGAGCCCATTGCTGTTTTTGTTTTACAGGTACGAATGGCTGCTATGGGAGGCACTGGGTTGGAGCTGTACCTTGTGCTTTAGAAAGGAGACTATGGGCTAGGGGAGTATGGGATGGGCATCAAGGTTGGGAACTTCAGGGAACACCATGCAGCTAATTTGCCAAGACTTGTGAGGCTCAAACCCTGTTTTTCATTTTCTTGCTTTGTGTACTTTGCATTCTAATGCCCGCATTAATGTAGTGTTTTTGTTTTGCAACAAGTACTGTCTGTGTGTGTGTGTGTGTGTGTGTGTGTGTGTGTAATAACCCACTGTAGGGTGTGCAGTCACACTCTGATATACGCACACCTTGGTGTGTGTTGTTGCACATGAGGCTGCAGGCCGAGTGCATCAACCACCCAAGCCGTGTGTATATCACTCCACTTCCACAAACCACACAGTGGGTTATCTATCTTATAAAATGGCAAAATTGTTTTGGAGGGGAGTAAAAGAGCAGGTGTGTGGTTGCACTACGATATACGCACAGTCACCTACTGGTGTTTGCCCAATGCGATCGATAATCCCATTATAGATATATATATATATATATATATATATAGATAGAGAGATTCGCACACACAGACACGCACACACACACACACACACACATATACATATACATACACACACTTCACTCGAACAGCCCCTTGATACCGAAAATAATTTTCCACACCGTGCATGTGCTCCCAGTCCGAAGAGGCTCTCTTCTCCTTTTGAAGATAAACCTGGAAATACTGGTGAGGACCTGCATATCAGGGAGGCTCCCATACCATTTTCTGCAAACCAGAACAATTGTTGGTCATTCCTTTACCTAAATGTCCACCCCCTTCCTTGTGACTTTGAGTCAAACATGGGGTAACAGACTTTAGTATCTCCTATAGACATAGCCCCCAAGATCTCCATCTTCTTTGGAATTCACAAACGACTTTCTCACTCAGGAACCCTTAAGTAAAGCTTCCTCTGCTGAGGTTGCAGATACTTGCAGATGAATACTGTTTTGTTTTTGTTGAATTTTATGCAACACCATCTTTAATGCAGCCTAATACACTGAAACAGAACTACAACACTGCTGACAGGAGTGCTACCAAAATCACACTGCACACTGAAGTGCACTACAGGTGTCGATGCAGTGCTAATTAACATAATTCACACACACTGAAAAAGCAATGCAACACTGCTTCAGGCAGTGTTGAAAACTGCTAATTGCAGTACTTTTGCAGTGTGATTACAGTGCTAATTAACATAATTCGCACACACTGAAAAAGCAGTTCAAAACCGCTTAAGGCAGTGTTGCTGACAGAACACTGCTTCAGGCAGTGTTGATGACAAAACACTGCTAATTGCAGTACTTTTGTAGTGTGATTACAGTGCTAATTAACATAATTCGCACACACTGTATCAACACTGCATGTACACCAAAAGAGACCTGAAGATGCACTGATTAAACACTGATGGACTACATTATGGAATGAAGTGTGCAGGAAGTGTACACTGCTACTGTAACACTGAAATGACACCATGTAGTGACTGTTTGAACACTTCACTTCCCTCTGGGTGTGCAAAGTTTTCTGTTTTTCCCCACTTTTCGTTACTGTGAAGATACCTGATAGTAGTGTGCAAATGATAAAAGCTGGAACACAGCTCAGGAAAACGGTGTCTGCTTTCACGGCTATCAACAGTCTAATTTAATAAGAATTTTAAAAAGTACTTTTTTTTAATAAAAAAACATAAGCAGGGTTTTATTTAACTCTAAAAATTGATTAGCGTTTTGCTCATAAAAGTGCTAAAACATTGTGAAAATGCATAGCACTTGCCTCACTGTGTTTAACAAACATAACACTTCCAGAAAATCTATATAAATACTTTCTGTACAGTTAGTATTGTCCCAAGAAAAAAACTGCTAATCAATTATTTAAAACCCTGATAAGGAATCAAATATACACAATATACTGATGCTCAAATAAGTTTTACAGCTAACTTCCAACAACATTTCTCTTTACTCACTTCAGATACATTTCGAGCTATGGACAGTAACATGTCATAATAATGACTCAAAATGAGTGACTAGAAATACAGCAACTCATTTTGGGTGCTATTATTGTGAGCTAACCTGCAGAATAGCGAGGGTATGGGATAGTGACCAGGGGGAAGGGTAAATAGAAGGGAGGAATAATGAGGGAAACTGGAAGTACAAGTAAGGGGTTTTCAGGCACTAGTGTACAGTACCTGCTGCTGCTGGGCTAGCCATGTGGCATGGTTGTGTGGATGACAAGCTCTAACACAGTAGGTACTGTGTATGGGACCGGGAGCGTGTGCTGTGGCATTTAAATTTTGCTGAGATCTGGATTTTTGCCCCCTCCTTGATATGCACCGGCCCCGGAGAACACTATGTTTAAATCTGGATTTTGGGTCACCCTGAAGTGTATATTGCCAATTTGCTTTTCAGTGATATACACTCACCATAATAGCAATCACTGTTTTGCAGTCACTATTATGACATGGAACACTATGGACTAGTGGCTGCAGCTGTATTCATAGACCTAACCAAGGCCTTTGACCTTGCACATCATGCACCCTTGTTGCACAGACTTAGACATATTGGTCTGCACAATCACATATGAAGCTGGTTCTGGCAATATTTATTGGATGGAACATAACTAGTGAAATGGAGGGGAAGTGTGCCCAACCTAAAGCCAATAACTACAGTGGTACCCCAGGCCTCCATTCTGGGCCCATTGTTATCTTCAATGTTTACAGATGATATGCCTTGTGAATTGAGGGTGAGATGCTGCAGTTGTATGTGGACAATGCTGTACTGCATAGAAGTTCAGCAGATGCTATCTGGATAAATCTGCACCTCAGTTCTGAGTTCAGGGAATTAGAGAGATGGCTATTTGACAATAAACTTGTCCTAAATATCAGGAAAACAAAAGCCATGCTCTTCGGTTCCCAGCACCTGGGTAAACTTAGCACCTCCAAAACTAAACTAGAGTCTCACCTAACAACTCTATGCAGATGTGACTGCTCCACATAGTTCCTGCCTTGCCCAACTATCTACTGTCTTCCCCGCTTCAGCCCCCTACTATGTCTCCCCTTACCACCACCCCCAATCTAACTCTAAGTCCTCATACTTCTCCTTTTGTAACTTTGAGTTTAACGAAGTCTGCCATTTATTGGACTGCATACCTGTATTTTTGCATGACTTACTCATTCTGTACATTGATGTATTTCTCCATGTTATCAAATTGAAACACTGATGTTATTAGCTGTCCCACTGACTTCCTCACAATGTTAGTTATTCTAGTTGTTTACACTTTGCACTACTTTTATGGTTTGTTTTGTTCCTCACTCGTAGAATTTGGCTAATTTGTCCTGTGTTTTGTGTGGCTGTTGCTCATTCTGTACATTTCTGTTTCCCCATGTTATCAAATTGTAACACCACTGTAACTTGCTGTCTCACTGAGTTCCTCACAATGTTATTTATCCTAGTTGTTTACATTTGTACTACTTCTATATTTTGCATTGCTATTCACTCGATGTGGAACTTTTGTAAAAGAACCCCTGGTTCAAAGGTACTTGTAACCCTAGTAATGAATGAATGAATAAATAAATAAATAAATAAATGGAGACATAATCTTCTCCAGTTGTCCTCAAGGGAGGGTCCTCAGCTGGAGGTAACTGACTCTGGCAGATATCTTTGGGTGCATCCACAAGTACCTGTGTCAGAAGATTGGACTTCTGTACAGACCTAGTGGTTACTTCAGCAGCAAAACTCTTGTGGCTGTTGCCTCCTGCAGACCACTTCCTATTTTAATTTATGCTGCTCCTCTCCTGCAGTCCCTCTGTGGTGCTGAGCTATGCAGACTAAATGTGCCATATCACAAATTAGCACATTTTCTTGGAAGGTGCAGAGCCCAGAGACCATCATTGTAATGTACTATAAACTCTAAACTGGCTCTATCTTGGAGGCAAGATTGGCCTATCCAGTCCTCAGCCTAGCCTATGAACTAATAAAAAAAAGATTCCCAAATTAATCCTCAGAAACCCCTGATGACTTGAAGTCCCTCTCCCCACCAGATCACCTGCCCGACTTCAAAACAAAATTCTTCTTTTAAGTAACAATCTATCCCCCATCCCCTGCCCAACAGTGCCCACAGCCTGGCAAAATGTCCTGATTCCCTGGTGGCTAGTGCTCCCTCTTCTCCACTTGTTCACCTTCCCCCCAAATTGTACAGTAACAACCCTCATCTCCACCCATACCTTAAAAAAAATGCCTGGTGGTCTGGAAGGTGGTTTCATAACCCCCTCCCATTTTCTGATCCCTGATCCTCAGTCATATTATTTCCCTGGTGATCTAGTGCCCCACCCCAGCAGGTGTCCCGCCAACCCACTCCCACCCCCATTGTAAACAACAGCAGGTGGACCAGCACAGCCCTCCTCTCTCTTCTATGGCCTGCCCGCCCACTGAGCTGTCAATGAATGAGCGCATTCCTGTACTTGAATTTGCTTATTCATTAACAGCTCAGTTGGTGGGCCAGCCACGGCAGAGAGAAGATGGCTGTGATGATCTGGCTTCTGGGTTTATGATGTGGGTGGGAGTGGGATGGTGGTGAAGCTGCTGGGGGGGGGCAATAGACCACCAGGGAAAAAATATGAAACTGGGGATGGGGGATGGGGAGGGGGGTTGAAAAACCACTAGACCACAAGGCAATTTGTTATTTAAAAGTACAGATGGAGATGGGGGGTTACAATAAACTTTTGGGGGTGAGCAAGGGGAGTGACCACTAGACACAAGGGGATCAGGGCAGTTCATTGGGCTGTGGGCACTGTTGGGCAGAGGATGAGGAGAGGCATCACTACTTAAAAGCAGAATTTTTAAGTCGGGCATGTAATTCAGTGTGGGGAGGGACTGCTAACAAACAGGGATATTTAATCGTGTACCTATGAGTTGGGTGGGTTGAGGGTCCACTAGTGACAAGGGCTTATTTTATTTGACACTGGGTGAGATTTCACCCATAACATTCATGTAACTTTTCCGATTCATCACAGGTGGAAGTTTGGAAACTTTCACAAAAGTTCCCTGATTTCCACAGAAATTCCATGGGGGCAAAATAATGAATTTTTGCCCATCCCTATTTGCTTCCTGTCAGTCACCATAATTGTAATTGTTGATCCAGTCTGCACCTCCAAATACCTGTCAGAAAATCTCTACATGGCAACAAGTGACTTAGGTTTGTGAGTTCTGGACTGGCCAGCCACTCAAACACATACGCTGTAACCCTGATCCTTTACCTCTTCTCATGTTGTGCAACGTAAGGTACAGTGTAATTAACCCTGAACTTGTTCTTGTATTATGATTGATGCAATAATGCTGCTCACACTTCTTCAATATGGTGATTAATGGATAAATAGCATTTGAATTGATGAAGTAATGCATTTGTTTAATATGCTTCAGATATTTTTACATTTGTCTGTTCTTAAATATGTGATTTTTACTTGAAGGTATTTGTTCATAGGTTCATAGAGGTGATATGAATCAGTAGGTAAATAACCTAGTTATGATTTACCACGTATCCGTGGTACCTTCTGATGATTCTTCTCCCATGTGGTCATAAAATATTTTTTAAGCATATCCATAGATCCACTACTAACTACACATTCTGGCAAGAAGTTCCATATTGTACCACCTGTTGGCTAAACCATTTTCTTCTCCCGTGTTATCATTTTCTCCACATAACCTCATACCATTAGATCCAACAGTTTTATTACTTATGGTCTTAGCTAATCCAATTTTTTTCCCAGAGTAGATCATTTTGAAATTCACAGTATATTAAGCATAGGTCTTCTCTGATTCTTTTGTACTCCAGGGAGTACAATTGTAGCTTCCTCAGTCTCACATCATATGTCCTATGTTTTAAGTTCTTTATGTTTTAGTCATCCTTTTCTGTAGTCTCAATTAGCATACTACTTCCCACAGTTTGTGGAGCACAAAAGGGTGCACGGTATTCCAAATAGTGGTATGTAATAGGGGGGTAATAAATGCTATTGATAGAAGTCCTTAACATATGTGTATTTGGAGGGGCAGCTGCAGAAGGTGGGGTTCTAGCTGCACACTCAATCAGACTTGATAGACCATGTGGCCTTTTTCTGCTGGCAAATAGTAAGTAAGTATAGATACAGTATGTGCAACATACAAATGGAGAACTTCAGCACTCCAGTTCACAATGAAGCCACAGAACACAAACTGCTGCCAAACAAAAACCTTTTATTCAAAGCACATATCCAAAATGCAAGAAGGCAAACAGTTACCCCGTGTTTCGGCCATACTCTCTGGCCTTCATCAGGACCATGTCCCTTCCAGCCCACTGTGACCTGGAGTGCTGAATTTCTCCGTTTGTATGTTTCACTTGGGGGATGGTAGCCCTTTCTTCAGCGCTCTCGGAAGATCCTGTGTTGTACTGCTGTTTGCGTTTCCTGACATTACTTGCTGTTAACAAGTGTTGCTGGGGCATCAATCAAGGAAATTCTGGAAAGGTCACTTCAGTTCACAGACAACAGAAACACAGACCCACATGTTGCATTCTGAATTCTGTACACTGTTTACAGTATGTTGCCATGACTACATCAGTCCAGAAACTTGCACTATCCCATTTTCACTTCATTGTGAGCTGGAGTGCTGAATTTCTCTTTTTGCATGTTTCCCTTGAGGGTTAGCAGCCCTTTGTTCAGCACCATCAGAAGATCTTGTCTCACACAGCCTTTTGTGTTTCCTGACATTTGTATATGTGCAAAGTTTCACTATGGTAACAGTAAATTTATTTATTTATTATCTATTAGCATTTGATGACTGGGTAAGTACATTAGGCAAGAGACCTGCCCATTTTCAGGCATGACCTGGGACAATACAAAATGCAGTCATGTCTTACAGATATGAGTAAACAAGCGCAGACAATAACATTAGCATAAACAGTCAGTTATCCATGCAGGGATATTAGATTAAGTATATATACAGTACAAAAACATCCACACAGGGATGAGAGGTTCCAATGTAGGCACGCTCAGAGAAGAACATGGAGTAATAGAGAGGGCAATTGTAAAGTAGAGAAAAGCAAGAGGAGAAGTGAAAACATGTTTAGCTATAGTCACAGGTATCAAGTACAATAAGGTGACAAAAAAGTGCAGTTTTAAAGGAGGCATGAGATCGGGAACATTTTAGGTGGGGGAGTAGGGAATTCCAATATTTAGGAGCAAAATATGCGAAAGCTTGTTCATCCATTTGGTAGAGCAGAATAGTAAAGAGAGTAGCTGATCATCAGAGGATCTCAGTGTGTGGGAGTACTGCATAGGTGTAAGAATAGCCCTTAGAGAGTCTGGTCATGGGTATCTGGCCAAGGAGTGAATGAAGCATCCCAGAGAGTATGAGCGACGAGAACTGGGGGACAGCCAGCGTAAGGCAGGGTAGAGCAAGCAGTGGTGAGTAAGGCAAGGGGCTGCAAATGTTGTTGTAGGAGGTGTCCCATTTTCATAGAATACTTACATAGGCATGAGACAGGATTGGGAGAGTATAAAGTAACCTGGGGAGCAGGACCCCCTAGCTACAGAGATACTGGTGGCAGGGGTTAAGGAGTGATGCACACGATAGGCAGCACTGATCTTGATGTTAACAGCTTTGCATATCTCATAAATATGGGAGCAGAAGTCAAGCACAGGATCTAGAGTCACCCCCAGGTATTTAAAGATGTTGGTAGTAGAGACTGCAGACCCATCATGGCCAAGTATTCGAAGCTTGGGTAAGGCGGCTTGTACTTTCCTAGAGGACCCAAAGAGCATTGCCTTGGTCTTCGGTAAATTGAGTATAAGGGAGTTAGAGTCAAACCATGATTGGAGATGAATGAACACCGAAGAAAGATGAGCATTAAAGTCATCGATGGACGTATAAACTGCATAAAGTGCCAGACCATCTGCATACATAATAGAGTGACAGTGCGGGCTGGAAGAAGGGATATAATTTAAAAAGATAGTGAAGAGTAAGGGTCCCAGAATGGAGCCTTGGGGGCACTGTACGTGATAGGTACAGGGGAAGAGAGTACCTTGCCAAAGGAAAAAAGATTGCACTCTGCCACTCAGGTAGCTGTGGAACCATGACAGGGTGGATCCTGTGGCCCCAAGGGTGTGCATTCTATGCAAGAGCAGGGGATGATTCACAAAATTAAAGGCTTTGGTGAGGTCAATAAACACAGCACCCATCAGCAAGCCTTTGTCCATGCTGGATTTGACCTTAGTAGTAAACTGAGCAAGGGCAGTGGTGCTACTATGTCCAGCCCTAAAATCATGCTGTATGGGGGCCTGAAGATTAAATTCCAGTAAGTGGGCCAAAATCTGGCCATGGACAAGTTTCTTGAGAATCTTGCTGAGTGTAGGCAGGACAGAGATGGGCTGATAGTTAGACAGGAGTTTGGAATCCCCTTTCTTAAGTACCAGGATTGTCCCAGCGGATATCCATGCCTCTCGCACCAAGGAGGTGCTAATTGATAGGTTAAACAGCTGGGTTAAGTGGTGTAGCCAGGAGAGGGGCAGCAAGTCTCAGGATCCTGGGATGTAACCCATCCAGTATGGGACTGCCATGGGTGGGAAAAGACCTTAGTAGCTGTACGATCTCTTTAGGAACTTTAGCTTTAGGAACTATCACTTCCGCAAATGGGCAAAGGATGTGCACCTGTCATAGCAGAAGCAGAATTCCAAGAAAGGAACAGCAGCGAGTGAAGAGGTGACTGCTATCTCAGGGGAAGGGAAGTAACTGCAAATCTAGGAGCTTTCATTGTTACTTCTTTGCATCGTTATGGCATTGAGGAAAGGAGGAGAATCAGTTTGAAGAAGGTTGTGCAATAGCTACTAAAAGTCTCTTTTTGAGGGTGGGTAGGAAGGATAGGAATATTAAAAGCAGTTGCTCAATCTATCTAAACGTGTACAACAAAGGGGGTAAGGGAAATAAAGAAAAGAATGTTTTGCACTGATAGAGGGAGGGGAGACTTGGGGGAGTGTTTGGTATCCTGCATCTGGAAGGGTGGGGGGTCACTGGTGGGCAACGACAGCAATGGGTAGGGTGGTAGGCTGCAACAACTGCGGTGCACCAATCTTTCTAAAAACTGCCTGGAGTGTGGGAGGATGTTTAGTGTGCAACCACATAGGAAAACTTAGAAAGGAGATTGAGGGTCTGCAGGAGGAACTAAAACAGGCAAGGTGGATTGGGGGTGGGTTTAGCCCAATACTGGAGGGAGGAAGAAGGGGAGATGAGGGAGGGTGATGTAAGCCAACAGTGGTGAGGAGAGGGTCAGAAGTAAGGAAGCAGAGACAAAGGGACCCAGGCCAGGAAGAACAATTGCTGGGGAAACCAGGTCAGGAGACAAAAGACAAATAGAGGAAGGCAATAGGGACTTGTGAGGGGAGGTGAAGAAGTGCCAAAAGTCATGGCGTGGAAGGTAGAGAACAGGTTACTATGAAGAGAGGGAGCGGGCATTTGTGAAGGGTCTTCAGAAAATAGTTTTGCACTGCTAGAGAGGAAGAAGGTGGAGGAGGGAAATGAGGAAATTAGAAGAGTAATTGATAAATGCCTGGACCAAACCGGATTGGGGGGAAGTTCTGCTGGGAGAATTGAAACAGGGTCAAAAGGGGGAAATAATGTGCAGGAGGAAGAAGAGGATCCGGAAATGAGAGAAGGAGATGAATGGAAGCAAGCAGGGAGTAAGAGGGGTGGAATCTTAGTTCTGGGGGCTCAATACTAAGAGGAGTCAGGTGGGGTAGCAAGGGGGAGAGGCATAGTCGCATTTGGGTGGAGGCCATGCCAGGAATGACAGCGGAAAGGGTGGGACAATCTGTTCTGAAATATGCTAGAAGGGGTAGGGACAAGCCTCATTTAATTATGCATCTTGGGATGAATGACCTGATTGACAAGACAGTAGATATAGTACAGAGGAGGTTTGAGGAACAAGGGCAATTACGTGAAGGGGCAGGAAGATCAGTAACTTTTTCAGAGATACTTCCAGTGCCCAAGGCAAACACAACAAGAAAGCTGAGAATAGAGGAATTTAACGGATGGCTAAGAACCTGGTGTTGTGTTAAAGGGTATGGGCTGTTGGGGGGAGTGGGGAGTGACCTGGGAGGACAGTAGTCTCTATGCCAAGGACAGACTACACTTGAGTGAAGAGGGAAAGAAAGTGTTGAAGCAGAGGATGGAGGAGTACATAGAGGAAGCTGGGAATTTAAACCAGGAGTGGAGGTGGCAGCTGGGCAAGAGACATGCAGAGACCACAGGTTGGGAAACCATATGAGATTACCCCCCCATAACAGTGACAAAGGACAAATGTCAAGTACTATTGGCGATGCTAGTAAAGGAGGGCAGGATGGAGGGGGGAAGGTGGAAGGTGGTTACCCTTAATGCTAGGAGTCTTGGGAGGAAAACTGCAGAGTTACAGGTGCTCATGGCAGAGGGAGAGGTGGACATTGCAGCCATCACAGAAACATGGGCCACCCAATACAATGACTGAGACCTGTCTGTACCAGGGTAGAGGTTATTTCATAGGGACAGAGTGATTGGGAAAGGCGGGGGTGTGGTACTATATGTGAAGGAAGGACTGAAGTGTGTAAGGGAGGAAGGGGAGGAGGGTACTACGGAGCCACTTTGGATGCTAATCCAGGATTCCAAGAATAGGATTCTTAGAATGTGAGAGGTGTACAGGCCGCCATCTCAGATGGAGGAATTAGACAGGGAACTAGCAGGACAGATCAGGAAGACCTGTGAGAAGGGTAACGTGGTGTTTGTGGGGGATTTCAACATGCCAGGAGTGGACTGGAGTACCCCCAACAACCAGGAACAGAAGGGAGCAGGTACTGCTGGATGCCTTCCAGGATAGCTTCCTGCTGCAAATGGTCAGTGAACCAACCAGGTTAGGGAATACCCTTGACCTTGTTCTGGTAAAAGGGGACTTTGTGAGAGAGCTTACTGCGGAGGAACTGCTGTCAGGGAGTGACCACCACTCAGTATGGTTCACAATGGATATGGGCAAGGAAGGAGTGGAATCTGGTACAAGAGTGCTGGACTGCAGGAGGGCTGAATTTGGGAGGATGGGGGAAGTAGCAAAAGAGTACCTGGCCAAAATTCAATCTAGTATGGACACTAACCAGATGTGGGAGCTCATAAACCTGGGGATAGTGGAGGCAACCAAAACCTGCTGCAAGGCCCAGAAAAAGAAGGCTAGGGCTAAGAAACTGAGCTGGTTGAGCAAGGAGGTAATGGAAAAGGTAAGGAGGAAAAGAGCTTCCTTTAGGAAGTACAAGAAAACAGGGAGGGGGAGGACAGGGAGGAGTACTTGATGTAATCAAAGGAGGTGACAAGGGCAGTAAGGGGAGCCAAGGCATCTACAGAACTTAGGCCGGCACAAGGCATTAAGAAGGGGGAGAAGGACTTCTTTAGGTACATCAGGGAGGAAAGGAGCTGTAAGGACCACATAGTAAGGATTAGGAAGGAGGGGAGTTGGGTGGAAGCAGGGTGCAATAAGGCAGAAGTACTAAATGAGTACTTCTGCTCAGTATTTACTAAAGAGAAGGGGGAGTGACACCCAAGGGGGGAGAAATGGCAGAAATAGGGGGAGATGGGTGACAGATGGGGAAATCATGAAGGGCAGAGTTCGGGAGGGTTTGAAGGCACTGAGGGTGGACAAGGTACCAGGCCCAGATGGTATCCACCCCAGGGTACTGAAGGAGCTGGCAGAGGTCCTTGCAGGGACTTTGGCAGACCTATTTAATGCCTCACTACATTCGGTGTGTGTACCTCAGGACTGGAGGATGACTCATGTGGTGCCCCTCCACAAGAGTGGCCCCAAGGATGAACCGGGAAACTATGGACCAGTGAGCCTCACATCCATTGTGGGTACGCTAATGGAGACTATCCTGAAGGAGAGGCTGGTGGCCCTCCTAGAAGCCAAAGGACTACAGGACAGCAGACAGCATGGCTTCATATGGGGCAGATCTTGCCAAACCAACCTGGTGGAGTTCTATGATTGCGTAACTAGGCAACTGGACAGGGGCCATGCAGTGGATGTCCTGTATCTGGACTTCAGTAAGGTATTCAACTTGGTGCCCCATGGAAGGTTGGGAAGTAAGTTAGTAGGCACATGGACGGGTGCAAAGCTGGTGAGATGGGTAGGGAACTAGCTTCAGAGAAGACAACAGAGGGTGGTGGTGGGTGAGGATCTCTCACTCCCAAGGATAGTGGTGAGTGGTGTTCCACAGGGCTCGGTGTTGGGACCAGTGTTGTTTGGGATATTCATTGCAGACATATCATTGGATATCAAGAGCAAGATCAGTCTGTTTGCTGATGATACCAAGGTAGAAGTGGTGGTGAATGACCTAGAGGGATGGCAGGGGTTGCTGGATGATCTGGCAAAGCTTGAAACCTGGTCAGACACC
Source organism: Neoceratodus forsteri (assembly GCA_016271365.2). Classification (NCBI taxonomy): domain Eukaryota; kingdom Metazoa; phylum Chordata; order Ceratodontiformes; family Ceratodontidae; genus Neoceratodus; species Neoceratodus forsteri. Next base: position 5,389,750 of record CM028130.1, read on the forward strand.
TGGCAACTGGGGTTTAATGCCAAAAAGTACAAGGTGCTGCATTTTCAGTTAAAGAACCCAAGGAGGAGTTACAAACTGGGGGGAGTGCAGCTAGCCCAGACAGAGCAAGAGAAGGATCTAAAGGTGCTCATTACAGGGTCAATGAACAACTCAGCACAATGTAGGAAGGCAGCTGCAAAGTCCAACAAAAATGCTGGGTTTTATTGCAAAGGGTATATCTTTTCGAGGATAGAGGAGGTGATTCTGCCACTGTATAGGTCATTAGTTAGACCACACCTGGAGTACTGCATGCAGTACTTGTGCCCATATCTGAAGAGGAACATTAAGTTACTGGAGGGGGTGCAGCACAGGGTGACAAGGAAGATAAAGGGGCTAGGGGACTTATCATATGAGAGGAGGCTGAGGGAGTTGAACATGTACTTGCTGGAGGAGAGAAGGGACGAGGGACATGATTGAAACCTTTAAGTACATGAAAGGAATAAACAAGACAGGTACAGAGGGGCTGTTCAAAGTAAGGGAGGGGAGGAACACTCAGGGCCATGATATAAGACTGGAGGGAGGAAGGTTCAGGAGGGAGATAAGGAGACACATTTTTACAAAGAGGGTGGTGGCTGGGTGCAATGCATTACCTGCAGAAGTGGTATCCAGTAGAAAAGTGGACTGCTTCAAAAGAGGATGGGACAGGACAAGGGGGAGGGTCAATGAAGGAGAAGGGTGGAAGGGAGGGGCAGCTGTAGAATAAGCGGTGCTAGCTGCACATTCAAGCAGACTTGATAGACCTCAAGGCCTTTATCTGCTGGCAAATTTCACATGATCGTATGTGTGACAGGGGGTGAGCTTCAAATCTGCAGATCCTCAGGGAGAGCAGTTGGTTGGGAGCTGCTAATGTTGAGAGTAGTGAGAGGAGAAGTGTTAGGGACCAAGGTGAAGAGGGAGATGAAGGCTGTGGCTATGGTGTGTGTATAGTTGCAGTGGGTGTAATCAATGAGCATATCATTGGGCTCCGTGACTTTGTATTTTCCAGGATCTCATTGAGTTGAGTCCTGAATTTTTTGTCATGAGGCTGAGGATTTGAGAAAATCACAATAGTAGATGCTCTTGGCAGCCCGAACCTCCTTCTTACAGGTATTGCACAGGGAATGATACCCATCATAGTTGCACTGTTGGGAAGAAAGTTTCCATTTAGACCAGAGTTTGTCCCAATTCTTGAGTAATTTTAGGAGAGGTCTCTTCAGTCACTTGCTTACCTTCCCTCTAACGTGACGTATAGAGATCGGGATGTGCCTATTCTGCAGTGTAAGGAGAGTCATATTGAAATCATGTCTATGGTGAGACTAGTTCACATGCTGAAGATCAGAGAGGAACTTCCCTTCGTCTAATTTAGAGAAGTCCACAAACATGGCTAGAACAGAGGGTGGGCACCCCTCATGCAGAAGCTCAGGCAGTGATCACTGATGGAGTCCAGTAAGACTCCTGCCAAGTAGTTAACAGTCCTTCTGATTGGTGAAAATCCAGTCAATGAGAGTACGGCTTGAGCCATTGTGGGAGAACCTAGTTGGAAGTGGTTGGCCTTGCTGACAGTAGAGGTAAGGAGAGAGGAGTGTGGACCAAGCCAGTCAAGATTAAAGTGACCCAAGCAGATCACAATCTAGACACCCACAGAGAAACAGACAGAAAAGAATAAAAAGAAAGAGTCAGAAACCAAGGAGTCAAGTGGTTTAGATACTACTGCTAACACTGCGGAAACCCCGAGAACAGCAACCAGTGTGTCATTCTTTCAGAAGCCCTGAATGAGCAATTAAACTATCAATCAAAATATGGAAGAAGAAAGCAAGAAGGCACAAAAGGGAGGGCAAATAAATTCCTGTAAAATCCAAGATGATGATTGGCAGATGTTAAATTTAATCAACCATGTTTTGACTGAATTACAGAGGGTGGTTTTGGTGAAGAGTTTATCATTCGTACCTTGCATAAAACCTGATGATTTTAAGTTACACATAGAGCTGGACACAAATTGGTACCAGGTCAATACCATCTATGTAAGGCAGTTCAGATTAACTGCACAGTATAGACAGCACCAGGGATTACAGTGACAGAGGTTGAACAGCAGTAGGGGAATACTGCTACCCCGTCACTGTATGCTGAATCTAACAGTGGACAAGTTGCCATGTGCTGGGTGCCTGGTTGAGCCACTCCCATGGAGAAGTGATTAGGGCATCAGCACATGGTGCAGCTGGAAGACCTGGGACCATGGTTTGTTTCCCCCCAGGTCCCCTGTGCTTCAAATATTTCTGGTGATTAAAAATAAAAACTTCCCCCCTCCCAAGTTTCTTCCCCATCCCTGAGGTCTCCGCCCACCCTGGCACTAGTTATTTAAGTTGCAGAGAGTGTGTGGGTGAAGACCCCACATGAGTGGGGTGCAGAAAAACAGCCCCCTGCAAAAAACATAAGCATCTATTATTTTTACTGGGTGCGCTGTTCCAAACAGGTCAGTGTTTTGCCCTACTCTGTTTTTCTTCAGCACGGTTTGGCTGCAGTATATTTAGTCATGTTGCTTTGGCCTATGGCAGAATGACCCCATGCCACACAAATCAACACTCTTTTCTCAGTGCAGTTAGTCACTCCACAGCAAATCATGAAGGAAATGTGGAAGGAAAATGTGTGCCCTCTACTGGGATTTAAACCCAGGCACCTGGCATTCCGTTCCATGCTCTAACAACCTGAGCAATAGAGGAACTCAGGAGTTTAGCAGACTGAGTCATCCCTTTCAGACACATACAATCCCTGTGGCGGGCATACATTTTCCTTTCACATTTCCTACATAGATCTGGAAAAACAGTTTAGGAGAAATCAGCTTAAATACTATTTTTCAAGGAATCCTACATGATGTAATACAATGGGTTTTATACCAGCTGATGTGGATAATATGGATAATCTGGCTAACCCTCTGTGGGATGGAGATCCAATGTTTCTGGACTTTAACAATGAAATGAAACCACTAAATGTCGGGGCAGTTGGGGTTCAATGGACTGGCAACACTCATCTCTGCTTGAATCGCTGTATTGTGAAGGGGACCATTCTCTATCAGGTAATATCAATGCCAATTTATATGACTTCAACAAAACAGATTTTAGTAGAATGAGTAAAAGGTTGTTTATTCTTAAATCACACTTTTGTCCCACTGCCAGTTATCCAGTGATCAATACTTACAAGAAAACAGTTCTTAATGAGATGAAAAAAAACTCTGAATTGAGGCTAATAGGAAACCACATTATAATATGTCCAACAAGGAACTCCATGACTTAAGGAATTATAGAGTTTGGATGATATTATTTTTAAACCAGCTGACAACGGTGGGATTACTGTAACAATGAAGAGGGAATTTTAACCAAGTATTGTAGTAGAATTGTTAGCAGAGACCAATAGATATCTAAAATTAAGAACCAATCCTCTACCTTGTATTAAACTGGATCTGGTTCAGATTGTGGATAAAGCTAGAGAGAATGGGGTAATTGTGGATGGATAATTTGAATTTTTAATACCACATTTTATGATTACCTTACAATGTATATCCTGCCCAAAATACATAAAGACTTAACAAATCCACTGGGCAGACCAATCGGTTCAAAGGTTGGGTCATGTACCAATACTCTATATGTATTTATTGATTTTTTTTCTAAAGAGAAGTGTATCCTGACTTAACTCCTATCTGACAGACACAATGCATATGTTAGAAAAGTCTAAGGATTTTGGATGGTCTCCCGAGTACAGATGCTCACAACTGGTGTGGAGGCACTCTATATGTCCATTAGGCACAGTGATGGTCTCACAGCATGCAGGTATTCTTTCTATAAAGATCCATTGAAAGGGTCTTATGTCGGTAACTTGAATAATGGAAGGCTTGGAATCTGTTTTAACACATACTGTAATTACTCTTAGTTGGACTCTGGTTACTATTTGCAGAATTGTTGTACAGCTATGGGAGCTGCTATGGCTCCTTTGTACACCAATCTATTTTTGGGATTCTTGGAGGATAATTGTATATTTAACATCAATTCCAATCCATTTCACAGGAACATAACAAAATGGTGCAGGTTTATTGATGCCTACTTTGTGCATGGTCAGGGACAGATCAGGAGATTTAAGAATGCATGCTCTGGCCTAATAATACAGGGTTTTAAATAATTGATTAGCAGTTTTTTCTTGGGACTATACTAACTGTACAGAAAGTATTTATATAGATTTTCTAGAAGTGCTGTGTCTAGGATTCAATGCAAGGAAGTGCAAAATAATGCACCTGAGAAACAAGAACCCAGGGGAAGAATACACAATGGGTGGGGAGGTAGTAACAACAACAAAAAAGGAAAGGGACCTGGGGGTAATCATATCAGATGACCTTAAGGTTAGCAAGTAATGTGAGAAGGCAGTAGGGAGGGCCGGGGGTATACTGGGAGGTAGAGGGAGAGGCATCAGCAGCAGAAAACAGGAAGTTGTTATCCTCTGTACAGACACTTGGTGAGACCCCATCTGAGTACTAAGTCCAGTTCTGGAGACCCCATCTCCACAAGGACATAGACAGGATAGAGGCAGTCCAGAGGAGGGCAACTAAAATGGTGCAGGGTCTGCAAGAGAAGCCGTATAAGGAGAGACTAAAGGAGCTTAATATGTATACCCTTGAGGAAAGAAGGGAGAGGGGGGACATGATAGAAACTTTTAAGTACCTCAGTGGAATCAACAAAGTCCAAGAGGGTAGCATCTTTCAGAAAAAGAGACGTGCAAGAACAAGGGGACACTATTTAAAGATAGAAGGGGGCAGTTTAGGGGCAATGTGAGGAAGTATTATTTCACATAGAGGGTAGTGGATACATGGAACAGCCTTCCTGAGGAGGTTGTGGGGTCTAAAACTGTGGGAGAATTCAAGAATGCATGGGACAGACATAAAGCAATTTTTGTGGGGGGTTGGAAGAAATAGGCTGTTGGTTAACTAGGATCTGTGGCCTATCCTGTAGGTAGGGAAATGGGCAGACTAGATGGGCCAAGCGGTCCTTATCTTCCATCAAAGTCTATGTTTCTATGTTTATGAAACACAGTGAGGCAAGAGCAATGTATTTTTACAAAGATTTAGCACTTTTATAAGCAAAACGCTAATCAATTTTTAGAGTTAAATAAATCCCTGTAATAATGACCAGAACCTCAAATACACCCATAAGACAGATCCCAGATGGATTGATTTTTTAGATATAACTTATAAGTAACACAGACATTAGTGTTTTTTTTTCAAAGGCTACAGGAAACCTACAGCAATTAATAGTCTGTTACTTGCTAGCAGCTCCCATTCAAAGTCTATAAAGAACTCAATCCCATATGACCAATTTTTAAGGCTGAGACAGAACTGCTCAGAGGATGAAACCTTTCAGTCACAAGCAAAGAACTCAGAGACAGATTTCTGAAATGGGGTTATAGCTCTGGAGTCCCAAATCTGGCCTTTAATAAAGCTCAAATAGGGACTGTAGGGATTTACTTACATCAAAGCCAAAAACTGACAGGACACAGAACACAATCAGCTTTGTCACAGAATATAATCACTAGACAAGTAAAATAGGAAATATTGTCACTAGCTGCTTGCCAGTCTTATTAATTGACTCTACACTAGCACCACATGTGAGGAGAAAACCTAGAATCTCATTTAGCAGAGATTCTAATCTAAAATACAATCTGACATGTAGCCAGTCCTCTCGGACAGTTCCAAGACCCAGTACATGGCTTCCTATGAAGCCTCCAGGCATACTGCAATGTATGTAACCACTGCCAACAAGGGGGAGTGTTCCAAATTCAGATTTGCAAAGAAATTTCCATATTTGCCAGTTCATCTTTTGCTCGCTCCCCAACCTTTATAGTTTATGCCATATAATATGGTTGTGGAAAACTTTGTGTGGGGAGGAAATTTAGACAGTTGAAGCAACAAATCCAAGGACACATTAGGGACATCAAGAGCATTAATTTGGAAAACCTAGAAGCAGAACATTTTTATTTCATCACAATAGTGATCAAAGTGGGCTTAAATTCCTGGTCTTAGAACTGGTCAGGGTAGTTAAGGGGGAGTTGACCATTTACAATGAGAAAGTTACTGGATATTCTCCTTACAAGCCTTACAGCAAGAGGGCTTGAATTCAAGCTGGGATTTGAATCCTTGTCTGTAATTTGTATCTACAATGCAATGCCCATACTAAATCCACCCCCCTCGCCTTGGTGGTTTTAAGGGGAGGTGTATGTCTCAACAGCTTATTTTACTGTGATAGTCCCTTGATGCATTGAACTCCAGCTAGAATATAAAATCTCAGCTGGAATTTTATATTAACGGTTTGCGCCTTTTAATCTACATTCCCTTTCACCCCCTATTACTGCCTACAATTTCTGGGATCAATCTAGAATTAAGATTCTATGTTTTTGTTTCCAGTTCTTATGTCAGTTGCTTATAACTGCAGTCCTTCTATTCTTTTCACAGCCAGAATTATTTGGAGAGCACTGGTACTTCCTGCTTTAGGCCAGAAATCTGGGTTTTCAGTTGTGAGGTGTGCACCTTTGGATAGCTCTCAACTCTGGTTTCCTTTCTGCTTTCTTTAAACTGCTTTGCTGCATTTTACAAACATATGAACATATGAAACTGCCAGCAGAAAAAGGTCATTTGGTCTATTGAGTCTGCTCAATTTTGCAGCTAGCACCACTACTCTGCAGCTACACCTTCCACCCTATCCCCCTCCCATGACCCTCCCTTTTTCCCTATCCCAGCCCCTCTTCAAGCATCACACTGTTTTACAGGCCACTTCCTCTGCTGGTAGTGCATTCCACTCTGCTACCATCCTTTTCACAAAGAAATGCCTTCTCATTTCCCTCCTAAACCTTCTGCCCTCCAATCTCATGTCTTGCCCCGAGTGTCTCTCCCAACCCTCTCCTTGAACAGTCTCTCTGTGCCTGTCCTGTTTATTCCTCTCATGTACTTAAAGGTCTCAATCATCTCCTCCTGTCCCTCCTTTCCTCCAGAGAGTACATGTTCGACTGCCTCAGTCTAATCTCATATGGTAACTCAGCCAGACCCTAGATCATCTTTGCTTCTCTGTGTTGCACCTCTTCCAGCAATCTAATCTCCCTCTTTAGGTAAAGGCACCAAAACTGAATGCAATACTCCAGGTGGGGTCACTTTTGTTATTTTGTGCACAAGCATAGCTAATATTAACGGATAAATAGCATTTAATTGATGAAGTGATGCCTTTGTTTATTATGCTGTTTGAAATTGATTGTAATAGAGAATCACTGCTATCTCAAACAATCCACTCAATTAGAGACACCATTGACTGTCCACAATTGATATTAATTAATGCACAAAGTTTAAATAACAAGATAGATGAATTAAAACTGGTATTAATACATTAGAATATTGATATATGCAGTGTTACAGAAACTTGGTTCACTGAACAGGATTGGGGTACAATTATACCTCATTATGTAATATTTGCCAAAAACAGGAAATGAATATAACTGGAAACTATGTTCATATGGGGGGATTTTAATTACCCTGCTATACATTGTCTACACAAACAGGTAATGGTCCACTATAGAATCATTTCCTAGATATAATGAATCAAAATAATTCAGAACAATTAGTTCAGGTTGTGACCAGGGAGGAAAATATATTAGATTTAATTTTAACAAATGTTGATGCTTGGACCACAAGTCCCAAAATTCTGCCACCTCTGGGCAATTGTGACCACTTGATGGTACAATATGATATAAATATCAGTATTAAACATCCAACTAAGGGGAACACAAAATGTAAGGATTTTTATAAGGCCGATTATTCAAGCATGAGAAGATATTTAGATAGTTGGAATTGAAAGCAGGAACTAAATCTTAGTCTAGAAGAGGTCTGTGGTAGATTTAATGACAAAATAACTACATGCATAAAGGAATGGGTTCCAGAAAAAACAACATATAATAAAAGTCACAGGGTGCCCTCATGGTGGAATTTTAGAATCAATAGAGGCATAAGAAAGAAAATAACTATATAAAAGATACAAATCGGGCCTATAGATCCATCTCAGCATGGCTTTGTTACAGGCAGGTCATGCTTGACCAAATTTCTTCAATTTTTCGAAGCAGCCTGTGCTGCCTTAGAGAAAAGTATGCCTGTGGATGTGGTTTTTCTGGAATCTTGGAATTCTGGAGTCTTTCGGATGAGACGTTAAACCGAGGTCCCATCTGCCTGGATTGGTGGTAGTTCAGGTGGATGTTAAAGATCCCATGGCACTTATCGAACAGAGTAGGGGAATTCTTTATTATAATAACATCAAAACAAATGATTACAAACAGTGTTAAATCACACAAAGCAATATACTAATTACAAGGTGAAAGTACCAACAAAAAAAAAACTGTGTTCAGGCATACAAAAACAAATAGAACAAAAAAAAAACAATGAGTTTATAAAAAAACATTTTCTAAGAAAAAGGAAAATAGAAACCAGTATTAAATCATACAAATAAAATCACAATTTCTAAAAGCTAAGTAAATCAGATCAGTATTACTTCTTACATGCAGCACAGTAATATCAAATAATTAAATAAATTTGCCCACTCACCCCCCCCCCAATAAATGAAGGGGAAGTTTTTACTCTGTCAGTCCCACATTTTATCGAAACTATGTAAAATTATACAAAATATAATACTAACCAAATATCAAATTAACAAAAGAAATGCGGAAGTATTTAGAACTGAACAATTCAAAGATTCAAAACGTATACACAACATAAATACATACTTTAAGAACCTATACTCCTATCACTAATGTACTGTAACCTTTCTCACCATTCTCCTTCTGTATAATCACTATTCTCTTGACTGATCTATTCTCAACCCACCTCCTTAATTCATTTATATTTAATGAAGTAAGTCAATCCTTTCCACCAGTTATCAACTTGCCTGGTGGATGCAAAGCTAACATCCGTCAAATATACTCTCTTCAAAGCCCTGCTTACCAAGCAACATACTATCTCAACTGGCATTAACTTCTGATATATTACCCATTGGCATTGAGCCTGCCACAAGTAATATATCATTGCACAGCACAATAGATGTAAAGTCCCATTATCATACTTTGACTTTAAATGAGCAAATTGACCCAAAACCAAAATGTCATAATCTAATGTACCTAACTACTTCATTTTCCACTGTACAGCTAGGAATTTCCAAAGAGACTGAGCATAGGAACAGTCAAATAAAAAATATTCCATTGTTTCTTCTTTATTAATACAGTGTAAATAAGGACAATTTCGTTCAGATCTAGCCTTATATTTTGCATTTCCTCTAACCCCAATCCTTCCATATACAGACAGCCATATATATAATCCCACATATAAGGTGGTAACCTTGAATTATTTAACCTCTGGAGCACTAATTTAATACTTTGTGATGGACAATTCTTGAAAGCAGGTTCACTGGGGTATAACTGCAGCATTACCTTATTATATAATGTTTTCCCTGAACATTCCCGTACAAAGGTCACCGATAATTTCCATTTGAATAATTTTTTAACAATGGGTAAAAAAAGACTAGGAATAAATAAAGTGGGAACAGGTTTAGGGGGATCAATTGACCAAGCCTTAAAGTACCTATACAATATTACAGAAAGTAATTTCCCATCATTCATAGGATACACATCCCATCCACCCTTAAAATTTGAGGAAATAAATAATGTTGAAAAGAGAATAATCGGATCAGCCATACCCAAACCCCCACTCTGTTTTGATAAATATGTGTATTGGCATTTAACAGGATTAAGCCTGTTTCCCCACACCATTTGAAAAAATAAGCTATAGAGTTTGGTTTCTAAATTGATTGGGATCGGAAATATATGAGCAATGTATAATAGCACTGGCAACATAAATTTTTTTAGGACTGTGACCCTCTTTAATTTGGGTAATTTCCAATGTTTCCATATGTTTATTTTACTTTCAACAGAATGCAATCCTTTCTCCCAATTCAAAGAAGGTAAATTCTGAGCCCCATACCATAACCCTAAAATCTTGATTGGTTCAGAAGAAATATGTAGGCCCTGGAAAATTAAAGGCTCAGTAATTTGTACACCTATAAACAATCCCTTACTTTTAGAGGGATTGAGCTGTGAATTGGAAATGCCAGAATACTTCATCATTAAGTCTAGAAATATTTTTATTTGATCGTAGCGCTTGAAAAATAAGCACAAATCATCTGCATAAACCTGAACCCTCACTTCCTTTAACAAAGGAGGAGCCAAAATCCCATCCCACAATGAATTTTGTGACAGATGCTGAATCAATATATCTATTGTATAAACATATAATAACTGTCTCAGTGGGCAGCCCTGACATACCCCTGTAGAAATATGAAATCCCTCTCCTATTACAGTTTGAATCATAGGGTAAATTATATTTTTATCATACATTATTTTAATCCAATGTATAAACTGCTGAGGTACCCCATAATGGGTTAATACCAAAAATAAAAATGGGTGATACACCCTATCGAATGCTTTTCTCTGGTCAACAGACACAATACAGCTGGTTAAATTATAAATATTAATATATTCGATCCAATCTCTAAGAATTCTGTGTGCTTGAAATATAGTTTTCCCTGGTAAACCACAAAATTGGTTAGGAGAAATAACATTAAGTGCCATTTTCTTTAACCTGGTGTTAAAGATACTCATTAATAGCTTATAATCCGAATTCAATAAAGTAATCGGTCTTCAATTCTCTAATGAGTATCTGTCCCCGGATTTAAATAAAAAAATTAGTATACCCTCAGAAAACCACAACAGGAATGTTGCAGACTCAAGAAAAAAATTATAAACCATTTCCAAACATGTTGCAAGGGAATCAGGAAAAGCTTTGTATAATTCCATCGTCAACCCATCTACCCCTGGTGATGTTCCAGATTTCAGCTGCTTAATTGCTGCAATAATTTTGTTTTTTGAAATAGGTAAAACCATAGCCCCCATATCACCAGATTGTGCGGGTCTCTCTAATCGTGCCAAGAACTGTTTTATAAGTGGAACACTAGGTGGATTCTCAGGCATATGGGCATCAAAAAATTGTTTAATCATTTGTTGTAATATTTTTTTCTCTGTGATAATATTACCATCATCATCTTTAAGTGCATCAATAGTAGTAGTATTCAGTTTATATTTTTTAAAGGCTTCATAAGGGTCTCCAGCTGGACATTTTTTTTACCATATTTAAATAATGCTTGGAGAGTTTCCACCCTGTTATACTGCCACTCCTTAAGCTGTTGTTTAATGTGTGAAATATGCATAGAATTATCTATTTTAGAAGTATTTGCCAGTGAAATAAGATTATATAGGCACTGTCTTAACTTAAGATAATGTAAAAACTTCTCATTACCCCTTGTTTTACCGATATTTTTAAAAAATTTTTCAAAATCATGTTTTGAATCCAACCACCATTCCCCTAAATTATCGTATAAAAAAGCTACTGATAATGTTGCCTGTAATAATACTTTAAATTTATCCCTAACCTCAGAACAATTTAACAATAATGCGTTTAGTTTCCATCTGGCCCTCATCTGCACTGGCAACCTTGAAGGTCCAATTTTACACAGCAAGAGTAGATGATCCGAAAAGGATACAGGAACCGTAAAAAATTTAAATGACAAGGAATCTGATATAAACATATAATCTATAGTGGAAGTAAAATGGTTCTTTCTATAAGTAAATTCCACTCCTCCCTGTTGTCTACCACTACCATTAACAAGGCCAGATGCTTTAATTAGTTGTTCCAACGCATTGGAGTCACAATATACCTTTTTGTTTGTCTTTTCCCCAAACCTATTTACCCTAATATTCCTTTTGAGCTCACAGTTAAAGTCACTACATAAAAAAATATTATATGAAGTGAATAAATATGGTTTTATCAATTGAAATAGTGCTATCCATTCAGTTTTGATTTGTGAACAATAAACATTAATGAATCTGCATGTCAAGGATGTCCAAACCCCATCCAGAATCATTAATCTTCCTGGAACAATGTCCATTAACTTAATTAATGGAAAATTAAATGAATTGAATATGAATCCTATGCCATCAGCTGTTTCCTGGCCAAACGACCAGTAGGAAGGCCCCCAGCACCATTCTCTTTGAAAAAGCCTAGTTTGTTCTAGAGAATACATCCAGGTTTCTTGTAATACACAAATATCTAAATCCTGGAAATGAATGTAATCATAAATTATCTTCCTTCTTTTAAAATTCAACAGGCTATGAACATTCATAGAGCCAATGCTAACAGCCATTCAGAAAAAAGAAAAACACATCATCCATCTTTTTTTCTCCTTTTTTTTTACCTTTATATCCTTCATTAACTCGCAAGGGAGATGGAGGGCTATCCTGTATGGGTTGGGAATCTAAATCCTGACTGTCCATCTCTAACTCATCCCAAGAAGTAGCTAAAACAGAAAAAAGATTGTTTGATTCCAAATCAACTGGGCAAGGCCCCACAGTAGATTTAGTATTCTGGGATGACTGCCGTTCTGGAACCAAAACCAAAGGTCTTGCCACCACACTGTTGCCTATCTCTTTCTGTACCACTATCTCTCCTTGAATCTCCTCAGTAGGTGACCGAGGCAGCTCTTCTGCAACCTTATGTTGTCCCATTTCTACTACTCTATCATCATCCTGAGTACCATGGGCCATTACCATCTCTGTGACTGATACAACAGAGGTTATTACCTTATCCTGTGCTTCCTGTATCAAATAATTCAGGACTCCCAATGGATGCTTTATTTCTTGCCACCCAGTCACACTCTGCAAAAACATGCCCTGCCCCATCACATAAGTCACACTTTGTGAAATTCATACACTGGAAAACCCCATGTCCTATTTCACCACAATTGTCACAATGGGGTTTATCACAAGAGCTTGTCAAATGGGTTCTAGCCCCACATCTATAACAAGCTCTGGGCTGTCCTGCATAAAAGCACACACCCTGATCTCTCTCCAAAAGAAAAGAGTTAGGGATGTGTTCAATTCCTTTGTCCGTTTGCCTAAGTTTAACTTTAAATTTCCAGCCTCCGGTCCAGAACTGCTCTGAATCAAGGATAGCCTCCGGGGAACTTAAAACTTCACATTTTTGACCTAGCCAGTATGAAATGTCATCCACGTGTACACCTTCATTCCGAAACATCGCAGTAACAAACTTTATTAAAGGTTTTGTCAATGGAATCACAAAAAAAGGTGTCCACATGGGTGAGAACTTCACCTGACTATATCTTTCCCAGAAAAGGTCTAATGCATATGCTGATCGAAAGCTAACATCGAAATTGTCCTCACCAGATATGTTAATGAAAGCAAACACTTCCCTAGGGGAGAAGTGCAATGAGTCTTTTAATAAACATTTCCCCACATACACTCTGTCTGGCCTAACCTCCAATCCACCCTTATACCTCATGCGCACTGCATTCCTACGTGGAGCTGCCTCTTTTTTTGTTCTAGAAAATAACTCCGACATAAGAAGTTTTTCCACATTCAAAGTATGCGCCAAATTCACCCCTGGCTGCACCTCCTCTACCAAAGGAGTAGAACTTGAATCATTTAAAACAGAATCCTGCTGAACTGCCATTATCACATTCCCCCCCCTTCAGCATTAACCACTGGTAAAGGCACATTAGGTTTCCACCCAGGTACATTCTGAGAAAAATTAAGTTTAGGATCCCAGTCTGGTGTTGGGTGCCATGACCCTTTATTCAATGTCTAGCCTGCTTCCTGCAATGCTTTTTCTGGGGACCAAGCATCTACCCGTGGGGCTTGTAACACAGAACCTTGTCCCGTTGGCAGGTTTACAGTTTGTTTTACCTGAGTCATCTCAGTTCCTTGAGTATCGGTTGGTACCTCCAGATTCCTTTTAGCAAACAACACCGCCATCTGTTTGCCTTTCCCCTCTTCTCCAATTTTATCTAAGCCAGGTTTAGTATGTTTTGAAAAAGAAAATTCTGAAACCCTTCCTGTTGAAAAGGGTCCGTCTGGTAAATGCAGGGCTGGTCAATCCTTTCAACGGTATCCCCTCCTTTAAACACGAAACCTGCCACCTTTGTAAGTGCAACCGGGAGCCCCAAGAACTCAGCCTTACTCAATGTTTCCTGGTGCACATCTGGGTCACCTGCAGCTGCCATAGAAACCGATTCAACGCTTTCCTTCGATACAGAAAACTTTAAAGGTGCCTCATCGTTTTGTTGCAACTTCTCCTGCTCGTAACTCATCAAAATCTCATTCAATAAGGGACTCTCCGTCTCACCACCATTCCCACCATTCAGTGGTACACACTCCATGTTTGCAGCCATATCAACCACTGGGCTGTCCGGTGTTTCTGCAACATACTCAGTAGTTTCCTGAAAATCCACCTGTTTCTCCGCTTCCTATGCAGAAAGTTCTTTTAAAACTTTATCTTGCTCAATTTGCAGCGCACTTAATTTCTCCTTCAACGTTAAGTGCAGCGGTGATACTTGTGCAAAGTTGCCAGAATTAATGGGAACTCCGTCACCTGATAACTCCTTATTCGAAGCCCGAATCTCAGCTTCATATCTCAAAGGAATGAGTGCCGACTGCACTCGATCTAGCCGTTCTTCCAGTTGAACCTCTCTCAGAGGAATACTGTCTGCAACCTCCTCCAAAGCGGCCATCCTCTCCCAAGTCCAACCTTGACTGACTAGACTTGCATTTCGCCGCTAGCCCCCTATTGCCAGCATTGCAGTAGGGGAATTTCCACGGTGTCCTGGCCAAATTTCCCTCATTCACCAAAAATACCACCAACAGCTTAATCTGGTTCAAGGTCAGTTGGTGTTCATCTGTATTCCTCTCCCTCCAGGTTGTGCCTGAAAATCTGTGTATCTATCCTGCCAGAGGAAGTGGTGGGGGCTGAAACAATCACGGGATTTAAGAATGCATGGGATAGACATAAAGGAATTCTAGAGGTCAGGGGTAAGGGGAAATAGACTTCTAGGAAAACAAACTGAACTTACAATCTCAAATGGGCAGACTGGGTGGGCCATAGGCCCTTATCTGCCGACACTGTCTATGTATCTATGTATCTATGTATCTATCTATGAAAATAGGCAGGATTTGTCTAGTGCACTTACCTGGGCAACAAAAACTAAAATAAATAAAATAAAGAAATAAAAAATTCAATAGAGTGGCTCATGATATTTTGATTGAAGAACTTATTAGATTACAATTCCACCCAAATACCTTTAGGTGGATAAGTTTATGGTTAGATAATAGGAAACAATGTATATTCATAAGGGGCGTTACGTCTGAATGGGGCACAGTGACTAGTGGAGTTCCCCAGGGATCTGTTCTAGACCCAGTTCTTTCTAATGTATCAGTGTCATCTATGCAAATGTCTTCAAGAACATGGTTATGTAAATACGCTGACGATTGTAAGGTCAGCGGCATAGTAAATGATATTGATACTGCTAAAAGATTTCAGGATGATTTAGATCAGCTAGGAAACTGGGCAAAAATTATTCTTTAATGAATGAAAATGCAAGGTTTTGCACTTGAGGAAGAATAACCCAGATTTTGAATATACACTAAATGGAATCCCACAACAGCTAACAACACATGAAAAGGATTTTGGAGTTTAGATAACAAAAGATCTAAAATGTAATACACATACACAAGAAACAACTAGGAAATGTCATGGTATAATCCGGTGTATCCTAAGGCATATAAAAAGTAGGGAAGCCAAGGTACTTATCCCTGTATATACATCCTTGGTGAGGCCTCATTTAGAATACTGTTCTCCCTTTTGTGCCCCATATACCATAGAGGGCAAAAATAAAATGGAAAAAGTACAACAGAGAATTACTAAAAAATTACAACTATGGATGGATGATCTGGGCTACAATGGAAGACTAAAAAAGTTAAAATTATACTCAATAGAACATAGAAGAACAAAAGGTGATCTATTTCTTACCTATAAAGCCTATCAGGGTGTCTTACTTTTAGAGACAATTGGATTGGTAAAACATAGGACCCGTAACACCTCTTGGTCTCACAACTGTAAACTAATAGGTGAAACCAATTCGACACATAAAATAAACCAGAGAATTATAAATCTATGGAACTCACTTCCAAGTAATATTGTAGATAGAGGAGATGTGGAAATGTTTAAAAGAAGACTTAATTTATACATGGAAGACAGTAAATACTTATGCCATCATTAGAATTGAATGGTGACAAGTTCAATGAAGGACCTCATTTCAATGAAATTGTAATTCCCTATGAACCTATGAAATGATGAAGCAATGTCATTGCTTGATACAGTATGCTTCAGATATTTTTTACATTTGTTCATTTGTTTGTAAATATGTGATTTTCACTCTAAGATGTTTGTTATGTATTAGGTAGTGAACATGTTATTGATGGAAGTCCTTAATGCATTTGTATACATGCAGATTCTCATTTTGGTGACACTAAATCATGATGGCATGGGACTGTGTTTAAGGACATCAACTTCTCCAGGTTACTGCCCCATGAGGAAGTTCAAAGGAGTGAAGCACCAGGGTATGTGGTATTCAGTCGGTGGCCAGGTAGATTGTTTTGTTTCTTAAGTATGAGGTGGATCAAGAACTGACTAAGCGACAGACAACATTGGGTGGTGGTGGGGGGGCTATCAACACCCGGAAGAGTCATCAGCGGTGTCCCTTAGGGTTCAGTTCTGGGTCCATTGTTATTTAATGCTTTCATTTCAGACATTGTGATGGGAGCTAGGAATAATATGAGCCTGTTTGCTGATGACTCCAAACTAGGTACAGAAGTGAACAATGAAGAGGGAAGGAAGACATTCCAGTAGACCTAGAAAGACCAGAACAGTGGTTAGTCACATGACAGCTGGTGTTTAACATTAGGAAGTGCAGTGTATTTCAATTGGGATTTAGGAATTCAGGGTACAGCTACTAATCGGGGTGGGGGTATAGTTAAAGGTCTCATAGGAATAAAAAGATCTGGGAGTAGTGATAACTTGTAAAATGAATCACTCAGGATAATGCAGGAAAGCAGCAACTAAGACGCACAAAATGCTGGAGTGCATTGCTGGGGGATCACTTTGAGAAGGGAGGAGATAATTCTGCCATTGTACAAATCCTTTGTGAGGTCACACTTGAGTACTGTATGCAGTTCTGGTGCCCTTATTTAAAGAAGAACATTATGTTCCTGGAGAGGGTTCAGAGGAGGACATATAGGATGATCCTCAGAATGGGGGATAAGCCCTGTGTGGAGAGACTTAGAGAGCTAAACATGTACTGTACTCCTTGGAAGACAGAAGGGAAAGAAGGGACATGATCAAAATCTTTAAATACTTGGAAAGGTAATAATAGAGTAAACACAGAGGGGGTGTTTAGACTGAAGGGGGAAGGACCACAAGGGGTCATAGCTTGAAACTGGTTGGTGGGATGTACAGAAGAGATGGAGAAAGCATTACTTCATGGAAAGGGTGGTGATACCTTAGAATGGCCTACCTGAAGAGCTGGTAGCAAGGGAATCAGAGGGAGGTTTTAAGAAGGGATGGCACAGATACATGGGCATGGTACAGGTATGGTCGGTAGAGACCAGGGGGATTCCAAATGGAAATCAGGGGATGGATGGAAGGGAGAGGGGCATGATAGCAGTTATCAAACTGTGATCTACATCTCGAGCAGAAGCGACAGACCTAAAAGCCTAATCTGCTGGCATTTTCATCTGTCCCTATGTTCTTAAGTATATGATTAGGTCTGTGTGAAATTTTAATTCCGCTGGCGAAATTTATGCAAACAGCGGAATTTCGCTGATTAATTTTTGCAACGTTCGCGAAATTTCATCTTTTGAGTTGCAATCTTGCATCGCAGGTTTCTCTGTTTGTCATACTTAAATTGCTGAATATATTTCCATGGAACCACGTAATGTTGATACTGCTCAATTCTGTGCTGTTCCAAGGAAATATATTCCACAATTTAAGTATGCCAGAGAATTCCACAGCTCGAACATTGCAAGAATTAATCTCGCAGAATTGTTGTGTGTAGTAGTTACAGTACAGCCGTGTGCTATGAAGTGGTGTCTAACATTCTGTAGTTAATATGTTTTGCCATTCATATTCAACTCTGAGTGATGTCTGATTCAGTTGCCCTCCCCTTGTTTCTTGCACATCATGCCACATGTTCAAAATTCCACCATTTGGCAACAACACTGGAAATATAAACTGGAATTTCTGTGAACGGCGGAATACATAAAGCATTGTTCAAAACATGTGGGAAGCTGTGAAATTCACATTTTTGAAGGGTTGGTGATAATATTGAGAGTCAGACCACGAGTGTACTGTGTACTGAGGAGTTGTGTAGACTTACTTTTTGTGTTCCAAGTTGCTGTTCTTTGGTTTTGTGGTGGAACGATGGCATCAATGGCATCATCTTCTTCATCATCACCATGAACGTTTTGGAGCATGGTGAAGGGGATCATGCAGGTCACGGTCAGCAGCAGTCATGGAAAGATCAGCCTGAGGTAGCTGAGCAGCACCAGCAGGGGGAGCACCAGCAGGCTGGAAATCAGCAAGTGCAGGCTGTTGAGGCAGAGGCGCACCATGGCATCAGCTCACACTGCAAGGCTGCATCCCCATTTAGCGGTAAGGAGGTTACTCTCCTTATTAAGGAGTTGACCAAAAATGCAAAAGAATCGTTTGGTCTTGAAACATTGCCTTTTACGGAAAGAGATCAACTGTGGAGACAGATCAAGAATTTAATGGATGGTGAGGCGGAAAGAATCCCGTGTGCAATAAAACAGTTGACACATAAGTGGGATGACCTTCAGCGCCGAGAACCTGAAGAGGTGGAGATCCTTGGTGGAGCATGGACAATGCATGAGGGAGGTTTGAAGAACAGAAAAAGAGGAGGGTTGCGACACCAGTGAGCAATAGTATTCAGATTTCAGACATTCTGATTCACAATAGTTACTGAGTTATAGGTTACAAATAGAGTCTGATTCTTTTACTGTTATAATGATTAACAGGTGTTAAAAGAACACAAGTGGATTCTGCCTCCAGTGAGGATGCACAACATCCACAGACTAGCAGCAGCAGCACAACTGCAGAGGGCACTGTGGCAATTGTGTCTAGTAAGTATTCAGTTAGGTTCAATGTTATCTGTACAATTTGAATTATGTATAATGTTAACTTTAAATAGGGATTGGTGATTATGTTGCTGTCTGCCATAGTATACTCTATGGTACGGTTATCTATACTAGTGGTTCTTAACTGCAGTAATTATGTTCTCTGTACTTTTTTTTATACTAGTTGTGAATGTGTTTATGATGTCATTTGTTGTATTATGACATGTTCCTGCGCCTATATCAGTTGGTCTTGTTATTGCAATTGTCTACCTGTATGGCTTTGTGCGTCAACTATTGCACTATCAATATACTGCATTTACCTGATTGCCAATGGAAAATGGGCAGTCTTGTCTCAGTGAGCCAACCCAGTTACCAAAATTCAGTAAATAAGTAAATAAAATAAGTACAACTTTTAATAAGCAATCCTAAAAATATGTAAGCATTAAACCATGACAGAACATGGTTCTACTGTGAAATTAATCCATGGTTGGGGGGGTTATGAGGCTGTGGGCAGAGTGCCTCCAACCACCCAGCCATCGATTAATTCCACAGTGGAACCATGCTCTGTCATGGATTAATGTGCTTGTAACATGGCAAGTGTTTAGAGAAAGAACATTTATGCCATGTTACAAAATCAGAATACTGCTTTATAAGGGAAGCTGGTCAAACTAGAAGGTCCTAGCTGTCCTTGTCTCCTGTCATTTGCTATGTTTCTATGTTTTTATGAAATACAAATGATAACTGCTAGGCCATGTTCCTCTCTATAGTGCTAACTGTACCAACAATATACCCATTCAGTAATCAACCTTGGTGTTAAGCTTCAACATGTCTCAGAGAGTAGGTCCTGTTCAGTTCATTACCAAGCCTCTACAATGTCATCACTTTGGTGCATACTCTCTAAAGTGACCTTACTGCCAAATAAAAATGTATAATGTTTGAGTAAATAGTCATACTCCATCGTTTGGTGTATACTTGTATTTACTGCTGCAGGATTAAATAAGGTCTCTGAGTCTGTTGTATAATTTACAATATTTGCCGGCCTGGTGGCGCTGAGGGTTGAGGCGCTGGACGCCACACCTCGCACCACGCCAGCGACCCAGGTTCGGGAGTGAGCTCAGATCATCGGGGGTTGGCCGGGGGGAGACAGGCTGGAGCGTCCAGGGACAGCTCGCCTTCTCTGGGGGGAGGAGGGGACTTCTATACCAGCAAGCGGCGACCCCTGGTGGAGACTGGGGAGAGTGATGGCAAGCTGGAGTCTCAGGGGGCATGATTGGTTGCTGGCGCAGGCCGGAAGCCTATCAGCCTCAGAGGCTGCTCCTTCATGGGAGGAGTGGGGGGGAGGGACGTCGCAGATGCCAGCAGATGCCTGGATGTGTAGGCATGCAGCGTCCCAGGGGAGAACATGGGAAAAAGATCCCCCACAGAGCCTGGATGAAGGAGCACCGAGCCAGGGTCCTAATGTGCCAGCTCCCGTCCGCAACCCAGGACCTGGATAAGATCCCAAGATTCGGGGGTCTCCCGACCTGACCCCACCCATGGGGTGTCCTGTGGCTTGATGATGGGACCTGAGGTGAGCAGGAGGGGTGCTGGCAGGGGCAGGGCTTCATGGGTGCTCCAGAGGGAATGGCTTTGTGGGGCAGGAGGGGAATAAACAGAAATGTATTTTATTTTTTTGTTTTTTCATTTTTTCTCCACCACCTAGCTGCCGGCCACCAGGTACTTTCAGTCCGGTCACGGACCGTCGGCTTCCACCCCCCAGATTGGCCTCGGGCCCTCGGATACCCTGTGGCTTACCCCCCACGGCGGGGCTGCGGGATGCGGAGGAGGAGGAGGATGAGACATCCCGCAGAGACTGGGATAGGTCAGAGGGCTGGCCTGGGGGGCTAATTAAAGCCGTGGCGGGCTTCATGGAGGGCAGCCGGCAGCCATCCATTTTCCGGTTTCCGGGGAGGCGGGGTCGTGCAATGACATCAGATGTCCGCCCTGCCTCCAGAGTGTGTGTGTGCCGGTAGCTGTGTGACTCCCCGGCCTCCGCCAGGGGTCACTAGTGCTCCAAGCACTATCCCACCTCCCCTGGAGAGGAGAGCAGTCCATGGGACGCTCTATCCTCTCCCCAGCCAGCCTCTTCCCGTGACCGAGTCCATTCCCTAACCCAGGTCGCCCGGCGCCGCAAGCAGAAATCCAACCGCTGTGCTGACGGGTCAGCAATAAACAGAAATTTAAAAAAAAATAATAATAATTTACAATATTTGTCCAAAGCTCACCCTCCAAGCAAGGGGACTACTGTGCCCTTTGGGGCTGTTTCCTTTCAAGCTAACTGCATTCTGCATCACAGCATCATAGTTGCACTCAACAAAGCATGCTGGCTCATTACTGGCTCAGCCCGTCTGTCCCATACCTGCAACAAGTAGGCTCTGGCTAACTGGCTTCAATTCAAAGGTAGACTCATGTACCAAAAATGTTTACTGTCCAAAAAAGTAAGCTTAGGGAAAATGCCCCCTGGTGTGCAAAAGCTTATTACCCCCACTGTCAACCGTCATTGAACCAGAAGCTCTACTAGCCAGATTTTTAATATATCCCACTGTCACACTTCTCTGGGATGAGGAGATCACGTGATGGTCTGGGCTTGCTAGCTGCTGTTTCCCTCTGCTCCCGCGCCCCCATCTGAAAATTCATTATAATCGTGTGTTTTCTGCCGTAAACTATAGGGGATTGCCTCAACATTTTCGTTCTTGTTTATCTAACGGAGCTTTCTGGCTGTATTTTTGGTGTCTTTACTACTTTAACACACTGCGATGGAGGCCAAAATGAAGATGGCCTTGCCCAGACACATGCCCCCAGTCTCGCCAGATAAACAGGCGAAGAAAGTAAAACCTCTCCAGCAATCTTCTGCCAAGCAACTGGGTGCACTGTCAGCATCTGTGCCGCTCTCAGAAGAGCACTTTTTGCAAGAGCTACAACCATTTAAAGAGACTCTTCAAGATATTACCACTGATCTTAAAAATATTCTACTGAGTTGGCGGACCTCAGAACTCGAACGGCAGATACTGAGACACAAACCTACTCTTTAGAGGCCTGGAGAGACAGGACTGAACCAGAGATTACAAAGCTCAGGCAATAAATCACTAAATTACAACTTAAAGCTGAAGATCTAGAGGGGCTCAGCAGGAGGAACAACATTCTGGTCTTTGGGCTTCTAGAAGGGGTTGAAGGTCCCTCTACAATTTTGTTTATGCAGAAATTTTTTTCTAAGATCATGGGCCCTTCCCCACATAACCCTACTTATTTAATTGAAAGGGTGTACAGATCCCTTTGACCAAAGCCAGAGGAGACTGCCTCCCCTTGCCCGATGATTATTCGCTTCCTTAACTATCTGGAAAAGCAGCATATTTTGGCAAAAGTCAGAGAATTACAATCTATACACTGGGAGGGCAAGCGACTAAGGATTACGCAGGATTTACCCCTTGAAACCTGTCAGAAGAGAGCTTCCTTTCATTCAACAGTCAGCAAGCTGATAGCTGCCAGCATTAAGTTTCGTATGGCATACCCAGCTCGTTTGCAGGTCTTGGTGGATGGAGTATGGCTTTCCTTTGATTCTGCTGAACAGGCTCAGGCTGATCTCTGCAAGAAGCTGCCTTCATTATTTAAATCTTAGGACTGTAGTCCTGCTCTCATGTTACCAAGGAACATTTTATTTCTGACTGTCTAAATTTCTTTTCAGCTGGCTTACCATTGAAGTGTCCAGTCCAGGGGATATCCTTGTGTGGGGAGGTTTTTCCCGCTGTGGAGAAGATGGTGATGGCCTGAGAGGGAGGCAAGCAGAGGCCTGTAGGCCTGGAAGAACCCATGGCATTGTGGCACCATTTTCCCACAGACTTTTTTTTATGCAACTATCTGTTTCCAGTGGGGATTGTTTTCATGGGGCTGCTTGGCCTGTTACCAATCTGGTTCCCCTGGGGAACAGCTGCATACTTAAGGAACTGCTTGTCTTATTTACTCTTCCTGGCGATGTTTCTATGTTGCTTTATGCAAATAATTCTGGAAATACTGCCTTTTAGCTACCTCTCTGTTTACCATTAATTCTCTCTCTTCTGGCTGTCTGTCTCATACTATATTTCTGGTTCTCATATTCAGAGCGATAACTAAGCTTAATTTCAGCACAAAGTGTCTGTCTCTTCTCGATACCTTTCTCTACAGAACTCCTCTCCTCCATCCTACTTTCTTCGTTCATATCTTTTTTACTTTCTCATTGCTCTCTTCTGTATGCCTATCTCAATGCTTGCATTTTGCTCTCTCTTCAGTCTCGTTTATTTTACAATTATCTTTTTCATTTTGTTATCTCTTTTAGAGTGTTTGGTGCCAACTTTGCTTCTCTTTTGCATTTAACAGGGGTACAGATTTGTTTATGAAGGGTCCTCAGTGTTCATATATTGATGGGGTATCTCTGCCTGGATTTAAACCAATTTCAATACCTTTTCTTTGAAGTGTATGGGGGGGTAGGTGGGAGGGAGAGGGCATTGGCTTGAGAGTAAACCACCACACATCCTGGAGTATGGGGGGATGTACCCTAATTACTCTCGCTTTTTGCTTTACATCATTTGACACTATGTGGATCACTTTTAGTTTGTTGTTTTGGTTCATAGTAATGCCCAAATTAGTGTTGGCGGTTTATCCAATGCATGTCTCTGTTAACTTTAGTCTTGTATGCTTATATAGAATTATAGAGGGTAGTTATATTAGGGTACTTGTGGTCTCTCTACCATTCAGGAGTAATGAAGCTTTTCTATTGATTTTAAAGCTGGATAGAGGGATATTTGTAAATAGTTGTAAGGGGATTGGGATTATTGGGGGGGTACTAGATAACCTTGGTGTTCTGCTGTTTTCCATTGTTAATAAGGGGGTCTTCCCTCACCTTACAATTGTCTTCATGGGTAGATTTATGCTTAAGGTTTTTTGGGGGGTCTTGTGGGGACACCAGTATAGTTTACATGCAGTACTGTTTGGGGGGATTAGTGGTGCACATGGTTAATCCCCCCATAGACACTAGCATTGCAAACATCTGGGATACACTGATAGCTTTTACAAGAGGGGAGGTTATCTTGTATTTGTTCTACATCAAAAAACACCTTCACAGGGAGGATGATGATACATTGGAAACCAAAATTGTAAGATTGGAGGGTGAGTTAATGAAATCAATGTCCCCCCAAAAGCTATGTGAATTGAAAACATCAAAGGACAAGCTTCATCTGATAACCAATAGAAACCTGGAAAGAAGCCTCCTACTTACTAAACCTACTGTTTATTTTGACAGAGATAAGGTGGGAAGTGCATGGCAGGCAAGGTGAAGGGAAAAAGGGTGGAAAGAACTATATTACGAATGGAAGGTGCAGGGAGAGATATCACATATGATCAGAAGGGTATTAATGATGTGTTTAAGGCATTTTACTCTGATCTTTATACATCAGAATATTCTGGGGAGGTGGACCTGAGGACCTTTCTCCAGAACCTTGAACTACCAGTGGTGAGCGAACTGGATAGATGGGAGCTGGAGACCCTCATTCAATTGGATGAGCTCAGGTGGGTAATATGGAAGGCCAAGAGGGGGGAAAGGCACCGGGCCCTGATAGTATCCCAGTGGATCTATATAAAGAAACATGGGAGGTATTGGGCCCCTTCATGCTGCAGATGATAAACAAAGCTTTGAATAGTAGCTCCTTCCCCCCCCCGATGAACTTAGCCACTATTACAGTACTCCCCAACCTGAGAAAGGACCCCCTTAAAAGTTCTTCATACAGACCAATATCACTTCTCAATGCAGACTACGAGGTCATAGCTAAACTCCTAGCAAGTAGGCTTGAGAGAGTCCTTCCCCTCTTGATTCACCCAGATCAGGGAGGATTTGTTAAGGGTAGGCAAGCTAAGCACACTATATGGAGAACTTTGAACATAATGTTTAAATGGCCCATGAGGGAGAAGAGTCAGGAGGGTTTTTGGCCTTGGACACAGAAAAGGCCTTCGACCGGGTAGAATAGTCATTCGTGTACTGTACATGGTGCTAGAGAAATTTGGCCTTGGGAGGGGATATATGCAGGTGGATTCAGGCCCTCTATAAATGACCACAGCCCTAAATCTTGACAAGTAACACAACCTCGGCTCCCTTCCATCTCACTAGAGGTATGAGGCAGGGTTGCCCATTGTCTCCTTTGTTATATGTTCTTACCATTGAGGCTCTTGTGGCAACTATTAGAGACCACCCTTATATAGAAGGTCTTAGGGTAAATGGGGCAAACCATGTAATTTCTTTGTTTGCTGATGATATTCTTTTATTTCTGATACAACCCCAAAAGGCACTTCAAGCCCTAATACAAATATTTGAAATTTATGGCACATTATCAGGCCATACGATTAATTGGGAGAAACGTGAGTGGTTACCCCTGGGGAAGAAGAAATTCCCTATCTGGATATTGAACTGCAACATTCCACTATACACAAATGTTAAATACTTAGATATTTATTTACTCTCCAAGTTATCTACCATGGCAGTCCTTACTATGATCCGGGTAGTGTGTAAGGTGAAGGAAAATTGCTATAATTGGAGAGCCTTACCCCTGACCATTATGGGAAAAGTGAACCTGGTGAAAATGAGTATTTTATCTCAGTTCCTTTATCATTTTCAAACCATATCCATTAGTATACCTAACAAGTATATTAAAGCTTTGGAGGAAGCCATCACACAATTACAGTGGGGGCAGGGTAAAAGGGTTAGGATCAAAAAAGCAATATTGTGGAAGCTGGTGAATCAGAGTAGACTAGTCCTTCTGAATATTAAATTATATTACCTGGCCACCCCGTTAGCTCACATCTGTGATTTGTTGTAGGAGGGAAGTAATTGCCCTGCCTGGGTGTGATCTCTCTATATTATACTCCCTTGATAGAATCCCTGGGAAAAGCTATAGTGCCTAACATTAGAAACCCTTGTACAAGAGCCTTGTGCAGAGCTTGGAAGTCAGCACATGACCTATTGCAGCACCCTTTAGGATTGTCACCTGATACCCCTTTGATTGCTTTGGGGAAGGGTCCAGGTTTTTTTTTTTAAATCATCTTTCTTGTATTTCTTTTTTTCCCCCAATAATCGTTAGACAAACAAACACATATATACCCAGGACATGCCCAGGCCCACACCCCAAAACTGGGTGTGACCACTATGTACAAACAATAACTATGTACATACACAGCTACACTACATACCATTTAACAGCTTCCTCATGTCTGGGTAATGCATATATAAATCAATGTCTAAATCTCAAATGCCCTATGGAGCCTCTAGGGCCTTATATCATCCACAAGAACCTTCAGAGATGTGCCTTGTAGCTGTGTCCCAAGGGAAAAGAGAGATTCCCCCCCACATCAATATCCGTCAGCTTCCGTGTTCCAATAACAAGGAAATCATTGAAGCAAGGCTGACCTGCTTCAGTAAGCTAAGTACATTTAAAAAAGCCCACTGTTACAGGAGTATCTACTCCCTACTCAGCTATTCTTAATTACGTACCCTCTGACAGACAAACCCTTGTCCAGGGTATTTTGGACTGCAAGGTATATACTGCCTCCAAGGTCCTCCATCTCTTATCATAAGATGCCTTTCATCCAGATCGAAGCATTTGTCCTCTAAGCCTGGCCAAAATTGTCAATAAGTCTACTCCCCATTGGTCATACGAATAGATCAACTCACTTTTCCAATGCTTCAAGACAAATGTTTTGACCAAGGAGGACATTAATGAAATGTGGCCTTTAACCAGCGTGCTAGGGATATCTGACATATCCCCCAGAACACAGATTTTAGGCATGATGAGTTCCTTGTAATTTAATACTGGATCCATATTACGTCGAATTTGCTCCCAGATGGGGAATGTTTTGGAACAGTGCCATAATACATGGAGCAAATCCCCTGGGCTTGCACTACACCTAAAACATAGATCCGTCTGTCTGAGGCCCCTAGCACATAGCTTAGTAGGGGTAAAATACAGATTGGAAGCTACAAAAAACTGCATGATCTTATATTTAGGAATGGGAATATATCTACTACTCTGCCACATTTCTTTCCAGTCAGGTCCCTGAGAGCTAATGTCCTCTTGTTTATCCCAGTATGAAATCTTTACAGAAGAACCCCCACTTAAAAAGTCAAATAATATCTTATAGATTTTGGACAGGGGATTTCTAGCACAATTAACCTCCTTAAGGAGATCCAACGGAAATGGGGTATCGTGAAATCCATCCATCTCCCTTTCCATTTTTTGCAACAATTTAGTAATTTGTATTTTCTTAAAAAAGTTCAAATTCTTGCACTGGTCTGGGAGAACCACCTTATCTTCTTTCAAAAAATCCACCCATCTTAGGTTGAACAAGTGAGCGGCCTCCCGTCCTTTAATTGTTTGCCCTCCAATGCGTATGTTTGGATTACCCACAGGGGGTTATTCTCTGGCACCTTTTTGGGTTTTTCTTTGATTTGGGGACAAAAAAGTCCACCAAGCCAAGACTGCTTTATAAATTGGGGTTTGTTTTCCTCCATTCGGTAGTTCTTTCAGATTAATAAACAATACTGCTTCTGGGGAAACGCACATATTCGAAAGTATTTGCTTCTCAACCTGCAGCCACGTTGGAATATATCCCCCCTGTTTCACCTGCTCCTGCCACTGGCTTATTAACCCTAATAGGCCTGCTATATAGTAAATTTGTAAATCTGGGATTTTGAGACCTCCCATGCTATAAGGTAGTCATAATACATTATACTTTCTTCTAGGGGGTTTAGCACTCCATAAAAAATTAGAAATGAGCTTTCGTATTTTAGTGAACCAACATTTAGGGATGATATATGGGGATAAATGAATTGGATATAGAAGTCTGGGCAGCAAGTTCATTTTGGCCAGACCCAGTTTTGCTGTCCAATTTAGAGGGAGTTTGCTCTATCTAATTATATCCGTTCTAATTACTGATAGTATCTCATCTAAATTTGCATCAAGGCCTTCATCCTCATTAATAGTGATCCAAATGCCTAAATACTTAAGCTTTTTTGGGGACCAATTCACATGGGGTGGTTCAAAATCGGCTTTATGAGTAAATATATTAAGAGGGAGAACCTGCGTCTTAGTCAAGTTTAACTTATAATTTGTCACCATAGAGAATCTATCAACTATAGCTAGAATCCGCTTAAAACTCTCTGCAGGTTCCTGTAGGTGTAACAAAATGTCATCAGCAAAAACAGATCGTTTTGTTTCTATCCCCCAAATAACAATCCCCTGTATCGCTGGATCATTGTGGATCGCCCTTAACAAGGGTTCCAAGTAGATATTAAATAATATTGGCGAGAGGGGACATCCCTGCCTGGTCCCATTATCTAAAACAATTTCCTTCGATAAGTAGCCATTACACAGAATCCTAGCCATAGGGGCCACGTATAAATTTTTTATGCCCCTAAGAAAGGCCTCCAGGAAACCCATACATTTCATGGTTTAAATAAGAAATCATTTGAGACCCTATCGAAGGCCTTCTTGGCATCTAAAGCGATTACCGCCATAGGTAGCTTAGAGGTTGAGGCCTTATATAGTATATGGTGGAGTTTCCGGAGTGCATCATGGGCTCCTCTACCCATCATGAACCCCAGTTGTTCCTGACTGATTAAACCGGGAGCAAGCATCAGAATTCTATTGGCCAGTATCTTCGTCAGCAATTTCAAGTCCTGGTTCATCAGGGCAATAGGTCTAAAGCTCTCAGGGAGTTCTTTGGGTTTCTCCGGTTTTGGGATGAGTGTTATATAGGCCTGGTATAACTGTGGGTGTGGAACTCCATCCTGCATAATGTTTACAAATAATTCTTTCAATGGGGTAATATAACTGCAGCATGAGACTTATAAAACTGGGCAGTTAGATCATCCGGTACCCGGTGTCTTACCATTTGGAAGTGAAACAATCGTCTCTAATATTTCAGACTCTGAAATAGGGGTCGCTAGCCACTGGGCTTGATCTTGGTCTAATCTCAGAAGAGGTATACCTTTCAAAAACCCCATAATGTCCCCCTCGCTAACCGAGACCCCCCCCCCTTTGATAAATCCCTTCAAAATAGGCCGCAAATGCATCAGCAATTTTCTGGGGTTCTGTTATTGTTTCTCCCCGATACTTTATGAACGGAATTACCCAAGCTGCCTCCCATTCTCTTATTCTATGGGCATGAAGCCTACCTGGAACATCCCCTTGCATCAAGTAGTTTGCATGGACCTTTTTGGACCACTGCTCCAACTTGCCAAGAAGTATATTTGCCATCTCATCTCTAAGCTCCTTGAACTCCAAGTTTAACCCTTCTGCAGTACCCTCTAGAGGAGCCAAAGAGTCAATAGCACCCAGGATAAACTCCTCCCTTGCCCTTATCATATAAGTTCTCCTGGCTGCTAGTCTTTGAACCAGACCCGAATATAAAACTTTACAGGTGGGCCACCTTAGTCTACTATCTGTAAGCGTGGGGAGTTGGGTCTGGATAATTTCAATCAGTATCTGTTCTGACTTGGCTAAGAAATGTTTATCCAATAATAAGGAATCATCAAGCCTCCATCAGTATGATCCCATTGGAAGGGATTCAATCACCCAAGTTAGCTGGACTGGGGAGTGGTCTGATAAGATTCTAGTATGTGTAATCAGCTCCCTTACCCCCTGAGTTGCCTCTTTATTAACCAAAAAGTAATCAATTCTTGAATGGGTTTTGTGCACTCCAGAATAGAAAGTCATATTATGTTCCCCTATATTGCAGACGATAATTGGGTCAATCAACGCCGCAACCTCTAAAAGTTTGGACAGTGATACTTGTGCAATAGAAGGCGGTCTTTTTGATGGGGGCTTTTTATCCACCCTATTATTTAGACAGAGATTCCAGTCTCCTGCTAAAATTAGAGGATGGGATGGAAGTAGGGCTATGTCAACTTCTAGCGAGGCAAAAAAGTCAGGGTTGGAAGGTGTAGGAGCATATATAGAGGCAATCGATAACATTTTGCCCATAATAGTACCCGTAACATAGGTCCCCCTGCAGTCTTCTCTAATTTTGGTTTGTAAAACTATAAATGGGCAAATTCTTCCAATCAAAACAGCAACTCCCCCTGAAACTTTGGTGTTTCCATCTCCGAGAACCTGCCCTACCCATAATTTTTTAAGAAGGCCTAGTTCCTCTTTAAGAAGGTGAGTCTCTTGTAGGGCTACAATCTGGGCTCCAAGTTGGTGAATGTGCTTTAATATCACCATTCTCTTCTTCTGCCCTCTGAGGCCTTTAACATTCCAGGAGATAATTTTAATGTTGATCATGCAGTTTTGTTTACCCCCCCTGCAGTCCATTCCCACTGAATCTGCCTTAACAAATATAGAAGCCTTGTATTCTCTCTTTTCCCTTTTCCCACCATCCCCCTCCCAGTCAGCCCCCGATCCTTAGATCGACCTCCTATCTTGAATGGATACGTAGATGAGGTCTCTGGTGAGCACGGCCCCCGGACCCTCAAAAGTCTCACATTCACCTTTATAATTTCTTACTAACCCCTAAACATAGGCCTAACTTCTCAATCACTCCCCTCAAATTACCCTCATAACTATAAACAACTCCTACAATACTTAAAATACTTAATATAAAGGAACAGATCATATATTCCTGGCTGTAAAAGATATGAACTTCAAACCTAATCCCCCTAAGTTTTAGTTAACATCAAGTATATATTGTAAATCTACACTCTCCTCTAAATCCCACTGCAGCCTGACTGAGCCATCTTTAATGATTCATCAGTTTCAACAAGGAGTAAGTATTCTTCTCCTAAACCTCTGGCTCAGATTAAAAATAATATAATATGAGTGCTCTATAGGACACCGTTTACACTCTTATTCAAGTCTTCAGAGGAGATGCTGCAAAAAAAAAAAAAAAAGGGGAGAAGGGAGGGTGGGGAGGGAGGGAAGGAAGGAGGGAAGGCAGGGAGAGATAAAAGGAAGTGGAGGGGTAAAGGGGATGAAGAAACCATTTTATTCCTTCCTTTATTTTCCCCCTTGTCTTCATTCTAGTCTTCCTTTTAGTCTGCTTCTTCTCTTCTTGCATTCATGTCTCTTCTTCCCCCTTCCAAATAAATATGTAAGTGAACGCTTCCTTACTGTTGAGCTATCATTAAAGATGCCCAAAGCATTATAAAGAACCCCAGCTGGTTAGTACACATCCTGTGGAGCCTTTTCAGGTCTTCGATTTAAACAGATCCAGGAGCTCCTGTCTCAGTCCTTCTGTCGCCTCCTTCACCGTTAGATATCTTTTATCTCCAGATTGCAGTTTCACAACCAAAGTGGCAGGGTGTTGGACCCTAAACTTCACGCCAGCCAAATAAAGCTTTTTCTTTATGTCCCCATATTCCTTCTGTTTCTCCCAAATTACCGGGGTTTGATCCTGGAACATTAACAAGGGCGCACCATTCCACTATAAGTTTTTAAGTGTTTTAGCTCAATTTAAGACGTGTGACTTCTCCTTAAAATTTAGGAATCGCATAATAATGACCCTCGGTCTAGCCCCTGGTGGAGGTAACTCTCTAAGAGAGAGATGGGCCTTTTCCAAGTAATAGGAATCGCCATAGGGTGTGGGGCCTAAGTGTTTCATCAGCATGTTCTGGATAAAAGTAATACAGTCTGGTCCTTCTGATCATTCGAGCAAGCCAACCAAAATTAAGTTCTACTTCGTGATTCCTGATCCTCGATGCGTTCCTATAATTTTTTCACTTGCCTACACAAAGTCACTAGCTCCTGTTCTTGAGAAACAGATTTGTGCTCCTGAGATACCATATGTGCTTCCACATCCCCCATTCTTTGAGCCAAGGCTTGCAGTGAAGGCTTTATTTTCGAGAAGTCAGCAACTAGACCTTTGAGCAGAGTTTTAATTTCAATAATATCATCGGGTGATGTCTGGTCTCCTCTGACATTATTAGCGCTGTGCCCTTGATCTTCCGGGACAGGTGATGGGGGTTTTGGGCACTTACAAGCTTCCAGGCCTTCAGAGGTTTCAAAATCCATCTCGGATACTGTGCCTGGCTTCATATGCCACGAAAGCTCAGTAAGTACAGGATCAGAATTTTCTTTTTTTTTTTTTTTTAAATGTTTCAGCAAAGACTAGGAGGAGACTCTAAAAGAGTGAGTACTTTGTTTCCACAGCTACCACAGTGTAAATTGTATTTTATAATACTGATAAATCGGTCGGGCCCAGGAGCTCTGCTCTTCGTGTCTTCCCACGAACAGCTCATCACGTGATCTCAGGACCCAGGTTTTTATTGATCAAATTTGGAGAGTTGGAGCTGTAAAGGGTTATGCCTACTGCATCACAGTAGAAGAGGGTAAGGGCATACTTTTCCCTGAGTCAATATAGAAATTTGGCTTAGAAGTCAGACATTCTTTCACCTACCTGAGGATAAAAAGGCACACTGATAATACATTTTGGGATTGTGGAATGATAGGCTAGTTCGCGCCCCCTTGGAAGAAACATTTATTAGAAGGGCCACTGACTCAACCTTCAAACCTCTTAGGGCTTGTTATAGACTCCTGGTGGGAGCTCTTCAGGACACTCTGGAGGGTATGAGAAGGAGGTGGGAGGAAGATCTTCACCCAGATATTCTGACAAGGGGGATTGGAACTTTATTTTTTAGGAATGTCCTAAACTGCTCAGTAAATAATAGACTCAGGGTGATACAATATAACATCCTAATGAGATTCTAGTTTACCCTCTCTGGCTCACAGGATAGACCACAACTGCTTTAAGCTCTGTCCAAAATGTCAGGTACATGAAGGCACCTTTTTCCATATGATTTGGGAATGTGAAAGAATTGACAGATTTTGGGAAGGTACTCTGGGTATTCTATCCTGGATGACTGGTTTGCCACTTAGAAAGGATCTAGTGGAGGCCCTGTTGGGGCTCCCTCTGGGAGGTTCTGGGCCCCCCTTCACACCTAAAGTTCTGGCACCTGCAGTGATCTGCCTCAGGTTATTGGCACTATATTGGAGACTCTCAGAGCCTCCTACTGTGGGGGCATGGGTGTGGGACCTAATAGAGAATATGACTACTGAGAAAACACAGTATAAGGTCAGAGACCAAATGGAGAGATATGAGGAGCTTTGGGGCCTAGTGAAGGCAGCCATACAAGCTGAATGGCCATATGGGTTCTAATGAAAGAGCTAGGCTGACATATTCACTGCCCTGGCTCTAGGAGCTGGGTATCATGATGATTGACTCCTTTTTGAAGGAAACCTCCTGGACAGAGGGGGTTAGTTGTGGATTGCACAATAGATTTCCCTGGAGTCTATATTCACTTATCAATGGATTTAAGGGGTACAGGTTATGTGAAGTCCTGACATTTAGGAGAACTAAATGTTAATTAAGCGAACTTAAAATACTAAGGGATGATAAGCGATGCACAAGTGATGCACAACATTCTGAACTACAAATGTTGCAGAAGGGTTATCTCTGTCTTGGACCTTTGACACACCCAAGAGTGAATCAAATCAGCAGTTGCTCTGTGAGGAGTTGCCAGAAATGACTTGCTATGTAATTATCTTTATTTCTTATGTCACCAAATGTCAATTTATTTACCCTATCTTTTTTAAAAATAAAGCTTACAAAAAAAAGAACCAACAAATGGTAAATAGCTTGAATTCACTGTAATTGATTATATTAAATTGTGGATTAACATCTAATATTGAAGGAAAGGCTACATGCCTGAATGCAAGGGGATCTATGACTATAGACTTTGCTTTGTGTTTGATATATGATTTTATGAAATTTTTAGATTTGAAGGTACTACAAAGAACAGAAAGTAACCATATGCCTTTGTTATTGTATAGGTTTATTAGTACACCTATTGTACATTCCAGGGAGGAAGTAGTAAATATTAGGAATAACAGCGTAAGATGGAATAAGATTTCTATGGATAAAATAAATGCAGTATCTGATTGCTTCATGGAAATTATGATGGCACATCTACAAAATGATTTGGAATCTGAGCAATTTTATAATGTAATTTTGCAAACGTACTGTGTTTGTATGGATGCATTAATAATTAACACATGTAAGCCTGGGATAGGTAGTAAATATGAGAACTGGTTCTATAAATACTGTAGACAAGAAAATAGAAAATTAAGCAAACAATTAAGAACCACAAAAGAGAATCCTAACAAAAAAATTATCATAGATCTCAACCTGGCTAGGAAAAATACTATACAATTCATGTTAATATTAAGAAATTCGACCATAAGGAATATTTATGGGAAATAATGTATAAAGCAATAGGTAATAAAGATGATAAAACATTTTGGACACTAATGGCCTCTGTTGTGGAGATAACTAAAACCAGAATGGATATCTATATCACCCATGATATATGGGCTGATTATTTTTCTAAAATGTTTTGGGATGAGGAGATACAAACTAAGTTTGTGAGCACCGAAATCAATGGGGACTTCAAGCAGTTTATAGCCTATGAAATAGGAATGGCTATTGATCTCCAGGGCTGGATACATTTTCAATAGATTTTTGCAAACAAAATAAAAATTGATGGACTCAGGTTCTTACAGATTTGTTTAACAAAATGATAATGTGCATTAACCTTCTGCCTACTGTACTTGGTATGGCAGTCACATATTACCCATTCATTAAGAAGGTGCTAAATCAGAGACTGGTAATTATAGACCAATTAATTTATTCAATAATCTTTCAAAGTTATTTGCAAAGGTACTTTTGGATGGATTAAATGCCTGGCTGGAACAAAATAAAACATTGTCTCAACTGCAAGCCGGTTTTATTAAAATTAAAAGTACTGTTACACAGATATCTGTATTAGATCATCTGTGGGAAAAATATTTGATTATTAGAAAGCATCCACTTTTTGTTGCCTATGTAGATTTTTCATCTGCTTTTGAGTCTTTAAGATTATTGCTGTAGGAGAAAATGCAAGAATTGGGTATAGATTGTAATTTAATCACTCTAATCAGAAGAATTTAAACAGATACCTAGGTACAAGAGAAATGTACAAAAATGGGGGACTTGACTGACAAGATCAAGACTAACCTTGATGTTAATCAGCGTTGCATTATGGCCCCTATAGTGTTTAATATTTATATCGATGATATTATAATTGCATTGGAAAATAATAATCAACATGCTCCTAAAATTGGACATTTTAAAATACTGGTCTTTGCATATGCAGATGACCTCACAATAATATCTACCAGTAGGTTGGGCCTTCACAGTGCCTTGAATTTGATGGAAAAGCTATGTATGACACATCATTTAAAGCTTAATAGTAACAAAATACAAGTTATGATTTTTGGAAGTACCAGGAAATACAGATCCGAACATATTGGCAACCAAAAATTGAAATATGTTAGTGAATATCGATACCTGGTGTTGGTGTTTGAGTAATTTGCAATGGAATAAAGAAATTAAATATATTATCAACAAAGCAAAGAATACAATAAAATCTATAAATAGGCTTAACTTCCTATACGGTGGTTGCATTGTTTTTCCATTTATAAAGACCATGAATATCAAATTTATGTAATACATTCTTTATTCAGTTGAGGTCTGGGGTGCTGCCAACATTATTCTATTGAGTCAGTTAAAAATACTGCATATAAAAGATTGCTTAGTGTCTTGCTGGGTACCCCCAACATACTGGTCAGATCTAAACTGGTACAATCTAGTCTTAGCTATATGATTCAGGCAAGGCAAATACTTTTGGGTAAAAACAAAGACAGTCATTACAGACCAGCTTATTAAAACATGTATTAAGGAGAAAGAAAAACTATTTTGGTATAATACATCTGGTGGGTTAAGTATAGTAGAAAGGCTTTCGGAATATAACGGATTAACATACTTAAGATCCTGGGGTAAACAAAATATTAATATAAGTAAAACTTTTACAGAGTTCATAACAAAGAAACTGTATGAAACATCAAGACAGAAAGATCTTATGGACCCAATATTTATCATTCCATTTTGCCATAAAAGCCAGCCTCAACGTGCTTTCCTCACCAGGGCCCCCCTGCTGCTAAACACCCTTCCCACTGAAATTGCAGCTGAAAACATGCATGGCCCATTCAAACATAAACTCTGCCAGCATCTCACTGACCTTAGCAGTTGTGACTGCTCTGCCTAGGCTTGAGGATTTGTTTCACCTCTCCCTCCTCGTCTCTTCTCCCTTGTTACCCTGCCCACCACTCCCTGACCCTCCATCCCTTTCTACTCTCCATCTCTCTCTCCTACCCCAACTACGATTCTACCTTCTCTCACCTCCCACCCACCATTCTTTCCCCTTTCCTTCTCCTCTCCTCCTGTCTCCCTCTCCCTATTACACTATCTCTTGTTGCTTCACCTCAGATGACTTAGCACTTATCTTTCTGTTCTTGTACTTACAACACTGTCAAATCTTTGACTGCCTACCCCCTTATTCACATTCCTCCCACTATTATGCCCCACCCCTTGCTCCACTTATGACACCCCTAGGATGGTTTTCATTTGTATCTGTATCTTGCTATATATATACGGTACACCTGTATTTTTAATTACACATTGCTATGTGTCACTTAGTGTGCTATCTTTTGCTACTAAATTAACCTCTTGACCTGTATTGTATTTTACCACTATTTGCTTCTATGTTAACTTCCTGACCTTATATTATTTCTTACCACTGTTTTGCTTGCAACCATTGCTGATGTGGAACCTTTGTAAAATAACCCTTGGTTCAAAGGTATTTGTAATCCAAGTAATTAATAAATACAAAATAAAGAAATATACAAACCAAAACTTCAAACTGGTTGGTGGGTAATACCACAGAAGATAACTTAAAGCTTTACCTTAACATTGTAAATAATGAGCATAGGGTGGCTTTGACCAGATTTAGATTTGAAACTTTTATAAGTATGGTGCTGGAGGCAAGGTATAATAAAGAACACACTATTTCTAAATTCTGTCCTTGTAACATACAAGAAATTGAGGGTTTTAGGCACGTCATATTGAAGTGCCCATGGTACAATAACCAGAGGAATAAATCTTTTAAGAAACATTTAAATACTGCAATATTCCTGATAGGTTCATGCTGGATCTTTTGTATAATGGAGTTTGCCCTTTAAGGGGTAGACCAAGTTGTCCCGGTGGACCCCTTTTCCCCACCCAGTTGGTACAGATGGTTGTGCTTGGGGGGGAGGATAGGGGGGTCAGGGAGCAGGACAGAGGGGAGGAGACAGGAAAGGGGATAGGTTAGGAAGGAAGGGACAGGGATAGAGGGAAGTAAGAAATAGGAGGGGCAAGTGCAGGATACATTATCACCTGCACAGCAGCATTTCAACCTCTTTTACTGGAGTTTTATATTGAAGAACTACAGCACATCAGATTGGCAATTAAAAAAAAAAAGGTTTGGTTACCAGAGACATTACTGAAGGTAAGGCAGGTTTTTCTTAGATAATGCTAAACTTGGTATTTAAACCTGAACGAATGCGGCTGGGGAGAAGGGTTATACTGAATGGTAGTAGCGTTACTAGATCTCTTATGTTGGAATCCTATGACTTTTGGTTGGTGAAGTGAGCAATGGGTTACCTGTTTTGGTTTGGGTTAATAAATTGTCGCTAGCCTGTGTTTTTGTTCCAAAGAAGAGAGTGGCCTAGTGGCGGCTTCTGGCTGAAGTGAAGGAAAAGTGAACTGGGGTTTCATTTTAAGAGAATTGGCTTGGCCTGTTTGTTTGGAAAGAAGCAAGAGGCCACGTGCTTCCATCAGTTTAAGAAATCATCCAGCTACCTGTTCATCTTTAAATAATTGCTCTAGTAAGTTTTTGTAGATAAGGAAGCAAGGCCCAGTGGCCAGTTGATGTAGACAGTGTGGCTGCTTTGTGGCACAGCACTCCAGAGCCTTGCAATCCTCTTGGCATGCCTGTCTATCTGCTTACAATGAGCAGTTCAGGAGGAGAAAAGAGAGAGCATTGTCTCACTTTCTTGTGTAAGGAGGGCAGCAAGAAGCAAAGGTTACAGCAGGGCAACGTGTTTTCAGAGGAAGCACGCTAAAGGCCGCATGGTGTTTGGACCTACCATCCCCCCCTTCGATGTTTTTGCTGGAGCAGCATCACGGCTTAAGTGACGAAGGGCAATGGTGGGGTGAGGTTCAGTAGACTGGGTGAGAGCATCATTACAGATGACTTGTGTGGGCTATTAGCATGGATAGCCGTATTAGATGAGCATATCGGGATTGGGACAGGAAGATGACCTAATGGGGACGCAATTACATTTTTCCCATAGTTAGCCACTCCCTCTGTGCTTACTGTAGGGGAGGCCTGGTTCCCAATGATGGCAAGGAGAAAAAATTGGGTATTCCGGGTGGGGGCCTAGATAGGGAGGCCATACAAAAAGAAAATGGCGTCTCATGTCACGCTGTGAGTCTTTACTAGGAGGATGGCTACCAGGCTTCAAGGGGAGGAGTGAGAATAAAAAAACAAATAAAGGGGGTAATAACAGAAAGAGCAAGGATGAAGGAATACAAGGGGCATAGACAGAGAAGCCACGCTGATGCCACACCATGAGGTCCTATGGAAATGAAGGACACAAGGACATGGAGAAGCAATAATGGCCTCCAAAATAAAGGGACAAAGAGGAAAAAGAATAAGTGGATTAGAAAAGGACATGGAATAAGGGGCCTGGTCTAAAAGGCCACGCAGTAAAAAATGGCATCTGACGTCACATCGCATGCCTCACATGCTGGAGGGGTGCAAGGCCTTGGGGGAGTAATTTCAGATTTAAAACAGGAGAAGGAAAACAGCACAGTGGATTTAAGAAACTAATGAGCTGAAAAATAACAAAAGCAATTTTGTCAATTATCCACAGGTACAAGACAACTGGGTAACAGGATGGCACCAATAAAGAGCAAGCCAATGAAGAAAGAGGCGTACAACACTATCATTGAACTAGCTGAGAAGGCCAACCTCATGTGGAAAATGGTGGAAGGAAAGGAACCAGGGAAGGCAGAGAAGAAGCATAAAGCAGATAAAGCAGCAGGGGGCAGCTGAAATAGACTGACTGAAGGGCCGAGCAGCCCAATTGGGACGCCACCTCGAGTGGTTAGTCTAACACCACTGCAGCCACTAATGCCTGAGCCTTTAGTACCTCCCTTCAATCAATCAATCAAGTCTTTATTTAACCAGGCGTTCATCATTGAGCAGAAGCTCATTTGCAAGATGGACCTGGGTGGAGCACGAACAATTGTATATACAGGTCAACACAGGTATTTACAAGGCAATACAGATAATACTCTTTACAGAGAGGAAGAAAAAGAAGTTCATATGTACATAGAATTATACAGATATTGTACAGATTACACGGTATTTACATACATAGAAGTCTCTATAGGAAGATAAAGCAGGTTATCTAAGGTTGCAGGAGGAAGTAACGGAAGAAAAATAAAAATAAAATATACACCAGGTAGAGGTGAAGGTGGGGAAGAGAGGGAGGAAGTAGGGGAGAATGTCTAGGAGGGCACGGTGCACAGAAAGGAGTTGGTAAAGCTGGATGTGAGAAGGTGGATGGAGAAAAGGAGTATGTGAGCCCGGGATTGAATGCTATAGCACGGGCATGGTAGGATGTCACAACCCAGGTAGTGAGCTCCTATCCGAGGTTGGGAAAGGAAGAATAAGGGGATGGATGGGCCTAGTGTTGATAAGACAGGGGGATAAGAGAGAGAGAACAATTAGGCTGGTGAGGAGCAAGCTGGGGGGGTCAGTACTCAAATTGGGTCTAGGCGTGGCTATATACTAGTGCAGACACCGGTACTGGGTCTGAGTGGGTGAAGCAGTTACATACTTCTCTGATTGTACAGAAATAAAGCATCTTGAAAGCATTTATACCGATTAGAGTGCTTAATTTGAGGGTTTTTTGTAGATCGTTCCATAAGGTAGGTAGCACGAAGCTTATGGCTGCCCTGCCGAAGCGGGATTTTGCTTTGGGTACTTTAAGTGTAATAGCTGAGTAACTTAACGCCAGATTTCCAATTATACTCAGGGAAGACAGCAGGAGATATAGTAAGGCAGCTTATTAGAGAGATGGCTCTATAGGTCCAGAGAGCGATGCTTCTGTGGCGCCTGAACTTAGTGATGTCCATCCCACTGCCGCATATAGGGTGCAGTGATGTGTGTTGAAGGGAGTCCTGTATAAACCCCAGTGCTCGATGGTAGAGTGTGTCCAGTTTATATGTAAGAGTTGGGGCATTGGCTGTAGAGGAAGTCAGCGTAATCAACCAATGATAGGAAAATGGATTGGACCAGTTGTTTCTTGGCATCTCTGGTGAGAAATTGGCTGATTCTAAAAAACAGTCCAAGCCTTTGCCGAAGTCGTTTTAGTAAGTCCTCGATATGTTCAATGAAGGAGAGTCTTTGGTCTATCCAAACTCCCAGATACTTGAATTTTGTAACAAATTCTAGTTTTTCACCTAGAACTGTGGTAATTTGGGGAACTGTCCCACTAGACACAGGGTTAGCTGTACGGATAAAAGGAGAGAGAACCATCGCTTTAGTTTTTTTGGCATTAAGGAGTAGCTTTTTTTGGAGGAGTTGGCTTTGCAAAAGGTTGAATTCTGACTGTAGGTCATTGCAGGCAGCTTCAGGTGTTGGGCGACTCACGTAGAGAACTGTATCATCTGCAAACAGATGGATGTTGGCCTCCCTTGGATCCGGTGATGGTACCAACTCCAGAACCCTGCAAGAAACCTCCAGTGGTACTGTTCCTTCCACCCATGACACCGCAGCCAGTAGCCTCTCCACCAGAAAATGGATTGGCTCAGCCTGGAGACAGCAGGATACAAGGAGGGGACAGGCCTGCACGTAGTGTATTAGGTACAGTGGGGGACATCATAAAAGAATATATTGGGCAAACTATAGCGGCAATAGGGAAGGGCTGTCTGGGGCAAATAGAAACTGCCCTAGCAGAGATTAGGGTGGACAAAGAACTGAATGGGGAAATAGACAAGGTGGCGGAAGGGGTAGGAAAAGGAATGAGGGACATAGGTGCACCGAGCATGGGGCTAGGGGAACATGTCC
The DNA here is from genome assembly GCA_016271365.2 of Neoceratodus forsteri. Taxonomy (NCBI): domain Eukaryota; kingdom Metazoa; phylum Chordata; order Ceratodontiformes; family Ceratodontidae; genus Neoceratodus; species Neoceratodus forsteri. The sequence continues at coordinate 5,431,031 of CM028130.1, forward strand.
CTTTAGCCACAAAGGAGAAGATATGGAAAGGGGTATATGTTGATATATTTGCTTTGGTCAGTAAAGAGGCAGCAGCAAAGTATGAGGAAATAGAAAATATAGGAAAAAGTGAGATGGCAGCAGCCGTGGTGCTGTTGGGAAAGAAAGAAGAGGATAAGTTCACAAAAGGGAAGACCTGGGATGGGTGGTTTGTAGGTTTTGCTACATATTCAGCCATTGTTATGGAAAAGAAACCTGAGCTGTACATACCTCTTATCATGAATTCCTTGATTATAAGGAGAGTAAAAGCAAAAGGGGGAGTGGGTAGGATTCATTTTGACTTTTTTCGACAGAAGATGGCCACCTATGAGGATGTGAGATGGGACACAAAGCAGTTAGATTTTTGGACCGACTACATCACCGACCTATCCACGCTTGAAGGGGAGATAGGAAGAAAGAGCGAGACATTGCAGAGGTGCTGTTGGGAATATAATCGGGCATTTTGTTCATGGCCTCAATGTTGATTTCGACATGCCTGCTCAAAATGTGGGGGATCTCACCCGGCATCAAGGTGCAGGACAACATGGGTACCAGGGGCCCAGGTGGGGAGAAACCAGGGGATGGACCACCAGCCCTTTCAGGAGGGGCCAGGATTCAAGGGACAAGCATGGAACAGAGGATCGAGAGGTAGGAGGTATGGGGGGTAGGGGGGGCCAGTCCTATTGAAATGAAGGTCAGAGAAATAGTCAGTGGGGATACGGGGGGGCAGTGGGGGGGAGGGTTTAGGGGGTTAGAGACCGATTCCAGCTGGCATAGACCCCCATAAAAATCAACGTGTGGGAAAAGTGGCTTAGCATGCACCCAGATAGAGATGTGGCAGAGAACATATGAATAGGATTTAGATCGGGTTTCTCACTGCAGTGCAAAGGCCCGAGACAAGCAAGGGAGGCCAATAACTTAGCATTGATCAGAAGAAAGGAGGACATTTAACGAGCTGGTTAAAGTTGAATGCCGGTAAGACGGAGGTGATGGTAGTGGACCCGGGTCACCGAATAGAGGGGTTTATGACTGATCAGCTCTCTGAACTTTTTCTCGGGGGCTCTCCATTCCTATCTTCTGAATGGGTGCAAAACCTGGGGGTAGTGCTTGATGACGGGCTAACTTTACGATCTCAGGTGTCAGTCATAGTCAAGTCTTCCTTTTACCATCTTAGGAACATCTCCAGGATTAAGCACCTGGTTCTTTCCGGGGACTTGCCTACACTGGTCCATGCTTTTGTTACCTTGCACCTTGATTATTGTAACTCCCTGTACTTAGGGCTTTCTGGGGTTGAAATCTGCTGCCTGCAGCTCATGCAGAATTCAGCAGCATGATTAACTGGAGTTTCTCGCGTATCCCATATTACTCCCATGCTGTGAGATTTGCACTGGCTGCTAATTAGGTGGAGGATCCCCCTTAAAGTTGGTTTACTAACTTATAAAGCCCTACATGGACTGGGCTCTGACTACTTGAAAGAGCTTCTTGTGCCTTACCATCTAGTGTGACAGTTGCATTCGGCTGACGAGGGGTTGCTAGAGATTCTGTGGGTGTCTCCAAAATCTTCTGGGGCCCATGCATTTTTGCACATGCCCAGCCCTTTGGAATTCTCTACCCCATCAACTTCGGGAATGCACGACTGTGGATGGGTTAAAACAGGCGTTGAAAACCTTTTTATGGAGTCTCGCTTATGATGGCTCCATATAACTCTGGTCCCCTGTTATTTATTTTATTTGTATGTTATTTATTCTATGATTACGTTTATTATTTTAATATGACTGTTTTTATCTTTTTGTAAAGTGCTTGATGGCCTGAAAGGCGCTTATGCGAAATAAAATATATTATTATTATTCCTCAGTGTCCTCTGCTGTCATAGCCTGCCCTTTTCCCCCTCCATTCTCCTCCAATTGTGCCTCCACCTGCTCTCCTCTTTCTCTGTCCTTTCTGTGCTTGCTCTTTTCCCCAACCACTCCCCCTTCACTACTTTTGCATCCTCCCATTGCCCCCTGCATTGTGCCACTTCCTCCCTAAAATGTTTTGGCCTTCCTCCACCCTTGTTTAATCTGTTCATGCCAACTTGAACTACCCTTCCCCTTCTCACTTTTATGTCTCCTTCTTCCCTCTTTCCTTGAACTATCTATTCTCCCTTCCCTCCTGATTAGCTGACTCTTGTTCTATGGTGGCTTCCCCAGCATCCTGCTCTGTTTCATCAACCAGTATTGCGTACCTGTTTGTTGTCTCCAACTTTCTGCCCTCTCCTGAAATCCCTTCCTGCCTCTGCTTATCCTGAACCTCTTTCCTATTTGCTCTCCATCTAACTGTGTCCCCCTACCACCTGTCTACAACACCTTTTGTTGCTTACAGGGCCCTGTTGACTTGGCCCCTCTCGGCCAAGTACCCACTTCCAGCCAATGGCAGCCTGGTCTATCTTGCACTGGAACCCTCCCTGCCCCTGTGTCCCTTCTTCTCCTCAACCCCTCATACCTGTCCCTTGCTCCCAGTTCCTGGCTGAATCTTGCTATCTCCAGCTAAGTTGTCTGAACATCCTGCATACTGGACAGCCCCCACCTCCCACCAGATTCTCATAAACAGTGCTACCCCACACCCACTGCAGCTCACAAATCTTCCTGCCTCCCTGTGCTCCCAACCCTAGTCATCCCAACCTCTCCACTCCACCCCTCCATTCCCCCACCTGCCTCTTCACCCTGGCCTCCACATGCCCCCTGTCTTAGTCTCAAAATATTCCCCAGCTCTTTACAATTGAATCCTTATGTCTATAAGGGTTGTAAACCTGCAGTACTGACCCAAAATTCTTACTCTGTCTCCTTCGGTAAGGACTTACAGTGTCTCTGTCCCACTTTGTATATGCCCCTTTGGACCTAGTTACTGGATACACCCTTCATAATTCAACCTATATATCAGCTAGGCTAATGCTTGTGCTGCCCAGCTGTCCCTGCCTCTTTAAGTAGGTGCAGACTGGCCTTCCACTATAAAGGCAGTGCATCTGGGGGTGGCTGGGGAGTGGGGTGGGGGCAGCTCCTCTGGTACATAATGTCTACAAAAACAATCAGGTAAAAAAAGACATACTTCCATAAAATACAGAGCAAAAACACAGCTCTAGGTCACCATACCAGCAAACAGTTCCTCCTACTCACTCAGCATGGGGACTCCAACTGAAGGTCTGTAAGGCACACACTTGAATTGCAGCCCTCACTAATCCCCTGTTGAAATGTGATACCTGCAGTTAAGGTACAAGTCTCAGCCAATTTTAAAGACTCGCCTTCCAGCAACAGAGGGGCTGGAAGAAAAAGTATGCCTCTTTGCAGACTACACAAAGATCTGCAATAGGGTTGATACACAAGAAGGGGTGTAAAGGATAAGAGGGGACTTGACAAGACTGGAGGAATGGTCAAAAATATGACAGCTTAGATTCATTGAAAAAAATGTGCAGAGTAATGCACCTGGGAAACAAAAACAAAGGGGAAGAGTACACAATGAGGGGGGAGGCATATTAACAACACAAATGGAAAGGGACCTGGGGGTAGTTATATCAGATGACCTTATAGTAGATAAGCAATGTGAGAAGGCAGTAAGGAGGGCTGAGGGGATACTGGGACGTATAGGAAGAAAACAAGAAGTTGTTATTCTTCTGTACAGACAGTTGGTGAGACCCCAGCTGGAGTACTGCATCCAGTTCTGGAGACCCAATCTCTGCAAGGACATAGACAGGATGGAGAAAGTCCAGAGGAGGGCAACTGCAATGGTGCAGGGTCTGCAACAGAAGCCATATGAGGTGAGACTAAAAGCACTTAATATGTATACCCTTGAGGGAAGGAGGGAGTAAGGGGACACGATAGAAACTTTTAAGTACCTCAAGGGAATCAACAAAGTCCAAGAGGGTAGCATCTCTGAGAAAAAGAGATGTACAAGAACAAGGGGGCACAATTTGAAGATAGAGGAGAGATGGCTCAGGGGTAATGTGAGGAAGTATTTTTTTCGCGTATGGAACGGCCTTCATAAGGAGGTTGTGGGGGTCAAAAACAGGGGGGGATTTTAAGAATGCATGGGACAGACTTAAGGTGATTCTAGTGGGGGGGAGTAGGAAGAAATAGGATGTTGGTTAACTAGGATCTGCAGCTTATCCAGTAGGTAGGGAAATGGGCAGACTAGGTGGGCCAAGCCGTTCTTATCTGCCAAAGTCTATTTTTCTATGCAGTTCCTCCTACTCATTCAAAATGAGTTGTAGCCAATTCAGCAGTACTGGTCATGCAGTATGCAGGCATGGACAGCATGCACAATCAGCAACACCAGTGCAGGGCCTAGTAGTTCATCTTTACGTTGTTAGTTGTTGTGGCCATTTCAGCAGTAGTGGTCATGGATGATACAGATGTGGATAGCATGCACATCAGCAACACCTGTGAGGGACCTTGTTATTCATCTTTGTGTTTTTCATTGTTGCCTTTTCAGCAGTAGTGGTCAAGGCTGGTATAGATGGCATTCACAGCAGCAAATGAAGTAGCTAACATGACAGGTGGTGACTAAAATGTTTCTATATTTATGGGACAATAGGGTTTTCATAAATAGCTGAGAGTACTTGAAAATTATGAGTAGACATATTGAGTTGAGGAATCCTTTTAATATTTTGCATATTAACACTGTTAAAGTATTAAAGCAGAGTACACATGGGAAAGAAGGGAATCATTAGTCAGGAGATACGACACAACACAAAACAGGATAAAGAAGTAAAGGTCTATGGTTTAACTGAATAGCAAACCTGCTGAAAAACTGTTTTATGTGGGACAAAGTAGTTGAGGTTTGTTATTACAGGATAAAGTAACAATACAACAGCAACAGCTGTCACTGGAGTCATCAATGCTTTTCAAAGATTAATTTCATATCTGCTAAAGAAAACAAATTAATCCTTCTTCATAGTCTGTTATAGGAAGTCAACCACGGTACCTGCTTCTGTGCTGAGCTTCCAAACAGATTCATGAAGGTTTTACATGTATACCCAGGAGCTGTGCAGGGACCGCCTGACTGCCTAAACTTAAGCCTGTCTCTACCTCCAGGGCATTCTGCCCAGGAGCTGTGGAGTGACCGCCCGACAGCCCAAACTCAAGGTACTGAATAAAGGAATCAACGGCTTGTTGCATATTTTACACTTGGCACCTTGACTCTTGCCTGTTGGAACTCTCCCATTCTGATCACTGTTGGAGCTCTCCTCTACCTTCGGATTAATCAGGATCAAGCTGGGTGATTTATTTAGTGCTGCATAGCTCAAAGCAATATCTTTTTATAAGAAACATACATGGCAATTTTAATGAAATCTTACCACAGTACGGCTGAGAGAGTTGTGCTCTGAACAGAGGGAGATTTTGATAGTACAGCCAAGCTCCCGGCAGCAAACTAAATTTTAAACATAATTTAGGGTAAGCTTAATTTTAAATATATTTTAACTACTATTGCTCAGAACCTTTTGTGGAGCACAAGCGAAGTGGATCCCAGATCCACCAGCTGGTAGCTTGGATCAAATTGCTGCTCATTCAGGCTGCCGGCTCAGTTCAGGGGCTGCCAAGCAGATCCTCACAGTTGCTTAGTGACTGCTTCCCAGCCGCCCCCCCAATACCCTCCCACCCTTAGCCGATGTTAATTTTATACTAGTGGATTTCACGAGAAGTGATTCTTTTCACTATCTCCCTACATTGACATCTGCACTTTATACGCGATCCCCACTAGAGGTCACCTGAATTCTGGTTGATCCTAATTCCCTGTCTCTGCTCTCAGTGCTTCTCTGTATCTACTGCTACAGTGCTGGATTCCTCTTCTCCTCATTGTTTTCTCTCATCCCTGATTACCTCTGCCTATAGTCCTTCCTTACCATGTTCCTTAAAACTATTTTATCCCTCCTGCTTGTATCGGGTACTTTGTTGCTTCCTGTAGTATTAACTGGTCCTACCGAGCATCCCTGTACTGGCCTCTTTTACTCTGCTGACAACTTCTGCTACTCCACCTTGCTCTCTGACCCCACCCCTAAACCTCTACCTATGCTGGGGCTCAATAATAAACCCCTTAGAGTTTTACTTAGGTATATCTTACAGAGATTCTCTCTCTCTCTCTCTCTCTCTCTCGTCTGTGTGTGTCTGCCACACATTTGTCATAGCCTCCCTCTGGATAACTAGTGTCTCCCTTACTCTTTCTTGTGATGTTGAGACCAATCCTGAATCCTCTACAACTAATGTCACCTCCCAGTCTCCCACCACCAATTGCTGGCATCAATCACCCAGTTTCACCTTTGCCCACCTTAACATTAGGAGCCTAACTGCTAATCTCCCTGAACGTGAGGCTTGGGTCACCTCAATTAAGCCAGATATTCTGGCACTGTCTGAAACTTGGCTGAAACCTATTACAGACTCCCGCTGCTCCTTGCCTGGTTATAATATGCTTCGGTCTGATCACTCTAATGCCAAAATAAGGGGTGACCTGGCTGTGTACTTCAAGCCTCACCTCAACTTTTCTTTTATACAAAGTGTCCCTCTGGCTAACTGTGAGGTGCTACATTCTCTTCTGCTACTTGGGGGAAATAAAAAAGTTCATATCTTCTGCATTTATATACCCCTTAGAAACTTGAAGCTGGGACTGGAAGAGTTTAGTGAACTTGTGCCCTCTGTGACTGGGATAAACAAAGTCATTTGCATGGGCGATTTTAATCTGGACTGGGTTGGACCCAGTTCCTCCCTCTTATCCTCCATTACAAGCAAGGCTAACCTTACTCAGTTTGTCAGGAGGCCCACCAGAATCTCCCTTTTGGGCAGCACCTCCACCTTCCTAGACTGCACATTCACCAATGAGAAGGGACCTGCAGAAACTTGAAGAATGGTCAAGGGTTTGGCAGTTGAAATTCAATGCAAAGAAGTGCAAGATAATGCATATGGGGCACAAAAACCCTGGCACAATATATCAGTTGGGGGTGAGGATATAGCATGCACCAAGCAGGAAAGGGATCTTGGGGTTGTCATCTCTGATGACCTCAAGGTAGGGAAACAGTGTGACAAGGCATCAGGTAAGCAAATAGGATGCTGGGATGTATAGGCAGGGGCATCACCAGCAGGAAGGAGGTCATAATTCCAGCTATACAAGACACTAGTGAGGCCCACTGGAGTACAGTGTACAGTTCTGGAGACCATACCTACGTAAGGACATAGACAGGGTAGAGAAGGTTCAGAGGAGGGCAACAAAGATGGTGCATGGGTTGCATCACAAGTCCTATGAAGATAGGTTGAAGGAACTGAACATGTACTCCTGGAGGAGAGGAGGGAGAGAGGGATATGATAGAGACATACAAGTATCTTACAGGGAGGAATAGGGTGCAGGAAAACACTATTTTAAGCAAAAAGATGTTTCAGGACTAGAGGGCATGGGATGAAGTTGGAGGAGGACGATTCAGAGGAAACATGAGAAAGAATTTCTTCACAGAACGGGTGGTGGACAAGTGGAACACCCTGCCAGAGGAAGTGGTGGGGGCTGAAACAATCACGGGATTTAAGAATGCATGGGATAGACATAAAGGAATTCTAGAGGTCAGGGGTAAGGGGAAACAGACTTCTAGGAAAACAAACTGAACTTACAAGCTCAAATGGGCAGACTAGGTGGGCCATAGGCCCTTATCTGCCGACACTGTCTATGTATCTATGTATCTAGGATTGAGCATTTCCCCTTGGTTGATGTCCTACCTGATTCCATAATCGATCACTGCCCAGTGTACCCCACCTGGGACACCTCCCCTCCCTCCTACCCAGCCGAAGTCTTATCCTTCTCAAAACATCTATAAACTTGGACATGCTACATTTCTGCGCAATCTTAGGATGGCTGACTGGTCCCCTCTCTACGTAACCAATAATGTCAACAAAGCAGTAGGTTACTCTCCCTCCAGAACCTTCATCTTTCAGTCACTACATGTAGAGTACAAATTGAAGTCACCAAATGGCTCAGCGCCCCCTACTTCAACTGCTAGAAAGGAGAGACAACCTCTGGTCAGTTTGGAAGTCCACTTCCATTCAAGCAGACTTCGAGGCCTACAGGGCCTTATGGAATGCCTGTAAAAGTGAGATTCATGTGGGCAAGAGCTTATACTACCATAACCTTCTCAGTTCTTCATCCTGTCTCCCCAAATGCTACTGGTCTCATATTAAAGAAATTCTAGGTAATAATAAGCCTATGACCCCAAATGAAATGCTGATAAACGATACTCACTGCAATAACCCACTTGCCATTGCTAATGCTTTTGACTCCCTGTTTTCCACCCTTTCTATCCCTCCTCTTATCTGCCGACACCCCCCAGTATCTCCACGCCCACCAGCTACTGCACCACTGGCCCTTGAACTATCATCGGTCACATGTCTTGAGGTGCTTAAGCTACTAAGGTCTTTACCATCTAATGACAGTGTAGACCCAGATGGTATACATCCTAGGATTCTCAGGCAGTTTGCCTCTAGTCTCGCTGTACCTGTGACCAGACTCTTCAACCTCTCCATCTGCTCTGCTTCTATGCCTTCTGTCTGGAAGGTTGCCAGAACTATACCAATCTTTAAGAAAGGGAACAACAGGATCATGTCTACCTACAGACCCATTTTACTCCTGCCCACTCTCAGCAAGCTGTTTGAGAAACTTGTTCACTGGCAGGTCTCTGCGCACATTCTTAACTTCAACCTACAATCCCCCTTACAACACATTTTAGGGCAGGGCACAGCACTACCACTGCTCTTACTCATCTGACCAGAGATGTAAAAAATAACATGCACATGGACTTGCTTATTGGAGCAGTTTTCATTGATCTCTCCAAAGTGTTTGACATGGTTCATCACCCACTTCTTCTGGCTAAGCTGAACACTCTTGGTGCCTCTGACTCTACCCTCTCCTGGATGAGCAGCCTCCTAGAAAATTGGTCTCAGGCTGTATTCTTCTGTAAATCTATCTTCTCCCCTCTCCCAATTACCTGTGGTATACCACAGGGTTCAATCCTTGGTCCTCTACTTTTCTCCCTCTTCATTAATGATATCCCCACTCCATCATCTCACTGTAACATTATAATGTATGCAGACAGCCTGGTGCTTTATATGTCCTCTAAGTCTATTGCTCACATCAATCTTCATCTCTTCTCTGCATTTCAGACCCTTCAATCCTGGTTCTCATCCAACTATCAAGTCACAAACATATCTAAGACCCAGGCCATGCTGTTTGAGTCCCACAGAAAGGTGCCCACTGAGTCCTCTAAACTCTTGGTGCACATCTGCTATGGGACTGCTGTATCCAACACTTCATCCTTCAAGTATCTAGGGGTGATGCTTGACCCTGTTCCTGACTACTCGATGCATGGTAGTGAGGTGTGCCAATTGGTTAATGCCAAAATTGGTGCAGCTTACAAAGTGCTACACTCTCTCACCCCTGCTGCCAGGATCTCAGTTGAGCATGGGCTTTTACTCCCACCACTGCTTTATGCTGTGCTAGTGCTTTCATGCTAACATGGACATCCTTCACAAATTGAACATGTCTTACAACAATATCTGTTGGTTTGCCCTTTCTGCTAGCCGCCTTACACATCACTATTGTCTCTATACTGCCTTAAAATGGCTGTCTCCTGATGCCCTTCTTTCATACTCCCTAGGCTGTTTTGTGGACTCCTTAATCAGAACACCTTGTCCTGCCTCTCTGAGGGACATGTTTATCCTGTTCTCTCACCCTCGCTACCTCAGGTCCTCGACCTCCCCGTTGCTATCTACTCAGACCTGCTCTAAGAAAATGGATGAGCAAGCCTTTTCCTACTTTGCTCCTCAGTTGTGGAACTCTCTCCCATGCCATGTCAAGAAATCTTCATCTCACCTTACTTTTAAGCATTCCTTATTTTCCTGCCTCCTTGTGCCTGGAACCTGTTTCTGTCTCTCCTCTTGTCACTTCTCTTGACTTGGACTACCTGTTTGTGACCTGCCTATCCCTTGGAATTGCCATTTGTCTTAGAGTTTCTGTCTGCCTCCTCTATCCCTTTGCCTGATGTATGTGTCTATCATGTTATTTTGGTCTATCATGTTATAGGAACATGACATAGGAACATGATGGCAGAAAAGGACCTCCAGACCCACCTAGTCTGCCCATTTGCCTAGCAACCCCTAGGCCTCCCCCTGATTCCCCCCTACTCCTTTCAACAACCCTCTGTGTCTATCCCACACCCTCTTGAACCCCCCCACCAAATTCTCATCTACCACTTCCCTAGGTAGCCCATTCCAGGTGTCCACCACCCTCTCAGTAAAGAAGTTCTTTCTTATGTTGTATATAAACCTACCCCCTCCAGTTGTAGATATGCCCCCATTTACTGGGACACCTCTTCAACTGGAAGGGGTTCTCAGTAGTCACCTTGTTTATGCCTTTCAGGTACTTGAAGGTCTCTGTCATATCCCTTCTCTCCCTCCTCAACTCCAGAGTTGCTCTCTTTGCAGATGACACAAAGATCTGCAACAGAGCTGATGCACAAGGTGGGGTGGAAAGGATGAGAAGAGACTTGGCAAGGTTAGAGGAATGGTCAAATGTATGGCAGCTTAGATTCAATGCTAAGAAGTGCAAGGTAATGCACCTGGGAAACAAAAACCTAGGGGAAGAGAACACAGTGGGGAGGTGAGATACTAACAACAACAAAAATGGAAAGGGACCTGGGGTAGTCATATCAGATGACCTAAAGGTGGGCAAGCAATGTGAAAGGGCAGCAAGGAGGGTTGGGGATTCTGGGATGCTTAGGAGAGGCATCACCAGTAGAAAACAGGAAGTTATTATCCTCTGTACAGACAGCTGGTCAGACCCCATCTGGAGTACTGCATGCAATTCTGGAGACCCTGTCTTCACAAAAGACATAGACAGGGTGGAAGCTGTCCAGAGGAGGGAAACTAAAATGGTGCAGGGTCTGCACCAGAAGACATATGAAGAAAGACTTAAGGAGCATAATATGTATAGCCTCGAGGAAAGGAGGGGGGGTTACATGATAGAAACTTTCAAGTACCTCAAGGGAATCAACAAAGTCCAAGAGGGTAGCATCTTTCAAAAAATAGAGGTGTGTAAGAACAAGGGGGCACAATTTAAAAATAGAAGGGTGACAGCTCAGGGGTAATGTGAGAAAATTTGAAGATAAATGGGTGTCAACTCAGAGGTAATTTAAGGAAGTATTTTTTCATAGAGAAGGTTGTGGATGCATGGAATAGCCTTCCAGAGGAGGTTGTGAAGTCAAAAACAGTGGTGGAATTCAAGCATACATGGGACAGTCATAAGGCAATTCTAGGGAGTGGGGGTAGGAAGAAGTAGGCTGCTGGTTAACTAGGATCTGCAGCTTATCCATTAGGTAGTGAAATAGGTGACTGGGTGGGCCAAGCGGTCCTTATCTGCCATCAAATTCTATGTTTCTAGAGGGTTCATGTCCAGAGCTCCCAGCCTCTCCTCATAAGGCAAGTGACTAAGGCCCTACACCATCTTGTCTGTCCTCCTCTGTACCCACTTCACCCTCTCCACATCCTTCTTTTGCTAAGGCCTCCAGAACTGGACCCCATACTCCAGATGAGGCCTGTCCAGCTGGGTGTGCAGGGGAATCAGGCCCTCCCTCTTATTGCTGGCGATCCCCCTCCCAATACAGCCCAGCACTTAGCTGTTTTTTGCCACCACCCTGCTGCACTGCCCGGCCACATTCAAGTCCTGAGAGATGATGATACCCAGGTCCCCCTCTTTCATGGTAACCACTAGTGGTTTGCCCCCTAGTCTGTATTCCATTCTCTCATTTCTTCTGCCCAGGTGCATGACTTTGCATTTTGCCAAGTTGAGGGATAATTTCCACTTCCTCGCCCAGTCTTCCAACTTCCCTAGGTCCCACTGCATCCTTCCCACTCCATCTTGTATGTCCACTCTATTACAGATTTTGACATCATCCACAAACAGGCTCACTCTATCCTCCAACCCCTCCGCTATGTCACTTGTATAGATGTTGAGCAACAGGGGTCCCAGCACCCCTGGTGCACGACACTTGTGACCACTGACTCACCCGAAGGGACCCTCAGTGGCATAAAGTCCCTAGTATTCCCTAGTAGTACACCTCATATCCCCTCTAGTTTTTACATACAGGATCTCTGCACTCCCACGTAACTGTCTTCAGCAGTCTATATAAATAAGTAAGGCAATGTATTAAAAAAGGGGTTTATGAACATACAAAATTTGCCAACTGAGTTCATTAACAAGTTATAAAAGAAAAATGTAACCAAAACAGAAAGACTGCCTCTTTCTCCCTGATAATAGACAGTGTCAGCAGATAAGGGCCTATGGCCCACCCCGTCTGCCCATTTAAGTTTGTAAGTTCAGTTTATGTTTTCCAGGAAGTCTGTTGCCCCTTACCCCTGATCTCCACAATTCCTTTATGTCTATCCGATGCATTCTTAAATCCCGTGATTGTTTCAGCCCCCACCACTTCCTCTGGCAGGGTGTTCCACTTGTCCACCACCCATTCTGTGAAGAAATTCTTCCTCATGTTTCCTCTGAATCGTCCTCCCTCCAACTTCATCCCATGCCCTCTAGTCCTGAAACATCTTTTTCGCTTAAAAATAGTACATTCCTGCACCCTGTTCCTCCCTGTAAGATACTTGTATGTCTCTATCATATCCCCTCTCTCCCTCCTCTCCTCCAGGGAGTACATGTTCAGTGCCTTCAACCTGTCCTCATAGGACTTGTGATGCAATCCATGCACCATCTTTGTTGCCCTCCTCTGAACCTTCTCTACCCTGTCTATGTCCTTACGTAGGTAAGGTCTCCAGAACTGCACGGTGTACTAATCTAATAATCTACCTACACCATAGATATGCCCTTCCCCAAAGCACACTTCACATACACAGACTGACTGTTCTAAATTAACATTCAAAATCCACACAAAAACAATAAACTCTCAATGATATGAGCACAGAACGGTTTCCTACAATCAATGTACTAAATTTTGAGCAAATAAAATGACCCAAAAAAAAAGCATTTTTAACAGCTTCTGGAGGTTCTGAATTGCAGAGCTCTGAGATCAAACTGTCTCCAGCTACCGCTATACACATACTACTCAGAACAAAGGCTGTGCAGAACAGTCTTGAGCCCATGTGACCTACAATCCCATGAATCACTACAGAATTCACTTTGGAGCTCAATTACAAGCAAAGTGATGCAAAGTACATTGATTTCAATGTACTGCACCTTAAAATTGGAGGAGAAGTGATTTGAGGAAGGTGGAATAACGCAAAGCCATTGGTTTCAATGGACGTCACATTCCTTATTATGATGTGAAGTACTCCACTTCGCATTGTGGATTACTCCACAGAGTCCACGTTACTCTGTGAATCACTTCACAGAGAGAATTTTAGCCATTTCCACCACCACTACTGGAAAAAGATTATAATTTCAGGCAACAGAGTGCCACCATAAGCATGCTGGGAACTTAGCCCAGAGTTCCTGCTGTGCCAGTGGCTCTCCGGATAATGCTCACAATCTGGCTAACTCACTGCTTTTGTACACCTTAACTGTGACTGTCACTGTCATTTAAAGTGATAATCACACCCCTTTTTCCAAATTATTTAATATTTACACTCACAACTGGCAGAGATCCCATCTATTAAAAGTAGTAAACAACCAAAATGCCTCACTAGAAATAGTCCAAAGTTTTAAATATCTTGAGGTTACTCTAGGCTGTTCCTTCACATTTTCACAGCACATTGACCTGTAGCCAAGGCTGCAAATCACAAAACTGGACAGCTATTTAGGTATAAACACTACTTAGCTAATGAGGCATTAAAACTCATGTGCAGCTCTGTCTTATCCGTGATTGACTAAGGGCTTGTAGTCTACAGTGCGACAACTGACACAGCTCTCCAGTGAATAAAAATGGCTCTAAACAAAACCCATAGGCTTGTACTAGATGTGCCATGCCTTTAACATACCTGCAATCTTTATTCACAGTCTGGGTGATTAAATCTGCACTGTAGAACTCAATACCAGGTCTACCTGCTGGTTAAAAAGTCCACCCTAGATCTAACATCATTTAACATTTAGAGTCTCCTCTGCTCCACCAGCAAGGTTAGAATTACCAGAGGAACTAACAGCCAACCACTGAAAGTTCCCTTCTGTCGCACCTCCCAGGGTCAGCAGTCTTTTAAGTACTGGGCACCCACTTGGCTCAACTTGCTACATATTGACCTGCTGGCAGAATCTAAACTTGGCCCTTTCAAATCTAAACTTAATAACCATCTAGCAACACTTAGTGGGTGTGACTATAACTTCTAATTTGCACACGTGAACTCCTGTCTTCTTTCTTTTTTTATCATGTCACAATTTCTACTCCTTGCCGACAGTGCCCATCTGATCGAACCCCCCACCCAGCCCTCTCACCTGGAATAACTGGGGCTTACCTTATTCCTGGCCCAGGAGCAGCAGCTGCAGGGAGTTGATTGACATCATGCTGCTGGTGAATTTTCTTCCTCCATTTTCTCCCAGGGGTCCCAGGAGTAGGAGCCCATGCACGTGGAGGTGTGCATGCATCTACAGCCCTGGTAATGACCCCCTTCCACCCACCCCATTGGCCTAGTGCCTGGTACTCTCACTTCTTGTGCTGCCCTTGGCCTCCACCAGGAGGCAGCCATAAACTGGAGGTTGTCACTATCACCTCCCCAGACCGCTGCTGACCTCCAACAGCCTGGACTCATTCTCAAACCTGTGTCGCCAGCATGCTTAAAGGTTAGTGTACAGCTCCTTAGCCCTCAGTTCCACTGGACCAGTTACTCTTGCCTTCTTTCTGTTCATTATAGCACTTTTAATCTCCCCTATCCAACTGCCTTGTTATTTACCCCCTCCTCTACCATCCCACATTGCCTTCATCATCCATTCCTCATCTGTTTCCCACCTCCCCCAACCTAATCTACTTCCCCTCTTCCTTCACCATATCCTCCCAATTCAAAACCTCATGGAATTTTCCCATTCCAGTAAACCAATGATAAGGTCCTATGGCTGCTCCTGTTTTCTCCACCTATTCTCCCTTATACCTTCCTCACCTACTTGGCACTCTTCCAGGACTCAGCCTCTTTTGCTACCAGTTTCTCTCCCCATAGCAAGGTACTTTACCATTCTGTTTACACATAACAATGTACTTATTGCTTAACGAGACTGAATTTTATCATTTTTGTTACAAAATAGTTGAACATCATTGTTGTATCCAATGTATATTTGTAACCACTGTCCGTATTATTTTGCTGTATTTGTGTTGTTTGCTGTTGATATGGAGCCTTTGTAAATGAGCTTGTAGCTCAAATGTATTAGTGCAAGAACTGAACAAAATAAAAAAAACACCATGTGTATGCATCCTAAACCAACATTCTACAGACCACATACATACCAATAAGAGGTTTGATGTAACAGCCCCCCTTTCAAAAGATTTCCAAAACTTTTTCTTGCCACTTATTGTTTAGTTGACAAACTTCTCCCTGAGCCCACCTCTATGACATCACCCTTTGTCTAGCTAACAGTGTATAATTAGAAGAGAGAAGAGGCCAGCCATACTATATAGCAATTACTATAGGTTTTGAATAATATTTCTACCTGGGATTGCACATGTCTGAAGTGGAAGAATCACCTTCTGTGCAGCCTTTGCCAGTCTGACAGTAATAATCTTTGTGAGAATTTTATAATCAGAGGTTAATAAACTAAGGGGCCACCAGTTCTTTATATCCTGTGAGTACTCTTTTTTTTTAATATAAGAAAATCATTACCCCATCTTTCATACTCATCACTAATCTATTTCCATCCCATATGGCAGCATAAATCACCCATAACCAAGGTACTGTACTAGAATATCAGCAAACATCTTATAAAAGTCATTCGACAGTACATCATTACCAGGTGTAGTTCCAGCAGTTAAGCTACCCACTGCTGTTCTAATTTCTAATTCTGAAAAGGGACCCACTACTGCTTGTTTTTCCTCTGACAATAAGAAAGGACTTGTCAAGGAATGTAAGCAGGAACCCCGTATCTCTAATCTAGATGTCTGAAACTTAACATGTACATAATCCTAAATCACTTGCAGAATTCCCCACCTATTCATTACCAAGTCCCCACTATTAGTTTGATGTGCCATAGATACCAATTTATGAGCACCATGTAACCCCAGATCATATGGGTATACCTGTTCCTTTGGTTTGACATTTTTGTTCTTTAGTCAAGTGAGACTCCTTCTCCATGTGAAAAACTGACATTTTCTCCCTCACTAGCTTGAGCTGATCCTGTACATTGCTTCCATTCTCATAGATCAATGACAGCAATTTCAAATATTTTGCCCGCCAGCCCAAATATTGTATGTATTTGGATTTGGCCCTAGTACTGGTGGTCTGAATAAACCAGGATTTCAAATCTCTTTTTGTATCTTCCCACCATTTAATTGGACTAGATTACAGAAACCAAGCATTCACCTGAGCCTTCAATAAAAAACCCAACAGCCTCTCTCGGGGCTACCTCCTGTGAAATTTCCCCATTCAATTTCCAATACCCTCTGCGACAGGGAGCTCCTGCCACTCTTGAGGACCAACCTTTTCTTAACTCTTTTGTAATAGTTCTTTTATTTCTTTGTCTATTCTGTTCACTAAAATTTCTAGTCCAAAAGGTTGGCCACCTATGGGCATCCCATCCCCTTTCTTGACTATGCTACAGCATTTGCTTTAATTTCAGTTTTACCTCTCAGGTCCTTGTACAAGGAGTTTATTGTGGTGACCTCCAAGCATGTCTAAAACGGGTAGTGCTTGCTGTTGTTGTATTTAATATATAATAGCACCTGATGTATATATCTTATGTTTATGAAGCCTATAAATGTTGGAAATACCATGGCACTAGGTATTTTTGATAATAGTAAAAAGTACTAGGTGACCATTATAGAAATTAAGTTAGTTGTGCTGTTTAAAATACATGTAAATATCTGTAAACTGAACATGTCTGAAATTCCAGTGTGATTTGCATATCAATCAAGACCTGAACCGCCACATGATCAGAGCCTTCTAGTGGAAAAATGGAAACATCAGTGCTTGTCATCTGAGCAGATAAAAAAATTATATCTATCCTTGAAGATAAATGGCCTTTAAAGAAAATACGAGAGGGTACCTTGTGTAATAAATCATAAATATCCAGCAATTAATTACTTTCAATGATACATTTGAAAGCTTTGGTATCACAAAAAACGTTTTTGAGTTTTTCTATACCAGTTTCTTTATGCAAGGCCACAATTAAAATCACCTCCCCATAGAACCAACAACAAGGTATGTAGGTAGGGTTCAATCTTGTGAAAAACAGTTAAGTATGCAGCTTTCATCTGAGTGGCATAAAAATTTATCAGACAGCATCCAATATTACTAAGGCCCACATCCAAAATGAATGCCCTACCTGTGCATACATCAAGTACTTGTAGAATTTTAACAACCAGGTCCTTAAATAAAAACCCACACCGGTGCATTGCTTTTCACCCAGATACCACAAGGAGGAATCCTACCCCCAATCCCTCTAAGTGTGTAGCCTGGTATCCTGTAAAAAGAACACCTGGCCTGCACTAGCCAAAGATGTAAAGCTTACCATAAGCCTAGCCTGGGTTTTAATGTTATTCACATTAGCAATAGGGAAAGAAATATTTTCGGCCACTGAAATGGAGGAAAAAAGGATGACACAATTAAGAACACAGTTAGGCACTCCCTTCCCTTTTCACACACCTCCTACTAGCAAAACCCAAGAATGACCTACCTCCTTTACTTCTCCCTTCTTCTCTCCTGGGCTTATTTACTAAAGCCTGAATTAGACTACACGCAACCAATTACCTATTCAAATTGTGTCATGATGATGATAACCATGCCTGTATCCAACTATTCTTGTAACTTCAGCGTGCTGTAATAACTTATGCATTAAAATGTTCTTTTTTGCCCCTTGTATCTAACTAGTATTGTTTTCCTGGGTCACCCCTGAAAAAGGGACCTTTGGCTCCCAGTGGGCATACCCAGTCACCAAAATTTAATAAATAAATAAATAAGAACCATGCAAAGTCTCTGCCTGACAGGTCACTTTCTCTTTTTCCATTTCTTCAGCTTATGCTCATCACCAGCACCACTCTCTTGTAACAACTCTGTCTTAGGCAGAAGAAGAGATGTCAGAGTCCAAGCCTTCATCATCATCGTCCTGGTCCAGGAGAAGAGCATATGAATTCTCCAAGGGCACAGGATATGAGTTCAAAGAGACTAGTGAACCATCCACTTTTGACTTCTGTGAGCGGGATCGCATGACTCGGTTGAATGATGAGTCTTTTATATTCTCTGGGGGGAGGCATATAATAGGCTGTTTCCAAATCCTCATGGCAAGACTCCTCTATTAAAATTGGACCATCATGCCCTGATAATGTAGTGGAGACTAGAGTAGGGGTTGGGGGTACATCCATGACCTCTAGATCTCATATTTCCATATTTATTTAAATGCCAGGTGTATCCACCAATGGTATCTCTGGTAAAACCAGAGGGGCTGGCTGTGTCACAAACACATCATCCACCACCCCAGCATCTTGCTGAGGCTTGCCCTATCTCTGAGGCTTGGGGGCAGAAGGGATCAAGTTCAGGAGTAACTCATCTACTCTGATTTTTTTAATTTTTTGGCTGTGACCACATACACATCTTGCTCTGCCCTAATAGCCTGGTCAAGACTGTTATGTGACACCCAAGAACAAGTACAGAAAGTATGTCTATGTTCCTCAAATAAATTGCATCTTATAGGTTGAAGACAGTGTGTTCCAATGTGTCCCACCTTCCCACATAAGCCACACTTCTGCTTTTCACAAGCATTACTGAGATGTTCCACTTCACCACACTTAAAACAAGCTCTGGGCTGTCCCAGGTAAACAATTACCTCTCTGTCCCACCCAAGAAATAAAAATAGTTCAGTAGATGTTTAGGAAGACTGTTTTCTATTTCGAGCATGACCTGGTACTTCCAACCACCTGTCCACAGATGTTCATCATCCAGGATAGGTTCATTATACCCCTTAACTATACAATGCTGTTGCAGCTGATAAGTGATGTCCACAACATTCACCCCCTCATTATGAATTAAAACAGTAATTTTTTTTGTCAAAGGTTTAGTCAGAGGATAGCCAAAAAAAGACTTCCATATTGAAGTATTTTCAACCAGCAAGTATTGCTTCCAAAAGCAGTCAAGCCCATCTGGGTGTTTAAAACTAACATCAAACAGGGAATCTCCCAACACATAGATTGGCGCATAAATATCATTGGCATAGAACTTCATACTGCCCTTTGTCAATTCTTGCCCCTCAAACTGCCTATCAAGAACCTCAGAAATATCCCTTCAAAATGTCACCTAACTGCTGGTTCAGACGCACGCTGGCCATCATCTGGAAAAAGCTGCTTACTGACTCTATCATGCCAAACAGTAGTTGACTTTTAAGGCACATGTTCAGGTCTGTCCTTTTCTAGAAAGGCTCCAACCACAGGTTGTGTCCCTGGTAATATATGCCCCCTATGCCTTCTAAGGTGATGGGAGTGTCTGGCCCCTGTAGTATAGATGCCTCACCTTCTAACAGGGCAATTTCTTTAAACAAAGTTCTCCTCCGGTGATACAGTCAACCATACAGGAGGGACAGGAGATTTTTGCCCTGGAGTTAACATGGACTCAAAGTTCACAACTGGCAGTGAAGGTCCAGACACTTGAGACTGAATTAATGAAGATAAAGAGACTTCCTCCTTTGGATCAAGCAGGTTCACATCCCATCCTGTCCCAGACAGATTCTTCACCCAGCTTGCGACTTCTAAATATGAAGATACCCAGGTGGGTGAAGTGTTAGAAGGCCCAGCAGTAGGAGCAACATTCCCACATAGCTCCATAGTGGGAGGCCTTCTTTCAGCGTCACTAAATATGCTCTGATTCTTCTTTTTTTTCTCAAACGTCTCTGTCCTGGTGCTTTTTCGACCCCTACCCCAGTTGAAATCCCAATATTAAACAAAATCTGCTGGATTGGCAAATCCTTCTCCCTTTGAGTAATATTTTCCTCAGCTGTCTTCCCATCCATGTCCTGAGTTTCTTCTTGATCCATTACCACACAGTCCTGCTGTATATCAACTGGTATCACAGCTCCAGAATGCCCAATTAATTCTCCTGCCCCCATCTTTGTGGTATCCTGCACATATACAAAAGGAGCATCTTCCTCCTGCATTAAAACATCCCCAGACACAGTACTTATGGCTTCAACTAATACAGAACTCAAAAGCTCAACTTCCTGACACATCTGCAGTTCTGTCGCAAGATGCTGCCTCAACATCCAAAGCTTCTCCTCCTCCTTGATCATTGTCTGAATTTGCTCCACCATTGTCAACAAACAAAGGACAGAAGGTCCCGTTGGAGCCTCAGGATCAGGTAAATTAGGGCTGGAGCTTACTGCAGCATCTTACATCCTTTCTGGTGCCTCCACAAATACTTCTTCCAAAGGGGGAACCATAATGATAATACAAGAACAAATCCAGCAAGACAGTTAAAGTAGAAGAATCAACATTTATGTAGCACTTTTCATACACAGTATCCCAAAGCACTTTACAAGCAATGCTTGACTGGTAGTGACGTGACTGAATGTGTGGTGGTGGCCATATTGCACATCATCACCCACACACAGCCTAGATAACTGCATGAACCAGTTTATGGGAAGGGCAATGTTGGCCAGGACACCAGGAATGTTCCCTGCTCTTTACAAAGAGTACCCTGGGTTCTTTTACTCCCACTTGGACACCCTCAAGGACAACACTGGGATGGGCAGAAGGGAACTTGGTTTAACATCTCACCCGAAGGACAGCACACCCCAGCAGTACAGCACCCCCCCAATACTGCACTCGGATGCCAGTGATTTTTAGGTGCAAGTCCATCCTGGTGCGGGATGAGAACCCATGACCTTCTGGTCCAGAGGCAGATGTGCTACCAACTGAGCCATGCTGACACCTGAAAGAAGGAAGGGGGGCCGAGGAGTAGATCAGCTCCTCAGGCACCCAAACTTCCAAACTGCTACTCAGTCAGTAGCACACTGAACTCCAAAATCTACAGCACAGCACCCTCTACTATCACGTAGGGGAGCTTTTATTAGAAAAGTTGGATTTCATTACAATGCATGTCAAACAATACCATATACTAAAACAAATTCAGAAATTGCATACATGACAGAAACATATCCTGTTATACAAATTATCATAAAACTAATTCAGTCACACCAGTTTCTACAGTGTACCCACAAATGTGATACTTTCGACAAGGAATACTTAATAAAATCATTTTTCAACAATTGTGCAGCCTTTTTTATATTCAAAAACTCGATCGTCTGATGAATCCATATTTGTTGCAACACCCAAAGGCATCTTGCCTGCCATAACTGATACCTAATTATTGCTAACATAACATACATAGTATCTACATGGTATCTTACTAATAAACCTGGGTTATTACCATATAGTATCTCTGAGTACTTTAAGCATGAAAACACCCTTTCTTCCCACTCTGTAGCTAAAATTTTCCAAGCTGTTTGAGCATAGCTACATTTCTGAAACAAATGTTGTTGAGTTTCTAAGAGTTGGACAAAGGTCTGCCTTGGGAAATATCTTTCAGATAGGTGCTTATGTTTGTTGTTTCCTTTCACTCCCAGTCTCCCATAATTCCATAACCATACACAGTCCCATGCATACAAGGGAATCCTAGGGATTACTAATTGTTTCAAAACCTGCTCTTTCAACTGCTCTGAGCATAGTGGAAACTCTACCACCTCCTTATTCTCACTTCTTAATATGTGCTTGTACATTTTCTTTTGATCTCCAGTAATTATATTTGCTGGTAATAACTCCTATTTCAAAGCCCCTTTTATACTATCCAAACCATAGCTGTCGATGGACCTCTTTTTCCCTAGTAATCTGGGCTTCTTCTGCTGCCATGGTTCAAGATTCAGATATACTGTGTATGTATAGCATAAGGACTTCTATTGTGTATACCTCTTGCATTATATGTTTTTTTCTTTGTTGTTCTACATTTTATATCTCCTGTCTATGTAATTGCAAACTGTATGTGTATGTGCCTCAGGACCACCTTTCGAATTTGCTGGCTCAATGGAGTCTTTCCTGCAATAAACTTGAACCCAATAGTTCAACCATGTTTTCCAGACCGCATCTCCTAGTTTTAAACATTTCCCAAAGTTGTACTCAAACAAAATACTAAAAAAGAAAGCTACGGGATTAATCATTCCTACCCCCCTTCTCACTTCAGTTTATAAGTGAGATTCCTCTTTACTGGGTTTAACTGGAATGCCAAAGACCTTGAAAAAATAAACTGTCAATCCTAGTCAACACTTCTCTAGGGGAGGGTAAATGTAACTTATATGTAGAAAAATAGGAATCAGTAAGGTTTTAAGTAATCATACAATTTTCAATTTCACAATGACTTTATACTCTCTGTTTGAGCTATGCCTACCTCCCAGTTTAATACATCTGAATTCTGTGGGGAAAAAACACTCCTAAAATCTTCAAAGGCTCCTTTGTGAGCCGTACCTCCTTGTGGTTCTTGATTCATGTATAAGAGTCTGACCTAAAGGTACCCCTCTACTTTTGTCTAAATTTATACGGGATCCAGATACAGAAGAATAACCACTGATTACCATTTTTAAAGCATTTTCATCTGCCTGAGGGGCCAGAGTTAACTCCACAATGTCCACATATGTTAGTATTGATAGTTTTTGGGGATGATTTGGCAGCCCTAGTCCAATTACCCCTTGCTCCTGTATATATAGTCTGATGAAGATGTCCATGCAAAAAAAAAATACAACAGGGTGCTTAGTGAACACCCCAGCCATACCCCTCTCTGCACCACTACTTTTCCCCCATACTAACCATTCACATTTTGGGATTATAACAACCTCCTTTTACAATAGTTTGACCAATTTTAAAAACTTCTCAGGTACCCCAAAAGCTTTCAACGCAGTAAAACCAAAAATGTATGTGATAATCGACCAAAAACTTTTTCTTGATCGATACTTACTGTCATTCCAGTCAGTTCCCCAACCTCACGTTGACAGAACACCTGCCTCAGTAAAATTAAATGATCACATTGTTGTCTACCCTGTACTGCACATGTCTGTACTTCACTAATGACATATTAAGCTATCTGTGTATGTCTTCCTAACATAAGTTTAGCTAACATTTTTATGTCTGTGTATAGCAGACATAATGGTCTCCAGTTATTTATATCTATAGACGTGCCTTTTTGTGCAATAAGACCAATATTGCTTCTTTCTTAGAAGGGGAAATTTATTCTCCTTTAACATTTAATTATATAAAATAACTAATGCCGGTGCAAGTTATTCTTTAAAGTATTTATAAAGCCCTGCACCTATCCCATCTGACCCTGGGATTGAGTCTCTTTTTAGTTTATCTACAGCCAGCACCATGTCTTCTTTTGTTATCTCTTTAGTGAGCATATCAATGTCAGGTAAAGTTACTTGTGGAAGTTGCAAACTTTCCAAGATTCTGCTCCCAGCATTATACTATGAACATTCTCCAAACATCTTCTGGGCCTGGTTATTGACTATCTCTAAAAGACCTAGCAAGGAAGACACAGTTTCTCCTGTTAGGGAAAGTAACTCTGTGATGGCTCTTGCATCTACTCTCTCTCTGCAATCCTTGTAACGGTCAATACTTTGTTTCCCTTCTTTCATCCCATATTTAGCTTCCTGCCCTAACGATTATGCCCTGTTGTACTGTAGCTTCTGTAACTGTGTTTTAATTATCTGAATTTGGGGTCCATAATCCTGAGTAGTGGTTTTCATCAAGGAAATTAAATTTTGCAACTGCTATCTTAGCTGTAAGTAATCTAAATAATTTACTTTATTTTCTAAATTTGATCTATTTTTGAATAATTCCTGCCAAGATTTGTTTGTGTTTTCCCACTACTTTGTTAGATTCTCCTAACAATCAGCAAAAATAGTCTAGCTGCCCAGTTTTGTTGCCAGCATGTTTGATTTTTTTCATTAGCTAACAATGGCTCATCTAGTCTCAATTTATTTTTTACACCATAGTGTATTCTGCCAGGAAATCCTTGTACTTACTGCCATATGATCTGAAAATTCAAATGCCACGGTCCTGATGGACAACACCTTAAAATTTTAGAAACAAAAAATAAAGTCTGTCTGTGTTTTTAGTTTACCTTTGATGAATGTAAATCTACCTGATGCATGTAAACTTCTATAAAAATCCTTTAAGGCTGTGTTTGAAATGGTTTTCTGTAATGCCACTGAATCACAAAAGAGTTTTCTGTCTGTAACTCCCTATCTTTCTGATGCAAACTACAATAAATTGCCCACCCATAGCACTAATCTGGATGTGTGCAAATATGGATGAATATCTTTAAACAGTGCCACCTGAAGTGCTTTACTCTGAGGAGTGTACATTATAATTAATCAAAACCTATCCTTAAAATATTAAATATCTAGCAATAATGCATGCCCTCAACATATATCTACTAATCCTGTCACCATGAGATTTGGATTAGCTAATAGAGTCCCTACCCCATCACATAACTCCATCCCTGTTGACCAAAAAGGACCTAAAGACCATGCTTATGAGGTCTGAGAAAGTTATCCCCTTGTTTTTAACCTTGTATCCAAAATACAATTGATGTCCGAAGCTATTTTCTGAAATGAGAACATGGTTCCTGCTAATTTTCTATCCCCTTTTATGCTGTTAACATTGATGGAAGTAAATGAAAGTTGTTCAGATACATTAATAGAATATCTCATGGGTTCATTTGTTATTGTGTCTGGGTCTTTTGTCTTTGCTTGGTGTGTTTGGCTACTGAGTCTGAACCCCCTCCTTCTTCAGCATCTGTGTTAGAAATTACTGATGATGAATCAGTTCCATCCCCCTCAGAGTCCCCATCTTCTGAATGCAAGACTGCAAATGTATTTCCCTTTTTCCATGATCCAGAAGATGTCACCCTCCCTGTCACTCCAATTTTCCTAGACACTACCATGCCCAACCTTGATCTTTTGGTTTTAAAACCTTCATTAGTTGGGATGAGGGGTATTTTTGGGAGAACAGCTAGTACTTTCTGATGCTGTTTGTAACTCTGAAGTCTGAGGAAGATCATCACCTAAACTCTGTTCAGACTCTAGGCCTGGACCGTTCCTAAACTCTGTTCAGACTCTAGGCCTAGACCATTCCTAAACTCTGTTCAGACTCTAGGCCTGGACTGTTCCTAAACTCTGTTCAGACTCTAGGCCTGGACAATTCCTAAACTCTGTTCAGACTCTAGGCCTGGACAGTTCCTAAACTCTGTTCAGACTCTAGGCCTGGACCGTTCCTAAACTCTATTCAGACTCTAGTCCTGGACCTTTCCTAAACTCTGTTCAGACTCTAGGCCTGGACCGTTCACAGGGACCTCATTTGTAGCTGCTGTAGGTTAACTTCCTGGACAGCTGATGCATTATTCTGCCTTTGTATCTCTGCCTCTTTTCTAGCACTTAGCTCTGCTATCCTTTGGCATGCTGTTGTTGAGTCATGTTGATAAGCCGTTCATGTGAGCAGCAATCTTCCCTATTATAGGTTTTCACGGTTTTAACCACAGTGTGCATGCACCATTTTCTGTGCATTGTAGTGCTTTAAAACTGTATTCTACATCTGACCTTGAGCCCTAGCAATGACAGCACTCTAGGTGGAGGAGGAGTAGTTCTCTGGTGTGCACTCCAGGACTACAGCTCTGCAGTACCACTTAATTTTCTGCTTTACAATATTTGGGCAGCATTTATTTTATCCCTGTAACAGAGATTTTGCCTCTGGGGTGATTTCTATTACGAAATAAGGACTTAGTAGCAACTTTGAGGTAGTGAGCTACAGGAAGTCATCTCCTGCTACTTCCGGTTGCCCAAAAACTATTTAAACAAGCCCTGCAGCGAGCAGGGTGAGTGCGTACAAGCACACATTGCCACGCGCGTTTGTGCATGTTTTGCATGTTTTGCATATTTGATGAATTGTGGATACCACTCCTACCTGGACCAGACAAAGGGTGTGTAATCTCTGTTTGTTTAGTATTATTTGCTTTTTTAGCTTCTTCTAAATCAGCATTAGTAGTTTAAGGAGATTTATATTCTGAGAAATGTCTTCTTCAGTTATTACAATGGTTGGGCGAACCGGCTATAAATGTGTAACTTGTCTCATGTATAGTTTCTCTCTTGATCTAAACCCTACTGAAATGTTTGAATGCCCCAAATGTAGAAAAAATAAAGAACTTGAAGATGAAATTAAACAATTTGACAAACATTTAAAATTATTGGAATTGAGCCAACTTGAAACTAGGAAAAGGCTTCAAATGGCGAATGTTATAAATGATACAGTGCAAAATAAATAAACAATCTAAGAAATTAAGGAACCAAATAAAATAAAAAGAGTCAGTTATGAACCAGATCCAGTGGATAAAGAAGATGAATGGTTTACTGTTCAGGCTTCTAAAATTACAAGAAAAGGGAGAAAAGCTGGAGAATTTATGTTGCCCATATCAAACAGTTTTGATCCTCTGACTCTAGTTTCTGATTCATACAATTTTAATGAGGTGTTTTACCACAAAAAAATCGGTTCTGATTCCAAATATTTCATCAGCAGTTGATAGTGGTCAAAATGATTTACTGCTTTTTAATCAGGACATAAGTATCAATCCTGAGTCAAATTTGATGGAATTGACCCTTAGTAATCAAAACCAAATATATGTTTTGGGAGATTCGATCATATCTAACCTTGATCGTCAAATATGTGACAACAATAAATCTACCCATACCCTTTCCTGTTTTAGAGGAGCTAAAATACAGGATATTACTAAAATGACTAAAAGCATACTTTATAATTGCGGACATCATACCTTGGTGATTATACATCTGGGTACAAACAATGTTAAATATCAAAATGTACAACAAATTAAAGAGGCTTACGTGGGACTAACAAATTTATTAGAAGAATTTGGGGCCAAAAATAATCTTTTCTGAAATATTACCTATTCTAGGAGCTGATAATTTTATTATCAATAAAATCAAACATATTAATAATTGGTTAAGACATTGGTGTTTAAAACAAAATCTAAAGTGTCTTGCTAATTGGGAAATCTTTTCACAAAATAATGATTTTTATGCATTTGATGGTCTTCACTTAAATAAAAAAGGATCAAAAGTGTTAGGAAACATTATTAATACAGCAATTGCTGACTCTTTAAACTATAAAAAGGGGGGGGTCCAAGTGACACTTTGTGCACTAAACATATATTATTAAACACTAAAAATGTTCCTATCCTCCAGGAAACAATATCAGATAAAGTTAATATGAATCTAAACGTGCTATTACTAAATGCTAGAAGCCTTTTAAACAAGATCAGCAAATTATAAATTCTATTACAAACTAAAAATATTGATATTTGTGGTATAACTGAGACTTGGTTCTCTGAAGTACAATGGGGTCAGGAAATCCCTGGTTATATGCTGTACAAAAAAATAGAGAATTTTCCAGAGGAGGACGGGTTGCCTTTTACATTAAGGAAGGTTATGATTGTATCAAATTAAACTTTGATTTATCTGATCCTTTAGGAATTGAAATATTGTGGGTAAGAATAAATTCCAAAATCAAACCATTAACTTTTGGTATATGTTATAGACCTCCATCTCTGGATAGTAACAAGAATGAATCCTTTAGATATTATTTGCAAAATATTAAGTTGCCTGAAAACATTGTATTAATAGGAGACTTTAACTTCCCAGGGATAAATTGGAAATCTCTTATTGGGACAACTCATAATGAAAAATGTTTTCTTGAAACAATTTTTATATTAGGATTAGATCAAATAGTAACAGAACATACTAGACAAAATAATGTCCTTGGCCTGATTTTTACAAACATCAAGCAGTATTATAAAAATCCATCAATTATTGAACTTCTAGGTGTTTCAGATCATAATATACTTTATTGGGAAATAATTTGTTCCATTTATGATAGCAAAGGTATTACAAACATGAAAAATTATAAAATGCAAACTTTGTGAAAATGAAAAATCATCTTTCAATATAGAACTGGAAGAAGGATTTTGATCAGCAATCTGTGGAGGCAATTTGGGATAATATAAAAACTAAACTTCACTTTTGTACAAATAGTTGGGTGCCAGAAAGAAAAAAATATATAAATAAAAGATGTAATCCAGTATGGTTTAATAATGATATAAGAAAATCAACATTAAGAAAGAAAAGGGCTTTTAACAAATATAACAAGAATAAAATGGATATAAATTGGTATAGGTTTAAACTTAAATTAAAGGAAACAAAATTCAAGATAAGAAATGCAAATAGGGATTTTGGTTAGACAAAAGGATAATTAAAAGAGTTTTTTTAATTAAATTGGCTTTTTAAAAAATTCCCAAACTCGAGTTGGAGCTTTGTTGATTAATGACATACTAATATCAGATGGACAAGGCATGGCTAATGCATTTAATAAATAATTTTCTAGCGTATTTAAAAATCAAGAAAAACTAGATCCTCTTATTGATTATAATATAAATCATAATATTTATTTTACATCAACAGATATTCTTTCAGCTTTAATGTCTTTTAAAACCTCGTCCTCTGTTGGTATTGATAATATTCCCTTTGTATTTCTTAAGGAGATGGCATCTGAGTTGACTGACGTTTTGGCTTTTCTATTCAATAAATCTATATCACAAGGTATAGTCCCCAAGGAATGGAAACTTGCTCAAGTAATTCCTATTTATAAAAACGGGTCAAAATTTCCCACTAAACAATATAGACCATTTATTTTAACATCTAGCATTGGGAAAATTATGGAAAAACTCCTCTTACAAAAGATTGAGGAACATATCATAGCAAGTGGTTGTACTGACATTTTTCAATATGGATTTAAAAAGGGTAGATCTTGTCAAGAAAATTTGATAATTTTTTTTGAACTAGTGAGTTCAGCTCTAGATACGGGCCTCCCAGTTGATGTTATATTTCTGGATTATGAAAAGGCTTTCAATACTGTCTCACATAGGGTGATGATTGTTTAATAAAATGGCAAATATGCAAAAGTTTAATAAAATGGATTACTTTATGGTTAACTGGAAGACAACAACAAGTGGGGGTAGGAAGAAGTAGGCTGCTGGTTAACTAGGATCTGCAGCTTATCCATCAGGTAGGGAAATGGGCAGACTGGGTGGGCCAAGCGGTCCTTATCTGCCATCAAATTCTATGTTTCCATGTTTCTCTGTTTCTATTAGAGGGTATAACTCTGTGTGGAGTGAGGTGACTAGTGGAGTGCCTCAGGGTTCTGTGTTGGGACCTATTCTCTTTCAATATTGTGATTTCCAGTATGTCAACATCAAATGGGGTATGGCTAAATAAATATGCAGATAATGTTAAATTAGGCTGCATTGTAAATAATTCTACTTCTGTACAAAATCTTCAAATGAACTTAAACAATATATTAAACTGGGCAAGTCAAAATAATTTATTGTTAAATATATCTAAATGTAAAATTATGCATTTTGGCAAAAATAACCCAATGTCTCATTATGAAATAAATAATTTACCATTGACTAAAGTTTCATCAGAAAACTACCTGGGTATTCTTATAAGCAATGATATAAAATGTACAGATCATAATAATTTTACAGTTAAAA
This sequence comes from Neoceratodus forsteri, assembly GCA_016271365.2. NCBI lineage: Eukaryota > Metazoa > Chordata > Ceratodontiformes > Ceratodontidae > Neoceratodus > Neoceratodus forsteri. Next base: position 5,460,835 of record CM028130.1, read on the forward strand.
CATGCCATTACTTATAAATTGTATTTGCAAAAATTTAAAGAGTCAAGATTCAGAGGTACTTATTCCATTATACAGTAGTTTGATGTGGTCCTAATTTCATTACTGTTCTTCCTTTTATGCACCTATTCTTATAAAGGATAAGTTCATTAAAGAAAGAGTACAACGTAGATTTACAAAGAATATTAAGAATCTCAAACAGCTTTCCTACAAGGATAGATTGAAAAATCTAAATCTTTACTCATTGGAATATAGGTCAATGAGAGAAGACTTGTGCTTAATTTATCATGCTGTAAGTAATGAGACTCTATTTGAAACCCTATGCTTAGAGTGGGGAAACCATTTTAGTTCTACACAATCACATAATATTAAAATTAAGACATTTATTGTGAAAACTAACAGGTTTTATAACACAAAGAATAATTCCAGTGTGGAATTCTCTGCCAAAGGAAGTTGTAAATAGTTTAAGTCTCAATATGTTTAAAAAAATGTGGACAGTTATATGGGTGATAATAAATATCACAAGTTAATGGGTGCAGATGTCATAATGGGCTTGTTCCTTGACTTCGTATACTACCTATGAACCTATGTGAGGCCCAGGAGCACCTGCAGTAAGACTGACCTGTCTGTTCACGTAGATTACACCTGAACAAATTTAAACATTTTACAGAAACATGTCCAAATTCCAGACAGTGACTTAATTTCATTGTGCTACAAGCTGAACTCTGATGTGTCCTAGCCCCACACTTAAAACATGACTGAGGCTGCCCTGCATAAATAATACAGCCCTATCTTTTCCAAAAGAAATGCACTAGGCAGATGGATGGGGCCTGTGTTTGTAGTGATCAGTTTGACCTGCACCATCCATCCTCCATCCCAAATTTGTTTACTGTCCTGAGTAGGACTGGGTCTGTTCAATATTTCGCACCTCTGTCGTAACCAATAAAGAATATCTTCAATATTCACTCCATCATTTTTAAACACGATGGTAATTTTTTTTAGCAGGTTTTGACAGAGGGATAGCATGAAAAGGTACCCACAAAGTGGTATTCTTAAGTTTATTATATTGTGTCCAAAATCTATCCAATCCTGACACATTGAAAGCTGACATCAAAGTTATGATTTCCCAGATGAAGCATGGCAAAAAATGTCTGTTGAAAAACCTTTAAACAACCCTTCAATAGTTGTCTAGCAATAAAAACCCTGTCTGGGGGTTCTGCCATGCCCCTTTTCTATAATTACCTTACAGTTTTCTAGCGTGAAGCCAGTTCACCTCTGTTTTGAAATAAATCTGACTTTTTCATGATTGTCTCAGCTCCCTTCCTTCATTAACCACCATTTGTTCTGCTATTCCTAACCTGACCGGGCCCTCGTTCACATTATGCAGATCAGGTTCTATGCCATCAATAACATGTATTATCATCAGTCTCATTTATAATCTTACCCTGGGGTTCATTGGAGCTCATTTTTTCCTGGTCAGTTGCTGGCCACATTTGCATCTGCTGAAACAACTAAAGCTGAGCATGTTGGGTACATTTTGTCTGGAATCCATCTCCCCTCTGAATTCTGCTTTCAGCCAGCATTCTTTAATGCCCAACTAGGAGACCACCCTGGGCCTCCTACCACTTCATTCTCTTCAGGCAGTTCTGAAGGCAAGTTTATGCTTATTTCTGGAGAAATTTGTAAAGTTCGCTGGTTTCTTCAGACAGGATTTGTTCCATCCATGTTTCATTCTGTCTTTGGAAAAAATGCCTCTTGACCTTGTTGTGGATCCTGTATGCCAGCTATTTCTGCTAGCAGCTTAGTTATATCTTGTCTGTGACCCATTCCCAGACTTTTTTGCTGCATTTCTTCTCTAAATTAGCACCTGTCACAGGCTGTCGGCACACAGCTATCTTGCTCTGTGTACTGCCAGCCTGATCATGGAACACTGTACTGTTAAACGCATCTCTCCCAGCACCTATCTATATTTTTGTTTTGAGAACTTGGTTTATCTCTTGGGACTGTCTCCTGCTCTGCATTGTTAGCCTGCTGTGGAGGGACACACATGATATGTCAGCATGCTGCCCACATTGTTAGCCTGCTGTGGAGGGACACATGCCACGTCAGCATGCTGCCCGCATTTTTAGCTTGCTGTGGAGGGACACTTGCCACGTCAGCATGCTGCTAACTCACTGATCCCATGACTGTTTCAGAGAGATTTAAGTCAGTGTCAGACTTGCAAACACTTCCGTCTAAAGCTTCATCTCGTCTTTTTTAGCTCATTTAACAAAGCTTCCTTTTTTAACATGCTTTTTTCTCAGGCATTAATGACTCTATCTCTGTATCTTTCATTTTGTTTCTATTTTTTCCAATACCAGACTCCTGCAACAGTTGTGAGGGATCACAATCCAACAAGTTTGCTGCAGCCAATTCAGCATCTATAGCCTCTTGTGATTCCATGCATGGGGAGGAGGCCTGCTCCCCTGCACTCTCAGCATCCATCTCCTCCAAAGACTCACACAGATGGTCATCCTGGTAACAATCGGCCAAGGGTTCCCCTGCTGGATGAGTATGATAATTTTGTTGGGGAATGAGGGAAGCACAATTCAAGTTCACATGTCTGTCCATCTCTTTCTAATTATCAGTATCCACTTTATTCTAACAACTATCTCCATTTCTCCAATTTTTATTTGCTTTTTACAGTATCTTTCCTAGTATGCTTCTATAATTCTATTTCCTAACACTTTTTTGTGTGATTTATTTTACACACAGTCTTTTTTATTCCCTGATATCCTATTCCCTATTGTTCTTGTCCTATATTCTCTCTCTCTTTTTCCTTTATTTTATTGTGTTAGTTATCACCTTTACTAATGTACCTATCCATTGTCAAAGATCTTAATATCTCCCTGACAGACATTGTCTGACTGTTTCCCTTTTGAATATCTTTCTCATATAGCTGTTGCAATACAAGACAACTATTATGCAGTATCACCTCCTGCTGTACCCTCTGTTGCTGCAATACTAACAAGCATCTTGCCTACCATATCTAATATTTACACACTGCTAAAAAAACTTGTAAGGTGCCCTTACCTCTCAACCTTCTGTCACTGAAATGAGGGACATGGACATTTTTGGACACTCAAAATGAAGGACAATGTGGGACACAAACCCTCAGAATGAGGGACACATCCTCAAATAAGGACATACAATTTTAGAACACTATGAAAACCATAGTGTTTACATGCACAAAGTTTATTTGGGATTTAGTATTTTAGAATGTTAAGTGTTTCTGCTTTAAAGTCTGAATTTGCAGCACATTCGCTGTATGGGCACACCTTTTCCATGAGGGACGGATGAGGGACAGAGCAATTTTAAGGGGAAAAATGAGGGATGTCCTTCATAATGACTGAGAGGAATGAAGGTGCCTTCATGAAATCTCTGCCATTTTTGTGTACATGTAGCTAAAACTAATTCTTGGTATGTGAGAGACAAAACTTCTGGTCTTTTCCACCCTACCGATACCTGTCTCCAAAAGTCTTCAACATATCTACAGTCTGAAAAAAAGGTCTTCTTGTGTCTCAAAAATCTGGTAACATTCTGGACTGGGACAATATATTTCATCAATTGGTTTGTGTTTATTATTATTTTTGACACTTAACCTGCCATATATTGTTAATCACATCGAATCCCACACAAATGGAGACATACTATTATTGGTCAACTTGGATATTGCCTTCCCTGTATTATTTACTAGGAGTAGGGGTCAACTTCTTTCTCCATTGCACTAATTCTGATACACTCATATACCTGCTGTCTAGTGTATCCTGTCATCCCCTGATATGGAACTTTCTACTGTAGCATTTTCTGTATTTCAGTTTTTACATGAAGATGGATATATTTGTTCTAGTCAGGTATCTAGCATTGCCTTGCAATCATGCTGTGATGCAACCCAACACCCATTCCCTCACTACCAAATGCAAGGGCTTACAGACATTCTTTAATCCCTCAAAACATTATAATACAGGTAAATACTATAAAAAACACTATTGGATGAACCATATCCAGGCCTCTCTCCTTCAGGGTCCTATATGTTAAATCCCATTTTACCAGGCTTAAGCGACTATCCCACAATGCTCTAAAAAATGCACTTAACAACTTAGTTTCCAGTTGTAAAAGAGGGGGAAATATATAACCAAGGTATAAAATGATTGGAATAATCACATTTTTTATCAACAAAACTTTCTTTCTTTTAGCAATCTGCTTATGCTTCCATCTCAACATCTGTTGTTCAGCCTTTTGTAGTTTAATTTCCCAATTTAGTTTTGCTAAATTCCCCAGCCCCAAATAATATCCCTAAAATAACTATAGGTTCTGTCACTATAAGAATTAAAGCATAACTTTGTTTAGTGGGGGCCTGTCACCCTAACTGAATGCCTTTACTCTTCTCTGGGTTAAGTTTTGATCTGGAGATGCTTAGATACTTGTCACATTGTTTTAAGTTGTTGGATGATTTCACCCTCTTCTGTAGTTTTTTTACCATAATGATGACATCATCAGCACATGCCAACACCTTAACCTCAGGGGTTGTCATTGCCAGTGATATGCAATGAATGTGAGGTGTCATCATTAGTGATCTTAAAAAAGGATCTATGAAAAACACATAAAGCAAAGGACTCAATGGACAGCCCTGTCTAACCCCTCTTTTAACCTGCACAGTAGCTCCTTTCCATCCATTCACTCTAGGCTGCAATTTTGCCTTGTACAATATTTCTAACCATCTTATAAATTGTTTGGGAGTCTCAAAACTGTCCAAAGTCAGATACATATATGTATGAGAGACTGAATCAAAGATCTTGTGTTAATCTAGGCTCAATACAATTCATTCCTTACCTCCTTCTTGATATTGGCCAGATATCTCTCAGATCATAATCAGGTTATCCTGAATACCTCATTCTTGAACTGAATGCACCTGGGCTGTGCTTATCAATATTTGTGAAACTTGTGCTAATCTGTTTGCCAGTATTTAACTTAATATTTTAAAATCACAATTTAATAAACTGATTGGCCTCCAATTAGTCAATTCATTCTTGTCTCCCTTATTATAAATAAGTATGAAATCAGCTTTTGTCATTGATTCAGATAATGTACAAGTCTGTAATATTTCATTAAATAACTGTGTTAATTCCAGGAGTATGTCTTGGGCTACCCTCTTATAAAATTCTGATGTAAGTCCATCCGCCCAGGGTCGTATCATTTTTCAAAGTTGATATAACTTGTCTGACTTATTCTATTCCTATAGTTTGGAGTAGTAGTTCAGACTGAGTTTTATTCAATGGTGGGACCTCCAATTGCTGCCGGTATTCCCCAGGAGAATGTACCTCTAGAGTAGTTCCAAAGGCATCTACCACATATTTATCTATAATTTACATCAACTTCTCTTTACCATGCTGGAGCCTACCTGGCTCATCTTCTAATTGTCTAATTACTTTTTTCTACCCATTTTTGAGTATCTTTAAAGGGTTCAAAAGTTTTTTTTTACTTTCTTTTCCAAATCTCAACTCTTGCTGAACTGTGTTTGCTGTATTATACTGCAATTGGTACATTTATTTTTTATTTGTATAATCTGCTGACTATAATCATGTTTCAATGTTTCCATCCTGGATATTAAAGAATGTAATTGTTTCCTTAATGGCAGGCATTTTAAATATGTATCTGTTTTGTTTTCTTTTTTTTTATTTGGTTGTTTAACCAGGTATAGCACACTAAGCAGAAAGCTTTTTTATAGGAGCAACCTGGGACAAATATGTATCTGTTGATTGCTTATGTGCCATTGTTTGAAAAAGGACTTTTAACTCACTTTTAGAATCATCTCACCATGCCTATAAAGAGTCATAAATATAAATAACAGATTTCCTCACTGTCCACAAGTTTGTCTATGCCTATAAACTTTCCTTAGAGTCTAATAAAGATACTGTACATTCATTCTCCATGGGTGTTTCCCAAAGGTATCTGAGTCCTTATTATCTATGTGGATTTATATACCCCTATGATCTGTAAAGTCCCAGTCATGCATCATCACCTGTGCTATATCAGTCCATTGTGAAATAAACAAAAAATCAATCTGTGACTGAAGTGCTCCTGTATGATATGAGAACCCCCATGCATGTACTGACTTATATGTATCCTTTAACCATGCTACTCCCATTATCTCTTTAAGAGTGTTTATATCAGAATTATTTTTTTAAGTTTGTTCACCCCATCATTCTGCTGCCTGCCACAATTAAAGTCCCCACCCCACCCCACCATACTAGCTGTGCACAAATATGTTTGAATATTCCTAAAAAGTTCAATTCTCCTTGTTTGAGTAGGGGAATTTTGTGGGGAAAAGGAAAAAAAATTCAAAAACAGAACCAATCAACACAGTCCAAAACAATCATCATACCAATTCTATCACCTAGAGAAAAAAAACTAAAAGCAATGGATTTGGAACATATCTAAAATAAGAAACCAAGAGGCAGAAGGAGAAAATCAACACTTAAAAAATCAAAGTTTCTCCAAAACTGTTGTAAATGTCTGTGAGAGCAATACCTTAAGTCATTTTCATAGACTTTTATCAGTTCACCTTGTATTGAAAGTTCTAGACTATCATAAGACACTAAATGCTGATGCAAGACCCACTGACATCTTGTCTGCCAAAGAAAATATTTTAAGACAGCAAATAAAACCTGTAAAGTATCTTTGGAAAGATGCTGTCATGGTGGAGTCAAAGCTACATAGATCAATTCTGCATATGACAAAGGCTGGAACTGTGGGAGTCTCCACTGTAGTTCAAGAAAATCCCAAAAGCATACAGCATAGTCACATTCCAGAAGCAAGTCTTCCCGAGTCTCCAAAATTTTAAAGCAAGACTGCCTTAAACAATAACGTTCCTGCAAAGCTTTGTGCTTATTATTACTTTTAACATTAAGCTTACCATGAATTGCCAAACATAAGGCATCCCAAATGAAATCAGGAAGTCTCTTGTTTAACACTTGTTGGAACCTTACTAAACTATCTTGCAGAATACAATAAGCTAAAATGATAGGCTCCTGACACTGAGGCTGGACAAGAAAATCATAAACATCCTGTCGGGTCTTTAACTATGCCAAATCAAAATCTATCTTCCAATTAATCACCAGCTGAAATAATTATTTTACTTCTGGTGAAATAACCCTTATATGGGTTAGCAATCTACCCTTTCTCAGTTGTCATGCATGAAAGCAATTCAAACCAAGTCCTATTATGTTTCAACTCTGGCTCAATAATATCATAATAGAGAAATACACTATAATAAAAAGCAACAGGATGGATCTTTCCGATACCTCCTTCTTGTAAGCTACGATATGTAGTATGCCATTTAATGGGATTCAAACTATTTCCCCACAAAGCTTGAAAAACAAACTAAACAATCTAGTGTGAAGAGCCTTAGGAGTGGGGTATATATAACTAACATATAATAAAATCGGTAACAATAAAGATTTAATCAAAAAAACTCTTTTCTGCTTTAACAAAGGAGTCTGAACCCATCTAACTAGGGTAGCCTCAGCTTTTTGTAATTTAGAAGTCCAATTAACCAAAGCATAATATTCAGACCCAAACTGGAGTCCCAAAAATAACAATTGGATCTTTGGTCAGGGCAATCCCAATTTAGTGATCCTGAAATAAAGAGTCACCCCCAACTGATACCCTTTACATTTATCAGTATTAATACAGGATCCCGATGAGTCTGAACAATTCAAACTATGTGTCTGCACTACGTGTTCAGCAGTGTTAGCATGCACTACTAACACTGCATCGTCTGAATAGGCTAAAACTTTGATCAAAGGGAAAGAAGCAGTTAAACAGACTCTGTGTAGTTCCTGATCTTTCCTAACTAATTGTAAGAAAAGATCAATACCAAAAACATACAATAAGGGACTCATCGGACATCCCTGCCTAACCCCTCAACAGACTGGCACTGTAGAACCCCTCCAGTCATTAATTTTAGGTATGACAGAGGTAGATTTATATAAAGATTTGAGCGAAAAAATATAATGTAAAAGAACCCCAAAAGCAAAAACAAATAATCCTGAGAAATAGAGTCAAAGGCCTTCCTTTGGTCAAGACTCGGAACAAAACTTAAATCCCCTCCAGATTTCATTCTATAAAGTAATTCCTGCAACAAAACTAAATGATCCTGAATCCCTCTTTGAGGAACAACACAACCCTGTTCTTTACAAAGAAAATTCTCAGCACATTTGGCTAACCAATTGGATAATATCTTACCTAGTAATTTCATATCAGAATTTAATAGACAGATAGGGCTCCAACTTGATAATTAAGACCTGCCTGCTTTTTTAAACAAAAAAATCAATTCAGCTTCAATGAAAGCAGGAGAAATATCAGCAGAAAACTGCAAAGCATTAAATAACTTAGCCAATTCCTCACTCAAAATATCACAAAAAAATTTATAAAACTCAGCAGGAATACCATCTATACCTGGAGTAGTATTACGTCTTGCCCCTTTAATGACAGTCTGGACTTCTGTAGCAGTAATCAGTCCTACCACGTTCAATACTACATCCTTGGAAATTACCTTGGTTTTCAAGGATCCGAGAAAACCCTCAGTGTTTTGTGTAATGGGAGCAGTACCAAAAGCAGTGATCAAATACTGATGAACCAGTGGTAAAATAAAACCTTTATCAGTATGCAAGTATCCAGTGTCATCTTTCAGTGCTGTAATTAGTTTGTTCCCAAGAAGATTTTGACTATCTTTAAAGGGGTCAAAAGTTTGCTTAGTACTGGCCATGCCAAATCTCATTTCCTGTTTCAAGGTTTTAGCCCTATCATATTGAAATTGATACATGGCTCGCTTCACCTGCTGATTTTGTGAAATGAAATCCTGACCCGTAGTCTCCATCAAGGAGATAAGTCTGTGCAATTGCTTCCACAGCTGTAGATATCAGAAATAAGCATCCCTATTCTTTCTCCCTGCCAAACGTTGAAAATAAAGCTCACTTCTTTTTTGGTATACAGCCACCAATCCTGCAAGGAGTCATACAAACATTGAACAGAAAGTCTAGCTTCCCATAATTTTAGAAAACCAAAAGCAACCTCTGCATTATCTAATAAAGAAACATTCAATTTCCAGGCAAGTTTCTCAGAAAAAAGTGATGTATCCCAATGACAATCAAAAAATACTGCTGAGTGATCTGAGCAGGCCAAATCCAAACATCTGAATAAAGAACATCTGCAGATTTGGAAGCCCAAAGGTAATCAATTCTGGTTTATTGTGAACCCTTATGAAATGTAGAACCTCCTTGACAATGCAAGGAGCGATACACATCCTTCAATTTAGCAGTGGCAGTAATTTCTTTCAAGGCATTGGAATCACAGAACAACTTATTGGTTTGCAAACCCCTAACTTCCCATTGTATACTACAATTGAAATCCCCTCAAACTATCCTAGCAGTACATAAAAAGGGTTGGATCTTTTTCAGCAGAGCAACTCATAAAGCCTTCCCTTGGGGTGCATACAAATTTATCAAATGAAGTCTAAGATGTTTAATGGACACATCCAACAGAAGGGCTCTATCAGGTTCTAGATCAATTAATCTAGTAACTTTCAAGTCAGCTTTAGTGAATAAAATCCCTAAGCCATCACAACGATCTTGACCCAGTGGCCAAAATGCAACACCCTGTTTCCATGCAGAGGAACATTTTGCAATGTGCTGAAAAGATTTAATTTTGGTGTCCAGCAAAAAAACAACATCTGGGTGTAAACTTTGCAATTCCTGAAAAATCAGTTCTCCGTGTATCAGATTTTATACTGTTATCGTTCAACGTTAGAATATGGAAAGCTGCCATGAAAGAAAGAAAAATAGGAGGAAAGCAAATCAACATTTCGATCTTGTGGACCATCTCTTCCTCCTGGAACAGCTATCATCAACATCAGAAGAAGTTCCTTGGGAAGATGCAACAGAGGAGGCAAACAACCCAGAATTGTCCATCTCAGACATAGAATGCACAGCTTCAACCAGCAGAGGGGCATATTTGTTTGATTGAGGAACAGCACCTTTTTTCAGCATCCTGTTCCTCTCCTTATCCTTTGGCCCTGGAGGAAGTCCCAGTTTTTCTCTGGAACGCTTCTAATGTGTGACAACTTTTAAAGCCATATCAGCTGTCTTCTCCAGCGGGGAGGCATTACAGACTGTCCCTGCAAAAACTGGCCATCACTCAATTCCTGAGGAGGGTCCAAAATCATAGGTTCAGAATCCATGTAGACAGGCTGTGCCTCAATACTTGGATCCACTGGAGGGGTAACAATAGGAGCAGGGACCTCATGATGTTCTGGCTGTAAAGAGGTACAAACTTCTCCTTGCTGGGGCCATTTATATAAATCACTGGGGCAATTGACAAAGTACTAGCCTGCAAAGGCAGTTCTACATAGAAACATAGAAGTTGATGGCAGATAAGGAGCGCAAGGCCCATCCAGTCTGCCCATTTCTTTTTCTACCTTATGAATGTGCCATAGGCCTTTGCTCTGTCAATGGCCTATCTATTCATACTCATCTGTATTGCTCCCTTATGCCTTTCCCATGCCTGTTAGAAGCCCTGCACAGTATTCATATCCACCACTTCCTTGATGTAGGCCATTCCATGCATTCACCACCCTTTCTGTGAGAATTCCTCACATTACTCTTTAATTGGTCTCCTTCTAACCTCATGCTGTGTCCTCTTGTCTTCCTATTTTTCTTATAATGAAACATGTTGGACTCTTTCACCTTGTTAATGCCCTTAAGGTGTTTGAATGTTTTCAGTCATATCACCTCTCTCCCTCCTTTGTTCAAGGGTATACATATTGAGTAGAGATGCAGTGAATTTAAAATTCACTGGTGAAGTGCACGCAAAGTGGGCACTTCGCATTGCCACTCCACTACATAGAGTGGGCGATGCAAAGTACTCACTTCGCCTTGTCATTACCACTTCACATTTGCATAAAGAGAACATGAAGTAAGGTGAAGTCATTGTTTTTAATGGACTTTGCATTCCTCATTATGATTCTAAGTGATCCACTTGGTATTTCAGACTTGGCAGCCCCCCCACAGATCACATGGCTTACAGTACTGTAAGTCACATGCTCTCTAGCCAGGCAGGAAGAAAGTGAATCATATAGACATTTTCACTTTTTCCTGTGTGGACTGAGAGAGGAGTGTGTGTATACTAGAGAGAGGGGTGTTGTTTTGATTGCAGAGAGAGTTAAAATTTGATACTTAACCCAACAGCTTTTTTAAAAGCTACATGTTTTGTCTTTTCTGTACTGTTTTTTTTACTTAATTTGTTCTTTCTGTACATTTTATTTTTCTTACCTACTTAGTTGTTTGTCTCTGTGTGTGTGACTGTGTGTGTGTTGTGCTTGTGTCATGAGATGGAACAGGGTGAGAGAATGTCTGGGTCGGGGGCAGCTCTGGGAGAGCGTGGTAGTACGTGTCGTCATACCATGCGCATGCGTGGGGGGCATGGGCACCCATTTGTGTTGGACCGCTCTAAACTTATGAGTGTCCAACCCCCGGAAGCAAGTCCAGCACCTCCTCCTGACTCTGAGGCAGTTCAACCACCACCACCATGTCCAGCACAAGGTCCTTTGGAGCAGGATGTGCCTGTTCTCCCAGGCCCAGGTGTGGATCCCACCATCAGTACTGTTGAGCAGTGTGAGCAACCTACTGCCAGTTCATCTGGCCCTCCCCTGCCTGTGCCTGGTGCTCCCCACACCTCCATTGTTTAGCAGTTTTTTGACTGTGTCGGGGGGACATCAGTGTGGTTAAGTGTTGCCTATGTGCTGTGGAGATGTGCCGTGGCCCCTGGGGGAGTCACCTGGGGACTGAGGGCCAGCACACCCATATATTTAATCACCACCAATTGGAGTGGCAGGCTGCCACAGAATGGACCATGTCTGCACCTGCTGGCTGTTCTGTGGCAGAGGGTGCCACTGTACAAAGTGGGCATGGCATCCCAAAGAAGAGGAGGGCCACAGCAGCGCCTATTGTTCCACCAGCACTCCCACCACCACCACCACCACCAGCAGGTCAGCCTGTCAAAGGATTGGACACCAGAGAAGTGCGTATAACACTGTCTGACTTGGCAGTTCTCTGGAGTACAGTGAGGAGAACAGTGAGAGGATGACTGCTGTGGAGCTGCAGCTGGGTGATATAGAGGGACATCAGCTTCAAATTATGTCCATTGTGAAACTGCTGCTCGATCACCACAGGATCCTACATTAGTTTTGTTTCCTTACATCATGTTCCCCCCCACCTTCCTTGCTGTGCCATAAAAGGTATTCCTCCACCATCCCTGACCCTTGTATGTAATTATGCCCTTTTTGTTGTCTTCAGTATGTGTTACACTTTGTATTCTGGGGCCCCTTCCTTCTGTTAAGTGTCTGTGTGTTCCGTGTGTGAGTGCTGTTTTGATGTCTCATTTTTCTGCATCCGCAAAAGGCATCTATCTTATGTCCAGAAAATTGACAAGTGGTAACACAGTGAAATGAGACTGTTTCAGCACATACAAAGTCCCCCAGAATTTATGGCGCACTCAGTCAAGCGCACAACAGTGGCACAGAGCCCCCAGATATTTTGTGCAGGCCCAGAATGCATTCTCCTTGTGTGCAGAAAACTGAAAAGTGATAATCTTAACTGGATTGAAAGGTGCCCTTTGGATGTACGGTAATAGCCTTGGTGAGTGTGTATATATATATATATATATATATATACTGTATAGCTATAGATATAGATACAGATATATGGTTGTATATTTTGTAGGTGATGATGAGGGGACTTGAACTTGACATGGACATGTATTCAAGCTATTGTTCTGCATCACACACGGGTGACTCCATCTCCGAACTGTTGCTGTGCACTGTCCAGTGCTCAATGAGAATTTTTTGCACTTAAATGGAACTGGATAACTCTCAAGAACATGAAGGAAATTATTTCTTTTTTTTTTGGCGGGGGGATCATATTTTCAGTTTTGTCTGTAATAGTTTCTTATTTTTTTATGTCTTCACAGATTTCATCAGCAACCTTCTGGAGTCCAGTTCTTAATGATGGTCATGGCCATGGAATGAAATGACTTCTGCATGTTGCATGTGTGCCCAAGCTCGGGTCGTGTGCCTGATCATACTGATGAACTTTTTTGGATAAGGCCACTTTGACAGAACAACAAAGTATCTCTTATTTTCCTTAAAAAATAAATGAACGACTTCTTAAAAGTTACAACTTCATTGTTGTGTCCCTCCCTGGTTTTCAAATCTCAATCCCTATTGTCAAGTAAGTTACATTTCAGAGACACATCTGGTCAGGTACTAAGACAACCTGTTGTTTGCAATATTTGCAGCAGTCTTTACAAAGCAATGAAATGAAAGAAATAAAATCTTCATACTTACCAGAATGAATTTCATATGGACATTGCATTGCTTCCTCTCTGTCTGTGTGGTATAGCTACAGCATCTTTCCCAGCTAGTAATATTAACGATGCAGCCTGTTTTTGTTCTCCTGCAAAAGAAACAAAATAAGAGTACTGTATGTGTTTTGTCACTGCAGCTCTGAAAAGCTACAGAAAACAAAACAGACAACTTAAGGAAGTGAGGCAACATAACAAACATGAGTGCACATACTCACTTTATGGTTTAAATATTAAAAAGCTGGTGGTGGAGCACTGGTAGACTGATGGTCCGTGGTGGGCAGACAGACTCATGGTGGCAGCAGACTTGAATAACATCAGTCCTGGTGGTGGTGGTGGTCCATGGGGGGCAGACAGACTCATGGTGGCAACTGACTTGGATAACATCAGTCCTGGTGGTGGTGGTGGTCCATGGGGGGCAGACAGTCTCATGGTGGCAGTAGACTTGGATAACATCAGTCCTGGTGGTGGTGGTGGTCCATGGGGATCAAATAGACTCATGGTGGCAGCAGACTTGGATAACATTAGTCCCAGTGGAGGTGGTCCGTAGTGGGCAGACAGACTCATGGTGGCAGCAGACTTGGATAACATCAGTCCCGGTGGTGGTCCATGAGGAGGCAAACAGACTCATGGTGGCAGCAGACTTGGATAACATCAGTGCCAGTGGTGGTGGTCCGGGGTGGGCAGAGAGACTCATGGTGGTAGCAGACTTGGATAACATCAGTCCCAGTGGTGATGGTGGTCCATGGGGGGCAGACAGACTCATGGTGGCAACTGACTTGGATAACATCAGTCCCGGTGGTGGTGGTGGTCCATGGGGGGCAGACAGTCTCATGGTGGCAGCAGACTTGGATAACATCAGTCCTGGTGGTGGTGGTGGTCCATGGGGATCAAATAGACTCATGGTGGCAGCAGACTTGGATAACATTAGTCCCAGTGGAGGTGGTCTGTAGTGGGCAGACAGACTCATGGTGGCAGCAGACTTGGATAACATCAGTCCCGGTGGTGGTCCATGAGGAGGCAAACAGACTCATGGTGGCAGCAGACTTGGATAACATCAGTCCCAGTGGTGGTGGTCCGGGGTGGGCAGAGAGACTCATGGTGGTAGCAGACTTGGATAACATCAGTCCCGGTGGTGGTGGTGGTCCATGGGGGGGCAGACAGAATCATGGTGGCAGCAGACTTGGATAACAACAGTCCCGGTGGTGGTGGTCTGGGGTGGGTGGGGCACACTGCCTTTTAAATATTGCAGTTAAAACCTGCCAACATTAACCACATCATCATCCTCATAAAGAAAACTGCCCTCACAGTCATCGATGTCTGACCACTGGGAAATTCTTTCTCCATTGTGTCATCATCTACATCAGTGGTGGGCCGTTTCAGGCAACCACTGACAGTGCCATCAGGATGCTCCTTTTCCAAATCAGCAAGACCACCATGACTAGGCCAGGGTATGAATACCGAGGTTGCAGTCTGTGCTTGTATGTGCCTCTCATTCATTTTAATGAATGTTAGCAAACTAACATTTGCAGGAGACAGGTTTGTCTGACGATCCCTGACTATTGCTCCTGCTGAGCTGAATACCCTCTCAACACTTACACTGGAGGGTGTCCATGTGAGGTACTTCAGTGCCACTGCAGTCAGCTCTGGCCATTCACTGACCTTTCCACTCCAGTACAAAAGAGGATCTTCACTTATTGTCAGATGCCTGTTTTCAGACAAATATGACTCAACCATTCTCTGTGCCACACTAAGTCCGACTGTTGATGCATCAGCATGTTCCCCGGAATCACTGATTTCACAAATATCCACTTGGGACAAAGCCTCCCAAAGCAGGTTGATGCCAACCACTTTGGATGACAGACCACCAGGAACTACAGTCCCCTACCCTTGCATGATATGCTTGCTGGTCCTCCAGCTACACCTTCAACTGGATTATGCTTTTGAGGTTTGCAAACCTTGGCACGTGACTTCTGTGCCCCATGAACCAAGTGAACCAGTTGACCACTGATATTTTTTACCTGTTCAGGCCCTCCCTCCAGCACTGATGCAATCCCACGTTTGTATTGAGAGTCCAGCATTGTTGCCATGGCAAAGTTGTCACTACGCTGAATGCTCACAATGTGGTGATTCTGGTCGAATACTGTCAATATGTGTTGCAGCAACATACTGCTACCACCGTCTCCAGCAACATCAAGACTATGCTGTACATTCACCAGTGTCTGTCTCACCACCCGCAGCAGTGGAAGTGATTGGCTAATGGAGGCAGACTCGCCACTCACTGCTTGTGTGGCATGCTCAAAAGGCTGCAAAATTGTTATTACAGGGTCCATGAGGTGCCACTGTTCGGTCGTCATAGACATGGAGGCCCCAGAACTGTCACTGCCTGTGTGCATAACAAGATATTCTGTGACAGCTTTGTATTGTTCATACAACCTCTCTGCCATGTATAACGTGAAGTTCCATCGGGTGACAACTTCCCGCTTAAAGCAGAGCTGAGGCAGGCTGTTTTGTATCTGCAACTGTCCCAGTTGGTCCGGGGCCTTTCCAGATCTTGAATAGTGAAAGCAGATACATCATGCAATGGTCAGCATTTCCTTTATGTCAGGGTGTTGCAGAAACTCCTGAACCACAAGATTTAAACAGTGGGCCATACATGGAACACAAAAAAAAAAACACCACTCGTGATGCATTTCACAACATTTGACCCATTGTCACTTGCTATGGACCCAGCTTTCAGGGACATAGGGTTTAGCCATCTGTCAATTTCAATCAGTACCATGTCCAACATGTTCTACCAGTGTGTAACAGGTCACACTGTGCATAGCAATTGTTGCATGCTGGTGAATTCCAGAAAGATTGCTACCTCGACAATCCACCTTCCTGCACTGATTATTCACACTACCAGCATCACAAACAATCCCCGGCACCTTCGCCCAGTGTGCAGTTATACACAGATATGAACTTCCCACTGTTTTGCCACTTGCCCACATATCCATTCATAAATGGATGAATGGAGAGGGGGAATGTTGAACAGCATGTCTTACTGAGTCTGAGACACTGCAGAACAACTCTGGAACAGCACGGGTAGAAAAGTGTGTCTTGGATGGAACTTTCCATTTTGGACAGGCACAGGCAGAAAACCACCGGAACCCAGAATTCTCCACAAAGGACAAGGGCAAAAGATCGATTGCCAGCATTTCCGCTACAGCAGAATTAAGTTTACATGACACTGTATGATTGGGGGGGTACTTCAGCTTATGTGCAAAAACACTCTGTAACGTGGGCTGACTTAAACATTTTACACTGTGTGTGCTGTTGGTCACAAATGGTCGAGTTCTGTGATGAATGGCATTGGCAGAAGGTGGAGTGTGGACATTTGATGAAGACGGTTGCACAGGTGATGATGACAAACCCAGAAATTATGTTATTTTTCCAGAATTGACAACTGGGGTTGATGTATCACTTGCAATAGACATACTGCATTCACCACCACCAACACCACCACAAAAACTGCTACTCTCACCAGCACTGGACAACATTTCAAAGTCATTATGGTCCTCCACCTCATCATGCCTGTAGTAATCCTCTGCTCTTATTACCGCACTACTGCACACGTTTAATTTTCTACTGGGCTTAACAGTCATGGAAGGGGATAACATGCTGGCTATGGTTGCCGCCATTGATATGGGTGAACACCCAAGTCTGGTATTAGCTGCCAACTTGTGCTGGGTCCACAGAGCAAAGTGCCTATTCTTAAGATGCGTATGCTGTCCTCCTGTCCCAAGATGCCTCCCCTTTTTACCTCAACTCACACACACATGGCAAACCGGGCAGATTGCAACTGAATCATCATTTGTATCTTGAACAAAAAAATTCCAAACAAGGGACTGTGATGCTCTGCTTTTAACATGTCCATGATGATGTGACTTATTTAAGTCTGTTATTTTAAGCACTGAAGTGGGTGGGGCATGTGATGTTTCTGGCACTGCAGACCTGGACTGCAAGTGACCACCATGACTACCTATTGAGTACTGGGTCATCATCATAATCATCATCCAGTAAAACTTGTAAATCACAAGTTTTTACAGGGGGGTGGATTCCTGCAAACAGATTCAGACACAGCCACTTTTAATTTATTTTTCTCCAATTCCAAGCTGGGGTCAATTAGTTTAGTTTAGTTTAGTTTGTTTTTTTTGACCAGGTAAGTGCGCTAGCCAACAAGTGACTATTTTCAGGCACAACCCGGGAGGTACAATTACAAAACACAGTGATACATAAGAAAACACACAAGGCAGGATAAATTAGCATGATAGCAGGAATATGTAGGAAAATATACAAAGCAGGATACATTGCAAAGGACAATAACACCCAGTGTAGTAAAGCATAGAGCCAGGGTTAAAAATACATGTAATCAGTAGTTTAAGAACTAGGGGGATAGGTGGAGAGGACAGGTGTAAAGGTAGGGCAGAAGAGAGAAGGACAGGAGGGGGTGGGCGAGCAGCA
Source organism: Neoceratodus forsteri (assembly GCA_016271365.2). Lineage (NCBI taxonomy): Eukaryota > Metazoa > Chordata > Ceratodontiformes > Ceratodontidae > Neoceratodus > Neoceratodus forsteri. Next base: position 5,478,796 of record CM028130.1, read on the forward strand.
AGAGAGGGGAGGGACAGAAGGGAGGTAAAGGTGACTAGAGCGCCATTGGTGGGAGAAGGTAACCAACTGTGACTGGGACGGTGGAATCCAGGGCCGACAGGAGAGATGGAGAGGTCGGGGAAAGGACAGTGAAGTGTGGGAAGGGCAGAGTAAAGGGGGAAAGGTTTGCAGGGCAGGGAGCCGAAAGGGAAAAGAAAGAGTGAGGTAGATGGAATGCACCTGGAAGGAGTGCAGTGACACACAAGAGGGAAGGGGGACACGAGGAATGGCAGCGAAAATGGCATAGGAGGGGTAGAGTAGTAACCTGTGTCCAAGTTGATGGATATGGAAGATGGAAGGAAAGAGAGGGGAGTCAAGGTAGGGCGAGACTGGTGGGAGGCATGGAGGGCTGGCAGGGAGAGGGGCAGAGGGTGAAAGAAGGGTAAGACGGGTGACGGCCAGTTACGGCATCAGCGGTACAAGGTTACAACCTGCGGTCGGTTCGGTGGAACTGAAAGACGGCAAAAGAGGAAGAAGGGTATGAAGGGTTATGGCAAGTAACAGCATTAGCGGTACAAGGTTACAATGTACAGCCGGGATGGTGGAACCGAGAGACGGCAAGGAGGGGAGTAGAGGTCGGTGAGAGGAGGAGTGAGGCGGCAAGTTATGGCATTAGCGGTAATAGGTTACAATGTACGGCCGGGATGGTGGAACCAAGAGATGGCAAGGAGGGGAGAAGAGATTGGTTAGAGGAGGAGTGAGGCAGCAAAGAGCAGGAGAAGAGAGGGGCAAGAGGAAGGGGGGGTAATGAAAGGGGATACAGGAGAAATGGCCAAGGGGGGAGGGAAGAGAGAGGGGCTAGTAAGGGGTGCATGAAGGAAGGTGAGGGAAGGAATGAAGGTAGGGAAAACTGTACAGGGTACGAGGGCAAGCTAAGTGGCAAGGCGGTAATTGAAAAACTTTACAATTGGCATCAGAACAACACAATTAAACAGCATCCACTAACAGTAAACATCAGCAAAAAACAACCAAGAAGAAAAGCGCAAGTGCATATAATACATAATAGGGGAGTGGGGAAGAACAGGTTAGGAGCAGGGGGATCAGGTGGGATCAAAACAAACACATTTGTCCATAGAAGTGAGGAAAGGTCTTAGATTGTACTTAAATGCAGTGTGAGAGGGAGCATTTCTTAGTTCCTGAGGCAACAAGTTCCAAAAGTGAGGGGCAGCATAACCGAAGGTTCCCGTGCCCTTTTTTATATGGCAGAGAGGAATATTTAATAAGGATTTGTCAGCAGACCTAAGGTCCCGTGAAGGTATAGCCAGGTTGGAGTAGTTTAGAGAGAACAGCTGGTTTGGATGTTCTGATGATGGTGTCCGAAAGGTTGTAGAGGTAGTATTGCCTGGTGGAGGAGGGAGATAGCCAACCAAGGTCTTTGTATAGCTGACAATGATGCTTCAGGCATGGCTCTTTGGCTGCATACCTGCAAACATTGTTGAAGGTGGTGTCCCATTGATGCAGGGCAGTTTTGTTGGCCAAGGATAGGATGGGACCACCATAGGTGAGGGTTGGCAATAGGATTCCTCTAGCAATTGCCAGTTTAGCGGCAGGGGTAAGCAGGTAGTTGGTCCTGTAAGCAACCCCTAGCTTACAATTGACAGACTTGCAAGTTTCCTGGATGTGCAGTTTTAGGTCCAGAGTTTGGTCAAGGTGAATGCCCAAGTAGCCAAAAGAGTTGACAGACTCCAGAGGGTTACCATCGATGTCAGGTACAGAGAGAGGAGAAGGGCAGGATCTAAGTTTATGAAGGGATCCAAATAGCATGGCTTTAGTTTTGTTGGCATTAAGAACAAGGCACTGAGTGTGTAGCCAGCGCTGCACCGAGTGGAAGTCTGTGGTAAGGGCAGCATTCAGGTTGATGATGTTGTCGGAGTGCGTATAGATGACCAGGTCATCTGCATACAGCAGTGAGTGGCCAGAGGTTACTACATCAGGGAGATTGTTTACAAATAGTGAAAAAAGGAGAGGACCAAGTATGGAGCCCTGAGGGACACCAATATTGATAACTGCACTGTCAGAGATTGCCGCGTTAAATTTCACCACCTGAGTCCTGTTGGCAAGGTAGCTGTTGAACCAAGTAGCGACAGGGTGAGAGAAGCCCAGATTTCTGAGGGAGGAAAGTAGTAAGGTATGGTCAACAAGGTCCAACGCTTGGTTAGGTGATGAAAACAGCCCCTGTTAACTTCCCTTTATCCATGTTGGTAAGAATGTCAGAAGAGAATTTTGCTAGTGCAGTCATGGTGCTGTGGTGTTTTCTAAAGCTGCAGGGCTGCATTGAGTAAGCTGGAGTTTTCTAATGTATTCGTTAACTTGAGCTGAGACTAGCTTCTCAAGGATCTTGTTAAGGACTGATAAAATAGCAATAGGTCTGTAGTTAGACGTGTCATTTTTGCTGCCATTTTTAAACACGGGAGTGATTCTGGTGGCCTTCCAGATTTCAGGGACAACGCCATTGGAGAGGGATAGGGTGAATATTCTAGCTATAGGACCAGATATGAGTTGAGCAGCCATCTTTAATAACCGAGGTTCCAATCCATCAGAGCCAGTGCTGGTGTTGTCCGAGATAGCCTTGAGCAACTTGAAGACTTGATGCCTGGAGACCGCTTTGAAGTAGAATGGGTTAGATGAGTTTGGTGAATTGCCAGGGAATGTGGAGTTCAGTTGTGTAGCAGGAGATTGAAGGGAAGCTGTGTAGGCAGATAAGTCTGAAAACTGCTGGTTAAATGCATTTGCAATAGTGGAAGTCATTACAGTGAATGCCTTGCAGAACCATTTCAGAGGGGGTGACAGCTTGTGTAGATCCTAAAAAAGATTTAATGTGGCTCCAAAATTTCCGAGGGTCATTAGAGGAATTAGCCAGCAAGTTTTGACAGTATTTACTTTTGGCCTGTCTGATGCACCTTTTGCAATCATTTCTATATTGCTTGTACAGGATGAAATCAAGGGGGAGTCCAGATTGTTTGTATTTTCTCCACTGCTTATCTCTGGCTTTTAACTTGCGTAGGAGGTCTTTATTTAGCCATCTTGAGTGCTGACCTCTGACTCTTCTTTTTACCTTTGGGAGGTGTTTCTTTTGCACTTCACCAAACTTAGTAAGAAATATGTTAAGGGCAGTATCGACATTGGATGTGGAGAAGACGTCAGTCCAGTCTATGCCAGAGATGTTGGATAAGAAGGCTTGTACATCGAGGGCAGCATAGTTCATGAAGGTAATCAGTCATGGTTGAGGAGTGGGCAGTGGGCAGGAGCGCCAGTGACAGAGCGTCGGTGAGTGATCTGTAATTGAGTCAGCCAGGACAGAGGGTCTAGAAACGTGATCCGGTCTATTGGTAAGGATCCAGTCAAGTAGCGTCCCTGATAGAGAAGTCATGGTTCTGGTGCAGTCTGTTATAATTTGGTGGAAATTGTGCTTCTGGATCAGAGATGCTAGGAGATTGTGCTGTGGACCCAGCCAGTTCAGGTTCAGATCACAGAGGAGGAGTGCTTCATTTGCTTTTACATTCAGAGAGACGTACTGCAGTAGGTTCTGGAGACCAATCAACCCACTGGTTGGTGGGTTATACACACAGATGATATGAAGGAGTTTCAAACCCATCGTCAGGGTAGCATGCATCGCTTCACATGGCATGAGGGAATCAGAGTAGGGTAGGATGCTAAGGGACACATGATTTTTATAGAAAATTGCAACCCCAACCCCTTCTTGGACCCAGATCGGTCACATCGAAGAATATTATACCCAGGTAGGTGGTAGGAAGTATCAGGTACAGTGGGTTTCAGCCAGGTTTCAGAGAGGCATAGTATGTCAGGGTCCATCAACTTAGCCCAGGCTTCGAGTTCAGCCAGGTGGTTCAGGAGGCTTCTGATGTTCATATGGGCTAGCACCAGGCCCTTTTTTGTGCTAGTAGAGATGGAGATTGGGTGCATATATTGGGACCAGGATTAGATTCAATATCACCAGATAGCATAAGGAGCCTCTGGGCCAGGTGTATAAACAAGTCAACAGAAAAAATGCCTAGCTTACTTTTAGGTTTACAACTGCCCAAGAGATAGAAGTGGAGGGATAGGTATATACAGCCCCTTTTGATTAGAATGAGGTGGGTAACGGGAAGATTAGAGTGAGAGGATAGGAGAAGATTGGAGAATCTATAGTCATTTGTATGCTGAGGGCAGTGGTCCTTGGAAATTGAAAGAGACATAGTAATCCAGTTCAGACAAAATAGGAGAGATAGGCAGAAGAGCGGGACAAGTTTAGGATGGCTAATAGTGCAGAGTAGGTTCATTGTGGGGAGACCAGAGTGTGGCACCATTCCAGCAATAGGGGGAGGACAAAGGCGGAATGTCCAAGGGGAGATGGGTCAAAATATAGCTCGGATATATGGCTGGGATATAGCCTGCTTACGGAGTAGCACTACTGTACAAGCAGGTTAGCACAGAGACAAGACAGGGATAGGATGCCTCCCCTAGTGGGAGAGGAATATAAGGAGGCAATGGAAAAGTAGACACTTAGTCATATGACAGACAGGAGACTATATAGCTAAAGTGTCGACCAGGGTTGGTGAGGTGGGAGAGGGTGGGGAGCCGGAGCGAAGCGCCGGCAGGAAGAGCGCAATGGAGGAGCTGTAACACGAAGCCGCGACGGCAGCACTCGCTCACAGTCCCCAAGGGTTCAAATAATGGTAGCTAACCTTAAGAAAAGGAAGCAACAACAGCTTCTTTCTGTGAGGGATGGTACAGGTTAAAGTCCCAACCCAGCAGAAGAGATCCAGTGGCAGGGAGTTTGAAGGGATGTACCTTTTGGGCTTTGCGCCTTCAGCGGCACAAAGTACCAGGGAGCGGCCGAGCTCCTGGTTCCCTTCCTCGGCACCATGGTTGGAAGCAGCCCCTGGCAACAGAAGATCTGAGGAGCATGGTTTTTCAGAGGCACCGCTTTTAGGAGCGGACACCCGGGTGTGTCGCCTGGAAGGTGGTCCTGAAGATTCCTGGTCCTGGAGGAGGGGATCAAGCTCGGCAGGCCCAGGAGAGTCCTGAGGAGGTAGGAAGGAGAAGAGATTAAATACAGGCTTCAGACAATAGGAGAAGGTGGAGGTGAGAAAGAGGAGGAGAGCAATTTAGCTGGAGGTAAGACTTAGTAGAGAAAGGCAGGCAGGTAGGGAATACAGAGCAGTTCTTAGTTGCAATTAAAACATTTTAAATAGAAAAGGCGGGAACCCAAGGCGGGCGGTTACAGGCAGTTACTGAGGCTATGCAGCAGAGTTTAACTTTAGACTTTAGTTTAGGAAGAAAAAACACAAGTAACAGTATAGAGTGACTGGATTAAGGAGGGTAAGAGAACTTTACAAATTCAATGGGGGAGCTGTAACACGAAGCCATGGTGGCAGCGCTCGCTCACAGTCCCCAAGGGTTCAAATAATGGTAGCTAACCTTAAGAAAAGGAAGCAACAACAGCCGCTTTCTGTGAGAGATGGTACAAGTTAAAGTTCCAACCCAGCAGAAGAGAGCCTAGTGGCAGGGAGGTTGAAGGGACATACCTTGTGGGCTTTGCACCTTCAGCGGCACAAGGTACCAGGGAGCGGCCGAGCTCCTGGTTCCCTTCCTTGACAATTCATGGTTGGAAGCGGCCCCTGGTAACAGAAGATCTGGAGAAGCACGGTTTTCTTTCAGAGGCGCCGCTTTAGGAGCTGACACCCCAGTGTTCATCTGGAAGGTGGTCCTGAAGATTCCTGGTCCTGGAGGAGGGGGATACGAAGCCCTGGCGTGCCTGGGAGAGTCCTTGTGGGCTTTGCGCCTTCAGCGGCACAGGGTACCAGGGAGCGGCCAAGCTCCTGGTTCCCTTCCTCGGCACTTCACAGTTGGAAGCGGCCCCTGGCAACAGAAGATCTGGAGGAGCACGGTTTTCTTTCAGAGGCACCGCTTTAGGAGCAGACACCCCGGTGTTCATCTGGAAGGTGGTCCTGGAGGAGGGGGATCCAAAGTCCCAGCGGGCCCGGAAGAGTCCTTGTGGGCTTTGCGCCTTCAGCGGCACAAGGTACCAGGGAGCGGCCAAGCTCCTGGTTCCCTTCCTCTGCAATTCGTGGTTGGAAGCGGCCCCTGGCAACAGAAGATCTGGAGGAGTGCAGTTTTCTTTCAGAGGCACCGCTTTAGGAGCGGACACCACGGTGTTAGTCTGGAAGGTGGTCCTGAAGATTCCTGGTCCTGGAGGAGGGGGATCTGAAGCCCCGGCGGGCCTGGGAGAGTCCTTGTGGGCTTTGCACCTTCAGCAGCACAAGGTACCAGGGAGCGGCTGAGCTCCTGGTTCCCTTCCTCTGCAATTCATGGTTGGAAGCGGCCCCTGGCAACAGAAGATCTGAAGGAGCGCGGTTTTCTTTCAGAGGCACCGCTTTAGGAGCGGACACCCCGGTGTTCATCTGAAAGGTGGTCCTGAAGATTCCTGGTCCTGGAGGAGGGGGATCCGAAGCCCCAGCGGGCCCGGGAGAGTCCTCATCATCATAAATCATCATCATCATATTCATCAATGTCACTGTCACACACATCCACATCATCACATTCATCATCAGCATCTACATCACCATCACCTGATATTTTTTCACCACACTGTGAATCACTTTTGCATGGAAAATGAGTGAAGTTAAGTGCCACGGTGGATGGAATATCACATTGTATGCTATTGCTGACATGATCATCAAAATCAGGTTCAGTTAATGGGATGTTACTGGAAAGTATGACATCATCTACGCTGCCACTCACTTGTACTGCTTCACACTCAATATGGTTGGATACAGTACACTGGTCAGAATTAGAACTTGACGCAACAATGCTAATACTACGCCACCACCAGTAACACCAGTAACACTAACACCACCGGCTGGGAAAACATCATCTCCTCCAACTATCAGTGAAGCTACTGATTGGTCTGTAAAAAACATTGCAGGAGAAATGCCTTTCCTCACATCAGCAATGCACTTCTCCATCCGTGTACTACTACCATGTCCACAGACCCTCTTACTGCCAACATTGCCATGGCCAGAAACAGCTTTACTTGCATGTCTCTTTGCAGGCATTTTGGGAGAGCAACCACAGATATTATTACCAAATTCAGATTTTGATACATTCACTTTCTGACTGGAGGGTCGCTACTCGCTAGCTGGATGTGAAACAAAATAAACAACTGTGACTTCAGCAACAGATAAGGGACTACTGTGCTGTGACACTGTCATGGAAATAAAACAACTTCAGTAACCAGTGGTGCTGATGGGGTCACAAAAATAATCCAGTCTGGTAAAAAATACCATTTTAATGTGGGAGGGGGCACTGAATACAGACAGTGCTGATTTTTACAGCACTACAAGCAGCAACAGTAAGAACAGAGAACACAATCACAGTACAAAATAAGGCAGCTACAGTGGATAGCAGGTTCACACACACTACTGCACTTAGTTGCACTTACACTGATCTGTGTCACAAATTTTAAAAGGTGTATTATATTTGATGCATGCAACACTGCACACACAACACAGAACACTTTGTGTACAATGCTGAACGAGGAATGCGATGCAAATGCAAAAGTTCAGTGTACTCAGTGCCACGTAATGTAAATCTGTAATTTAAACAATCTGACCTTATGAAATGCTGCACCACATTCATACAAGCTGCAAGAAAATGTGTACTATCACTGACAATTTTACTTTGTGTACAGTAACACAGTCAGTTATATAACAAAAATATTGCCATAACACAAAGAAATCACTAGTTCTCCAACTTAAATCTACCTAAACACCGATACACCCCTCCCCCACAGAGCACACTTCACCGTCTTTCACCATACACGCTCAATGTTATAAATTTACATTCAAAATCCACACACAAACAAAAACGCTCATGATGTGAGTACAGGAGGGTTTCCTACAATCAATGAACTACAGTTGGATGCCCCCCAAAAAAACAAAAATGCTTTTTGAGCAGCTTTTAAAAGATTCCTAAAGACAGCTATCAGAACACACTGTCTCCTACTCCTTCCTACTCATACTACCTTGAACTGAGGCTGTGCAGACCAGTATAGAGCCCATGTGACCTGAACTCCCATGAATCACTGCAAAATCCTCCTTCAGAGCTCAAAAACAAGGCAAAGTGAGGTGAAGTGAACTGCCACCAATGTACTTCACCTTAAAAATTGAAAGAAACGTGACCAATGGAGGTTGAGTAACATGAAGTAGCTGTTTTCAATGCACTTCGCGTTCCTCATTATAATGCGAAGTACGCTGCTTCACATTGTGGAGCACTCCATGAATCTGCCTTTGCTCCATGAATCACTTCACAGAACGGATTGAGCACACTTCATTCACCACTAACAGCATCGTGGAGAGTCATATCTGACAAAAACTATCAACCCAGAAGCCAGTAGATACTGTAGATGACACTCCGATTTGTACAGCACAGTACTGAAGTTTTATTTAATTGATATGACCACATAAAAAATAGTTTAAGCAGTCAGTGGGTCAGTATTGAGACTGCCTGTCAAGGAGATTCAGGTGCGAGTGTGAGAAGGACGAGTGGGCAGGGGCAAGTGAACAGTCTGGAGGCAGAGAAGCATGGCAGAAAATTTCTAAACTTTTGATTTAAATTACTGAATGAGTTTATTGCAAACTGTATTATAGCATCGGGGGCACAGAAATGTCATCACTTGTACAGCATTAGTTCAATATATAGCAGAGGCATGGGACAGTGGCGATAGGTGTTGCAACTCAAAGCTAACAAGTACTGCATTTCAAATGCATATGGAAATGGGGTGCTGTAGGCAATTTACAGAGGCTGAATGTGTACCACATGTGCATTGAATGAGAGTTGACAGCTGGTTGAGATGAAGTTCAGAGTTTAAGCATTTGTCAGCATAAAAAATCAATGCCAGAGCAGGGAGTTGGAGGAATGGTTTAATGTGACTTGTACTGTACCGTAAATAGCAGCCTAAGGTTGAAGTGCACTTCTCAGAGGTATAAAGTGTTACTTTCTGTTCTTGTGTGTTTGGTTCCTTTCTTCCCTTATGACTGTGTCTAACTTTCCCTGTGATATGAATAAAGTCCATCAGGCATCAAACGTATAGACTGTCTCCTGCTACTCCTTATTGCTGCCTCCATCCACCCAACCCCATTCAAACCACAGTGTTGTCTCACCAGTCCACCTGCTTGAGGCAACACTGGGTGTGCAAGTGATATAGGTGATCTTTGTGGTCAGCACTCAGTTGGATTAGATCATCAGACATGCCCCCCTTAGGGCATCAAGAATGACTACTGTTGGATGTGGCTGCAACAAATGTGCTCCAGTTAACATCTGGCATATTCAGGACTCCCATCAACAATATCAGCCCTTTTTCTGCCTTTTTGAGGATGCCTTAAATAATTTCCTTGTCCTTTTCCTCCCCCTGAGATGGAGGTCTGTATACAACCCATGTCTGGACTGTGGTGCCATTTCCAGTCTCCAAGGTGACCCACAGTGCCTCCTCTCCTCACTGCTTATCCTTTAGTCCCATTACTTTTATCCCTTCCTTTATGTAGAAAGCTACTCCTCCTTCAATTGGACCATCCTGGTCACTCCTGCACTGGTTCAAGTTATCCTTTAGTTTAGATATCCTACCAGAAATCTTGAAATTGCTCATAAATTCATATCAGAGGATCCTACAGACCTGAACTACTACCCAGTTTCTGTCCTACCCCATCTCCCAAACTCCTTGAGAAGCTAGTTAATATCCAAGTTAGAGATTACCTCAATAGAGCATACTTAGTAAGCCAGACCCAATCTTTCTTCAGACATGTGCACAGTACTACCACTGCTCTTATAAATGATTGGCTCCTTACCACAGACAAGAAACAGATCACAGAGACTGTATTTCTGGATCTCAGTAAAGCCCATGTACAGAGACAAAAACAGACCTATCAGCGAGACTTGTGGAAGAAAATGCTGATTACAATACAGCAAAAAAAAATGACACAGCATTTGGAAGTTAGTTGCTACTAGGACAATTATAAAACAAACTATGAGGCTTCTATCACAGTAAGAACACGGTAAACTTTTTCAGTAAGCTCTTCTACAAGTCTAGTAAAACTTCTGTTTATCATGAGTTTAATCAATGACAAGAATGTTTGGATCACATTTAAAAACCCTTTCTGCTGTTACTAGTAGCAAGCCAAACAAATCTCCGGGCCCAGATCAACTGTCCATGGATTTCTATAAAGCTGATCCTGAGGGGTGGGGATTCTTCTCATGGACTTGTTTAACAAGTTCATAATGCATGGCTTCACCCCAGATTCCTGGAGAGACAGTTACATTGTTCCAATTTTCAAGAAAGGAGATAGAGGTATTCCTGCAAATTATCACCCACTAAGTTTCATAGATTATATGACTATCAGAAATTTTAAAGTTTTACTAAATTGGTTACAATTATAGAGCTTATGCAATGGGTTAATATCCCCTTACAGGCAGGTTTTCAAAAACAATAATGGGACAACCAAACAAATCTTCATCCTTTTATATTATTGAAAAGTATTGCAAAGCAAAATGCAACCCTTATTCATTGCCTTTATTGATTTTATGTCAGCTTTTGACTCAATTTCCAGAGACGTGTTATGGGTCAGTGTGGAGGCTCTTGGCATAGATTCTAATTTAATAAATCTTATAAAAAGACTTTATGATGATACTTGGGTCAAGATAAGATATAATAATGATGCTGGTTTCTCAGAAAACAGTTTTACCAATGTTAGCATTCACCAAGGGTGTGTTGGCAATATTCAATCTTTATATAAACTGTATTTAGATAGAACTAATTAATTAATTACACCATATGCCTAAAGTTCTGGAACATTTTATTCACGTCCTGTCATACACTGACAATCTTGCACTTATCGCAATATCATGATTGGATCTACAAAAGAAGTCTCTGTAAACTACAAGTAGAGATGCAGCAAATTTAATTTCCACCAGTGAAGTGGTGGCAAAGTGGCCAATTTTGCTATGTGGCGTAATTCATGAAATGTTCTGCTTTAGGCAGAATGTTGTAACAACATTTCTCCTAATGCAGACAAAGCATGTCTTCCGCAGGCAAAATTTCACTGTGGAAGGAGACATTTTGCAACAGAAGGTGAAACATCGCCACATAAAGCAGAATTGTGTCATAGAAGGTGAAATTTTGCCTTTCCACCTGGCAAAATTGACCATTTCAGTCCATAAAAGGAGCAGAATTTCATGCATTGTTCAGCAAAGCAAATTTTGCTTACTTTGCCTACAGCTAAATACGAGCTCTCTGTACTGCATTAAAATTAACAATTATTAAAGCAAAAACAACGTTGTAGTTAAAGGTTCTAGGAAAAAGTTTATAAGTCTTTTTTTGGCCAATCATCCATTGGAATTTGTTAATCAATAGACTTATTTAGGGGTTAAAATATTGAATACAATTTCTTGGAATAAGCATATTACGACCATAGGACAGTCTGCCCTTCTTTGATTTAATAGAATGTACAGTGGTATGTCATTGTAGTCAATGATTAGTGCTTTAGATAGTAAATTAATAAATCAAGGCCGTTATGCTACCGAAAACTGGGGAGTTGCTAGTGTATATATTTTAGAATCAATTATTACTATAGTATACAAGAAAACCTTAGGATTGCCTATCTCAGCAGCTAATGAAGTGATAGGGGCCATTTGGTCAAATCATGTTCACGGCAAAAAGTCATGTAAGAATAATATATTTCTGGATTAATAAGACACACAAACCATTTAGCTCTATTACTGCATCATGTATAAAAAGAAAAGCAACTTACTTTGAAATGCTAACAAATCCAGAAACAAATGATTTGATACCTTTTATTGGACCAACATGGATGTTACAAAAAAGAACAAAGTGCTCTAGCTTTCAAACCAACCACGTCCTTCTTCAGAAGCTTTGTGGCATTTTTTCAAATATCCCATACTATTAACACCAGTTTATATAGAAAAGCAGAAATAATTCTCATTGGTTTAATATATACATTTAAAACATAATAGATTATGTCAGATAAGCTAATTAACACCAGTATGCCTTTAACTGAGGAGCCTCAGAAGGCAAGGTTATCAAGAATTCTCTACAGCCAGAGAGTTCTTGTCACATAAATTTTAAAATGTCTCAGTATGCCAAGAAAGCATTGTAGTGATAAAAAAAACCTTGGAGTGGCATTCTCTCTAATACAAGTACGATGAGCTTACAACATACATTCCGATTGTACTGGTATATTAAAGGACAGATAATGAGAGACAAAATTTAGTGCAGTGTCAGTGGCTCAGTAGGTAGCACACTCGCCTCTGAGATCAGAGGAATGTTGGTTCAGTTCCCATATTTGGCACTTCGGTTAATATCCCAGTACTGACACTGTAATGCAGCATGAGAGGAGTACTGCATTTCTGAGGTGCCATCTTTCAGATGAGACGTTAAACCAAGGTCCCATCTGCCTGGATTGGTGGTAGTTTAGGTGGATGTTAAAGATCCCATGGCACTTATCGAAAAGAGTAGGGGACATTTTTATTCAATATTCAAAAACAAAATCCAGATTAAATAAACAATACCTTCATTCAATACAGAAAGTCACAAAAACCAATATTTGAACACAAAGAAAAAATAAACATACAGTGTCCCATAACAAAGAATAAATCCTATACAATTGTAACAGACATCTCTATCACCCAATCAACATTCCTCCAGAGCTTTACTGATAATTTTAGTCCTAAAGTACACTTTTCATATTCATAAGCAGCATCCAATTCTTTCTGTATTTGGAAGAAAACATCCTGTTGTTGAACTACCTTACCTTTCAGAAATCTAAGACATCTTGCTTGCCAAATAGACCATTTTATACATACCAAAATAATCTGGATTGTACTGTTAGTCCATTTTGCCCAGGTGGCCAGGATTTGCCCTAAAATCAAAACATCATAATTTATTAATACCAATAACTGTTCCCCCCATAAAATCAATAACCGTTTCCAAAAACCCTGCATATGGGAATAATCAAAGAAACGATGCTGCATTGTCTCCACAATCCCTGCACACATAGGCTCTCCACACCCCCTTTCCGTTATTTGCTTGTGTTTCTGATTGCTCTTTACTTGTAGTTTCTGATGACCACAAAGCCAAGCAAAATCTTGCATCTTTAAAGGTATTCGAAGATTAGTCATACCTTCCAACAACAAGGAAATCTTAATAAAGGAGGTACCATAAACACTGGGTCCTCTCGATACCATTTATCCACTATGATTTTGTAAAACATTTTCTTCCCTTTATCCCTACACCACGCTAGTTCTATCTTCCAAGTTCTAATGTAAGAGTGGTTTATACATAACTCAAGTAATCACTCTACAGGATGCCATCTCCTCTCCCCATGCTTCAAAAAGATCCTCCCAAAGCCGCATGCTAATTTGCCCTATTCCATAGTTTGAAAATAAAGGGAATGATAGAGCTAAAAAAGATTACCAAATAAATAAACTATAGGATGCAACATATTCAAACTGTGTTCTTTCCGCTCTCTGTATGAATGAATCCTCTTCACTGGATTCAACCTACTGCCCCATAAAAACTGAAAAAATAAACCCAAAAGTTTGGTATGCATACTAAACGGTAGAGGAAAAATATGAGACATATATAAAAACATAGGAGCAATGTATGGTCTTATGAGATACACTTTCTTTTTCCTGGACATTTTCCAAGTTAACCACGTCTGTACCTTAAGCTTTGCTTTATCATAAACATCATTCCAATTACATATCTCAGACTCTTTATTAGCAAAAAATAGGCCCAAAATCTTTACTTGGTCTGTTGTCATCAGAATCGGAAAATCATCAATAATTTTACTATCCCCTGAAGGCAAAACAACACTTTTACTCATATTTATCCTGATACCAGTTGTGGTATAGGCCTCATGCAATACTGACAAAACTTTAGCCCCTGATCTGACATCTGCCACAGTAAAAATACAATCATCCGCATAAGCTGAAACTTTTTGAAAAGCAAATCCAGCCACAGATTCTATCGCCTTAATATCTCTGGCCTGCTCAATCTTCCTTAACAAAGGGTCTAAACCAAAGACATATAACAAGGGGCTCATTGGGCACCCTGCTGACCCCACTTTTTAAAAAAAATTGGTGTCCCCAAAAAACCATTCACCAAGGGCACTGCCTGTGCTTCCGTGTACAAAACTTTCCCAAGTTCTATAAATTCTTGCGGAATTCCATAATGTTGTAATACACTCCAAAGATAATGCTGTTGAATAGAATCAAACGCAGTTTCCTGATCTACTGCTATTAAATATCCACTTAAACCCTTCCCTAACCCCTGCTCTATAATGTCTCTAATGAAAGTCAGATTCTGTGTTACCTTCCTTCCTGGGACTGCACAAGTTTGCTCCTGAATAATCAACTTACTTGCTACAACTGCCAGTCTTTGATTTAATATTTTAGCAAGAATCTTATAATCTGAATTCAGCAGTGTTAAAGGCCTCCAATTTTTTATATCATACTGATCTCCTATCTTATAAAGAAAAAACATTAATCCCAATTGCATCGAGGGGGCAAGCCATCTCTCTTCCCAAATAGCATTGTACAATATTTCTAAAGAATGAACCAGAAGTTCAACAAATTGTTTATAAAAATCATTCAGCAATCCATCCCTTTCAGGCGTGGATTTAGAGGACAATTGTAGGATGGCCGCACAAATTTCCATTCCTGAAATGGGGGCAACCAACCTGTCCTTCTCTTCCTGTTCAGTCCTGGAATATCTAGGCTGGTAAAAGGAAACTTACTTTCCTTCCTAACAGTCTGAAACTTATCTACCACATATTGCTTAACCAAAAACAATGTATCTTGGATGTTCTCTTTTACCTTACCCTGTCCATCTCTCAGACCTGTCATTATCACCTTTTGACACCCTTGTCCTCCCTTCTCATAGGGTTTACCTCTTCTTTGTACTTATATTTTTGTCATATAGCCATTACTCACACAGAGTCTTGCAAGTATTTCTTCATTTGAGATTTTATATCCTGCAGCCTTTTACCTTAAGGTCCCATCTCACTTTGTGATAACGTTTGCAAATATTTTGCTCGTAAGCCTAAATAAGCAATCTACTTTTCCTAGCCTGTCTCTTTGTGTATGCACCATACCATTCTTGCACATCCTCTTTATATCTTCCCACCATTCTATCGGACTCTCATACAAATAACAAATCAGCTGTCGGTACAAAGATCAATTTCCTTATAGTATGTTCTACAACTGTTTCCTGTAACTTTGAAGTATTCATTTTCCAACAACCCTCCCAACTAACAAATTCTGCCGATTTCCCAACTGCAAAACCACCATCAGATGGTCTGAGGATTCCAAAGGTACTACATCCACTGACTGACATGTAATTCTTTCTGATACTAGCCAAAAATCAATTCTAGTAGACAAATGCCCTTATGGAAGGTATGAACCGGTTCCGCTGTAAAATATTATAAATATCTTGTATATCATTACGCTCCTATAATAAAAGGGCATTGGTATCACAGAACACTTTTGTAGCTCTTCCCAATCCTATGGAAAGACCACAATTAAAATCCCCCATAAAACTATCTTTGACGGTAATGTAAATAAGGCTCACATACCTAAACAAAATAGATCTATCTGCTTTCAGTTGAGCAGCATATATATTTATCAACGAAAACCTCATTTTGCAATAATACATCCAGAATCATAACCCTCCGGGTACTAAATCATAAACATGCAACACCTTTACCTGACTCTTAAACAGAATACCCACCTAGCACTGCTCTTCACCTACCGACAATCACGAGATGCCCACCTCCATTCCTTCTGTGCAGTTGTCACCTCAGCTAGAGAGTTCAACCAGTATCTTGTAAAAAACACACTCCACCCCCAATACTGAGGCTCAAAAGGTATTGTGCCTCTTCCCATATGCTTTTATACTATTAACATTAACAGTACAAAGGGAATAGCCATCAACAAAGTGAACACAGAAACACCTGCAATCATCTTTCTTTTCTTTTCCTCGATTTCACTTTCTCAGAAGGGCCAGGCTCAGCAATACCCTCAGCCTGAGAGGATGCCACCGAGGAAAGGTCCAACTCACACCATCCTCCTCCATATCGTCCTCAAGCAAAGGAGCATATGAGGTTCTGTACTACTACCTCACCCAGTTTTTCATCTGGATCAAGGCAGCTGTAAGTATTTTCCATATTTGATCTAGTCACTATCTGTTAATGTACTGTGGGGGCATAGACACAACTTTGTCACCCAAGACAACCGTCTTTTCCCCTACTGGAACCATTGCCCCTCCTCCTCTGTGACTATTGCCCCATCACTGACCCGCACCACTGTTTCACCATCACTCACTACAACTTGAGCATTCATTACTACGGTATCGTCAGCCTCTCTCGGTAGCCCTGACACTCTGTTTGATGAATGAGTAGTAGCCGGCCTTTGCGACAATAAAGTCACCACTTTTAATTGCTCCTTTTGAGCAGCAGCTACGAAGTGATCCTGTTCTGCTCTAACTGAGCAATCCACATTGTTATGTGAGGCCCAAGAGCAGGTCTGAAAAGAGTGCCCATTCCTCACATAAATTACACCTCAAAGGTTGCCGACAATGAGCCCCCACATGCCCCAATTCCCCACATAAACCACATTTTTGTTTATCACATACATTACTCAAATGCCCCACATCACCACATTTGAAACAAGCTCTTGGCTGACCTGGGTAAAACACCACCCCCTATCTCTACCCAAAAAGAAACAGTTTGGTAGATGACTAGTCTGACCATTTACTAGATGTAATACCACAAGATAAGTCCATCCCTCTGACAGTATTGCTCTTCATCCAGTATGGGTCCAGGCAAACCTTACCAGTACGTAATATCTGCAACATTTACCCCTCATTTTGAAAAAGAACTGTAATTTTTTAGACAATGGTTTAGTAAGTGGTATTGCTAAAAGGCTTCCCAAGGGAGAGACTTTAACAGAAGGTACTGCTTCCAAAACCATTCTAAACCCCAGGATGTGTAAAACTAACATCAAAATCATATCCCGGAACATGTATCAAAGCGTAAATTTCATAAGCAAAGAATTTCATGCTATTTTTAATAGTACATGACCACAAATCTTCTGTCCGGAATTTCTTCAGTACTACCCTAAATTTTAACCTAACAGCATTCCTTCTTTCTGCAGGCTCCAGTAAAGGCCCAGCACTATTCGGAAATAAATGTTCAGTCACTTTTCCATGCCATACTTTATCAGCCTTATCTTGCATCGAATCTTGCTCCATTGTACTTTCTTTTTCCTGGTCTCTAATGACTTGTAACAAGGGATGAGTATCTTCCTGAAGGGACAATTCTACAGTAGAATCAGGGGAGGGCTGTCCTGGGGGTATAAAAGGAGTAGCCATACTATTTAATAGTGGGGGAGCCATCTGGGGGGGATATCTGCAACATAGCAGGAGAAGTAGCAACACCATCTTTACCAAAATTTGCATCCCACCCCTTCCCAGAGGGGTTCTTCACCGAACCTGCAGCTTGCAAGGCCATCGCTACCCAGTCCTTCGGTTCTTTCCCCACAATTACACTGTCTGGAGCCTTTGAAGACTCATTTAGTGGAAGGTCCTTTTCCTCACTACATTTCTCCCCTTCCACTAAAGAGATAGGAGAGTCTTTTAAAGCAGACCTACACAAAACAGTCTCGGAAGATACTCCACTCTGTTGAATGGCAGTTAAGTTTTTACCTGGAACTGACTGAGTTGATCTCCCATCTCCTCCCCCAGATGAGTCCATTCACATTTCAAATCCCTGTGCACTCATAGCATGAAACTCTTCTTCGGTAGTAGTAGTCATACCATCTACTGGGACCTGCTGATTCACCTTCTCCCTCTGTTCCTCTGTGATGACTTGTGCCTCCATTGCTCCTTCTTCCTTTCATTTTCCTCTTCCTGTGTAACCTCCAATTCCGTCCTACCACCTTGCGCCACCAAAAAATGTAACCTCGCTGCCCGATAATGTTGTTCCACTTCTACAGCCTGTTGATGCAGTGCCTCCAACGATTCAACCTCCTCCAATTCCAAACTTGATTTCTGCAATAAAACTTGGGGAACCTCATCCTCCGGTAAGAACTGTGCTCCTGTATCCATATTGAGAGCCACCAGTTGCTCCGTTTCCACTATTCCTTTACCAGATCTCTGCATAATTCCATTTTAAAGGGAGCCAAGGAGAGACCCGCTCCTCAGCCCACATCCTCCTAGTGCAAAGCTCCAAACGCCACTGAGCAGAGCATCCACTCAGCCACACAGAGCCCTCTGTCTCCTCAGAGTAGGGGAATTTCCCCAGTGTCATGGCCAAATTTCCCTCATTCACTAAAAATACCACCAACAGCTTAATCTGGTTCAAGGTCAAGGTCAGTTGGCATTCATCTGTATCCCCTTCCCCCAGGTCGTGCCTGAAAATAGGCAGGATTTGTCTAGTGCACTTACCCCATCAACAAAAGCTAAATAAATAAATAAAAGTCCTGAAATTAGGTATAACTGCAAGTTGAAAACAAGGTTCAAATTAACCTACACATATAAACATGATGCAGGAAAGTATCACTTGTAAGTGTAAGTGCCAAATAAAAAATACTTATCAAGGACCCCCAAGAAAATGAGACCATGAGCCTGATAACTGCAGATTTCAATACAGAGTCTGTGTATAACAAAAATGCACAGAATCAGTCTAAGCAATCTAAATGAAAACCCAAAGGAATTACACCTTTTATGAACCCCCAAGAAAATGAGATATGCATCTTAATATGAGCAGTTAAAAATCTGACGGTGTGTAATCCAACCACTGATAACTAATAGAAGGAAATAAATGCACACTATATGAGAAAACTAAGTGTCCTAGCCACATAACAATTGCCCCATGCCACACTCCATCCACACATGTGTGTACATACAACACACACCCCCACACACATACACACACATGGGCACACACCTACACACCCCACACAACCACAACACACAACAAACATTACAAAACACATTCCACACACACACCACACCACACACAACAAACAAAACACACACACACACCACACAACACAAAAACAACACACCAAGCACACACAAAACACACACATACATATATACATCAGTATAAACACATACACACACACATTCAAGCGCACTCACCACAGTATTAAGGTGAGATGCCAACAATGTAGATAACCATAAACTTGCAAAATCGAAGTCACACTGAAGAACTAAAGTGTTTATGTCCATCTTTTAAAGTAAAGGTCTGCTTAAGTTTAAGTGGAATAATGTGTCATGTAACCAACATCAATGTTCAATCCATCCACCACCATACTGAGAAGTAAAATAAGTCTAATTTCAGAAGCCCGTCTCTGTTGTGTACTGTTAAAATGTCCTAAGATCATCACAGACATATCTGAGATTGAGTTGGCATCCTGGGAGAAGTGCTGGGCTACTGGTTTCTCAATCATCTTGTGATTAATAGAATGTCTCTGTGAATTCATTCTAGTGTGGAGTTGTTGGCTTGTCTCCCCCACATAACCTGTGCGAGGACATTTCTTGCATTGGATAAAATAGACCACATGACTTGATGTACATGTATAATTCCACTGTGTCCTGAATAGTCTGTTTTGTGATGTATCCACACAGTCTGAAGTGGAAATGAGGTTACATGTCTTATATGTGCATTGATGACAGGGCCGTGTACCATATGATGTCATGGTATTCTGTTCCAGTTCAAGTTGACTCCTAATAATCAGGCTGGCTAAATTAGGTGGTTGTTTAAAAGATACTAGTGGCAGTCCTCAAAAAATACAGTTAAGGGTTTCATCCTCACTAATTATTGGATGGAGATCCTTAATAATCTTATGTAGGAATTCAAGGTCAGGAAGGTATGTGACTACTAAGGGTATTCTGTTGGTAATCATCCATACTCTATATTGAAGTAGTTGTTCTCTCGGGACCTGTGTTGCACATTCCACTGCTCAGTCAATTTCTCTGGATGAGTGTCCCTGCTCAATAAAGGTGTTTTTCAACATTGCCAGATGTGTGTCTCTGTCTTCCTCATTTGAACAGAGGCGGTGATACCGAAGTGCTTGACTATATATAACAGATTTCTTTGTGTGGCTCTGGTGATTACTTTTCTTTTGTAAGTATCTCTGTCTGTCTGTTGGTTTCCTGTAAAGACAGATATGTAGGGTACCAGCCTTAACAGTGACAGTGGTATCCAGAAAATGTACATTTGTGTATTCTAGGGAAAGCTTTATAGTTGGGTGGAGGGTATTAAGTTCCTGGTGAAAATCTTTAAGTGTGTCAGTGCCCTCTTTCCAAATTTTAAACAAATCATCAATGTAACGGAAATAAGCGAGTGGTTTATGTGTACAGAGCCTTAGAAAATCCTCCTCCAAATTACGCCATAAAAGATTAGCATACTGAGGAGCCATCATGGTTCCCATTGCGGTTCCCATAGTTTGAACATAATGTTTACCATTGAAGTTGAAGTTGTTATGTGTCAGAAGGAATTCAGTGAGTTTACTCACAACTCCAGGGTCAATGTTGGGGTCCAATTCTTTGTCATGCAGGTATTTCAGGCAGGCTGAAATGCCATCTGTGTGTGGAATATTAGTGTACAAGGAGGTTACATCCATCGTGGCTAAAAGGGTATCATGTGGTAAGTCCTTAAAACCAGAAAGTTTATGCAGGAAGTGAGTAGTGTCCTTGATGTAACTATCCCTTTGTACAACCAGTGGTTTGAAAATGGCATCTACAAACCCTGATATCCCCTCTGCCAGGGTGCCATTACCAGAGACTAAGGGTCTACCAGGATTACCAGGCTTATGTATTTTAGGAAGCATGTAGAATATCCCTGACTTAGGTTCACTTGGGATGAGATCCTTTAGTTTGTCTTGGACATGCTCTGGAAATGTTTCAACTAACTTCTGTAGTTCTCTTTTATATTCTGTAGTTGGGTCACTTCCCAGTACTTTGTAGTAAGTAAAGTCACTTAGCTGCTAAGTGAATTGCTAAGTGATGGGTGTCTGTCAACCATACAGTATATTCTTTACTTGGGATATATGAACTTACTTGCTTACAATATTGGGCTGACCATGCAGTAAAAATACATTAACATTATGCTAAATTTGTTAATGAATTGGTTTCAAAAAAGGATAAGAAAATTGGCTTACAAAAAATTAAACAATTACAAGTTTCACAGAGGTTAAAACACAATATACAGAACACTATCTCCAATAGTGTTTACTGCTGATGTCTAACCCAATACATAGGCAAATTCTGACCCTTTATAGATCCGAGTTATTTCACAACAGTATATTAACTGCTAGGCACTCTTGACAAATTTCTGCTTCTAGTTTTTTATGTTATGTAAGTGAACCTGAAGACTTACATCATATATTCATAAGATGCCAATTGTATGAAAAAATAAGTAAGAAATACTTAGCTAAATATGTTTCCTCCTATGCCTTCACGCTACTTTCTTGATCTTTTTAAAATTTTTAATTCTACAAATTCTTACTGATATAGCACAATGTTTTTTTTTGCCGCTAAAAAGATAAGATTGAAATATATCCAACAAAGACCATAATGAAGGAGCCCTAACTGATCCCTCAAGAGGATCCCTTTTCTTGTTTATGAGATTACTGCTTAACTGGTGGTGTAGGCAATCAGATCTGAACCCATTTACTCTGTTTATACTCCTTATTCCTGTCAAGGATTTAGGAGTGTTTTAAACCTGAGTTTTTTTCATGTCAAGGTACTTATATAGGAACTTAGAACTGGGTGTACTTTCTGAAACAGTGCATTATATAGTGATTCTGTTTTTCCTGTCTAGACACATAAACTGTAGACTGCTAGGTTAAAATTTGATGCAATTTGTGATAAGCCCCAGTCAATGAAACTCTGAGAAGCATTTAAACCATTGTGATAAGGAATGTAAATCTGAAAGTATGAATATATATGTATGCATCATTTTGTCTTATCTTTAAATATTAATGTACAAAATATTTTTCTATATTTATGCTAACGATATATTTTTCTTTTATTATTGTGTGCATGTAATGACAATGCATGTCCAACATTAAACTTAAACTTGAAAAAATTGGATCTTATTAAAACTTTCAACATAGCAGATCATGCTTTACTTCTTGACTCACTAAACTGTCATGACATTACTGGACCCACATTGAATTGGTTCACCAGCTATCTGTCGAGAAGATGGCAGCATATTAAGGAGGAAGGTATACTATCTCCACTTCTCCCCCTTACAAGGGGAGTATCACAAGGTTCAATCCTTGGAAGTGTTCTGTTCATGATTTACATAAACTCCATAGAGGTCAATGTCAGCAAAGCTAAGTTACATCTGTTTGCAGATGACACAGTCCTCTATATTGCCAAACCCTCAGTGAGTGAAGTATGCATGGAACTTCAGGCTGAATTTGACGTCTTCCAACAAAATCTTTTACAGTCAAAACTTCTGCTAAACACTAAAAAAAACTAAGGTTATATAGTTTCACTCCAACCATCTGACTGCAGTTCCAAAAGCTGTCTTCTCTTTGCCACCCATCAAAACCCTCCATGGTCACAACCTTGAAACTGTCAACAAATGTAAATACCTCAACTCTGAAATAGACCAGCACCTACCATTCTCAGCTGATATTACTTCACTTGCAAAAAAACTAAGGCAAAGACTCAGTTTCTTTTTAAGGAATAAACCCCTTTTTTCAACAGAAGCTAGGCTGAGATTGGTGCAGACGATGTTCATCCCGCTCTTTGATTATGCCGACAGAATCTATGGCTGTAGCTTAGATTCACTGCTTCGGCAACTCAATATACTCTACATAGATGTATACAATTCATCACTAATGCCTACTGCTGTACACATCACTGATTTATACACCTCCCTGGGATGGACTTCCTTGTCCACAGGACAGCTCATCCACTCACTCACATGGCTCTACAAAGCCCTTCTGCTAAAACTCCCCTCCTACATATCTGACCTCTCTCAGCAATCTACCTGCCACTATCCGCTATTGAGCAACTCACTCATTTTGCTGGATGTTTCACACTCTCGTGCTTGCTTTGGCCATCTGGCTATATCCAATGTCCTTCCTGCTTCTTGGAATAAACACAAGCAATCCTCAAATTTCAAAATCTTGTACCACTAACAATTTGTAAAAACCTTGCCAACAGCAAATTGTATGACTCCTACACATGCCAGTCTCAAAAATAACACTATAATCTACTTATCCTTCTAATTATGTCACTATCACACCCTCTTCTTACTAGTGATGGCTACAGCATCAACTTACTGCAGAGGATAAGTATGCATCTTATACTCATGCCTTCTATCCTTCTACCTATCCTTCTGTCTATCCCCTCTCTTCATGATTATCTCATGATCAGACTCCTACCTGAACATACCTACCTCCCTTGCCTGCTCTGATTAAAAAAGGTCCCATTATTCAGGTTAAGCCTCTTACTTCTGAAAGTCTAGTACTCATACCCTAGCACTTGTAGTTGACTTTATAATGACTAATGTGACTGTTTCAAGTTCTATGAATGATGTAAAATATATGTTTCTCTATTGTTAATCCATGTATCTAACCTGCTCTATTGTGATAACTATTGTAAAATATTTATTTCTGTATTTGTACCATTTGGTAGTTGTATGTCTTGTACCAACTTGTCCATCCAGGACCTCTTTCTTTGTAAATGAGCATGTTCAATGGAGTTATTCCTGGTGATACACTTGAACTTGGAAAAAATGCATGGCTAGGGGTATGGTAGTGGTTAAACGCATCTGCTACCATACACCTATTGGCATTGACTTCTTCCTGTGAGGCACAAGAATGTGTTGGGAGACTGAATTCCATCCTGTCAATTTCAGGTTTTCAGTTTCAGTCTCTGACATAGATACTAGAGTAACATCTCTCTCCCATCAACCTGTGCAGTCACAAGTAAGTTAAATGCTAAGCCCATTAAGTCATGGCCAAATTACAGCCATAGAAAGGACAAACTGCTATTCTGGAACTTTACAATGCTAAATCAAAAGGCAAACAAAATTACCCCACCTCCCAGAATGTGCATAAAGCTGAAATAGAGAGAATAAGCACTCTTCAAATGTGGCATCCATTTTTTTAGACAAAAATCTTCCCTGGGGCTTAGAACAGTCAACCACTGACAACGCTGGTTGTTGGGTTTTAGTCAAAGTGACCACATTCCAAGGGTCTTTGATGTTGGTTAATGTGTACATGCCCCCAGTGAAGATAATCCAATTTTTGTTCCATGAATTCAACCAAGCTCTGACACAGTTTTTACCTACTAATCCACTTATACCATTGGAAGGGTGAGTTGAGTCTTAATGTGCAAGCCTGGACTGTAGTTCAGGTTCCCTAGAACCCCATACAAAAGCTAAAGCAGCCCTAGACACCTGCTACAAGAACTTAGACTGACAGACATATGGTATCTAAACCACCCCATGAGAAGGACTATACCTGTTTCTCAGCATTTTGCCCCATGTCCAGTTGGATCAACATTGGTTCTCCTCCCTGATCACCCAAAATACAGCAGACACCAAAATCCATCCCATTATTGTACTATTGTATTGTACTAAAGGAGAGGTTTGTGGGATATCTAGAGGAACATAGTTTCCAGGATGAGAGGCAGCATGGATTCATGGGGGGGGGGATCATGTCAAGCAAATCTGATTGATTTCTTTAACTGTGTCACTAAGACAGTAGACAGGGGCCAAGCAGTAGACATCCTCTATCTTGATTTCAGCAAGGCCTTTGACTCCGCCCCACAAAAGGTTGATCAGGAAGTTGGTGGATCTTGTAGTTGGGGAAAAGATGGTCAGGTGGGTGGAAAACTGGCTGAGGACGGAACCCAGAGGATGGTGGTGGGGAAAGTTATCTGGCACCAGAGGTAGCCAGTGGGGTCCCACAGGGCTCAATGTTGGGGCCAGTGCTGTTCAATGTCTTCATCAATGACATTGGGAATAGCATTAAAGGCAAATGTCCTAGTCTCAGATGACACCAAGCTCTGCGGAGAGTGGACACAGCTGAAGGGATAAGGGAACTACAGGAAGATCCGGAGAAAAGCTGGGGAGGGGTTCAGGATCTGGCAGCTTTGCTTCAATCCCAGGACAGAGTATTACCTGAGTGGAGTCCGAATATCTACATCAGAGGAGAAGGACCTGGGAGTGGTGATCACTTGTGACCAGAAGCACTCCACACAGTGCAAGAAAGCAGCAACAAAGAAAAACAAGATGCTGGGATGCATAGCTAGGGGAATCAGTAGTAGGAGAGAGCAAGTTATACTGCCTTCTACAGGTCACTGGTAAAGTCACATCTAGAGTATGGAGTTCAGTACTGGTGCCCAAACCTCTAAAATGGCATTAATCTGCTGGAGAAGGTACAGAGATGGGCTACAAAGATGATAGCCAGTCAGCAGGGCAAGGCATACGAGGAGAGGTTGAGGGCACAGAACATGTGGTCCCTGGAAGACAGGAGAGAGAGGGGGACATGACTGGGACATTCAAGTACATGAAAGGAATAAATAAGGTTGGTAAGGAGAGTCTCTGTAAGACGAGTGGCAACCATATCACAAGGGGGCACAGTCTTAAACTAGAGTTGGGAGGTTTAGGAGGGAGGTTAGGAAGCACTACTATACAGAGAGGGTAGTGGACACTTGGAATGTGCTGCCAGAAGAAGTCATCTCATTGAAGACAGTGATCAACTTTAAGAGAGGCTGAGATAGGCATAGGGGAAGGTAAGAATCATGGGTAGGGAGGATGGGAGGAGTGGGGAGGGAGGGCAGGGACATTAGCTCAAACTGTGGACCCTGCAATACGAGCACACTTGATAAACCAAATGTCCTTCCTCTTCTGGCTTCTTTGTATGTTCGAATTGTCTCAGATCGTACTCCCTTGGGGCTTACCATGATATGGGGGACAGCCCCACTGTGCACTCCAGCATGGAGACATGAGCTACTCCTCCTGCAAGACACCGCTTTCATCTCATGGGCTCAAAAACATACTTAAATGTTTCTTTAAGAAAACATGCAGGGAGACAAATCCAGAGGGGTAGTTTGGGAAGCTACTATGTGGGAAAATTAGTAAGTTTTGTTGCCCGTAGATGCCAATACCAAGAAATTGAGATAAACATTATGGAAACAGAATTCATCTAATTGGAGACCAAATATAAACAGTGCACCTGCAACAGAAATCCCACTAAACTCCTCCATTCCCATATGGGGCAACGAACTACTTACAAGGAAGGCAGAATTAGACCCTTGTAGTTTGGGGTATGTGCACTGGGTGGGGGTGACAATACAGACAAGCTGCTGGTGTATCACATCAACAAACAACAGGTGGACAAACACATTCCAGGCCTATGAAATTACAAGGTCAGATACAGTCTGACCTGAACCAGATGAATGACATCATTAAAGCCTTCTGTGAATGCCTATACTCATCCTCCTACTCCCCTAATAATTGTACATTTTGTGGTTGCTGGATACACTCCCATTACCCAAAATCCACCCACAGTGACTAACACATTGAAGAACCCTATCACCTTAAAGAGGTGAAGGGCATGCTACATGCCCCAAACAGAGATGGTGCCAGGGCCAGATGGCTTCCCATTGCATTCCAGAAAATCCTAAGCAAGAAGATTACTCCCCATCCTATGGGAAGTGTTCCAATCTGCATAGAACTCAGGCTCCCTACCCTATCATGGGTGAAGTGGTCATTACTGTGCTACCCAAAAAGGGGAAGGATAACTATAGATCTATATCTCTCATAAATGCAGACATGAAAATTTGGGCAGAAATCCTGGCTACACATCTTGACCTCGTGTTAGTTGGTCTAATCCACCCATCACGTTAGAGTTACGAAAGGTAGGCACAGCAGAGACCTCCTACATACTCTGTAGGTGCAGCACAGACCTACTACACCTCCTGCACAACACTCAAGAGCACCCCACTGTTGCAGTGTTGTT
Source organism: Neoceratodus forsteri (assembly GCA_016271365.2). NCBI lineage: Eukaryota > Metazoa > Chordata > Ceratodontiformes > Ceratodontidae > Neoceratodus > Neoceratodus forsteri. The sequence continues at coordinate 5,505,904 of CM028130.1, forward strand.
CATCATATATATTGCTAAAGCTTTTGACTCTAAGGAGAGGTAATTCCTCTGGTAAACAGTGGAACAAATGGGTTTTATCCTGATTTTCCTTCGCTGGGCCAAGCTTCTCTATGAGGGCACCCCCTCCCCCCTTATTATTTATTTATTTATTTATTTATTTTATGTTGACTTTATGCTCCTTATCTTCCCCTAGCTGTCCTCTTCTGACCAACTTCCCCAGCTCTGTCACCCTGGTATCACTGGGATTTACCCCTGCTCAGTCACCAAATGCGGAGCCTGTGAGAGGTCAGCCATCATCCATAGCTGGAGATGGTTTTCCTTCATTTTTTTTCCTTTCCCACTGCCTTGTCACATGCACAGGACACTCATACATGGAGGCTAAGCAGATGCATACATACTGTATGATGTTATTCACAACTCTGTGATTCACATAGCTGTGAATAACAGCATACAATACAACAACAAACCCATTTGTCGACAATGTCAACCAATGAGCTTTCAGTTGTACAGTATGCTGTAATTCACAGACAGCATGGCTGATAGACAGCTGTGGTGATGTGCAGATGGGTTGTGCTGCCCCTGTATTAATAACTACTACTTGGATGTGGAGCCAGCTGGGGGTGCCTGAGTGGGTAGGGGGTGGTGGGACCACTGGACCACCAGGGTGCTTGGGAGGACAGGTTTCTGATTGCAGTTGTGCTGGGGATGGGGGGTGCCACACTATGCCACCAGGGCACTGACAGGTGCACTTTATGAGAGATTTCTATGATTGAGGGCCAAGAAACCACAGGTTGGAGTTTGGGCTCTGGCTGTCCTGACAGCCTGCAGGATGCCCAGAGCAATCTGCCAGGTGCATTTCTGCACCATATATGCAAATGGAGCCATAATTACATGCAAATCAACCCATTGCACCATGCATGCTTAATGACCTCATCTCATACTCATGACTGTGAACAGCGATTTTGAGTGGAGCGCATCCTGCAATGCACTGCCCCATTGGACTCCCAGCCCAATGTGGTGGATGCGGTTGTGCAGGTAGAGCTTGGCATAATTGTAGTATTCACAGAGGGGATGCAGTGGGGACATTCCCCCTCAAATCATTTGTGAATACCACAGTTTGCATTTGGCATATCTCCTCTGCAGTGGGGCAGCTGAGATACACCAGTGCGTCTCCTTTGTGAATCCTGCCCTGATGTGTCACTACAACTTGAATGAGCACTCTGGAATTCTATACATATTTAGGCGGCATTAACTGCAGACTGCACCACCCCAACTAGAGGAGAGACATCACCACCACTGTACTTAGAAAACTATTACACGGCTGAAGGGCAAAGCAAGTCTCTTCTATAGACATTTGTGTGATGCCCAACCAGATCCTTTCCTCCATCACAGTTGGACTGGCAAGAGGAATTGGTATCCAGTGAATACGGTGAATGTTATTGAGTTGCAGCAAAAAGGGCAACTCTGTCATAGTTCCTGTGCTCTGGGCTACCTGGCAGGTTAATGATGAGGGTAGGCGACTACAGTAACAGGATGCATGTGTATATACACTGTCATCAAGGCGCAGGTCAGGAAGCGCAGAGAAAACCCAGGTGCAGCCTTAACATTCCACAGAACTGTTTATTTGTAGTTGCAATAACATAAAATAAAATATACCTGTTCAGAATAATTATATACAGAAGCAAAGTACAATCTCTTGTGAAAAAATCTCCCTAGCAGTTCAGCTTAGCTGTTTTTATAAGTCTTTTTCAACCACCATCCTTTGCAAACATCCTGTTTTATGTCAATTTCAGGAGCTACTAGAACATTGAGAACTTCCAGAGGTCTCCACAGCAGCTGCAGAAGGCTGACGCATTTGTACCCAAGTAACCTCTGGCTTTCCACTGTTACCTCAAATTGTAAGTGTATACATTTAGACAGTAACACTAAACATTTTCTAAACTAAAGTGATCCCAATATCAACTACATTCCACATACTGATTATCATATATTTTATATTAGTAGATATAGCTATGCAGGGAAAAAAAAACAGCAAGGGAAAACAGAGACAGTGAGAGGCAAAAGAATTGCAAGACTGTTCTGGTTGATCGAGTCCAAGTTTCACAGGAAAATTTGGTTGCGCAGCCAGACAGAGAAGAGAGAAAAGGAAAGAATACCAATCCTAGCATTTATACACTTTTTCCAAAACAAATAGGACAGGGTTCTATTCTTCACTGTCACATACATGCACATGGGGGGGGGGAGGAACCACACTACGCGATGGATGGAAAAGTGTAGTCCAGTGGTCAGCTGTTGAGCTCGCCAAATGGTGTGGTTGGTAGGGTGCAGGTTTTGGTTCTGGGAAGGACTTTGTTTTTGCATCAAGACTTTTTTTTATTGAGTTTTATACCCCACAAAACTTGCACCCCCTTGGAATTGTGAATCCTTAACTAGAGAGTGCGGGGGTACAACTCCCCATATATCCTAGAATCCCACTGCTGGTTTTGCAGTTGCTTACAAATGTATATTGCTGAATTGCTTTTCAGCAATATACAGTCCTATACTGGGTCCAGTCCTTTTTAAAGTCTTTATAAGTGACATTGCAGTGGGACTGGAAGGAAAAGTATGCCTCTTTGCAGACAACATGAATATCTGCAACAGGGTTGATACACAAGGGGGGTTGGAAAGGATGAGAATGGACTTGGCAAAGTTGGAGAAATGGTAGAGGTAAGGCAGCTTGGATTCAGTGCAAAGAAGTGCAAAATAATGCACCTGGGAAACAAAAACCAAGGGGAAGATTACACACTGGGGGGAGGGGTAGTAACAAAAATGGAAAGGGACCTGGGGCTAATCATGTCAGATAACCTTAAGGTTAGCAAGCAATGTGAGAAGGCAGTAGGTAGAGCTGGGGGGATACTGGGATATATATGGAGAGGCATCACCAGCAGCAAACAGGAAGTTTTTATCCCTCTGTAGAGACAGTTGGTGAGACCCCATCTGGAGTACTGCGTCCAGTTCTGGAGTCCCCATCTCCACAAGGACATAGACAAGAGCAAGGCAGCCCAGAGGAGGGCAACTAAAATGGTGCAAGGTCTGCAAGAGAAGCCATATGAGGAGAGACTAAATGAGCTTCATCGTATACACTTGAGAAAGGGGCATGATTAAAACTTTTAAGTACAGGTACCTCAGTGGAATCAACAAAGTCCAAGAGGGTAGCATCTTTTAGAAAAAGAGATGTGCAAGAACAAGGGGACATAACTTGAAGATAGAGGGCAGATGGCTCAGGGCCAATGTGAGGAAGTATTTTTTTCACAGACAGGGTGGTGGAAGCATTGAACCACCTTCCTGAGGAGATTGTGGGGTCTAAAACTGTGGGAGAATTCAAGAATGCATGAGACAGACATAAGTCAGTTCTTGTGGGGGTAGGAAGAAATAGGCTGTTGGTTAACTAGGATCTACAGCTTATCCAGTATATAGGAAATGGGCAGACTGGGTGGGCCAAGCAGTCCTGATCTGCCATCAAAGTCTATGTTTCTATAATAGTGATTATCATAACATGTTCACTATTATGACATAGAGTCCCAGGAATTCAGCATCAAGTCACCAATGTGGAATGGACTGTCTGCCTGTCTGGAGCTCTTATGGCCTGTTGAGATTGCTGCAATTGCTTTGTCCAGAATTGGGTGCTTCTAAGATGGTACCATACGCTGGCAGCCCTTTTCAAAATGAAACTCCTGGAAGATGACAGGTGCTGGAGGTGCCACCCAGTCCAGAGGAAACTGTTCCCACTTATTAGGGTCATGTCCTGCCATCTGAGCTTTATATAAAGACATCCAAAAAGTCTGCTGCATAATATTGGGACCCCAACTGCAATTGGACAGTCTCTTCTTCCTCTTCGGCAAAATCCCCATGCCTCTATCTGGACGCTCCCTTTCAGTCCTTTGGAAAACAGCAGTGGGGGTAATTCTACTCCTATGCAGATGGTGAACTCAGGCGGTACCTTATGTCACAGAATGGCTCACTTGAACTTGGACAACTGCCTTCCTTTGAAAAGATATCACACAGACATTCTGGCACCCCACAATCTTTGAATGTACCCGTGAGCCCTTCCTCTCCTCTCCTCATTTGGATACTAGTAAATAAAGATGCAGTCCAAACAAGGGAACCTATCCTTCAATGATTTAAGTCTTAATTTACCTGGGGTGGGAGTCTTTATATAGCTAACCACCCTGTTTTTGTCTAAAGAAAGCTGTTCTCGCACACACATGTTGACAGACGCTACTCATTTCAGCTCAGATGCAGCCCCTGGCTGACTAGCAGGGAATCACCATTAATCAATGCATGGCACACCTACTGACCAGTTTCTTCAGGATGAGCCATTCCTCAGGAATAATACAGGTGCACATTATACCTGGAATATCAAGGAGAGAAGCTTCAGATACCTTGTAATCAGGAGAGCAGCCTTAGTCTCAGCTTCAACTGTCCTCTTCATGTCCCTCCCCCACACTGTCACTAACCACTAGTTGGAACCAAGTTCTGGCAGAGCCACTAAGGCTGCAGATGCCATTAATTTGATAAGGGTGTTTCATGCGCTTAAACATAAACATGAGTTGCATTTAGTAAGGCCTATGATATCATTCCACAAATAACTTGCAAACAAGCTGGGCACCATGGGAGTGGGTCACAAGGTGGTAAACTGGCTTAGGAACTGGTTTAATGATAGAAGAAGATTACTGTGGCAAGGAACAGATCAGCTCAGCTCTTCCACATGGTGGATGGGCTATTACATCCTGCCTGCTTCTGTGTCAGGAGAGCAGGTTCTAGCACTAGGTACGAGGAGTTCACTGATTTTGCTGACAACGTGTCCACTATCAGAGTTGAAATATCCCCCAGAATCTCCCAAAGGGATTGTTAGGACCACTCTGTGGTGTTTCAGAACACTTCTCCTATCTGGACGGAGTTTCACCTGGTTGGGATGAAGGACCTACCGATGCCCCACACCACACCACAACTGGTACTGTGCCGTTAGTCAATATAAATGCTGAAGATGCATGATGACAATTGTAGAAAGGTTTTAACACTAGTGAGTATACATTAATTAAGAGATGTACATAAATTAACTACAAGACACTAGCATGCTCAAGATAAAAGTAGTGTTACATTTAGTATGTGATTTACATAGTAGTACATTTACTGCAACTATGTACTCAAGATAGAGAGGCTGATGTAAATGTATGGAAAAGCATTGCCTGTTCAACGCTGTGAAATTTGTACTGCCAGTATCAGATGCATTCTTACTGATGAAGGTGTACTGCTGATGTACATACATAGACCTTCAGTGTGTTTCAATACTAAAGATGCAGTAAGTATTCTTTATAAGAAACAATGTAATAGCATGGATTAGGCCAAGCAACTTCTAAATATCATAGGACTACTGAGCCAACAATGGCGTACCTATATCGGAGATGTCTATAGGATAGATTTTCCCGTAGCACTTACTATGTTGTACCTGAGAAAGACAATCTCATTGCATCTATGATGACTAACTTATTCAAATAGTGATACATTTACTATTGTTGCAATGAGTGATCTATGCCACTTATGGACACAGTGTCATTTTTTTAACAGTTGTCTCATACTCAGGCTGTATGCCTAGTGTTTGGGTTTGCCACGCTTCTGTCACTTATGCTATCAAAGTGATAAGTATGTTAATTGTGGTACAACAGGAATCAAGCAGGTATTTAACTCACAATGGGATAAGTGTACCAGGACAGTAGGGGTTATTCTCTATCACTGACTCTGTCAGTTATAATCACACTAGGGTTTCGATGACTGTAATGATCAAGTTACACTGTTCATCTTCATGAGTTCATATTCACAGTCATTCTCAAGTAACTAGACAGTGAATGGTGTAACTGGGTGGGACACTGTGTTGCAAAGCTGCTGCAGTGCCTAGCAGAGGGAGAGTATCTACTCATAAAGACAATTAAGCAGTAAGGCATGACCAACAGTTATGTTAAATGGTCTGTTAATCACCCTGTAGGGGTTTAATGTTGAATGAAGTGTAGCCGAGCGCCACATGTCGCTAGACAGTAATACACCAACCATTGACATAATACCTGGGAGTGGCTTATTGCTATCATAATAAAACTGTTTTTTTAAACAACATTAAACCATGTTCATCATATGGTTAGGGTCTACATGTATCTTAATAAAAACTAAACATAAGGCTGTTACAATGTTTACAGTCCATTAGAAAGCTGCATTTCTCAAACCTTTGTTATAATCAGAGATATTATACCTGTACAACTCCTTGGTTTTGCTCAACTCTATTGCTCAGGTGGCCCACCACTTGTGGTGTGGGGCATTGGTAGTTAATGCCATTCAACTACTAAGTGTGGTACATTGTGTGCAGCTGCAATCAGGGATGTGTACATTTGGTGTACATGGCCTCAGTTTTGCTGTTGATCTCCATTGAGCATGCAGTACCTGGTCAGGTGGGTGGAGATGTCGCGTAGTACATTTAGACAATTGTTTGTTATTTCTGTCACCTGCTGCTGGATGTCTGTCATTGGTTGTGTTGACTTGGTCCTCCCCCATACTTGCATATGTGTGTGTGTGGTGCTGGGGGCGGGTGAATTCGGAGTTAGGGTTTTCAACCCTAACAGTGAATTTCCTCACTTTTGTCACTGTGGAACAACCCTAACTAATGCATTAAACAGAGTTTTTTGCCTCTGATATATATATTATGGTAGCATGGTAGTGCTACTCTAGTTAGGGTTGAGGAGCCATTTACATAGTTAACAGTAGTCTACAAAGCAATTGAAATGAAAGAAATAAAATCTTCTATACTTACCAGAATGAATTTCATATGGACATTGCATTGCTTCCTCTCTGTTGTGTGGTATAGCTACAGCATCTTTCCCAGCTAGTAATATTAATCGATGCAGCCTGTTTTTGTTCTCCTGCAAAAGAAACAAAATAAGAGTATTGTATAGCTTTGTCACTGCAGCTCTGAAAAGCTACAGAAAACAAAACAGACAACAAGGAAGTGGAGGCAACATATCAAACATGAGTGCACATACTCACTTTATGGTTTAAATATTAAAAAGCTGGTGGTGGAGCACTGGTAGACTGATGGTCCGTGGTGGGCAGACAGACTCATGGTGGCAGGACTTGAATAACATCAGTCCTGGTGGTGGTGGTGGTCCATGGGGGCAGACAGACCTATGGTGGCAACTGACTTGGATAACATCAGTCCTGGTGGTGGTGGTGGTCCATGGGGGCAGACAGTCCCATGGTGGCAGTAGACCTTGATAACATCAGTCCTGGTGGTGGTGGTGGTCCATGGGGATCAAATAGACTCATGGTGGCAGCAGACTTGGATAACATTAGTCCCAGTGGAGGTGGTCCGTAGTGGGCAGACAGACTCATGGTGGTGCAGACTTGGATAACATCAGTCCTGGTGGTGGTCCATGAGGAGGCAAACAGACCATGGTGGCAGCAGACTTGGATAACATCAGTGCCAGTGGTGGGTCCGGGGTGGCAGAGAGACTCATGGTGGTAGCAGACTTGGATAACATCAGTCCCAGTGGTGATGGTGGTCCATGGGGGGCAGACAGACTCATGGTGGCAACTGACTTGGATAACATCAGTCCCGGTGGTGGTGGTGGTCCATGGGGGGCAGACAGTCCCATGGTGGCAGCAGGCCTTGGATAACATCAGTCCTGGTGGTGGTGGTGGTCCTGGGGATCAAATAGACTCATGGTGGCAGCAGACTTGGATAACATTAGTCCCAGTGAGGTGGTCTGTAGTGGGCAGACAGAGCCATGGTGGCAGCAGACTTGGATAACATCAGTCCCGTGGTGGTCCATGAGGAGGCAAACAGATCATGGTGGCAGGAGACTTGGATAACATCAGTCCCAGTGGTGGTGGTCCGGGTGGGCAGAGAGTCTCATGGTGGTAGCAGACTTGGATAACATCAGTCCGTGTGGTGGTGGTCCATGGGGGGCAGACAGAATCATGGTGGTGGCAGACTTGGATAACAACAGTCCCGGTGGTGGTGGTCTGGGGTGGTGGGGCACACTGCTTTTAAATATTGCAGTTAAACCTGCCAACATTAACCACATCATCATCCTATAAAGAACTGTCCTCACAGTCATCGATGTCTGACCACTGGGAAATTCTTTCTCCATTGTGTCATCATTACATCAGTGGTGGGCCTGTTTCAGGCAACCACTGACAGTGCCATCAGGATGCTCCTTTTCCAAATCAGCAAGACCACTATGACTTGTGCCAGGTATGAATACCGGTTGCAGTCTGTGCTTGTATGTGTCTCTCATTCATTTTAATGAATGTTAGCAAACTAACATTTGCAGGAGACAGGTTTGTCTGACTATCCCTGACTTTGCTCCTGCTGAGCTAGAATACCTCTTCAACACTTACACTGGAGGGTGTCTCATGTGAGGTACTTCAGTGCCACCGCAGTCAGCTCTGGCCATTCACTGACCTTTCCACTCCAGTACAAAAGTGATCTCACTTATTGTCAGATGTCTGTTTTCAGACAAATATGACTCAACCATTCTCTGTGCCACACTAAGTCCGACTGTTGATGCATCAGCATGTCCCTGAATCACTGATTTCACAAATATCCACTGGGATTAAAGGCTCCCAAAGCAGGTTGATGCCAAATCCACTTTGGATGACAGACCACCAGGAACTACAGTCCCCTACCCTTGCATGATATGTTTGCTGGTCCTCAGTCACACCTTCAACTGGATTATGCTTTTGAGGTTTGCAAACCTTGGCACGTGACTCTGTGTGCCCCATGAACCAAGTGAACCAGTTGACCTCGATATTTTTACCGATCTAGGCCCTCCCTCCAGCACTGATGCAATCCCACGTTTGTATTGAGAGTCCAGCATTGTTGCCATGGCAAAGTTGTCACTCACTGAATGCTCACAATGTGGTGATTCTGGTCGAATATTGTCAATATGTGTTGCAGCAATACTGCTACTCGTCTCCAGCAACATCAAGACTATGCTGTACATTCACCAGTGTCTGTTCCCCACCGCTCGCAGCAGTGGAAGTGATTATTAATGGAGGCAGACTCGCCACTCACTGCTTGTGTGGCATGCCTCAAAAGGCTGCAAAATTGTTATTACAGGGTCCATGAGGTGCCACTGTTCGTCAGTTATACATGGAGGTCCTAGAACTGTCACTGCCTGTGCATAACTAAGATATTCTGTGACAGCTTTGTATTGTTCATACACCTCTCAGTTATGTATAACGTGAAGTTTCCATCGGGTGACAACTTCCGCTTCAAAGCAGAGCTGAGGTAGGCTGTTTTGTATCTGCAACTGTCCCAGTTGGTCCGGGCCTTTCAGATCTTGAATGTGAAAGCAGATACATCATGCAATTGTCAGCATTTTTCTGTCAGGGTGTTGCAGAAACTCTGAACCACAAGATTTAAACAGGCCATACATGGAACACAAAAAAAAACACTCGTTGATGTATTTCACAATGATTGACCCATTGTCATCATGGACCCAGCTTTTAGGGACATAGTTTAGCCATCTGTCAATTTCAATCAGTACCATGTCCAACATGTTCTACCAGTGTAACAGGTCACACTGTATAGCAATTGTTGCATGCTGGTGAATTCAGAAAGATTGCTACCTGGACAATCCACCTTCCTGGCTGATTATTCACACTACCAGCATCACAAACAATCTCGCACCTTCTACCAGTGTGCAGTTATACACAGATATGAACTTCCCACTGTTTGCCACTTGCTCCATATCCATTCATAAATGGATGAATGGAGGGGAATGTTGAACAGCATGTCTTACTGAGTCTGAGACACTGCATCAACCTTGAACAGCACGGTAGAAAGTGTGTCTTGATGGAACTTTCCATTTTGACAGGTACAGGCAGAAACCATCGAACCCAGAATCTCCACGGACAAGGGCAAAAGATCGATTGCCAGCATTTCGCTCTAGCAGAATTAAGTTTACATGACACTGTGTGATTGAGGGGTACTTCTAGCTTATGTGCAAAAACACTCTGTAACGTGGGCTGACTTAAACATTTACACTGTGTGTGCTGTTGGTCACAAATGGTCGGGTTCTGTGATAGAATGGCATTGGCAGAAGGTGGAGTGTGGACATTTGATGAAGACGGTTGCACAGGTGATGATGACAAACCCAGAAATTATGTTATTTTTCAGGAATTGACAACTGGGTTGATGTATCACTTGCAATAGACATGCTGCATTCACCACCACCAACACCACCACAAAAACTGCTACTCTCACCAGCACTGGACAACATTTCAAAGTCATTATGGTCCTCACTCATCATGCCTGTAGTAATCCTCTGCTCTTATTACCGCACTACTGCACACGTTTAATTTTCTACTGGGCTTAACAGTCATGGAAGGGGATAACATGCTGGCTATGGTTGCCGCCATTGATATGGGTGAACACCCAAGTCTGGTATTAGCTGCCAACTTGTGCTGGGTCCACAGAGCAGTGCCTATTCTTAAGATGTCGTATGCTGTCCTCCTGTCCCAAGATGCCTCCCCTTTTACCTCAACTCACACACACATGGCAAACCGGGCAGATTGCAACTGAACTCATCATTTGTATCTTGAACAAAAATTCCAAACAAGGACTGTGATGCTCTGCTTTTAATATGTCCATGATGATGTGACTTATTTAAGTCTGTTATTTTAAGCACTGAAGTGGGTGGGGTATGTGATGTTTCTGCATCTGCAGACCTGGACTGCAAGTGACCACCATGACTACCTATTGAGTACTGGGTCATCATCATAATCATCATCCAGTAAAACTTGTAAATCGCAAGTTTTACAGGGGTGGATTCCTGCAAACAGATTCAGACACAGCCACTTTTAATTTATTTTTCTCCAATTCAAGCTAAGTCAATTAGTTTAGTTTAGTTTAGTTGTTTTTTTGACCAGGTAAGTGCGCTCCAACAAGTGACTATTTTCAGGCACAACCCGGAGGTACAATTACAAAACACAGTGATACATAAGAAAAACACAAGGCAGGATAAATTAAGCATGATAGCAGGAATATGTAGGAAAATATACAAAGCAGGATACATTGCAAAGGACAATAACACCCAGTGTAGTAAAGCATAGAGCCAGGGTTAAAAATACATGTAATCAGTAGTTTAAGAACTAGGGATAGGTGGAGAGGACAGGTGTAAAGGTAGGGCAGAAGAGAGAAGGACAGGGGGTGGTGGAGCAGCAAGAGAGGGGAGGACAGAAGGGAGGTAAAGGTGACTAGAGCCATTGGTGGAGAAGGTAACCAACTGTGACTGGACGGTGGGAATCCAGGCCGACAGGAGAGATGGAGAGGTCGGGGAAAGGACAGTGAAGTGTGGGAAGGGCAGAGTAAAGGGAAAGGTTTGCAGGGCAGGGAGCCGAAGGGAAAAGAAAGAGTGAGGTAGATGGAATGCACCCTGGAAGGAGGCAGTGACACACAAGAGGGAGGGGACACGAGAATGGCATGCGAAATGGCATAGGAGGGGTAGAGTAGTAACCTGTGTCCAAGTTGATGGATATGGAAGATGGAAGGAAAGAGAGAGTCAAGGTAGGGCGAGACTGGTGGGAGGCATGGAGGGCTGGCAGGAGAGGGGCAGAGGTGAAAGAAGGGTAAGGCGGGTGACGGCCATTCATGCATCAGCGGTACATAAGGTTACAACCCTCGGTCTGGTCGGTGAACCAAGACGGCAAAAGAGGAAGGTAAGGAAGGGGTTATGCAAGTAACAGCATTAGCGGTACAAGGTTACAATGTACAGCCGGATGGTGGAACCAGAGACGGCAAGTGAGGGGAGTAGAGGTCGGTGAGAGGAGGAGTGAGGCGTGCAAGTTATGGCATTAGCTGTAATAGGTTGCAATGTACGGCCGGGATGGTGGAACCAAGAGATGGCAAGGAGGGGAGAAGAGATTGGTTAGAGGAGGAGGAGGCAGCAAAGAGCAGGAGAAGAGAGGGCAAGAGGAAGGGGGGTAATGAAAGGGATACAGGAGAAATGGCCAAGGGGAGGGAAGAGAGGGCTAGTAAGGGGTGCATGAGGAAGGTGAGAGGGAGGAATGAAGGTAGGGAAAACTGTACAGGGTACGAGGCAAGCTAAGTGGCAAGGCGGTAATTGAAAAACTTTACAATTGGCATCAGAACAACACAATTAAACAGCATCCACTAACAGTAAACATCAGCCAAAACAAACCAAGAAGAAAAGCGCAAGTGCATATAATACATAATAGGGGTGGGGAAGAACAGGTTAGAGCAGGGGATCAGGTGGGATCAAAACAAACACATTTGTCCATAGAAGTGAGGAAAGGTCTTAGATTGTACTTAAATGCAGTGTGAGAGGGCATTTTTAGTTCCTGAGGCAACAAGTTCCAAAAGTGAGGGCAGCATAATCAAGGTTCCCGTGCCCTTTTATATATGGCAGAGAGGAATATTTAATAAGGATTTGTCAGCAGACCTAAGGTCCCGTGAAGGTATAGCCGGTTGGAGTAGTTTAGAGAGAACAGCTGGTTTGGATGTTCTGATGATGGTGTCCTAAGGTTGTAGAGGTAGTATTGCCTGGTGGAGGAGGGATAGCCAACCAAGGTCTTTGTATAGCTGACAATGATGCTTCAGGCATGGCTCTTTGGCTGCATACCTGCAAACATTGTTGAAGGTGGTGTCCCATTGATGCAGGGGCAGTTTTGTTGGCCAGGATAGATGGGACCACCATAGGGTGGGGTTGGCAATAGGATTCCTCTAGCAATTGCCAGTTTAGCGGCAGGGGTAAGCAGGTAGTTGGTCCTGTAAGCAACCCCTAGCTTACAATTGACAGACTTGCAAGTTTCCTGGATGTGCAGTTTTAGGTCCAGAGTTTGGTCAAGGTGAATGCCCAAGTAGCCAAAAGAGTTGACAGACTCCAGAGGGTTACCATCGATGTCAGGTACAGAGAGAGGAGAAGGGCAGGATCTAAGTTTATGAAGGGATCCAAATAGCATGGCTTTAGTTTTGTTGGCATTAAGAACAAGGCACTGAGTGTGTAGCCAGCGCTGCATCGAGTGGAAGTCTGTAAGGTGCAGCATTCAGGTTGATGATGTTGTCGAGTGCGCATAGATGACCAGGTCATCTGCATACAGCAGTGAGTGGCCAGAGGTTACTACATCAGGGAGATTGTTTACAAATAGTGAAAAAGGAGAGGACCAAGTATGGAGCCCTGAGGGACACCAATATTGATAACTGCACTGTCAGAGATTGCCGCGTTAAATTTCACCACCACCTGAGTCCTGTTGGCAAGGTAGCTGTTGGAACCAAGTAGCGACAGGTTGAGAGAAGCCTCAGATTTCTGAGGGAGGAAAGTAAGGTATGGTCAACAAGGTCCAACGCTTTGGTTAGGTTCGATGAAAACAGCCCCTGTTAACTTCCCTTTATCCATGTTGGTAAGAATGTCAGAAGAGAATTTTGCTGGTGCAGTCATGGTGCTGTGGTGTTTTCTAAAGCTGCAAAAGGGCTGCAGCTGAGTGTTGAGTTTTCTAATGTATTCAGTAACTTGAGCTTGAGACTAGCTTCTCAAGGATCTTGTTAAGGACTGATAAAATAGCAATAGGTCTGTAGTTAGACGTGTCATTTTTGCTGCCATTTTTAACACGGGAGTGATTCTGGTGGCCTTCAGATTTCAGGGACAACGCCATTGGAGAGGATAGGGTGAATATTCTAGCTATAGGACCAGATATGAGTTGAGCAGCCATTCTTAATAACCGAGGTTCCAATCCATCAGAGCCAGTGCAGTGTTGTCCGAGATAGCCTTGAGCAACTTAGAAGACTTGATGCCTGAGACCGCTGAAGTAGAATGGGTTAGATGAGTTTGGTGAATTGCCAGGGAATGTGGAGTTCAGTTGTGTAGCAGGAGATTGAAGGGAAGCTGTGTAGGCAGATAAGTCTGAAAACTGCTGGTTAAATGCATTGCAATAGTGGAAGTCATTACAGGAATGCCTTGCAGAACCATTTCAGAGGGGTGACAGCTGTGTAGATCCTAAAAAGATTTAATGTGGCTCCAAAATTTTAGGGTCATTAGAGGAATTAGCCAGCAAGTTTTGACAGTATTTACTTTGGCCTGTCTGATGCACCTTTGCAATCATTTCTATATTGCTTGTACAGGATGAAATCAAGGGGAGTCCAGATTGTTTGTATTTTCTCCACTGCTTATCTCTGGCTTTAACTTGCGTAGGAGGTCTTTATTTAGCCATCTTGAGTGCTGACCTCTGACTCTTCTTTTTACCTTTGGGAGGTGTTTCTTTTGCACTTCACCAAACTTAGTAAGAAATATGTTAAGGGCAGTATCGACATTGGATGTGGAGAAGACGTCAGTCCAGTCTATGCCAGAGATGTTGGATAAGAAGGCTTGTACATCGAGGGCAGCATAGTTCATGAAGGTAATCAGTCATGGTTGAGGAGTGGGCAGTGGGCAGGAGCGCCAGTGACAGAGCGTCGGTGAGTGATCTGTAATTGAGTCAGCCAGGACAGAGGGTCTAGAAACGTGATCCGTCTATTGGTAAGGATCCAGTCAAGTAGCGTCCCTGATAGAGAAGTCATGGTTCTGGTGCAGTCTGTTATAATTTGGTGGAAATTGTGCTTCTGGATCAGAGATGCTAGGAGATTGTGCTGTGGACCCAGCCAGTTCAGGTTCAGATCAGAGGAGGAGGCTCATTTGCTTTACATTCAGAGAGACGACTGCAGTAGGTTCTGAGACCAATCAACCCACTGGTTGGTGGGTTATACACAGATGATATGAAGGAGTTTCAAACCCATCGTCAGGGTAGCATGCATCGCTTCACATGGCATGAGGGAATCAGAGTAGGGTAGGATGCTAAGGGACACATGATTTTTATAGAAAATTGCAACCCAACCCCTTCTTGGACCCAGATCGGTCACATCGAAGAATATTATACCCAGGTAGGTGGTAGGGAAGTATCAGGTACAGTGGGTTTCAGCCAGGTTTCAGAGAGGCATAGTATGTCAGGGTCCATCAACTTAGCCCAGGCTTCGAGTTCAGCCAGGTGGTTCAGGAGGCTTCTGATGTTCATATGGCTAGCACCAGGCCCTTTTTGTGCTAGTAGAGATGGAGATTGGGCATATATTGGGACCAGGATTAGATTCAATATCACCAGATAGCATAAGGAGCCTCTGGGGCTGTGTATAAACAAGTCAACAGAAAAATGCCTAGCTTACTTTTAGGTTTACAACTGCCCAAGAGATAGAAGTGGAGGGATAGGTATATACAGCCCCTTTTGATTAGAATGAGGTGGGTAACGGGAAGATTAGAGTGAGAGGATAGGAGAAGATTGGAGAATCTATAGTCATTTGTATGCTGAGGGCAGTGGTCCTTGGAAATTGAAAGAGACATAGTAATCCAGTTCAGACAAAATAGGAGAGATAGGCAGAAGAGCGGGACAAGTTTAGGATGGCTAATAGTGCAGAGTAGGTTCATTGTGGGAGACAGAGTGTGGCACATCATTCCAGCAATAGGGGAGACAAAGGCGGAATGTCCAAGGGAGATGGGTCAAATATAGCTCTGGATATATGGCTGGATATAGCCTGCTTACGGAGTAGCACTACTGTACAAGCAGGTTAGCACAGAGACAAGACAGGGATAGGATGCTCCCCTAGTGGGAGAGGAATATAAGGAGGCAATGGAAAAGTAGACACTTAGTCATATGACAGACAGGAGACTATATAGCTAAAGTGTCGACTCAGGGTTGGTGAGGTGGAGAGGGAGTGAGCTGGCCAGCCGCAGGAAGAGCGTAATGGAGGAGCTGTATCACGCCGCCACAAGGCAGCACCGCTTCACAGTCCCCAAGGGTTCAAATAATGGTAGCTAACCTAAGAAAAGGAAGCAACAACAGCTTCTTCTGTGAGGGATGGTACAGGTTAAAGTCCCAACCCAGCAGAAGAGATCCAGTGGCAGGGAGTTTGAAGGATGTACCTTTTGGGCTTTATGCCCAGCGGCACA
The DNA here is from genome assembly GCA_016271365.2 of Neoceratodus forsteri. Taxonomy (NCBI): domain Eukaryota; kingdom Metazoa; phylum Chordata; order Ceratodontiformes; family Ceratodontidae; genus Neoceratodus; species Neoceratodus forsteri. The sequence continues at coordinate 5,521,923 of CM028130.1, forward strand.
AAGTACCAGGGAGCTGCCGAGGCCCTGTCTCCCTTCCCTCGGCACCAGGGTTGGAAGCAGCCCCTGGCAACAGAAGATCTGGAGGAGCATGGTTTTTCAGAGGCACCGCTTTTAGGAGCGGGACACCCCGGCAAGTTCTGCCTGGAAGGTGGTCCTGAAGATTCCTGGTCCTGGAGGAGGGGGATCCGAAGCCCCGGCAGGCCCAGGAGAGTCCTGAGGAGGTAGGAAGGAGAAGAGATTAAATACAGGCTTCAGACAATAGGAGAAGGTGGAGGTGAGAAAGAGGAGGAGAGCAATTTAGCTGGAGGTAAGACTTAGTAGAGAAAGGCAGGCAGGTAGGGAATACAGAGCAGTTCTTAGTTGCAATTAAAACATTTTAAATAGAAAAGGCGGAACCCAAGGCGGGGTTACAGGCAGTTACTGAGGCTATGCAGCAGAGTTTAACTTTAGACTTTAGTTTAGGAAGAAAACACAAGTAACAGTATAGAGTGACTGGATTAAGGAGGGTAAGAGAACTTTACAATTCAATGGGGAGCTGTAACACGAAGCCATGGTGGCAGCGTCACAGTCCCAAGGGTTCAAATAATGGTAGCTAACCTTAAGAAAAGGAAGCAACAACAGCCGCTTTCTGTGAGAGATGGTACAAGTTAAAGTTCCAACCCAGCAGAAGAGAGCCTAGTGGCAGGGAGGTTGAAGGACATACCTTGTGGGCTTTGCACCTTCAGCGGCACAAGGTACCAGGGAGCCCGAGCCCTGGTTCCCTTCCTTGACAATTCATGGTTGGAAGCGGCCCCTGGTAACAGAAGATCTGGAGAAGCACGGTTTTCTTTCAGAGGCGCCGCTTTAGGAGCTGACACCCCAGTGTTCATCTGGAAGGTGGTCCTGAAGATTCCTGGTCCTGGAGGAGGGGGATACGAAGCCCTGGCGTGCCTGGGAGAGTCCTTGTGGGCTTTGCGCCTTCAGCGGCACAGGGTACCAGGGAGCGGCCAAGCTCCTGGTTCCCTTCCTCGGCACCACAGTTGGAAGCGGCCCCGGCAACAGAAGATCTGGAGGAGCACGGTTTTCTTTCTCAGAGGCACCGCTTTAGGAGCAGACACCCGTGTTCATCTGAAGGTGGTCCTGGAGGAGGGGATCCAAAGTCCCAGCGGGCCCGGAAGAGTCCTGTGGGCTTTGCGCCTTCAGCGCACAAGGTACCAGGGAGCGCCAAGCTCCTGGTTCCCTTCCTCTGCACCGTGGTTGGAAGCGCCCTGGCAACAGAAGATCTGGAGGAGTGCAGTTTTCTTCAGAGGCACCGCTTAGGAGCCGGACACCACGGTGTTAGTCTGGAAGGTGGTCCTGAAGATTCCTGGTCCTGGAGGAGGGATCTGAAGCCCCGAGCGACCTGGGAGAGTCCTTGTGGGCTTTGCACCTTCAGCAGCACAAGGTACCAGGGAGCGGCTGAGCTCTGGTTCCCTTCCTCTGCAATTCATGGTTGGAAGCGACCCCTGGCAACAGAAGATCTGAAGGAGCGCGGTTTTCTTTCAGAGGCACGCTTTAGGAGCGGACACCCGGTGTTCATCTGAAAGGTGGTCCTGAAGATTCTGGTCCTGAGGAGGGGGATCCAAGCCCCAGCGGCCCGGAGAGTCCTCATCATCATAAATCATCATCATCATATTCATCAATGTCACTGTCACACACATCCACATCATCACATTCATCATCAGCATCTACATCACCATCACCTGATATTTTTTCACCACACTGTGAATCACTTTTGCATGGAAAATGAGTGAAGTTAAGTGCCACGGTGGATGGAATATCACATTGTATGCTATTGCTGACATGATCATCAAAATCAGGTTCAGTTAATGGGATGTTACTGGAAAGTATGACATCATCTACGCTGCCACTCACTTGTACTGCTTCACACTCAATATGGTTGGATACAGTACACTGGTCAGAATTAGAAATTGACGCAACAATGCTAATACTACCGCCACCACCAGTAACACCAGTAACACTAACACCACCGGCTGGGAAAACATCATCTCCTCCAACTATCAGTGAAGCTACTGATTGGTCTGTAAAAAACATTGCAGGAGAAATGCCTTTCCTCACATCAGCAATGCACTTCTCCATCCGTGTACTACTACCATGTCCACAGACCCTCTTACTGCCAACATTGCCATGGCCAGAAACAGCTTTACTTGCATGTCTCTTTGCAGGCATTTTGGGAGAGCAACCACAGATATTATTACCAATTCAGATTTTGATACATTCACTTTCTGACTGGAGGGTCGCTACTCGCTAGCTGGATGTGAAACAAAATAAACAACTGTGACTTCAGCAACAGATAAGGGACTACTGTGCTGTGACACTGTCATGGAAATAAAACAACTTCAGTAACCAGTGGTGCTGATGGGGTCACAAAATAATCCAGTCTGGTAAAAAATACCATTTCAATGTGGGAGGGGACACTGAATACAGACAGTGCTGATTTTCACAGCACTACAAGCAGCAACAGTAAGAACAGAGAACACGATCACAGTACAAAATCAGGCAGCTACAGTGGATAGCAGGTTCACACACACTACTGCACTTAGTTGCACTTACACTGATCTGTGTCACAAATTTTAAAAGGTGTATTATATTTGATGCATGCAACACTGCACACACAACACAGAACACTTTGTGTACAATGCTGAACGAGGAATGCATGCAAATGCAAAAGTTCAGTGTACTCAGTGCCACGAATGTAAATCTGTAATTTAAACAATCTGACCTTATGAAATGCTGCACCACATTCATACAAGCTGCAAGAAAATGTGTACTATCACTGACAATTTTACTTTGTGTACAGTACACAGTCAGTTATATAACAAAATATTGCCATAACACAAAGAAATCACTAGTTCTCCAACTTAAATCTACCTAAACACCGATACACCCTCCCCCACAGAGCACACTTCACCGTCTTTCACCATACACGCTCAATGTTATAAATTTACATTCAAAATCCACACAAACAAAAACGCCTCATGATGTGAGTACAGGAGGGTTTCCTACAATCAATGAACTACAGTTGGATGCCCCCAAAAACAAAAATGCTTTTGAGCAGCTTTAAAAGATTCCTAAAGACAGCTATCAGAACACACTGTCTCCTACTCCTTCCTACTCATACTACCTTGAACTGAGGCTGTGCAGACCAGTATAGAGCCCATGTGACCTGAACTCCCATGAATCACTGCAAAATCCTCCTTCAGGGCTCAAAAACAAGGCAAAGTGAGGTGAAGTGAACTGCCACCAATGTACTTCACCTTAAAAATTGAAAGAAACGTGACCAATGGAGGTTGAGTAACATGAAGTAGTTGTTTTCAATGCACTTCGCTCCTCATTATAATGCAAGCACGCTGTTTCACATTGTGGAGCACTCCATGAATCTGCCTTTGCTCCATGAATCACTTCACAGAACGGATTGAGCACACTTCATTCACCACTAACAGCATCGTGGAGAGTCATATCTGACAAAAACTATCAACCCAGAAGCCAGTAGATACTGTAGATGACACTCCGATTTGTACAGCACAGTACTGAAGTTTTATTTAATTGATATGACCACATAAAAAATAGTTTAAGCAGTCAGTGGGTCAGTATTGAGACTGCCTGTCAAGGAGATTCAGGTGCGAGTGTGAGAAGGACGAGTGGGCAGGGGCAAGTGAACAGTCTGAGGCAGAGAAGCATGGAGAAAATTCTAAACTTTTGATTTAAATTACTGAATGAGTTTATTGCAAACTGTATTATAGCATCGGGGGCACAGAAATGTCATCACTTGTACAGCATTAGTTCAATATATAGCAGAGGCATGGGACAGTGGCGATAGGTGTTGCAACTCAAAGCTAACAAGTACTGCATTTCAAATGCATATGGAAATGGGGTGCTGTAGGCAATTTACAGAGGCTGAATGTGTACCACATGCATTGAATGAGAGTTGACAGCTGGTTGAGATGAGTTCAGAGTTTAAGCATTTGTCAGCATAAAAATCAATGCCAGAGCAGGGAGTTGGAGGAATGGTTTAATGTGACTTGTACTGTACCGTAAATAGCAGCCTAAGGTTGAAGTGCACTTCTCAGAGGTGATATAAAGTGTTACTTTCTGTTCTTGTGTGTTTTGGTTCCTTTCTTCCCTTATGACTGTGTCTAACTTTCCCTGTGATATGAATAAAGTCCATCAGGCATCAAACGTATAGACTGTCTCCTGCTACTCCTTATTGCTGCCTCCATCCACCCAACCCCATTCAAACCACAGTGTTGTCTCACCAGTCCACCTGCTTGAGGCAACACTGGGTGTGCAAGTGATATAGGTGATCTTTGTGGTCAGCACTCAGTTGGATTAGATCATCAGACATGCCCCTTAGGGCATCAAGAATGACTACTGTTGGATGTGGCTGCAACAAATGTGCTCCAGTTAACATCTGGCATATTCAGGACTCCCATCAACAATATCAGCCCTTTTTCTGCCTTTTTGAGGATGCCTTAAATAATTTCTTGTCCTTTTCCTCCCCTGAGATGGAGGTCTGTATACAACCCATGTCTGGACTGTGGTGCCATTTCCAGTCTCCAAGGTGACCCACAGTGCCTCCTCTCCTCACTGCTTATCCTTTAGTCCCATTACTTTTATCCCTTCCTTTATGTAGAAAGCTACTCCTCCTTCAATTGGACCATCCTGGTCACTCCTGCACTGGTTCAAGTTATCCTTTAGTTTAGATATCCTACCAGAAATCTTGAAAATTGCTCATAAATTCATATCAGAGGATCCTACAGACCTGAACTACTACCCAGTTTCTGTCCTACCCCATCTCCCCAAACTCCTTGAGAAGCTAGTTAATATCCAAGTTAGAGATTACCTCAATAGAGCATACTTAGTAAGCCAGACCCAATCTTTCTTCAGACATGTGCACAGTACTACCACTGCTCTTATAAATGATTGGCTCCTTACCACAGACAAGAAACAGATCACAGAGACTGTTTTCTGGATCTCAGTAAAGCCCATGTACAGAGACAAAAACAGACCTATCAGCGAGACTTGTGGAAGAAAATGCTGATTACAATACAGCAAAAAAAAATGACACAGCATTTTGGAAGTTAGTTGCTACTAGGACAATTATAAAACAAACTATGAGGCTTCTATCACAGTAAGAACACGGGTAAACTTTTTCAGTAAGCTCTTCTACAAGTCTAGTAAAACTTCTGTTTATCATGAGTTTAATCAATGACAAGAATGTTTGGATCACATTTAAAGAAACCCTTTCTGCTGTTACTAGTAGCAAGCCAAACAAATCTCCGGCCCAGATCAACTGTCCATGGATTTCTATAAAGCTGATCCTGAGGGTGGGATTCTTCTCATGGACTTGTTTAACAAGTTCATAATGCATGGCTTCACCCCAGATTCCTGGAGAGACAGTTACATTGTTCCAATTTTCAAGAAAGGAGATAGAGGTATTCCTGCAAATTATCACCCACTAAGTTTCATAGATTATATGACTATCAGAAATTTTAAAGTTTTACTAAATTGGTTACAATTATAGAGCTTATGCAATGGGTTAATATCCCCCTTACAGGCAGGTTTTCAAAAACAATAATGGGACAACCAAACAAATCTTCATCCTTTTATATATTATTGAAAAGTATTGCAAAGCAAAATGCAACCCTTATTCATTGCCTTTATTGATTTTATGTCAGCTTTTGACTCAATTTCCAGAGACGTGTTATGGGTCAGTGTGGAGGCTCTTGGCATAGATTCTAATTTAATAAATCTTATAAAAAGACTTTATGATGATACTTGGGTCAAGATAAGATATAATAATGATGCTGGTTTCTCAGAAAACAGTTTTACCAATGTTAGCATTCACCAAGGGTGTGTTGGCAATATTCAATCTTTATATAAACTGTATTTAGATAGAACTAATTAATTAATTACACCATATGCCTAAAGTTCTGGAACATTTTATTCACGTCCTGTCATACACTGACAATCTTGCACTTATCGCAATATCATGATTGGATCTACAAAAGAAGTCTCTGTAAACTACAAGTAGAGATGCAGCAAATTTAATTTCCACCAGTGAAGTGGTGGCAAAGTGGCCAATTTTGCTATGTGGCGTAATTCATGAAATGTTCTGCTTTAGGCAGAATGTTGCTTAGCAACATTTCTCCTAATGCAGACAAACGTATGCCTTCCGCAGGCAAAATTTCACTGTGGAAGGAGACATTTTGCAACAGAAGGTGAAACATCGCCACATAAAGCAGAATTGTGTCATAGAAGGTGAAATTTTGCCTTTCCACCTGGCAAAATTGACCATTTCAGTCCATAAAAGGAGCAGAATTTCATGCATTGTTCAGCAAAGCAAATTTTGCTTACTTTGCCTACAGCTAAATACGAGCTCTCTGTACTGCATTAAAATTAACAATTATTAAAGCAAAAACAACGTTGTAGTTAAAGGTTCTAGGAAAAAGTTTATAAGTCTTTTTTTGGCCAATCATCCATTGGAATTTGTTAATCAATAGACTTATTTAGGGGTTAAAATATTGAATACAATTTCTTGGAATAAGCATATTACGACCATAGGACAGTCTGCCCTTCTTTGATTTAATAGAATGTACAGTGGTATGTCATTGTAGTCAATGATTAGTGCTTTAGATAGTAAATTAATAAATCAAGGCCATTATGCTACGAAAACTGGGGAGTTGCTAGTGTATATTTTAGAATCAATTATTACTATAGTATACAAGAAAACTTAGGATTGCCTATCTCAGCAGCTAATGAAGTGATAGGGGCCATTTGGTCAAATCATGTTCACGGCAAAAAGTCATGTAAGAATAATATATTTCTGGATTAATAAGACACACAAACCATTTAGCTCTATTACTGCATCATGTATAAAAGAAAAAGCAACTTACTTTGAAATGCTAACAAATCCAGAAACAAATGATTTGATACCTTTTATTGGACCAACATGGATGTTACAAAAAAGAACAAAGTGCTCTAGCTTTCAAACCAACCACGTCCTTCTTCAGAAGCTTTGTGGCATTTGTTTTCAAATATCCCATACTATTAACACCAGTTTATATAGAAAAAGCAGAAATAATTCTCATTGGTTTAATATATACATTTAAAACATAATAGATTATGTCAGATAAGCTAATTAACACCAGTATGCCTTTAACTGAGGAGCCTCAGAAGGGCAAAGGTTATCAAGAATTCTCTACAGCCAGAGAGTTCTTGTCACATAAATTTTAAAATGTCTCAGTATGCCAAGAAAGCATTGTAGTGATAAAAAAAACCTTGGAGTGGCATTCTCTCTAATACAAGTACGATGAGCTTACAACATACATTCCGATTGTACTGGTATATTAAAGGACAGATAATGAGAGACAAAATTTAGTGCAGTGTCAGTGGCTCAGTAGGTAGCACACTCGCCTCTGAGATCAGAGGAATGTTGGTTCAGTTCCCATATTTGGCACTTCGGTTAATATCCCAGTACTGACACTGTAATGCAGCATGAGAGGAGTACTGCATTTCTGAGGTGCCATCTTTCAGATGAGACGTTAAACCAAGGTCCCATCTGCCTGGATTGGTGGTAGTTTAGGTGGATGTTAAAGATCCCATGGCACTTATCGAAAAGAGTAGGGGACATTTTTATTCAATATTCAAAAACAAAATCCAGATTAAATAAACAATACCTTCATTCAATACAGAAAGTCACAAAAACCAATATTTGAACACAAAGAAAAAATAAACATACAGTGTCCCATAACAAAGAATAAATCCTATACAATTGTAACAGACATCTCTCTATCCCACCCAATCAACATTCCTCCAGAGCTTTACTGATAATTTTAGTCCTAAAGTACACTTTTCATATTCATAAGCAGCATCCAATTCTTTCTGTATTTGGAAGAAAACATCCTGTTGTTGAACTACCTTACCTTTCAGAAATCTAAGACATCTTGCTTGCCAAATAGACCATTTTATACATACCAAAATAATCTGGATTGTACTGTTAGTCCATTTTGCCCAGGTGGCCAGGATTTGCCCTAAAATCAAAACATCATAATTTATTAATACCAATAACTGTTCCCCATAAAATCAATAACCGTTTCCAAAACCCTGCATATGGGAATAATCAAAGAAACGATGCTGCATTGTCTCCACAATCCCTGCACACATAGGCTCTCCACACCCCCTTTCCGTTATTTGCTTGTGTTTCTGATTGCTCTTTACTTGTAGTTTCTGATGACCACAAAGCCAAGCAAAATCTTGCATCTTTAAAGGTATTCGAAGATTAGTCATACCTTCCAACAACAAGGAAATCTTAATAAAAGGAGGTACCATAAACACTGGGTCCTCTCGATACCATTTATCCACTATGATTTTGTAAAACATTTTCTTCCCTTTATCCCTACACCACGCTAGTTCTATCTTCCAAGTTCTAATGTATCGTAGAGTGGTTTATACATAACTCAGAAGTAATCACTCTACAGGATGCCATCTCCCTCTCCCCCATGCTTCTAAAAAAGATCCTCCCCAAAGCCGCATGCTAATTTGCCCTATTCCCATAGTTTGCGAAAATAAGGGAATGATAGAGCTAAAAAAGAAATTACCAAATAAATAAACTATAGGATGCAACATATTCAAACTGTGTTCTTTCCGCTCTCTGTATGAATGAATCCTCTTCACTGGATTCAACCTACTGCCCCATAAAAACTGAAAAAATAAACCCAAAAGTTTGGTATGCATACTAAACGGTAGAGGAAAAATATGAGACATATATAAAAACATAGGAGCAATGTATGGTCTTATGAGATACACTTTCTTTTCCTGGACATTTTCCAAGTTAACCACGTCTGTACCTTAAGCTTTGCTTTATCATAAACATCATTCCAATTATATCTCAGACTCTTTATTAGCAAAAAATAGGCCCAAAATCTTTACTTGGTCTGTTGTCATCAGAATCGGAAAATCATCAATAATTTTACTATCCCTGAAGGCAAAACAACACTTTTACTCATATTTATCCTGATACCAGTTGTGGTATAGGCCTCATGCAATACTGACAAAACTTTAGCCCCTGATCTGACATCTGCCACAGTAAAAATACAATCATCCACATAAGCTGAAACTTTTGAAAAGCAAATCCAGCCACAGATTCTATCGCCTTAATATCTCTGGCCTGCTCAATCTTCCTTAACAAAGGGTCTAAACCAAGACATATAACAAGGGCTCATTGGGCACCCTGCTTGACCCCACTTTTAAAAAAATTGGTGTCCCCAAAACCATTCACCATGGGCACTGCCTGTCTTCCTGTACAAAACTTTCCCAAGTTCTATAAATTCTTGTGAATTCCATAATGTTGTAATACACTCCAAAGATAATGCTGTTGAATAGAATCAAACGCAGTTTCCTGATCTACTGCTATTAAATATCCATAAACCCTTCCCTAACCCCTGCTCTATAATGTCTCTAATGAAAGTCAGATTCTGTGTTACCTTCCTTCCTGGGACTGCACAAGTTTGCTCCTGAATAATCAACTTACTTGCTACAACTGCCAGTCTTTGATTTAATATTTTAGCAAGAATCTTATAATCTGAATTCAGCAGTGTTAAAGGCCTCCAATTTTTTATATCATACTGATCTCCTATCTTATAAAGAAAAAACATTAATCCCAATTGCATCGAGGGGGCAAGCCATCTCTCTTCCCAAATAGCATTGTACAATATTTCTAAAGAATGAACCAGAAGTTCAACAAATTGTTTATAAAAATCATTCAGCAATCCATCCCTTTCAGGCGTGGATTTAGAGGACAATTGTAGGATGGCCGCACAAATTTCCATTCCTGAAATGGGGGCAACCAACCTGTCCTTCTCTTCCCTGTTCAGTCCTGGAATATCTAGGCTGGTAAAAGGAAACTTACTTTCCTTCCTAACAGTCTGAAACTTATCTACCACATATTGCTTAACCAAAAACAATGTATCTTGGATGTTCTCTTTTACCTTACCCTGTCCATCTCTCAGACCTGTCATTATCACCTTTTGACACCCTTGTCCTCCCTTCTCATAAGGGTTTACCTCTTCTTTTGTACTTATATTTTTGTCATATAGCCATTACTCACACAGAGTCTTGCAAGTATTTCTTCATTTGAGATTTTATATCCTGCAGCCTTTTTACCTTAAGGTCCCCCATCTCACTTTGTGATAACGTTTGCAAATATTTTGCTCGTAAGCCTAAATAAGCAATCTACTTTTCCCTAGCCTGTCTCTTTGTGTATGCACCATACCATTCTTGCACATCCCTCTTTATATCTTCCCACCATTCTATCGGACTCTCATACAAATAACAAATCAGCTGTCGTGCAAAGATCAATTTCCTTATAGTATGTTCTACAACTGTTTCCTGTAACTTTGAAGTATTCATTTTCCAACAACCCCTCCCAACTAACAAATTCTGCCGATTTCCCAACTGCAAAACCACCATCAGATGGTCTGAGGATTCCAAAGGTACTACATCCACTGACTGACATGTAATTCTTTCTGATACTAGCCAAAAATCAATTCTAGTAGACAAATGCCCTTATGGAAGGTATGAACGGTTCCGCTGTAAAATATTATAAATATCTTGTATATCATTACGCTCCATAATAGCCAAAAGGGCATTGGTATCACAGAACTCTTTTGTAGCTCTTCCCCAATCCCTATGGGAAAGACCACAATTAAAATCCCCCCCATAAAACTATCTTTGACGTATGTAAATAAGGCTCCACATACCTAAACAAAATAGATCTATCTGCTTTCAGTTGAGCAGCATATATATTTATCAACCGTAAAACCTCATTTTGCAATAATACATCCAGAATCATAACCCTCCCGGGTACTAAATCATAAACATGCAACACCTTTACCTGACTCTTAAACAGAATACCCACACCTAGCACTGCTCTTCACCTACCGACCAATACGAGATGCCCCACCTCCATTCCTTCTGTGCAGTTGTCACCTCAGCTAGAGAGTTCAACCAGTATCTTGTAAAAAACACACTCCCACCCCCAATACTGAGGCTCAAAAGGTATTGTGCCTCTTCCCATATCTTTTATACTATTAACATTAACAGTACAAAGGGAATAGCCATCAACAAAGTGAACACAGAAACACCTGCAATCATCTTTTCTTTTTCCTTTTCCTCGATTTCACTTTCTCAGAAGGGCCAGGCTCAGCAATACCCTCAGCCTGAGAGGATGCCACCGAGGAAAGGTCCAACTCACACCCATCCTCCTCCATATCGTCCTCAAGCAAAGGAGCATATGAGTTCTGTACTACTACCTCACCCAGTTTTTTCATCTGGATCAAGGCAGCTGTAAGTATTTTCCCGCCTTTGATCTAGTCACTATCTGTTAATGTACTGTGGGGGGGGCATAGACACAACTTTGTCACCCAAGACAACCGTCTTTTCCCCTACTGGAACCATTGCCCCCTCCTCCTCTGTGACTATTGCCCCATCACTGACCCGCACCACTGTTTCACCATCACTCACTACAACTTGAGCATTCATTACTACGGTATCGTCAGCCTCTCTCGGTAGCCCTGACACTCTGTTTGATGAATGAGTAGTAGCCGGCCTTTGCGACAATAAAGTCACCACTTTTAATTGCTCCTTTTGAGCAGCAGCTACGAAGTGATCCTGTTCTGCTCTAACTGAGCAATCCACATTGTTATGTGAGGCCCAAGAGCAGGTCTGAAAAGAGTGCCCATTCCTCACATAAATTACACCTCAAAGGTTGCCGACAATGAGCCCCCACATGCCCCAATTCCCCACATAAACCACATTTTTGTTTATCACATACATTACTCAAATGCCCCACATCACCACATTTGAAACAAGCTCTTGGCTGACCTGGGTAAAACACCACCCCCTATCTCTACCCAAAAAGAAACAGTTTGGTAGATGACTAGTCTGACCATTTACTAGATGTAATACCACAAGATAAGTCCATCCCTCTGACAGTAATTGCTCTTCATCCAGTATGGGTCCAGGCAAACCTTTACCAGTACGTAATATCTGCAACATTTACCCCCTCATTTTGAAAAAGAACTGTAATTTTTTTAGACAATGGTTTAGTAAGTGGTATTGCTAAAAAAGGCTTCCACAAGGGAGAGAGCTTTAACAGAAGGTACTGCTTCCAAAACCATTCTAAACCCCCAGGATGTGTAAAACTAACATCAAAAATCATATCCCCGGAACATGTATCAAAGCGTAAATTTCATAAGCAAAGAATTTCATGCTATTTTTTAATAGTACATGACCCACAAATCTTCTGTCCGGAATTTCTTCAGTACTACCCCTAAATTTTAACCTAACAGCATTCCTTCTTTCTGCAGGCTCCAGTAAAGGCCCAGCACTATTCGGAAATAAATGTTCAGTCACTTTTCCATGCCATACTTTATCAGCCTTATCTTGCATCGAATCTTGCTCCATTGTACTTTCTTTTTCCTGGTCTCTAATGACTTGTAACAAGGGATGAGTATCTTCCTGAAGGGACAATTCTACAGTAGAATCAGGGAGGGCTGTCCTGGGGTATAAAAGAGTAGCCATACTATTTAATAGTGGGGAGCCATCTGGGGGATATCTGCAACATAGCAGGAGAGGTAGCAACACCATCTTTACCAAAATTTGCATCCCACCTCTTCCCAGAGGGTTCTTCACCGAACCTGCAGCTTGCAAGGCCATCGCTACCCAGTCCTTCGGTTCTTTCCCCACAATTACACTGTCTGGAGCCTTTGAAGACTCATTTAGTGGAAGGTCCTTTTCCTCACTACATTTCTCCCCTTCCACTAAAGAGATAGGAGAGTCTTTTAAAGCAGACCTACACAAAACAGTCTCGGAAGATACTCCACTCTGTTGAATGGCAGTTAAGTTTTACCTGGAACTGACTGAGTTGATCTCCATCTCCTCCCCCAGATGAGTCCATTCACATTTCAAATCCCTGTGCACTCATAGCATGAAACTCTTCTTCGGTAGTAGTAGTCATACCATCTACTGGGACCTGCTGATTCACCTTCTCCCTCTGTTCCTCTGTGATGACTTGTGCCTCCATTGCTCCTTCTTCCTTTCATTTTTCCTCTTCCTGTGTAACCTCCAATTCCGTCCTACCACCTTGCGCCACCAAAAAATGTAACCTCGCTGCCCGATAATGTTGTTCCACTTCTACAGCCTGTTGATGCAGTGCCTCCAACGATTCAACCTCCTCCAATTCCAAACTTGATTTCTGCAATAAAACTTGGGGAACCTCATCCTCCGGTAAGAACTGTGCTCCTGTATCCATATTGAGAGCCACCAGTTGCTCCGTTTCCACTATTCCTTTACCAGATCTCTGCATAATTCCATTTTAAAGGGAGCCAAGGAGGAGACCCGCTCCTCAGCCCCACACATCCTCCTAGTGCAAAGCTCCAAACGCCACTGAGCAGAGCATCCACTCAGCCACACAGAGCCCTCTGTCTCCTCAGAGTAGGGGAATTTCCCCAGTGTCATGGCCAAATTTCCCTCATTCACTAAAAATACCACCAACAGCTTAATCTGGTTCAAGGTCAAGGTCAGTTGGCATTCATCTGTATCCCCCTTCCCCAGGTCGTGCCTGAAAATAGGCAGGATTTGTCTAGTGCACTTACCCCATCAACAAAAGCTAAATAAATAAATAAAAGTCCTGAAATTAGGTATAACTGCAAGTTGAAAACAAGGTTCAAATTAACCTACACATATAAACATGATGCAGGAAAGTATCACTTGTAAGTGTAAGTGCCAAATAAAAAATACTTATCAAGGACCCCCAAGAAAATGAGACCATGAGCCTGATAACTGCAGATTTCAACACAGAGTCTGTGTATAACAAAAATGCACAGAATCAGTCTAAGCAATCTAAATGAAAACCCAAAGGAATTACACCTTTTATGAACCCTCAAGAAAATGAGATATGCATCTAATATGAGCAGTTAAAATCTGATGGTGTAATCCAACCACTGATAACTAATAGAAGGAAATAAATGCACACTATATGAGAAAACTAAGTGTCCTAGCACATAACAATTGCCCCATGCCACACTCCATCCACACATGTGTGTACATACAACACACACCCCCACACACATACACACACATGGGCACACACCTACACACCCCACACAACCACAACACACAACAAACATTACAAAACACATTCCACACACACCACACCACACACAACAAACAAAACACACACACACACCACACCCACAACACAAAAAAACACAACACACACCAAGCACACACAAAACACACACATACATATATACATCAGTATAAACACATACACACACACATTCAAACGCACTCACCACAGTATTAAGGTGAGATGCCAACAATGTAGATAACCATAAACTTGCAAAATCGAAGTCACACTGAAGAACTAAAGTGTTTATGTCCATCTTTTAAAGTAAAGGTCTGCTTAAGTTTAAGTGGAATAATGTGTCATGTAACCAACATCAATGTTCAATCCATCCACCACCATACTGAGAAGTAAAATAAGTCTAATTTCAGAAGCCCGTCTCTGTTGTGTACTGTTAAAATGTCCTAAGATCATCACAGACATATCTGAGATTGAGTTGGCATCCTGGGAGAAGTGCTGGGCTACTGGTTTCTCAATCATCTTGTGATTAATAGAATGTCTCTGTGAATTCATTCTAGTGTGGAGTTGTTGACTTGTCTCCCCACATAACCTGTGCGAGGACATTTCTTGCATTGATACAATAGACCACATGACTTGATGTACATGTATAATTCCACTGTGTCCTGAATAGTCTGTTTTGTGATGTATCCACACAGTCTGAAGTGGAAATGAGGTTACATGTCTTATATGTGCATTGATGACAGGGCCGTGTACCATATGATGTCATGGTATTCTGTTCCAGTTCAAGTTGACTCCTAATAATCAGGCTGGCTAAATTAGGTGGTTGTTTAAAAGATACTAGTGGCAGTCCTCAAAAAATACAGTTAAGGGTTTCATCCTCACTAATTATTGGATGGAGATCCTTAATAATCTTATGTAGGAATTCAAGGTCAGGAAGGTATGTGACTACTAAGGGTATTCTGTTGGTAATCATCCATACTCTATATTGAAGTAGTTGTTCTCTCGGGACCTGTGTTGCACATTCCACTGCTCAGTCAATTTCTCTGGATGAGTGTCCCTGCTCAATAAAGGTGTTTTTCAACATGCAGATGTGTGTCTCTGTCTTTCTCATTTGAACAGAGGCAGTGATACAAGTGCTTGACTATATATAACAGATTTCTTTGTGTGGCTCTGGTGATTACTTTTCTTTTGTAAGTATCTCTGTCTGTCTGTTGGTTTCCTGTAAAGACAGATATGTAGGGTACCAGCCTTAACAGTGACAGTGGTATCCAGAAAATGTACATTTGTGTATTCTAGGGAAAGCTTTATAGTTGGGTGGAGGGTATTAAGTTCCTGGTGAAAATCTTTAAGTGTGTCAGTGCCCTCTTTCCAAATTTTAAACAAATCATCAATGTAACGGAAATAAGCGAGTGGTTTATGTGTACAGAGCCTTAGAAAATCCTCCTCCAAATTCGCCATAAAAAGATTAGCATACTGAGGAGCCATCATGGTTCCCATTGCGGTTCCCATAGTTTGAACATAATGTTTACCATTGAAGTTGAAGTTGTTATGTGTCAGAAGGAATTCAGTGAGTTTACTCACAACTCCAGGGTCAATGTTGGGGTCCAATTCTTTGTCATGCAGGTATTTCAGGCAGGCTGAAATGCCATCTGTGTGTGGAATATTAGTGTACAAGGAGGTTACATCCATCGTGGCTAAAAGGGTATCAGTGGTAAGTCCTTAAAACCAGAAAGTTTATGCAGGAAGTGAGTAGTGTCCTTGATGTAACTATCCCTTTGTACAACCAGTGGTTTGAAAATGGCATCTACAAACCCTGATATCCCTCTGCTCAGGTGCCATTACCAGAGACTAAGGGTCTACCAGGATTACCAGGCTTATGTATTTTAGGAAGCATGTAGAATATCCCTGACTTAGGTTCACTTGGGATGAGATCCTTTAGTTTGTCTTGGACATGCTCTGGAAATGTTTCAACTAACTTCTGTAGTTCTTTATATTCTGTAGTTGGGTCACTTCCCAGTACTTTGTAGTAGTAAAGTCACTTAGCTGCTAAGTGAATTGCTAAGTGATGGGTGTCTGTCAACCATACAGTATATTCTTTACTTGGGATATATGAACTTACTTGCTTACAATATTGGGCTGACCATGCAGTAAAAATACATTAACATTATGCTAAATTTGTTAATGAATTGGTTTCAAAAAAGGATAAGAAAATTGGCTTACAAAAAATTAAACAATTACAAGTTTCACAGAGGTTAAAACACAATATACAGGAACACTATCTCCAATAGTGTTTACTGCTGATGTCTAACCCAATACATAGGCAAATTCTGACCCTTTATAGATCCGAGTTATTTCACAACAGTATATTAACTGCTAGGCACTCTTGACAAATTTCTGCTTCTAGTTTTTATGTTATGTAAGTGAACCTGAAGACTTACATCATATATTCATAAGATGCCAATTGTATGAAAAATAAGTAAGAAATACTTAGCTAAATATGTTTCCTCCTATGCCTTCACGCTACTTTCTTGATCTTTTAAAATTTTTAATTCTACAAATTCTTACTGATATAGCACAATGTTTTTTTTTGCCGCTAAAAAGATAAGATTGAAATATATCCAACAAAGACCATAATGAAGGAGCCCTAACTGATCCCGCAAGAGGATCCCTTTTCTTGTTTATGAGATTACTGCTTAACTGGTGGTGTAGGCAATCAGATCTGAACCCATTTACTCTGTTTATACTCCTTATTCCTGTCAAGGATTTAGGAGTGTTTTAGAGCCTGAGTTTTTTTTTTCATGTCCAAGGTACTTATATAGGAACTTAGAACTGGGTGTACTTTCTGAAACAGTGCATTATATAGTGATTCTGTTTTTTCCTGTCTAGACACATAAACTGTAGACTGCTAGGGTTAAAATTTGATGCAATTTGTGATAATAGCCCCCAGTCAATGAAACTCTGAGAAGCATTTAAACCATTGTGATAAGGAATGTAAATCTGAAAGTATGAATATATATGTATGCATCATTTTGTCTTATCTTTAAATATTAATGTACAAAATATTTTTCTATATTTATGCTAACGTTATATTTTTTCTTTTTAATTGTGTGCATGTAATGACAATGCATGTCCAACATTAAACTTAAACTTGAAAAAATTGGATCTTATTAAAACTTTCAACATAGCAGATCATGCTTTACTTCTTGACTCACTAAACTGTCATGACATTACTGGACCCACATTGAATTGGTTCACCAGCTATCTGTCGAGAAGATGGCAGCATATTAAGGAGGAAGGTATACTATCTCCACTTCTCCCCCTTACAAGGGGAGTATCACAAGGTTCAATCCTTGGAAGTGTTCTGTTCATGATTTACATAAACTCCATAGAGGTCAATGTCAGCAAAGCTAAGTTACATCTGTTTGCAGATGACACAGTCCTCTATATTGCCAAACCCTCAGTGAGTGAAGTATGCATGGAACTTCAGGCTGAATTTGACGTCTTCCAACAAAATCTTTTACAGTCAAAACTTCTGCTAAACACTAAAAAAACTAAGGTATAGTTTCACTCCAACCATCTGACTGCAGTTCCAAAAGCTGTCTTCTTGCCACCCATCAAAACCCTCCATGGTCACAACCTTGAAACTGTCAACAAATGTAAATACCTCAACTCTGAAATAGACCAGCACCTACCATTCTCAGCTGATATTACTTCACTTGCAAAAACTAAGGCAAAGACTCAGTTTCTTTTAAGGAATAAACCCTTTTTCAACAGAAGCTAGGCTGAGATTGGTGCAGACGATGTTCATCCCGCTCTTTGATTATCCGACAGAATCTATGGCTGTAGCTTAGATTCACTGCTTGGCAACTCAATATACTCTGCATAGATGTATACAATTCATCACTAATGCCTACTGCTGTACACATCACTGATTTATACACCTCCTGGGATGGACTTCCTTGTCCACAGGACAGCTCATCCACTCACTCACATGGCTCTACAAAGCCCTTCTGCTAAAACTCCTCCTACATATCTGACCTCTCTCAGCAATCTACCTGCCACTATCCGCTATTGAGCAACTCACTCATTTTCTGGATGTTTCACACTCTGCTTGCTTTGGGCCATCTGGCTATATCCAATGTCCTTCCTGCTTCTTGGAATAAACACAAGCAATCCTCAAATTTCAAAATCTTGTACCACTAACAATTTGTAAAAACCTTGCCAACAGCAAATTGTATGACTCCTACACATGCCAGTCTCAAAATAACACTATAATCTACTTATCCTTCTAATTATGTCACTATCACACCCTCTTCTTACTAGTGATGGCTACAGCATCAACTTACTGCAGAGGATAAGTATGCATCTTATACTCATGCCTTCTATCCTACCTATCCTTCTGTCTATCCCTCTCTTCATGATTATCTCATGATCAGACTCCTACCTGAACATACCTACCTCCTTGCCTGCTCTGATTAAAAAGGTCCCATTATTCAGGTTAAGCCTCTTACTTTGAAAGTCTAGTACTCATACCCTAGCACTTGTAGTTGACTTTATAATGACTAATGTGACTGTTTCAAGTTCTATGAATGATGTAAAATATATGTTTCTCATTGTTAATCCATGTATCTAACCTGCTCTATTGTGATAACTATTGTAAAATATTTATTTCTGTATTTGTACCATTTGGTAGTTGTATGTCTTGTACCAACTTGTCCATCCAGGACCTCTTTCTTTGTAAATGAGCATGTTCAATGGAGTTATTCCTGGTGATACACTTGAACTTGGAAAAAATGCATGGCTAGGGGTATGGTAGTGGTTAAACGCATCTGCTACCATACACCTATTGGCATTGACTTCTTCCTGTGAGGCACAAGAATGTGTTGGGAGACTGAATTCCATCCTGTCAATTTCAGGATTTTCAGTTTCAGTCTCTGACATAGATACTAGAGTAACATCTCTCTCCCATCAACCTGTGCAGTCACAAGTAAGTTAAATACTAAGCCCATTAAGTCATGGCCAAATTACAGCCATAGAAAGGACAAACTGCTATTCTGGAACTTTACAATGCTAAATCAAAAGGCAAACAAAATTACCCCACCTCCCAGAATGTGCATAAAGCTGAAATAGAGAGAATAAGCACTCTTCAAATGTGGCATCCATTTTTTTAGACAAAAATCTTCCCTGGGGCTTAGAACAGTCAACCACTGACAACGCTGGTTGTTGGGTTTTAGCCAAAGTGACCACATTCCAAGGGTCTTTGATGTTGGTTAATGTGTACATGCCCCCAGTGAAGATAATCCAATTTTTGTTCCATGAATTCAACCAAGCTCTGACACAGTTTTTACCTACTAATCCACTTATACCATTGGAAGGGTGAGTTGAGTCTTAATGTGCAAGCCTGGACTGTAGTTCAGGTTCCCTAGAACCCCATACAAAAGCTAAAGCAGCCCTAGACACCTGCTACAAGAACTTAGACTGACAGACATATGGTATCTAAACCACCCCATGAGAAGGACTATACCTGTTTCTCAGCATTTGCCCCATGTCCAGTTGGATCAACTTGTGGTTCTCCTCCCCGATCACCCAAAATACAGCAGACACCAAAATCCACCCCATTATTGTACTATTGTATTGTACTAAAGGAAGGTTTGTGGGATATCTGGAGGAACATAGTTTCCAGGATGAGAGGCAGCATGGATTCATGGGGGGATCTATGTCAAACAAATCTGATTGATTTCTTTAACTGTGTCACTAAGACAGTAGACAGGGGTCAAAGTAGACATCCTCTATCTTGATTTCAGCAAGGCCTTTGACTCGCCCCACAAAGGTTGATCAGGAAGTTGGTGGATCTTGTAGTTGGGGAAAAGATGGTCAGGTGGGTGGAAAACTGGCTGAGGGACGGAACCCAGAGGATGGTGGTGGGGGAAGTTATCTGGCACCGAGAGGTAGCCAGTGGGGTCCCACAGGGCTCAATGTTGGGGCCAGTGCTGTTCAATGTCTTCATCAATGACATTGGGAATAGCATTAAAGGCAAAATGTGCCTAGTCTCAGATGACACCAAGCTCTGCGGGAGAGTGGACACAGCTGAAGGGATAAGGGAACTACAGGAAGATCCGGAAAAGCTGGGGAGGGGGTTCAGGATCTGGCAGCTTTGCTTCAATCCCAGGACAGAGTATTACCTGAGTGGAGTCCGAATATCTACATCAGAGGAGAAGGACCTGGGAGTGGTGATCACTTGTGACCAGAAGCACTCCACACAGTGCAAGAAAGCAGCAACAAAGAAAAACAAGATGCTGGGATGCATAGCTAGGGGAATCAGTAGTAGGAGAGAGCAAGTTATACTGCCTTCTACAGGTCACTGGTAAAGTCACATCTAGAGTATGGAGTTCAGTACTGGTGCCCAAACCTCTAAAATGGCATTAATCTGCTGGAGAAGGTACAGAGATGGGCTACAAAGATGATAGCCAGTCAGGGCAAGGCATACGAGGAGAGGTTGAGGGCACAGAACATGTGGTCCCTGGAAGACAGGAGAGAGAGGGGGACATGACTGGGACATTCAAGTACATGAAAGGAATAAATAAGGTTGGTAAGGAGAGTCTCTGTAAGACGAGTGGCAACCATATCACAAGGGGGCACAGTCTTAAACTAGAGTTGGGAGGTTTAGGAGGGAGGTTAGGAAGCACTACTATACAGAGAGGGTAGTGGACACTTGGAATGTGCTGCCAGAAGAAGTCATCTCATTGAAGACAGTGATCAACTTTAAGAGAGGCTGAGATAGGCATAGGGGAAGGTAAGAATCATGGGTAGGGAGGATGGGAGGAGGGGGGGAGGAGGCAGGGACATTAGCTCAAACTGTGGACCCTGCAATACGAGCACACTTGATAAACCAAATGTCCTTCCTCTTCTGGCTTCTTTGTATGTCTGAATTGTCTCAGATCGTACTCCTTGGGCTTACCATGATATGGGGACAGCCCCACTGTGCACTCCAGCATGGAGACATGAGCTACTCCTCCTGCAAGACACCGCTTTCATCTCATGGGCTCAAAAACATACTTAAATGTTTCTTTAAGAAAACATGCAGGGAGACAAATCCAGAGGGGTAGTTTGGGAAGCTACTATGTGGGAAAATTAGTAAGTTTTGTTGCCCGTAGATGCCAATACCAAGAAATTGAGATAAACATTATGGAGACAGAATTCATCTAATTGGAGACCAAATATAAGAAGCAGTGCACCCCTGCAACAGAAATCCCCACTAAACTCCTCCATTCCCATATGGGGCTTAACGAACTACTTACAAGGAAGGCAGAATTAGACCCTTGTAGTTTGGGGTATGTGCACTGGGTGGGGGGGTGACAATACAGACAAGCTGCTGGTGTATCACATCAACAAACAACAGGTGGACAAACACATTCCAGGCCTATGAAATTACAAAGGTCAGATACAGTCTGACCTGAACCAGATGAATGACATCATTAAAGCCTTCTGTGAATGCCTATACTCATCCTCCTACTCCCCT
The DNA here is from genome assembly GCA_016271365.2 of Neoceratodus forsteri. Classification (NCBI taxonomy): domain Eukaryota; kingdom Metazoa; phylum Chordata; order Ceratodontiformes; family Ceratodontidae; genus Neoceratodus; species Neoceratodus forsteri. The sequence continues at coordinate 5,543,630 of CM028130.1, forward strand.
AATAATTGTACATTTTGTGGTTGCTGGATACACTCCCATTACCCAAAATCCCACCCACAGTGACTAACACATTGAAGAACCCTATCACCTTAAAAGAGGTGAAGGGCATGCTACATGCCCCAAACAGAGATGGTGCCAGGGCCAGATGGCTTCCCCATTGCATTCCAGAAAATCCTAAGCAAGAAGATTACTCCCATCCTATGGGAAGTGTTCCAATCTGCATAGAACTCAGGCTCCCTACCCTATCATGGGTGAAGTGGTCATTACTGTGCTACCCAAAAAGGGGAAGGATAACTATAGATCTATATCTCTCATAAATGCAGACATGAAAATTTGGGCAGAAATCCTGGCTACACATCTTGACCTCGTGTTAGTTGGTCTAATCCACCCATCACGTTAGAGTTACGAAAGGTAGAGCTGAGACCTCCTACATACTCTGTAGGTGCAGCACAGACCTACTACACCTCCTGCAACAACACTCAAGAGCACCCCACTGTTGCAGTGTTGTTCATCATAATATTTGCTAAAGCTTTTGACTCTAAGGAGAGGCAATTCCTCTGGTAAACAGTGGAACAAATGGGTTTTAACCTGATTTTCCTTGCTGGGTCAAGCTTCTCTATGAGGGCACCCCCCTTTATTATTTATTTATTTATTTATTTATTTTATGTTGACTTTATGCTCCTTATCTTCCCTAGCTGTCCTCTTCTGACCAACTTCCCAGCTCTGTCACCCTGGTATCACTGGATTTACCCCTGCTCAGTCACCAAATGCGGAGCCTGTGAGAGGTCAGCCATCATCCATAGCTGGAGATGGTTTTCCTTCATTTTTTTTCCTTTCCCACTGCCTTGTCACATGCACAGGACACTCATACATGGAGGCTAAGCAGATGCATACATACTGTATGATGTTATTCACAACTCTGTGATTCACATAGCTGTGAATAACAGCATACAGTACAGGCAGCAAGCCCATTTGTCGACAATGTCAACCAATGAGCTTTCAGTTGTACAGTATGCTGTAATTCACAGACAGCATGGCTGATAGACAGCTGTGGTGATGTGCAGATGGGTTGTGCTGCCCCCCTGTATTAATAACTACTACTTGGATGTGGAGCCAGCTGGGGGGGTGCCTGAGTGGGTAGGGGGTGGTGGGACCACTGGACCACCAGGGTGCTTGGGAGGACAGGTTTCTGATTGCAGTTGTGCTGGGGATGGGGGGTGCCACACTATGCCACCAGGGCACTGACAGGTGCACTTTATGAGAGATTTCTATGATTGAGGGCCAAGAAACCACAGGTTGGAGTTTGGGCTCTGGCTGTCCTGACAGCCTGCAGGATGCCAGAGCAATCTGCCAGGTGCATTTCTGCACCATATATGCAAATGGAGCCATAATTACATGCAAATCAACCCATTGCACCATGCATGCTTAATGACCTCATCTCATACTCATGACTGTGAACAGCGATTTTGAGTGGAGCGCATCCTGCAATGCACTGCCCCATTGGACTCCCAGCCCAATGTGGTGGATGCGGTTGTGCAGGTAGAGCTTGGCATAATTGTAGTATTCACAGAGGGGATGCAGTGGGGACATTCCCCCGCAAATCATTTGTGAATACCACAGTTTGCATTTGGCATATCTCCTCTGCAGTGGGGCAGCTGAGATACACCGAGTGCGTCTCCTTTGTGAATCCTGCCCCTGATGTGTCACTACAACTTGAATGAGCACTCTGGAATTCTATACATATTTAGGCGGCATTAACTGCAGACTGCACCACCCCCAACTAGAGGGAGAAGACATCACCACCACTGTACTTGCGAAAACTATTACACGGCTGAAGGGCAAAGCAAGTCTCTTCTATAGACATTTGTGTGATGCCCAACCAGATCCTTTCCTCCATCACAGTTGGACTGGCAAGAGGAATTGGTATCCAGTGAATACGGTGAATGTTATTGAGTTGCAGCAAAAAGGGCAACTCTGTCATAGTTCCTGTGCTCTGGGCTACCTGGCAGGTTAATGATGAGGGTAGGCTACTACAGTAACAGGATGCATGTGTATATACACTGTCATCAAGGCAGGTCAGGAAGCGCAGAGAAAACCCAGGTGCAGCCTTAACATTCCACAGAACTGTTTATTTGTAGTTGCAATAACATAAAATAAAATATACCTGTTCAGAATAATTATATAGAAGCAAAGTACAATCTCTTGTGAAAAAATCTCCCTAGCAGTTCAGCTTAGCTGTTTTATAAGTCTTTTTCAACCACCATCCTTTGCAAACATCCTGTTTTATGTCAATTTCAGGAGCTGCTAGAACATTGAGAACTTCCCGAGGTCTCCACAGCAGCTGCAGAAGGCTGACGCATTTGTACCCAAGTAACCTCTGGCTTTCCACTGTTACCTCAAATTGTAAGTGTATACATTTAGACAGTAACACTAAACATTTTCTAAACTAAAGTGATCCCAATATCAACTACATTCCACATACTGATTATCATATATTTTATATTAGTGGATATAGCTATGCAAGGGAAAAAAAACAGCAAGGGAAAACAGAGACAGTGAGAGGCAAAGAATTGCAAGACTGTTCTGGTTGATCGAGTCCGAAGTTTCACAGGAAAATTTGGTTGCGCAGCCAGACAGAGAAGAGAGAAAAGGAAAGAATACCAATCCTAGCATTTATACACTTTTTCCAAAACAAATAGGACAGGGTTCTATTCTTCACTGTCACATACATGCACATGGGGGGGGGGAGGAACCACACTACGCGATGGATGGAAAAGTGTAGTCCAGTGGTCAGCTGTTGAGCTCGCCAAATGGTGTGGTTGGTAGGGTGCAGGTTTTGGTTCTGGGAAGGACTTTGTTTTTGCATCAAGACTTTTTTTTATTGAGTTTTATACCCCCCCCAACTTGCACCCCCTTGGAATTGTGAATCCTTAACTAGAGAGTGCGGGGGTACAACTCCCCATATATCCTAGAATCCCACTGCTGGTTTTGCAGTTGCTTACAAATGTATATTGCTGAATTGCTTTTCAGCAATATACAGTCACCACCATACTGGGTCCAGTCCTTTTTAAAGTCTTTATAAGTGACATTGCAGTGGGACTGGAAGGAAAAGTATGCCTCTTTGCAGACAACATGAATATCTGCAACAGGGTTGATACACAAGGGGGGTTGGAAAGGATGAGAATGGACTTGGCAAAGTTGGAGAAATGGTAGAGGTAAGGCAGCTTGGATTCAGTGCAAAGAAGTGCAAAATAATGCACCTGGGAAACAAAAACCCAGGGAAGATTACACACTGGGGAGGGGTAGTAACAAAATGGAAAGGGACTCTAGGCTAATCATGTCAGATAACCTTAAGGTTAGCAAGCAATGTGAGAAGGCAGTAGGTAGAGCTGGGGGATACTGGGATATATATGGAGAGGCATCACCAGCAGCAACAGGAAGTTTTTATCCCTCTGTAGAGACAGTTGGTGAGACCCCATCTGGAGTACTGCGTCCAGTTCTGGAGTCCCCATCTCCACAAGGACATAGACAAGAGCAAGGCAGCCCAGAGGAGGGCAACTAAAATGGTGCAAGGTCTGCAAGAGAAGCCATATGAGGAGAGACTAAATGAGCTTCATACGTATACACTTGAGGAAAGGGGGGGGCATGATTAAAACTTTTAAGTACAGGTACCTCAGTGGAATCAACAAAGTCCAAGAGGGTAGCATCTTTTAGAAAAAGAGATGTGCAAGAACAAGGGGACATAACTTGAAGATAGAGGGCAGATGGCTCAGGGCCAATGTGAGGAAGTATTTTTTTCACAGACAGGGTGGTGGAAGCATTGAACCACCTTCCTGAGGAGATTGTGGGGTCTAAAACTGTGGGAGAATTCAAGAATGCATGAGACAGACATAAGTCAGTTCTTGTGGGGGTAGGAAGAAATAGGCTGTTGGTTAACTAGGATCTACAGCTTATCCAGTATATAGGGAAATAGGCAGACTGGGTGGGCCAAGCAGTCCTGATCTGCCATCAAAGTCTATGTTTCTATAATAGTGATTATCATAACATGTTCACTATTATGACATAGGTCCCAAGGAATTCAGCATCAGAGTCACCAATGTGGAATGGACTGTCTGCCTGTCTGGAGCTCTTATGGCCTGTTGAGATTGCTGCAATTGCTTTGTCCAGAATTGGGTGCTTCTAAGATGGTACCATACGCTGGCAGCCCTTTTCAAAATGAAACTCCTGGAAGATGACAGGTGCTGGAGGTGCCACCAGTCCAGAGGAAACTGTTCCCACTTATTAGGGTCATGTCCTGCCATCTGAGCTTTTATAAAAGACATCCAAAAAGTCTGCTGCATAATATTGGGACCCCAACTGCAATTGGACAGTCTCTTCTTCCTCTTCGGCAAAATCCCCATGCCTCTATCTGGACGCTCCCTTTCAGTCCTTTGGAAAACAGCAGTGGGGGTAATTCTACTCCTATGCAGATGGTGAACTCAGGCGGTACCTTATGTCACAGAATGGCTCACTTGAACTTGGACAACTGCCTTCCTTTGAAAAGATATCACACAGACATTCTGGCACCCCACAATCTTTGAATGTACCCGTGAGCCCTTCCTCTCCTCTCCTCATTTGGATACTAGTGAATAAAGATGCAGTCCAAACAAGGGAACCTATCCTTCAATGATTTAAGTCTTAATTTACCTGGGGTGGGAGTCTTTATATAGCTAACCACCCTGTTTTTGTCTAAAGAAAGCTGTTCTCGCACACACATGTTGACAGACGCTACTCATTTCAGCTCAGATGCAGCCCCTGGCTGACTAGCAGGGAATCACCATTAATCAATGCATGGCACACCTACTGACCAGTTTCTTCAGGATGAGCCATTCCTCAGGAATAATACAGGTGCACATTATACCTGGAATATCAAGGAGAGAAGCTTCAGATACCTTGTAATCAGGAGAGCAGCCTTAGTCTCAGCTTCAACTGTCCTCTTCATGTCCCTCCCCCACACTGTCACTAACCACTAGTTGGAACCAAGTTCTGGCAGAGCCACTAAGGCTGCAGATGCCATTAATTTGATAAGGGTGTTTCATGCGCTTAAACATAAACATGAGTTGCATTTAGTAAGGCCTATGATATCATTCCACAAATAACTTGCAAACAAGCTGGGCACCATGGGAGTGGGTCACAAGGTGGTAAACTGGCTTAGGAACTGGTTTAATGATGAAGAAGATTACGGTGGTAAAGAACAGATCAGCTCAGCTCTTCCACATGGTGGATGGGCTATTACATCCTGCCTGCTTCTGTGTCAGGAGAGCAGGTTCTAGCACTAGGTACGAGGAGTTCACTGATTTTGCTGACAACGTGTCCACTATCAGAGTTGAAATATCCCCCAGAATCTCCCAAAGGGATTGTTAGGACCACTCTGTGGTGTTTCAGAACACTTCTCCTATCTGGACGGAGTTTCACCTGGTTGGGATGAAGGACCTACCGATGCCCCACACCACACCACAACTGGTACTGTGCCGTTAGTCAATATAAATGCTGAAGATGCATGATGACAATTGTAGAAAGGTTTTAACACTAGTGAGTATACATTAATTAAGAGATGTACATAAATTAACTACAAGACACTAGCATGCTCAAGATAAAAGTAGTGTTACATTTAGTATGTGATTTACATAGTAGTACATTACTGCAACTATGTACTCAAGATAGAGAGGCTGATGTAAATGTATGGAAAAGCATTGCCTGTTCAACTGTGAAATTTGTACTGCCAGTATCAGATGCATTCTTACTGATGAAGGTGTACTGCTGATGTACATACATAGACCTTCAGTGTGTTTCAATACTAAAGATGCAGTAAGTATTCTTTGTAAGAAACAATGTAATAGCATGGATTAGGCCAAGCAACTTCTAAATATCATAGGACTACTGAGCCAACAATGACGTACCTATATCGGAGATGTCTATAGGATAGATTTTCCCGTAGCACTTACTATGTTGTACCTGAGAAAGACAATCTCATTGCATCTATGATGACTAACTTATTCAAATAGTGATACATTTACTATTGTTGCAATGAGTGATCTATGCCACTTATGGACACAGTGTCATTTTTTTAACAGTTGTCTCATACTCAGGCTGTATGCCTAGTGTTTGGGTTTGCCACGCTTCTGTCACTGATGCTATCAAAGTGATAAGTATGTTAATTGTGGTACAACAGGAATCAAGCAGGTATTTAACTCACAATGGGATAAGTGTACCAGGACAGTAGGGGTTATTCTCTATCACTGACTCTGTCAGTTATAATCACACTAGGGTTTCGATGACTGTAATGATCAAGTTACACTGTTCATCTTCATGAGTTCATATTCACAGTCATTCTCAAGTAACTAGACAGTGAATGGTGTAACTGGGTGGGACACTGTGTTGCAAAGCTGCTGCAGTGCCTAGCAGAGAGAGTATCTACTCATAAAGACAATTAAGCAGTAAGGCATGACCAACAGTTATGTTAAATGGTCTGTTAATCACCCTGTAGGGGTTTAATGTTGAATGAAGTGTGCGCCACATGTCGCTAGACAGTAATACACCAACCATTGACATAATACCTGGGAGTGGCTTATTGCTATCATAATAAAACTGTTTTTTTAAACAACATGTTCATCATATGGTTAGGGTCTACATGTATCTTAATAAAACTAAACATAAGGCTGTTACAATGTTTACAGTCCATTAGAAAGCTGCATTTCTCAAACCTTTGTTATAATCAGAGATATTATACCTGTACAACTCCTTGGTTTTGCTCAACTCTATTGCTCAGGTGGCCCACCACTTGTGGTGTGGGGCATTAGTGATTAATGCCATTCAACTACTAAGTGTGGTACATTGTGTGCAGCTGCAATCAGGGATGTGTACATTTGGTGTACATGGCCTCAGTTTTGCTGTTGATCTCCATTGAGCATGCAGTACCTGGTCAGGTGGGTGGAGATGTCGCGTAGTACATTTAGACAATTGTTTGTTATTTCTGTCACCTGCTGCTGGATGTCTGTCATTGGTTGTGTTGACTTGGTCCTCCCCCATACTTGCATATGTGTGTGTGTGGTGCTGGGGGCGGGTGAATTCGCAGTTAGGGTTTTCAACCCTAACAGTGAATTTCCTCACTTTTGTCACTGTGGAACAACCCTAACTAATGCATTAAACAGAGTTTTTTGCCTCTGATATATATATTATGGTAGCATGGTAGTGCTACTCTAGTTAGGGTTGAGGAGCCATTTACATGTTAAACCCAAAATTTTGCACCACAATAACTTTTCAACCATCTGATGGATTTGCCTGAAATTTGGCATACACAATCAAGACCCATACTCCTTGGGATCTGCCAAGTTTCGTACTGGTTGGATACACGGCTACAGAGTTATTAAGCGTGATCTGCGCATGCATTTATGCTTTTTTCTGGAATTCTACGGTCGTGCCTACAGGTCACATGGTTTGCATGACTGGCCTGAAATCTTCAGGGACCGTGCAGCCAGGGTTCTCGACATGTCTTTCAAAGATTTCATGAAAAAATATTAAACGGTTCAAAAGTTATTCAAAAACAATTTCCCATTATAAGTCAATGGGAAAAGTTAACAAAATGTTCGACAGTGTCGCAAATGCATTTTTATTTTCGCAAATGGGCCTCTTACTTTCGCAAATCTGCCATTTTATTTTCAGTTAGTGATCAGAAAAATGCTTGGCATTTAAAATTGACACCCTCTAGCAACCTAATTATTTTTGTATTCACCTAGTCGGAGTCTGAGGATGCTAGCCATGTCTTTATTTTGGGGTAAAAGCTTTCACAAATTGTGTTAGTACTTTTCTAGGCTGTGGGAAAATGACAGCAATTCTTTGGCACCCTGATGCAAAAGAACGGTTTGGAGTTTTGGGCTGAAATTTGGAGAGAACGCAGCCGACATCTCACAGATATGCCTTTCACTATTCTGTTGAAAAAATATTACACAGCGGTAAAGTTACAGCACTCCAAAACTGATGCTTTTTCCCATAGGATAACATTACGGCAGCTAACGCATTGAAGCAATCGTTTTGCGCCTTGCTGGTCTTTTGGGCTGAAATTTGCAGGGAATACAGCCAACATCTCACAGATGTGCCTTTCAGTGATTTGGTGAAAAAATATTACAGGGAGGCAAAGTTATTGCACTCTGAACTTCTGTTTTTTTCCCATAGGATAGCATTATGGCATTCGCGGCGCATTTGAGGGCCCATATCTCAAAAACGGTGCAAAATACAGAGTTTTTGTCAAAGAATTCTTAGCCCCTTGGAGGGGCTAAGTACAAAACTAGCCAGGAAAGTGATAATATATATGACTTTTAAATTTTTTGTCTATGTCATATGGTTACTGAGATATGAGCAATTTACTATTCCAACTCTGGATTTTTGTGTTCCGAGAGTCATTATTTTGCATACATTCTTTCTACTCACTGTCTTTCTCTACACAGCTTTTGGGGAAAACCAGCCTGTGCACTTACATTACTGTTTCCATTACCATTTCTGCTTGAGGTTCCGTACCCGTTTCACTTACTGTTCACGTTTACGCCACCATGTGCGTTACCCTTTGCGTTTTCATTTGCGGTTGCGTTTCCATTGTTTTTAACACTTCTGTCTACAGTACTGTTTCTCTTTCTGTTTGGTTTGCATCACTATGCGCATTACAATTTGCATTTGTGGGCACAATGTTACTATGTGACAAGACATCACATGGTGGGAGCGCCGGGCCCTCCAGCCACCACATTACATTCACTATTTCTCATTATCATTCTCAAAAAGAAGGGAAATTAGAGGCAAAGCAATCAATTTAATGCATCAGTTAGGGTTGTTCCACAGTGACAAAAGCAAGGAAATTCGATGTTAGGGTTGAAACCCCCTTTGCACCCCTTCAGCCCACCCCCCCAAATGGAATTGGGGTTTGCATTGGGGTCATCAGTCCTAACTGTCACCCCATTCTCCTATTCCTCAGCTTCTTTCCACATGTGATGGGGTGAAACTTAGGGCCAATGTCCCCAATGCGCACCCCGATTCCATTTGGGGGGGTGGGCTGGATGGGTGCAAAGGGGATTTCAACTGTAACATCGAATTTCCTTGCTTTTGTCGCTGTGGAATAGCCCTAACTGATGCATTAAATTGAGTTTTCTGCCTCTAATATATATATATATATATATATATATATAAAAAATGGGGTGGTAAAATCATAGAAATTCCACTAACATGATTGGACAGAATGCATCACATGACCGTGCATTATTTCCCAATGACCGCACACCTACCAGTGTGACCGCATGCCTGAACTACTTTTTATCCTCCAAAACCTTCTCACCAGTACTCACATCATTCCAAATCTACCACAGATAGTCACCCACAAACCAAAGTTCAAACTAACACTGACTAAAAAAAAAGAGCTTTGTATTCCTATTTCTTTTCGGTTACTATTCTTACAATAAAGCCATCCTCCTTACAGAGAGGAAAACGAGTGGGGACCACTTTCACTTTTATTAGTTACATGTAGCGTGACCGAGCGTGGTCAATAACACTATCTAATAACCACCCAGACACTGAAAGAATGTCCCTCGGTGTGAATAAGTAAAATAACTGCATTTTACCTTACTTAAAAGAAGTAGCCAGGTCAAGCAAGTTGCGGACAGGAATTTCAGTTTTATGACTGAGGTGTAGCGTGACCAAGCGTGGTGAAAATGAAAGTTAATGTGCAGCCAAACAGTAAAAGTAAGTACCACTGTGTACTAGAAAAGCAAAGAATCTCTGCATTTGAGCTTATTTAAATTTAAAAGCATGTAAAAAAGCTGCCGTGGGAAGCATTCGGAGAAGTAGCACAAACCAAGAGTGTAGGCAGTGTCGCAGACGTTACGTAGGACAGAGCGAGTGTTGCTCTAGCAACAGTTGCTAGAGCAACACTCGATCTGCCCTGCATTACGTCTCCGATGCTGCCAACACTCTCGGTTTGCGCTACTTCTCCGAATGCTTCCCACGGCAGCTTTTTTACATGCTTTTAAATTTAAAAAAGCTCAAATGCAGAGTTTCTTTGATTTTCTAGTACACAGTGTTACTTACTTTTACTGTTTGGCTGCACGTTACCTTTCATTTTCACCACGCTCGGTCACGCTACACCTCAGTCATAAAACTGAAAGTCCTGTTTGCAGCTCGCCGACTGCTTCCCAAGGCAACTTTTTACATTGTTTTAAATTTAAATAAGCTCAAATGCAGAGTTTATTTCCTTTTCTAGACAGAGTGTCACTTACTTTCACTGTTTGCCTGCATTACGTTTCACTTTCACCACGCCTCGGTCACGCTATATGTCAGTGATAAACTGAAAGTTCTGTCTGTCACTACCCTCACCTCGCTCCTTCTTTTACACAAATCTAAATAAAATAAGGCAAAATGCAGTTCTTTTACACAAATCCAAATAAAAATAAGCAAAATGTAACAAACTTTTTTTTTAAATTCTTATGCCACACAGGGACTACTTTTTTGTTCTCCCACAAAAACATTTATTTCCATTTTATAAGATAGATATATCACTCTAGGGTTTGCAGTCGCTCTGATATCGCCGGCCTTGGGTGGTTGGACGACACCAAGGCGCAATGCGTGATATCAGAGCGTGACCGCACAATTCAGAAAGGGTATATCTATTACATATATATATATATATATATAAATATATATAAAAACTTGTAAGGGGGAAGGGATAAGGGAGGGCTGACCAGAAGCCTCCCCTCAGATGAGGGAGTAGCCTTCAAGCCCAAGGGGAGGGAAACAGACAGGAGGTGGAGAGATTCAGGAGGAGCAGGGGAGGATGGAAGTATAAGGAATCTGGATGGGGTTTGACAAAAGGATCAGGGATAGGGGTGGGGTTAGTGTTTAGTAAATGCCAGGAGCTTGGGAAACAAGTTGCCAGAGTTCCAGGCCATGCTGTTCGAGGAGGGGTGGATGTGGCGGCAGTCAGGAAACGGGCCAACAAAACCATGACTGGGACCTAAATGTATGGGGGTACACTATGCTTAGGAAGGATAGAAAGGAGGGCAGAGGGGGTGGGAGCTATGTTCATTAGAGAAGACATAGAAATTGCTATGGCAGAAGAGGCAGAGGGAAACGTGGAGGCCTTATGGGTCACCTTACGATCCCCAGCAGGAGATAAGATCAAGCTGGGAGTAGCATATAGGCCCCCCGGGATGAGTGATGTTCTAGAGGATGGTTTGCTGGACAACATCATTGCCCAGTGTGGTCCAAAAGGGGAAGGAGTGGTGTTGATGGGGGACCTTTATATGCCAGGTACAAACTGGGGAACCATGTCCTCTAAGGTGGCCAAGGAGCAGAGGCTGCTGGATGGCTTCCAGGATGTGTTCTTAACACAGCATGTGATGGAGCCCACAAGGAGGGGCATGTCCTGGATGTGGTTCTGGCAGATGGGGATCTGTAGTAGGGACATGGTTGTACAGGACCCCTGACTGGGAGTGACCACAATACTGTCTGGTTTCAAATAAGCATTGGGGAGTGGGGGTGAGATCTAGACACTGGCAGTGGACTTCAGGGGCAGACTTTAAGGGCATGGGAAATATTCTAAGGATCACTTGAAGGATTACCTCAACGACAAGTGTGGAAAGGAGATGGAGGTCATAAAACAGGGACTTCATGAGGCAGTCAGGATCTGCGCTAAGTTGAGCGTAATGGAGCAAGGTCACATAAACCATGCTGGTGGTCCAGTGAGGTCCAGGTAGCAGTCAGAGAAAAGAAGGCAGATTACAAAAATATAAAACAACAAGAGGGATAGGGATAAGGAAATGTACCAGCTGCAACTAGAAAAGTCACCCGATGGTGAGGAGCAAAGTCAGTAAAGAGCAACGGCTGGCACAGGGGATACATGGAGGGAAAGGGTTCTTCAGTACATTGGGGTGGGAAACACTAAGGGCCATCTCAGCAGATTGAGATCAGAAGGAGGTGGGTGGAAGAGGCGAGGGACCAGGCGAGGAGTTAACGAGTACTTGCCTCTGTGTTCACTAGGGAGGGATGGGATATCTACAAAGCAAGGCACAAAGGGATAGAAGGCAGGGTGGGATCAGGAGAGCAACAGAAATGGAGCAAATGGGAGGAAAAGGTACCTCAGGGTGTCACATCTGGATAAGGATAAAAGACCAGTAAGGTGGAGGGGACGATGATGCCATCCCACCAAAAGGTGTGGTTTGCCCTCAAGGCCCTAAAGAAGACAAATCTCCTGGGCTGGATGGCATTCATCTGAGAGTACTATGGGAATTGGTGGACATACTGGCTGCACCCTGGCGGAGCTTTTCAGCAGGTCACTTGAGATAGGGAGGTACCTAGGGATTGGCGAGGCACATGTGGTACCAATCCATAAAGGGGGGTCGATGGAAGTACCAGGAAACTATAGACCCATCAGTTTAACCTCGGTGGTGGGAAAATTAATGGAGAGTATACTAAAGGAACGATTAGGGGTTTACTTGGAGGAGGTGGGAGGTCTGGATAGTCGGCAGCATGGTTTTGTGCCAGGTAGATCATGTCAAACCAACCTTGTGGAGTTCTATGAATGGGTAACATCAGAACTGGACAGGGGTAAGCCTGTGGATGGATTATTCGTGGACTTCAGCAAGGCGTTTGACTCTGTCCCCCACAAGGATCTGGTGGAGAAACTGATGGGGTTAGGAGTAGGCCCTTTGATGGTCAGATGGATTGAAAACTGGACAGCTGGACACACCCAGAGAGTAGTGGTCTGTGGGGAGCTCTCGAACCCTACAGAGGTTGGTAGTGGGGTACCACAGGGCTTGGTCCTGGGTCCAATCCTGTTTAATGCATACATATCAGACATCAGGGATGGTATAGGGTGTGAAATGAGTCTCTTCGCAGATGACTCGAAGATGGGAGCAGTAGTTGAGGGAGAAGAGGGGAGGTTGGCCCTGCAAGGGACCTGGACACCCTGGAAAGCTGGGCTCACACATGGAAATTAAATTTCAATATCACCAAGTGCAAGGTGTTGCATCTTGGTCAGGAAACCCTAAACACAGGTACACCCTGGGAGGAGGTGCTTGAAGCCTCAACAGGGAAAAGACCTAGGGGTCATGGTGGATACATGTATGAATAACTCTGAGCAGTGCAGGAGAGCAGCTAGCAAGGCAAACAGGATGTTGGGATGCATTGCAAGGGGATCACCTCTAGAGCAAGGAAGTGATTCTGCGCTGTACAATGGACTGGTTAGACCACACCTTGAGTACTGTGTACAGTACTGGAGACCACACTGAAGAGGGACATACAGCTCCTGGAGAGGGCACAGAGAGGGCAACAAAGATGATACGAGGGCTAGGGGATTTGACTTACGAGGACAGACTTGAGGAGCTCTGCCTGTTTTCATTGGAGGAGAGGAGAGACAGGGGTGACATGATTGAGGTCTTCAAGTACCTCAAGGGAATAAATAGGGTAAACATGGAGGGGATCTTTAGACTAAAGCAGGGAGGCATAACCAGAGGGCATGGTTTGAAGTTGGAAGGTGGAAGGGTGAGGGGGGAAAAGAGGAGGAGGTTTTTCACTGAGAGGGTGGTGGACCCTTGGAATGCTCTGCCTGGTGAGCTGGTTCAGAGATCCACAGTGGATGGCTTTAAGAGAGGGTGGGACAGACACAGAAAGTGGATGTATCAGATGATGTCCTGTCCCGGGGGGGGTGGGGATGGATGATAGGGGTTTCTGGAGCACAAGGGATGGGAGGGTCTCGGCACCCAACTAAGGATCTAGGTTCGAGCAGACTCGATAGACCATAAGGCCTAATCTGCTGGAAAATAGTATGTTAGTATATATATATATATATATATATATATATATATATTGAGAGAGTGCCTGGTTATGATTATCCCAGGATTTAATTTCAGCACTTTAATGGAAACTTTGCACTCTGATTTTCTTATTCTGAATTTTTTGCAGTATGCTGCTTGTATTTACGTTACTTCTGTTGGCATTCCTAGTAATGTACAGGGGCAGGGGACTGAGTTGTGACAGGGTCTGAATAAGAAACACAGATAGCCATTACATTGCTTTTCCTATCTCCACTGGAATTTTTACAGTATCCCTTTTAATATTAATATACTTACATTTATTTTTGTTTAGTCTATTGATGTAACTGCACAATTGCTTGCTGTGTATTGTCTGCATTTGTTGCATTTGAGTTCCATTTTATTTTTGAAATGGTCACTTTTGTGTTTATGTTTCTTTAAAAATGTTTCTTATTCTGACCATGTCATGACTTTTGTTTTCAGATATTTTATTGTATGTTCAGTTTTTTTGTTGTATGTTGTTGTTGTTGAGTCACATTCTTCACATCCTCATTTAGCCATATTGCTTGTCTTCATTTGTTATTATATTCCTTTATTCTTTTAACGTAAACTATTGCAAATGACAATATGTTGCCCTAAACAAGTAACATCAACCAGTATGGTTATCAATGAACTGACACCTGACAGCTAATATTTTTCCTAGCCAAACTATCTCTTGTTGGGAGCTGCAATATTGAACATAGGATTTGCAAGAAAGCGAGTTGTGCTCACAACAGAGGGAAGGGAACCTTTCAATTGTCTGTGGTTTGTACCAGATATACTGCAGGTGGAGGCTGCTTCTAACTGAAAGGTGAAAGAAGGAATTTACAATTAACAGGAAAAGACAGTCTTGTTACAATTCTTAAGATTTTCAGTGCAGGAAGTTTTTAAACTCTGGGTGAAACATTTGTCACAAATCCTGAAATAAGTGCAGGTACAGGCTGTGTATTTGACCCAGACAGTAAACTGTTGAAGAATAGTATTATAAGCAAGTGTTTATAGCAAACTCATCAGAACAGCTAATATTTTTCCTAGCCAAACTATTTCTTGTTGGGAGCTGCAATATTGAACATAGGATTTGCAAGAAAGCAAGTTGTGCTCACAACAGAGGGAAGGGAACCTTTCAATTGTCTGGTTTGTACCAGATATACTGCAGGTGGAGGCTGCTTCTAACTGAAAGGTGAAAGAAGGAATTTACAATTATCAGGAAAAGACAGTCTTGTTACAATTCTTAAGATTTTCAGTGCAGGAAGAGTTCAAAGCACAGCTGACTTATTTTGGGGCTGACTGCTTTCAGAGCGCAAATCACCAGGCTGTTTTGGGGCTGGAGAGGTTTACCTGTGTCTGACTTGGATGTCTGGATTTTCTCTGTCAAATTGTTGAGTATAGTATCTTGCAGACAGGAAGGCACTAATCGCAGTGGTGGGTCAGAGCTCTTAGCCGATTGTTTTGTGAGGGCACAGTTTAGGCCCAACCCCTTCCCACCCTCACCTCACCCCTCACCCCACCCCCCAAATAGTTCCTTTATACCTAGGGTTCTGACATCATTTCCTCAAGAGTGCAAGGTGCATATCAATGTCATATCCTCTCTAGCATACAGCACTGAAAATATACGCATACACATTGTATAATACATATATATATTTCTATATAACAAACCTATCAAACACACAAGCACACACACACACAAAAAAAAGTACATAGTCATGTGGGGAGTAGTGCAATGTAATGGCTGTGGGGCAGCATTCATCCGGGAGTCTTTCTGGAGGCTGAGATGCTGCCCTATTTGCAGAACAACTCTCTGCCCTGAGGGAGGAAGTTGCCCATCTTCGGCCACACTGGACAGCAGTAAGAGAACCTTCCCCAGGCCAGACTTGATGGTAGGAAGGAACCCCCATCCAGGGAGTACCAGAGCCACCACCACTACCTCAGAGGTTGCAAAGAAAGCACAGCAGTTGGACCACAGTGGGCTCAGGGAGGGTGAGGAGGGTGGAACAGAGGCACACCCAGTCAGTTGTTCCACTCCACAATCCATACACCATTCTGGGGGAGCACAGCTCCCCTATGGATGCACCCACAGAGGAGATTAAGGAGGCTGAGGACACCTGTCACAAGGGAGGCAGAGGATGCCACAAGGAAAGGAAGCAGCTCCTGGTGAGGGACTCAATTACTAGGGGGATAGAACTGGGGGGAGCAGGGAAAACTGAAGTAAAGTGCCTGCCTGGTGCCATGGCTTGTAGGGACAGGAAGCGCATCCTCAGGATCACGAGAACAGCTGCATGGGAGTCTGAGCTGGATGTCATTGTCCACCTAGGGACAAATGACTTGGCTCAACATGAGATTAGAGCAGTGCAGAAGGACTTTTTAGAACTGGGGAGGGGCATAAGACAAGTAGCACACACAGTAACCTTCTCAGAGGTGCTGTCTGTAAATGGCATGAGTGAGGCAAGGGTTCTATGCACCATGCAGTTTAATGAGTGGTTGAAAAAATGGTGTGGAGCACAGGGGTTTGGCTTCATTGGGGACTGGGGTTCCACCTGGAGGGACACCAGCCTATACTGGCAGGATGGTCTGCATCTGTCCAGGAAGGGAACAAGTCTTTTGAGCAATCAGTTTAAATGCTTCATTGGCAAGCTTTTAAATTAGTCAAGGGGGGAGGCACTGATGAGCAGCAGGAAAATCCCAGCCTCTCCCTACAAAACAGGGTACTAAATGAGAAAAAGACCGAGGTAGAAAGGTCAGTGAGGGATGCTGCAACAGAAAGTAAAGCCATCAAAAAATGGAGAGCAATGAGTACCAATGCATGTAGTCTGAGTAACAAGCTTCCTGAATTAGTGGCCTTGATGGAGGAGGAACATCTGGATATCATGGCAGTCACAGAAACATGGTTCACACAAAACCATGACTGGGACATAAACATACCAGGATACACTATCTACAGGAGGGACAGGGAGGGTAAAAGGGGAGGAGTAGCTCTTACATAAGGGAGGAATCAAAGTAACAGAACAAAAGAGAAACAGGGAGGAGGAGAAGAAGCACTGTGGTAAATTTGGAGACCAGCAATGGCACCACAATCCGCACAGGGTTGTATACAACCCCTCTCTCAGGGGAGGAAATGGACAAGAAAATGATAGAAAGTATACTTAGTATGGCAAAAAAGGAGATATTGCTGATGGGTGATCTGAATATGCAGATGTTAACTGGAGTGCAGTTGCTACAGCCACTTCGAAGAGTGGGGTTATTCTAGATGCCCTACAGGGGCATGCCTTAGACAACTAGTATTGGAGCCACTCGAGGAGAACAATCTTAGACCTGGTTCTCTCAAATGGAGATGAAGAGAGGATCACAGATGTAGATGTGGGTAGCCATCTGGGAACTAGCGACCATCGAACAGTATGGTTCACAACAAAACACAGCAATAGAGTCAAGCCACACAAGGCAAAGGTACTGGACTTTAGGAGGGCTGACTTTGCCAAAATGGGTAAGTGCCTAAGGAATGCACTAGCACATGGGCAGGAAGGAGGTGGAAGAACAATGGAGAATAATAAAACTGCCATCACAGAGGCAACAAGCCTTTATGTGTAGCAAATAAATAAAACTAAACGATGTAAGAAACCACTATGGTTCTCAAAGGAAGTGGCAGTGAAGGTTCAAGAGAAAAGAAAGCTTCAGGAAGTACAAGGAATTGCAGAAGGAGCAGGACAGAGAACTGTATCAGTTAAAGCAAAGGAAGCTGGGAAGGCAGTCAGAACAGCAAAGGCCCAAACCGAGGAAAAGATAGCCAACTCAGTTAAGAAGGGGATAAAACTTTTATAGGTACATCAGGAGCGAAGGAAGACCAAGGGAGGGATAGTGAGGCTTAATGGGGGAGGGTGGGCAGAGGGAGACTGTGAAAGGCAGAGATACTAAACAAATATTTTGCTCAGTATTTAAAAAGGAAGAGTGGGGTAGCTAGAACAAACAGTAGAAACACACTGGATACAGAAGTTGATACCAGCCCATTTACGGAAGAAAGGATTCTGAAGGAACTCTTAAAACTGAAAGTGGACAAAGCAATGGGGACTGATGGGATTCATCCCAGAATTCTAAAAGAACTAAGGGTAGAATTAGTGACACCACTGACTACCCTGTTTAACAAATCATGGGAGGATGGGGTGGTACCTGAGGACTGGAGGAGGGCAGATGTGATTCCCCTTCACAAAAGTGGGAGCAAGGCAGAAGCAGGAAACTACAGACCTGTTAGTTTAACCTCAGTGGTAGGGAAAAAGATGGAATCACTTCTGAAGGAAAGAATTGTCGAGTATCTAGAGGCCAGAGGGCACAGGACCCAAGGCAGCATGGATTCACAGCAGGAAGGTCATGCCAGACAAATCTGATAGATTTCTTTGACTGGGTGACCAAAGTACTAGATCAGGAGGGGCTGTGACATGGCCTACCTAGACTTTAGCAAGGCATTTGACACAGTCCCACACAAAAGATTAATATCCAAGTTATCTAGCCTGGGAGTGGGTCCCAAGATGACAGCCTGGGTAAAAATGGCTGGAAAATAGGACACAGAGAGTAATAGTTAATGGAGTCCACTCTGATGAAAGGGGGGTTACTAGTGGGGTACCGCAGGGTTCAGTATTAGGACCAGTCCTCTTCAATGTCTTTATAAGCGACATTGCAGAGGGACTGGAAGGAAAAGTATGTCTCTTTGCAGATGACACGAAGATCTGCAACAGAGTTGATTCACAAGGTGGGGTGGAAAGGATGAGAAGGGACTTGGCAAGGTTAGAAGAATGATCAAATGTATGGCAGCTTAGATTCAATGCTAAGAAGTGCAAGGTAATGCACCTGGGAAACAAAAACCCAGAGGAAGAGTACACAAGGGGGGGGTGAGATACTAACGACAACAAAAATGGAAAGGGACCTGGGGATAGTCATATCAGATGACCTAAAGGTGGGCAAGCAATGTGAGAGGGCAGCAATGAGGGCTGGGGGATATTGGGATGCATAGGAGAGGC